>CM047805.1:60552178-61152178 GCA_026214975.1 Gentiana macrophylla
GACCTTCCGTCCGGAAAAGCGCGGCCCGATAGTAGTAGAGATGAGCCATGAAACTATCAATGTTGTTGAGACCCCACTTAATTTCATAATCTTTGATGAGAACAGCGGTGATGGAAGAGAGGCTAAAAGCGTCATTGATATCCATCGGTGAAAGGTACCTCAATTCCACGAACTATGATTGAATTAGGGGATCGTTCTTGAGGCTCGATTGACAACATGGCGTAGAACTCACGAACAATAGTCTCGTTGATGCGCCCCCTGCGGTGATGCGACCAGACTATTCCATCCTCCAGCTCTCTGCGATACTCAGTCAAATCACGAAATATTCTTGGAGTTAAGACCTCGTTCCAAGAGAATTGGACTGACATTGAAGAGTTCGGTGTAGTTGTGCACAACGTCTACACCAGCCACATCGTAGAAAAGCACGGGACGATCATCTTGAGGAGAAGACATGGTAACAGGAGGCAGGAGGAGAAAAAAGGGCAAAAGGAAGGGAAAGAATGAGAGAGGTAGTGTTGGAGTTTAAAAATAGAAGATTTTAGGGTTTGAGGCAATTAATAGGCTGGCAGAGCGTGACACGCGTCAAGCCTATCTTGGCGTCGTCAAGGGGACAAAGACCCGATCTACGGTTCGTGGTGGCGGCGTGGCCCGATGGTTGTCAAGTCGGTTGGCCAGCGTGCCAAGGGATATTGGCGTGCGCCAAGGCTGTTGTGTGTGCCAGGTGTGGACAAAGGTAATGGCGTGCGTCAAGAGAAAAACTGGCATCGTCATCAAGGCAAAAACAACGGCGCCGCGCCAAAATGGTAATGGCGCAAGTCCAAACACACAGGACGAGACATATCTACCCAATTTAGTTACAATTATCACTACACGAGAGCTAAGCACGAGATAATTTAACAATGTTGGGCGAGACGGAAAAAGCATAAATTTCAACACCTTTGGTAGTACTTGAATACAAAGCGGCAATCCCAAAGTAAAACAACATTTGCATCATCAAACAAAGATCAAAATGACAAAATAGTTCAACAAAACGACACAAAGCTGCGAGAAATAATACCAAAGCCACATACGGATAGATAATAAAAACAAACAAAGTCCAGTGAACAAAAGCACTAAACGGCATCGGTGAGGATGCGGGGAATAGAGGAGAAGCAAGGAAGCTCCTCATCATCATCCTCATCAAAAACACGTGAGCAGACGAGAGGAGTGATCGTCTTGGTAGGAGGATCGTTGGCTGATGAAACAAGCCCGCACCACGATCATCACCGCATCTGAGTTGGATAGCATATGAATAGGAAAATCTGGAAAACTGTGGAAAGCAAAGATCGAAAGATGAGCTGCCCGACTCCGGCACCTATAGATGTAATCATCGAACGACAAACTCTGTCCTCAAAAGCGGTAAAACCAACACCGGTTGAACACTGTACTGCGAAGAAAAGCGAAGCGCTACCCGGGCTACAAGATGGGGTGGAGGTCCTGGCCTAGAAATGATGAATCAAGCGAGGGACCGAGATAGTGCGTCCTCTGTGGGTGTATCAAAATCATCGACACGATCCACATAACCGGGATGACAAACCTCATCAAAGTAACGATGACCATGGGAACCAATCCGTAGATCATTCAAACCACGCAGCACACTCTCAAATCCTAGCCTAGAATTGGTGTCAGCCGCCCCACAATGCTCCACGCATAGTTGCCATCTCGAGACTCAAGCAACTCAAACCTAGCTCTCACACGTGAATCATGAATGCGTGGAAGCGGCGGCGGAGTGGACGGAGGTAGGAACATCAATAGGATGCGGGCACTAGGCGAGAGACGAGGAATTTTGGAGAAGGATCGGATGGCTTAACATTCTACGGGATACTAGGGCCAATCATAAGAGTAAGCGGGTAGGAACAAGTGATTATCAGGCAAAGCGGGGACTAGGGCAAGGACACAAAGCTCATGAATCGGCCCGAGCGAGGGCATATTTCTATTAATGCACGACGATTCATTCTGAAAGTCCACGGCTCCACGATACATGTAGTATCCAATCTACACGGGTAAATCGGTGAAAATGGCAAGGGCTACGCGAGGACTCGGTATAATTAAAAGTATTAACCTTGTGCGATGGAATGATATTATGACTAATGAAATGCTTCATCACCCGCACATCCTTAATCGCCTGACCATATTTAAAATGCTTACCTACCCATGTGGCGGACGGACAAAGATAGGGTTTAGTCTCCCTCAACTTTCAAACATTAGAAAAGATAGTATCGGCAGGGATCTCGGGGATACCAAAGAAATTATTGATAACCCCGACTGAAAAAGCAACGTTCTTACCATGCACTGGCACCAAACCTTTGGCTGCCTCAATAGGATCGTGGCTAGATTAGCATAAAACGTAGCCATGATTGTTCCGTTATTTGTAGAAATGCGGTTGGTCGCCAAGAGTTCACACTTACGATGCAGTAACAATTTTACGAATCCTAGGACTAACCGACTTTAAATCAATACCGCTCGAAAATGCAATGTGCAATCGACTAAAGAACAAAACAAAATGCTTCTTTGCTCTCCCGCCAAAGGGTGTTGTAGGAAAAGAGACAACAGGTTCAGGTTCATTAGGGGTAGGGGCTTACCTCTTCTTATTCTGGTCATCCTGACGACCACTAGTACGAGCAGAAGATTCAGAGATGGCTACGGTGCCACAACAACCCAACAAAAGCAACAAAAGAAAACAATCAACCCTTCCTCCAGTTTCAAAAAAGAAACAAAACAGCCAAAAGGCAAAACGAGATTTGAATGCAAAAAGGAGGACAAAGACTCAGCCAAAATACCTTGTTGGAGTGATGAACACCGCAGACAGAAATGGAAGTCTCCGGAAACTTTGGAGATGACCGGAAATTCAGAAATTGTGCTTTGGAAGCAAAAAGATAAGCCTCCACTTCCCCAAACCAAGAGAAGAAAAGGAATGGAAAAGAGTAAGTTATGAGGGTTGTGATAAATGGAGAAATTTGTGGAGTGGTGGATGAAAAAATGAAGAAAATGGGAAGAGAAAGTGGTGAATTCGAGTAATGTAGGAGTTATGGAGGGGGGAGAAGAGAGTAAAACCATTTTATTCAAAAACTGCCCCTTTGACGCACGTCAAACGTTATTGACGCAGGTCAGACACCCATTGACAGACGTCAAAGACACACTGACGCCCGCCACCAAATTGCCCAAACTCTCAGTATGTGAATAGTTATTGTTGGCGTGGGTCAAGGAGCCTTGGCGTGAGTCAAGAAACTCTTAACCAAACAATTAATTCCAAAATGCTTATGTCCACCAAACTTATCAAAATATTCCACAAAAATAACTGCAATTATCACGAAAAGGGTTGCCTCCTAAGAGCGCTGTTCTTTTACGTCGTTAGCTCGAAGAGATTATACGGTAGAGATGAGGGAATTATACAGATTATCAAATTGGGATACTACCACAATTACTCAAGTAAGCACGGGAGCAAATAAGCACATAAGACACCCAAAATATAATTCTTAAAGGAGAAATTGGAAGGTAGTACCCGTGGTGTGCTATATTTATAGTCTTTAAGCTAGACTATGCAATTTTTAGTCCAATGGGGGTCTTCGAGGAACAACACCTCCTCCTCTCGAGGTATGCCCTCTCCTTCAACAAAATGCTTAATGCCATGACCATTGGCAACAAATGTCGTTTTTCCATCATTTAGCTCAACTGCACCCGATTTATACATCTTCGTAACAATAAATGGACCTGTCCACCATGATCTAAGTTTCCCTAGAAACAATCTCAAACGTGAGTTATACAAGAGCACTTTATCATTCACATGGAACTCTCGATTAAAAATCTTCCGGTCATGGAATGACTTGGTTCGTTCCTTGTAAATTTGGGCGTTCTCGTATGCATCAAGGCGGAACTCGTCAAGCTCGGTGAGTTGGAGCAACCTATGATCTCCTACAAGCTCGGGGTCAAAGTTAAGAAACTTTATAGGTCAATAAGCTCGGTGCTCTAATTCAACGGGTAAATGACAAGACTTGCCAAAACTAATCTGTAAGGTGAACATCCTATTGGTGTTTTAAAAGCGGTGCAGTAGGCCCAAAGTCGTCGTCAAGCTTCACCGACCAATTCTTATGGTTAGTGTCCACCGAATTTTCAATAATCCATTTTACCTCACGGTTTGACACTTCAACCTGCCCACTTGTTTGTGGGTGATACGGTGTGCCGACTTTGTGTCTTACACCATAGCTCTCTAGAAGTTTAGTGAATGGTCGATTACAAAAGTGTTAGCCACGATCACTAATGATAGCTCAGGGAGTGCCAAATCGAGTAAAAATATTTTTCTTTAAGAATTTTAGCACCACCTTAGAATGATTAGTGGGATAGGCTTGTGCTTCAACCCATTTAGAAACATAATCTACCATCACTAAAATAAATTTATTACCGAATGAGTGAGGGAATGGGCCCATGAAGTCGATGCCCCAAACATCGAATATCTCGCATTCCAAAATAGGTTGGAGGGGCATTTCATACCTCTTAGATACATTTCCCCACTTTTGGCATGCAACACAAGATTGTGAAAAATGATGTGCATCTTTGTAAAGCGTAGGCCAATAAAATCCGCATTGTAAAACTTTGTATGCCGTCTTCCATCCTCCATGATTGCCTCCGGTATCTTGGCCATGGAAAAAGGTGAGTATGCTTGAGATTTCATTATCGGGAACGCATTTTCTTATCATACCATCCGAACACCTCCGAAAAAGGTTCGGTCTTTCCCAATAATAAAATTTCAAATCGTGGAAGAATTTCTTCTTCTTTTCCCATGTCCAATTTGGTGGAACATACTCATATGAAAAATAATTCACAATATTAGCAAACCATGGTGAGCTCTCCTTCGGTTTTGAACGGGCATGAATAAGTTGCATTGTCGGGGGAGCATCAACCCTTATGAGTTGTTCATCCGGGAAATAATCATCAATCTCTCTTCTTTTTCCTTCATCTTCAATGAAATCCAACCGGCTTAAATGATCCGCCATGACATTCTCACTACCCTTATTGTCCTTGATCTCAAT
The DNA here is from genome assembly GCA_026214975.1 of Gentiana macrophylla. NCBI lineage: Eukaryota > Viridiplantae > Streptophyta > Magnoliopsida > Gentianales > Gentianaceae > Gentiana > Gentiana macrophylla. Next base: position 60,557,245 of record CM047805.1, read on the forward strand.
ATCAAATTCTTGAAGTAGGAGAATCCATCTAAGCAGTCTCGGGTTGGCATCTTTCTTGTTCAACAAATATTTCAAAGCCGCATGGTCGGTATAAACAATGACCTGAGAACCAACAAGATAAGATCTAAACTTGTCGAGGGCGAATACTATAGCCAGTAACTCTTTCTCGGTTGTTGCATAGTTGACTTGAGCGGAGTTCAACGTGTGAGAAGCATAATAAATGGCCTTGAGTACCTTGCCATGACGTTGGCCAAGAATGGCCCCAACTGCGATGTCACTTTCATCACACATTAACTCGAAAGGTATTTTCCAATCCGGCGCTACCAAAACGGGTGTGCTAACTAGTTTCTTCTTCAAAGTCTCAAAAGCCTCTATGCACTTTTCATAAAAAAACGAATGGTACTTTTTTCTCAAGGAGATGACTGAGAGGTTTGGCGATACAGGAGAAAACCGCAATAAATCTTCGAAAAAAACCCGCGTGCCCAAGAAATCCTCTCAATGTCTTCAAATTAACCGGTGGAGGTAATCTCCTAATTACTTCAATTTTTTCTTTGTCCACCTCAATACCATCTTCAGAAATTCGGTGGCCCAGCAAAATACTTTCTAATACCATAAGATGACATTTCTCCCAATTGAGCACTAAATTCGTGTCTTCACATTGCTATAACACACGCTCCAAATGAGAGAGGCATTCCTCAAAAGAATCCCCAAAGACACTAAAATCATCCATGAAAATCTCCAAAATCTTTCCACCATATCGGAGAAAATGGTCGTCATACATCATTTGAAATGTAGCCGAGCTTTGCATAAACCAAACGGCATTCTCTTGTATGAAAACGTTCCATAAGGACAAGTGAAAGTCATCTTCTCTCTATCTCCAAATTGCAATGAATATTTGCAAGTAGCCTGAAATAACCATACAAAAACAATAGAATTTATGCCCACTCAACCGATCCAACATCCGGACAATATACGGAAGGGATAATGATCCTTCTTGGTATGGTCATTGAGTCATCGAAAATCAATACACATGCAGAACTCAGTGACTTCCTTGTTGGTATCCACTCATTTTATCATTTTCCTTCACAGTAAATCCACCTTTCTTAGGCACGAATTGAGTAGGACTCACCCACTCACTGTCAGATATAGGAAAAATAATACCCATCTCCAATAACTTGATAACATCTTTCTTGACAACCTCTTGCATATTGGGATTCAAACGACGTTGTGGTTGAACACATGGTTTAGCGTCATCGTTGAGAATAATCTTGTGAACAGAGATTTCAGGGCTAATTCCCCGAATGTCAGCTACAGTCCAACCAAACGCTCTCTTGTGTTTCCTTAGCATCCTCAATAGCAAATCTTCCTACACATTGGTTAGTGACGAAGAAATAATAACAGAAGTAGATTATCATTTTCAAGAAAAGCATATTTCAAGTTAGGAGGTAAATTTTTCAACTCGAGATTTCTCGGTGGCTCCTCTATGGAAGGTTTCAATAAAGGGCAATCATTTTCCAATGCTAGATATCGGTGCCACGGTTGTTTATCAAATATATGCCCGACATCCAGATAAGAAATCACTTCTTGCATTTCCTCATCATCACTCTTACATTCAAATACTAATAAGGCTAGGCACTCTTCAAGCTTATCTTCAAAGACCTGCATGTTAGCATTCTCCATACAAACACAAAATATTGCATCAACAAAAGAATATGACTCTCGTTAATTATATGGGTGTTTCATGGCTTTGAAAATATTGAAGGTGACCTCATCCTCGTTAACTCTCAAAATCAATTATCCACATTGAACATCAATCATTGTCCTTCCCGTGGCTAGGAATGAACGACCGAGAATAAGAGGCGTTGAATACCCTTCTTCCATATCCATAACCATAAAATCAACGGGGAAGTAGAACTTATCAACTTTCACTAACACGTCTTCAATGACACCCTTATGACGTTTTATAGACCTATCCGCTAATTGTAGAGTCATCTCAGTGTTTTTCAAATTTCCTATTCCAAGTTTGATAAAGTCCTCATATGACATGAGGTTAATTCTAGCACCAAGGTCGCAAAGCACCCTCTTAAACAAAAGCCCCCTATTTCATACGGGATGGTAAAACTCCCAGGGTCTTTGAGTTTAGGTGGAAGCTTGTGTTGCAACAGGCGGAGCATTCCTCATTGAGACAAATGTTCTCATATTCCTCTAACCTCTTCATGATAGTGAGAATATCTTTCACAAATTTACCGTACACAGGCATGTTAGTAAGTGCTTCTATGACTGGAATATTAACATTTAAGTGTCTAAATGTGTCAAGGAAGCGCGCATACTTTTTATCTAGCTTCTTCTGCTTAATTTCTTCTCTAGGTGGGTAAGGAAATGACTCAAGATGAATAACTTTAGGTTTAGAGTTCATACCTTCCTTACCTTTGCCGCTTGATGCATCATCATAAGCTTTTCTCAATGTTTGAGCTGCTCGTGGCCTCCATTCGGTATCGGTGTGCACCATCTTATCCTTGTCTTGCTTAGAAACTGGCTGCTGAGATTTGGCGTGGGTCAAAGTATCCTTGACGTGCGTCATGGCCTTATTGGCACATGTAAATTTTTGCCCAAAACTCTCTGAATGTGAATAGTGACTGTTGGCGCGCGTCAACTCATCCTTGGCGGGGGTCACTGACACTTGTTCCTTAAAAAGGGTCCTCAAATCACTTGCTCTTGGATTCTTCAAAATCCTCGGGACTTTCACAAAATCTTCGCTTTCCTTTTCAACGTTGACATACCTGTCATTCTGCAAAAACATATCAAAAATTTCCTCCTCTTCTTCGCTCAACTCTCTCTCTTCTTCGGCATCATGCAAATCATTTTCAACTTCGTTTCCAACTTGATTCTCATGAAATTCCCTATTTCCACAAACCTTTCCGCTTCGGGTTATGATAGCATTCACTCCCCTCGGATTCCTTTCTGTATTGCTTGGCAAACCACCTGGTGGTCTACTAGCATTCCTCTCACCTTCTCTACTCAAGTGTTCCCCCACATTCCTCATGGATGTCTCAATCGTTTTCATTCTCACTTCATGTCCACTCATTTGTTTTCATCATTCCCATGTCTTTTGTGACTGTACTAAGCAAAGTCATCACATTTTCCATATTCTGAGCTTGAGTGGCAACTACTCCCAACAGTTTATCCAAAGTGTTGTCCTATCTATCTCCTCGTGCTTGATTGGAGCTCTCGGTTATTGGGATAGTTTGTGTGGTGGGTTGAGGATAAGAACGAGTTTTTGGTGATTGAGTTGAGGTGTTGGTGTTATTGGGGTTTCGTGGTTGTGGAGCAAAGGGGGGTTGTCCTTGCTTGTACGAGCTCTCATTCCAACGGTAATTTGGATGATCTCTCTTAATAGCATTGAAAGAGTTAGAGTATGCATTGTTCAAATTCCGGTGTTGTTGCATGAAGCTTACTTCCTCCGCTTGTAAATCACCGGGCTCTTCCGTCTCGATAGATATTTCATCCTCATTGCCATAAACATTGTCTCTCTAGCTTTCGATCAGAAAGTTTCCTTCCATTCTCTTGCTTGATTGCAAATTGTCAAACTTCTTTGATAACTTATCAATTTTTCCATAAGCTCGAATTGTCCTTTGGTCCTTCACAGAAAGCCCGACCTTCCTTGTGCTAGCTCCGGCTTCCCACATCCTATGGTTCTTCAAAATTCTCTCCATAGCATCATAAACTTCTTGATCATTGCGGGACATCAAACATCCTCCACAAGCGTGGTCAATATTAGCACGTGACTCTGTCTGAGGCGCCTCTGAAAAAGTTGTATTTGCGTATCAAATGGGTAACCATGATCGGGCAAGCCTTCAACAATTTCTTGAATCTTTCCCATGTACTACCTAAAGTTTCATCGTGGCCTTGTGAAAATTAGCTATTGCAACCTTCAACTTCAAATTCCTTCCGGTGTAAAATATTGCTTTAAGAACTCATTTTGTACTTCATCCCAAGTGGTTAATGAATGATGGGGTAAAGATACAAACCATTACTTAGCTCTCCGGTCAAAGAGTATGGGAACATAGACAATCTTGTCAACTCCTTTTTGAATTCCATGACTCTTGGCTGTGTTACAAAGTTGTTCAAAAGAGTAGAGGTGATAATGTGGATCTTCAAAATCTTCTCCGGCGAATTGGCATTTGTTATCAATCAACCCAAAAAGATGCCCTTTTACATCAAAATTATTTGCCCCTTCATTAGGTAATCTAATAGGATCATTAGGTGCACTCCTTCTCAAAGGTTGATCACAAAGAGGTCTCAAAAGTTGGTCATTTTGGCCTTGGTTTTGATTGTGGTTTTGGTTTTCGGTTTCGGTTGTTTCGGTTATTTTGGCCTTGGTTATTGGGATTTGGATGGGGATTTGGATCTTCCAAAAGAGGATCAATTTGTACATTATCACGATTTTCCGCCATCTCTTCTCGAGTCGATGATTCTCGGGACGATTCTTCACCAAGTGACTCTCCACTAGACTGAGTAGTTCTATGTTCAGCCCTCAACTGTCTTTCGTACGTGTTAATGTCTGAACGATATGGAGTAAGGGGAGCTTTACCGGTTCGGGACCGAGTCATGAACTACAAAAGTGAAACAACAAGAAAACGATCAAACGCACTTGGTAACTTATCAAATGGTAAGTACCACATAAATAAACAGAAATGTGATTAGGAAGAGACTTGACCTATGCTCGAAAATTTTAACACTGATACAAGTAGTAACTTTTACTAAAAAGGAATGAAAGCTTGATGTGGCCAAAACGAGGTGTCCAATCTAACCGGCAGTGTACCGGGTGGACTGTAGTCAAGTTTGGTGAGTCAAGGTCATCTCCTCGGGGAACACACACTTATGAGGTTACACACCAAAAAGTCTATATTACTTTGATCTAGGTCGCAATTTAGTGAAAGATTAATCAATTACATAAATAGAGTGCTGAAATAACAAAGATGGTAAATTATAAAAGAAGCTAACCAAGATAATGCGTAGCCTAGCTATCCTCTTTTAACGTCATGGGAATGACTTCCTACCTTCCTACCATTCGTGTTTGAAAGTGTGAAACGGTGCACTCCTAAACAAGCAATTCCCCATCATACGAGTGAATAAAATTGCTCTCTACCTCCTCCTTGGTCTAGATGCCCTAAACCTAATGATTCGTTGTCTTTGCTTTGTGATTGCAATGGCAGAGCCAACTATCCCCGGATAAGAAATCGAATGCCTACAAGAGGTCGATTTTACCTTCCGGTTCACCTACCATCCTCCCACGTCTAACATCTCCGTTCGGTATCCGTTAAACGTGTAAATGCTAACACTAGGCAATTACTCTAATGCAAGCAATCAATACAATGCAAGTAGGCAAAGCTTCACAACAATCAAAACTAACAACACAAACAATCATCCCCAATCAATCACAAGAGGATAAACTAAAACTACAACATAATCTTGGCTAGAATTACCAAGCCACTCATGTCTACAAACATAATCATCTCAAGATTAAAATTCATAAACATAAGAACAACTGAATGATAATAAAGATTAAAGATTACCACTTCAAATGGTGAAATTCGAGTTGGTGTTCATCATCCAACCTCAAAATCTTTAATGGAGTCAACACTAGTGTGTTAAGCTTCAACAAGAAATCAATGCTAAACTAGAATCCTTAGCCTTTACAATCTAATTCAAGTGCTAATTTCTACAAAAATTTGGCTATAAGAGCCTTGGGGAGAATGGTGCCTACAAGATGGAAAAGTTGGAGAAGATGAAGTGTTTTTTTCCCGATGATAATGTGAAAGGAAGAATAAAAGAGATTAAACTTTTGCTGACTCTGCACTCTTGACTCGCGTCACCCCATCTTGGCGCACGTCATGCCCAAAATTGCACTTGTGGCGCAGGTCAAAGATTCTTGGCGCGCGTCATGTCCAGTTGTGGTGACTGACTGAATGACATCCGCATTAATTGCTCAACCACTCCATGACTCAGGTCATGTGACATGGTGCAGGTCATCAAAATACAAAATCACAAAATCAAAATTTTATTCTCCCGGCTGGCTTGGATTGAACCCTCTAATGTGTATCAAATAATCTTCATGGGCTGGAATCCTTGCCACGGCACAAAATCATCACAAAAGAATCAAAAGCCACCCTAAGATCGGAATCCACACTCCCAACCGTGATATCTGTGTTGCAAAATAGACACAAAGATACCACGTGTAAATCTGATAACAAAATCGGCTATTAACTAATATAATACAACTAAAAACATGGTTTTTCTGTGATTTCTATATACACAAAATATGGTTCCAATCATCATTCAAATTGCTCAAGTTGATGTCAAAATATCACTAATTGCATTAGAAAATTGGGTAAATAATCAGAAATTATATCATCAGGTTGACTTACATCAGTAGTTCTAAAGAACCTGCAAATTCTTTAAAATAATCATTGAAAGGGTGTTGATGTTGCGGAAGGTATGCTTTCCATTTTTTTATTTTTCCTCTTCAATTTAGAGTTTATGACATTGTTTGTGTCTTTATGAGATCTTAATCTTTATGGTTTTCCATCTGAGGTAAGTTGTGCGATTCGAGGTCCATTATTTCTCGGCTAAATTACAATTTTGGTCCTTTAACTACACACGTTTTTCGATTTTGGTCCTGATTTTTCTCCGACGACAATTTTAGTCCTGTAAGTGGTCTTTTTTTTGCAAAAATAGTCCTGAACGCCGGAAAGACCACTTACAGAAAAAAAATTGTCGCCGGAAAGACCACTTACAGGACTAAAATTGTCGCCGGAAAAGACCAATTTTAGTCCTGTAAGTGGTCTTTCGGCGTTCAGGACTATTTTTGCAAAAATGACCACTTACAGGACTAAAATTGTCGCGGAGAAAACCAGGACCAAAATTGAAAAAGTGTGTAGTTAGAGGACCAAAATTGTAATTTAGCCATTATTTCTCCATAATAGATTTTTTTAATTATTTTTTCTCTGGCTTTCTTTCTTTCTTTCTTTCTTTGTCACACACTATGTATGGTTTGCAGAAATTACATGAATTTCTAAGGGGATAACACTGTGTCTCATTCTCATCCTTTCGGTAATAGAAATTATTGTCCATAATGACCTTCCTTTTACAAACCTCTTCTAATTCTCTTAGTGAGAGGTCTTCATTGAAATATTGTTAATCCTCAAACCTTGGGTCAAGAAATCCATTTACAATTTATCTTATTAAACGAGATAAAAACTTGCAGGGCTTGATGAATTATGGGCCTGAATTATGAGTATATATAACTACTTTATGGTAAAAGCTAACTTTTACAATTTTGGCTTTTTTAAAGAATAATTTCACAACGGTAAATATTCTTGTTTTTCTGTTCTCGTTATTTGAATGCCTTTATCAGAGGTTAGAATTTTAAACAAAATTATAGGCAGCTAACATATCTTGATTTTGTTTCTTTTTCATTGCCCGACCTTGTTCAGAATAGAGCATAGTGCTCTAAGTTGCTATGATTGTCATCCTGTTTCTTCTTATTCTTTGTTTTGTTTTTTTTATAAATAATCTCCTTTTCTTAATTTGGTTAATTTAGTCTTGTTAGCTCAATGGTTGTTTTGATCGGGTAGGAGCCAGCTGCTATTCCTGGTGTGACTATAACAAAGGTTTTGAAGATTCTTATCAATACAATGATTGTCGATTTTGTGAACAATATATATATATATATATATATATATATATATATATATATATATATATATATATATATATATATATATATATGTTTATATATCAAGTTACATATATTGTTTGACTCTGTTTTTTTAATTTGTTTGTCGCAGATGTGCGAAACTATCCAATCCTTATTCATTGTAAACGCGGGAAGGTATAATTTTTAGCTATTTTGATCAACTGATTCTTGCACTGGATGGATACATGTACTTAGGACTAATTGTTCTATGTGATAGCTTATTCCTTTTTTATTACTTTCAAATGTTTACGATAAAATACTAATATTGCTGTTTTTGTTTAAATGAATTCCATGATCATAATGTTGTAGAAGAGTTGTTATGATCTTGTGCTTTGAACCAAAAGCGGTGTAGGTAACCGCATGAGTCCTGCATTCCTCTATAAGGTCTTTGTAATGCTTTGTTTGTGTTAGTTTTTGGTTGAAGCCTAAAAAAGACACCTGTGTTTATTAGGTAGACACTAAACAGTATATTTCTTGTTCTAGATTTGATTTGCTCGTGTTTAAGTCGGAAAGGACCATTATTTGCAACACATCTTATCTACTCGTACTCCACTCTATATGTGCACCACATTAAAACCGACATTGTGAAAGTCGCTTTAGAGCCTAGAACTGATTTTTCGTAGGTGCATTGTGAGATAAAGTTGGTTCTTGTTCCTTAACCTATGAAAAGTCGGTTCTAGAATGGTGTATGAGTAGATTGGGTGTGGTTCTAATAAAGACCCCCAAATAAGTGAGACAAAATGTCTATTCTTTTTGGGCATATATCATTTGCTTAACTTGTATTTGAATACGGGTGTAACACAAATTCCGTTGTTATCCCTGAAATACAAAGAAAGAAAACACGAAAATTGTAACAACTAAAATTTTATTAATTTATAAAATAAAAGTGGTACAATCTCTTGAATCCTTTGATTCTCCCTTTTTTTGTCGGTGATGATTAATGCTCTCCCGGATATAGCGGGGGTGCTTTTAATTTGGTGTTGATTGTTGACCTTCCGGATATAGCGGAAGTGCTTTTAATTTTGAGTTGACGACTCCGGATATAGCGGAGGTGCTTTTAATTTGAGTTGATGACTCCGGATATAGCGGAGGTGCTTTTAATTTGAGTTGACGACTCCGGATATAGCGGAGGCGCCTTGAGGTTGACGAAGATTGGAAGGAACTTTTATGTTACCTTCGATCCCCTTGTTGAAGAAATTCAAGTCTTTTAACGTTGATCTTGAATGTTGGAGATGCTTTTGATTTTCTTCTTTTGAAGAACTTCCGGCCTTTTTTGGAAGATCTCGATGCTTTTGGTGTTGTTGCAGAGTGCTCGAAGCTTTTGCTCTGAGACTTTTCACCTTCTTTTTGTCTTCTCTTTTTCTGTTGTTCTCTGTCTCTTGAAGAACTTCAAGGATTTCTTGAAGATCTTCGAGTGTTGTTGATGAATGCTTGAACCTTCTGGTTCTGGGATTTCTATCAACTCTTCAATGTCTTCTGTGTGTCTTTTGCAAATGACCAAGGTCTCCTATTTATAGTGGTGAATGGAAGCTAATGATTGATTTGCATTAAATGTAGGAAATATTCTGATTGATTTTAGACAATCTTTGGAATATTCCACATTTATTATAAATCAACAAAATCTTCTAATTATATTTAAAAGATTTTATGATTCATTGTTTTCATATTATTTCCTAATATTTAATGTAGGAAAATAACATTAAACAATTCCAATTTCATGGCATATTTAACATGTAACACATATAATGTGTCACACATATATTATTGCATAGCCATTGAAATTAATTAAATCTCTAATATTTATTTAAGAGATTTTAATCAATTATCTATTTTACATTATTCCCTAGAATTTTATAGGAAATAATACAAAAGAAATTTCAATTTAGGACAAATGTATTATGTGACATATATAATTCGTCACATAAAATTTAAATATCTACAAATGCCCCCTCGAGACTTGTTGTGTCGGTAAAACTTTCCGGTAACGGCGAGTCTCGACAAATTTTGCTCCGGTCAAGATGGCCGACGTCGGGATTTTTTTTTTTTTTTTTTTTTTTTTTTGTAACGAGCTATGTCCATATTTCGTACCCACATTGTCTGATGGGTCAGGCCCAATGTAGGTTGACATAGTAATTACCCTAGCATTTGCTTTGGCTGCTTTCGTATTGTCTTTGCTCCTTCTTTACGCCATGAGAAATAGAGCGGCGTTGGTGTTTTTTTTTTTTTTTTTTTTTTTTTTTTTTTTTTTTTAACTTGCACGTCCCCGTGCTTGGTCACCAAGCAAAAATATCTAAGCATCTCATAATTATGGCAATCATCAATATTTACTCCCAATCACCATTGATTATCCGAGATCTTATGATCAATTCATCGTTCCTTTAGCTCCAAGGGAATCCTTCCTATAAATATTGTGCTGATGCTTTGATAGCAAACACGATTCTTTCACCTTTTCTTCTAAACTCCATTGCACCATATTGACTCTCTTCTACTATCTTGCAAATTAATAGTGTCAGGGCCAGGAGACTACGTATACCAGGCAGCTTTCTTTGTGCACAAATTTGATGTCATCGGACCTCGGTATTTGATTCATGTCTTTTCAAACACACGAAACTTGCGTCTTTTACATGCGCATAATAGCACTAACCCTTTTCCTTTGAACATACACAAGTATATATGTATCCGCTGATTCCACCAATTTTTTTCGGGGTTAAGAACATGACCTGCAGCTTGAGCCTTGACATGAACATATATATAGTTCATGCTCATGTGCGCTTCTGCTTCCTTTTTTTTTTTTTTTTTTTTTTTTTCAGCTCCGGCTACTATTACAAAATAAACAAGCTTGTTGCAGAAAAAATCAGTTTTGTTGTTTGCAGGGAACCAGTACAGGGACAACCTTGTTGTTTGAAGATATATATACCTTTCTTTTCGTTTCTTGCAACCGTATCTTTTTTTTTCCCTTCTTTTTATTTTTAATTTTTTTTTTTTTTTTTTTTTTTATAAATTTTTTAAGGGAGAACTGATTCCTTAACCCTCTTTTTCTGCAGCCATATACCCCAAATGCCGCCCCCTTTTATTATATATGTTTTATTTACTTATCCATATATGTACGTTGCACATGTATAATTATATACACCATTCCCCTGTTCCATGCGACAGTGCGTCGTTTTTTTTTTTTTTTTTTTTCAGAACTGATTTATTTATTTATTTATTTATTTATTTTTTTCAGATTTTCACATCATGGTGGTCTTCCGGGAAGTGACCAAAAATAATAAAAAATACTTGGTGGTCGTGCATGGCCCAACACACGCGGATCAAAGCGGGTTTAAGCTTGCGGTTCATCCACCTATGAGTGGCTCTCGTTACGCGGCTTAACCCAAGGTATCGACCACGGCGACCGCGACTTTACATGGAGTTGAAGCGGTCGAACGGCCATGTAGAGTCTGCGCTATGCCCTTTGGCGAATAGCACGAAGCCTCGGAGCCACACCTTTTCCACCCTTGGTCGGCGAATCATTGTGGCGAGGTCCAATGGGAACCGTGTTAAAAACCACAGAGTCTTCACCTTCATCGAGCGATATTGGGAATGGCTCGAAGATGTGCTTTCCGCAATAAAAGCATTCTCGAAAAGACCGGTCTATATGATGCCGTAAGCGCATCTCCCTTCAAATACTCCAAATGCCCAAGCGCCATCCGAGCTTTTCATGAGGCATGGTGTCCGAAAACTAATCGCTTCACACCGATGCCGGAGAGATGTCCATCTCCTTAGCGGATTTATGGCACATTGGTGGACTTCGCATCACGGAGATTTGTACGAGGAGGTCATCCCTAGTGTTGACGAGTTGATCTGCTTGAGATGCTCATCAAAGGCGAAGTCCTTTCCCGTGGTATCGGCATCTTTTGATGCATATCTTCACCGCTTGGTGGCGTTTATGACCATGAGAACCCGAAAGTTCCCTCTCCCGCCGGGTTGATTATTGGTGTAAAAAGTCGACGGTGTACAAAAAGCCCACCCCGAGAGAAAAGAGGGCGTATCGTCCAAAGGATACTCAAAATCCTAGTGGCGCCATAGCAGAAAATCCTCAGCGATGGTCGAAAAAAGATGAAGAGTTGTTTGCTCGCCTTCATATTGACGAAAACTCAAAGGAGGAGTCCTTCCTTGCCGCCTTTATTGCCTGCTGGTTGTGTTCGTTTGCCCTCCCGTCTAGTGATGCGACAATCAGGCCTTCGACTTTTAAAATGGCAAGTCTGATCGCCCATGGGAAAGTTCATTGCCTTGCCGTTCCAGTATTGGCCAGCATATATAGAGGTTTAAACATGGTTTCACGCTCGTCTGCCCCCGAGCGAGGGGATGCTTGTCTTCCATGGCATTACGTCATTGGGTGGATTGCACGTTATTTTGGAACTCATCACAGAGTGTCATCACCTTTGCCTGGACCCATGATGGTTTCTTACTCTGGCGTAGGAGGAGCCAAAAACCTCAATGATCATGAAGGTCGAGACCTTATTCACCAAGCTCGTGGCGTCGCTTGGTGGGCATCTGTTCCGAAAAGAACCAAAACAGAGCTTAAAGTTGATGATGGTGGATTGCCTACTCGAGATCAGGTCTTTTTCCGGTCAGTGCGACCGAGCTTCTTGGTATTTCATCAAGATGGAGCATGCTTTTCTGAGCTGTATAGCCCGTATCGGTTCGCACGGCAATTCGGGTTCTTCCAAGTCGTTCCTAAGGACCTCCCTGACGATGGCCGCCGTATCACAATTGGGACGGGAAAACAATTATAGGAAATGTACTTTACTCCCAATAGTCGTCTCAAGGTAGTATTTCCCGAAAGCCCTCGGGAATATGATAGTTACTTCTCTTCCAACTTTGGTGAGTGGTGGCCACAAGTGCATGGCTCGTACCTGCTTGATGGAAGATCTTCTCTAGTCGCGACTGTTAACAGGGGCTCTACTAAAGCAAAGCAAAGTACCCCTATTGTAAAGATAAAGAATGTCGAGCCTCCGGAACCTCACAAGGAATCACTCTCCCCAAACCCTCTTTGTACCCAGAAGCAGGTTGAAAAGCCCAAGGATGTCCGTACTGATTTGAAGGAGAAGAGACAACTAGATGATGCAATGGCGGTTCTTAGCGGCGGCTCTCATAAATAGCGATGTGAACTGGAGCGTCAAAAGAAGGGTACCGGGAAGCAGGTAATCACTTACTCCTTGACGGATAAGCGACATTAATTGGTCAATCTTTTTTGATGGTGTCCCATCTCCGAGTCACTTTAGCACAAACTTTTCAAGGATTTTAAGACTCTTACTTCATTCGTTGCATTGTTTTTATTATATTTATTGCTGCTCACTTTGCAACCCTTTTTTTTTTTTTTTTTTTTTTTTTTTTTTTTTGCGGTTGGACAATGAGCCTCTATCGTGGCTAATCTTCCGCAACAAAGCGAGCCATCAACCAACGGTCCCGATGCCTTCAACTTGGAAGCTCAAAAGGTCGGGAAGGAGCACACTCTTCCAATGACAGTTGAAGATGGCGGTGATACTTTACCATCCCTGCATTCTCATGAGAGAAATGACTTTGGTACCAATCTTATGCCCAATGCGGAGGTTACCGCTGAGAGCGGCACTCAGATCGTCGATGGTGATACTAAGTTAGGTGATCAAGACGTTGATGAGGGTCTTTCTACAGCCCATTCCGTGAGTAGAGAGCGCGTCATACTTCCCTTTTTGGCCTCACTTCCCCGAAAGGCAGAGGTTTCAGAGTTCAAGCCAAGGGACGTGATCTCGAAGTGTCGTCACCACTTTCTTGAGGCGTTGTGGGAATCTATCAGAGACAAGCTCTCATGTTGCGCTATAGACAAGTTATCCTCCGTTAAAAGTGGTGTTTATGAAATATTCTTAGAGATGGAGAATACCAAAGTGTTGGACCTTTCCCATTTGAAGTCTCTTCTGGACACACTTTTTAGGAACGCCTCACACTACGGAGCTGCTTTGGATGACGTTTCGAAGCGGCTTCCTGAAGAGGAGCATGATGCAAAACTTTCAATTCTTTGCGAACATCTTTCAGAGGCCGAGATAGCTGAGAAGGTACATCTTGAAAAAGTCCAATCTTCTCAAGATAGGCTTTGAGAGATTCGAGGTAGAAGAGAAGAACTCCAAAAGGAATTGGCCGCCTGAGAAGAGGAGAATGAGGTTGCTTTGTCACTCAACAATTTTGATGAGGGACTACATGGGTTGACCGCTCGTGGTCCCAACCGAGGGGGAGATCGCCGACTTGGAGGGCACATTCCATTCTGACGAGGAGGAGATTGATGTTACGAATAAGATGAGGGAGTTACTAGAAGGCAACCGACGTGACTTGGAAGACTTCAAGCTACCCGTTTAAATCCCCTTTTTTGTTCTTGAGATTTCTTATTTGCTTGTTTATTTACTTTCTTCCTAGATGTAATAAAACTTTATTGCTATCAATAAAATCTTATTATTTTCTTTCCATCTCTTTGAAGTCCTTTTTTTTTCTGAGTGAGCTTGAAATTCACTTTTTTTTTTTTTTCGAATGGACCTTTTTTTTTTTTTTTGGTATGGTGAACTTGGAGTAACTTCCCAAGCTGCCTCGTGCCCGGGAATGCTTTTAGGGGATCAAGTCAAGCGTAGTTCAAAAGTTTTTTTTTTTTTTTTTTATATGATTAATGCAGTTTAGGCTCGTGCTTAGGAGCATTGATTGTGCGATTTAGGCTCGTGCTTGGGAGCGAGTGTTTGAGTCATCGTAAAACTTTTGAGGAACTTGCCGTTGATTGGGCCAAGCTTGGCGCTGTCTTTGTCCACCAACTTGTATGCTCCATTAGTGTAGACCTCCCGAACAACATAGGGGCCATCCCGTTTTGAGGTGAACTTGTTTTTGGACTTATGTGTCAAGATGATAGGTCTTCTCACTTTGCAAGGATTTGTTTCACCAACTTGGAATGATCTCGGGCGCACTTTCTTGTTGAATGCCTTTGACAACCGTGCTTGGTAGCATTCAAGATTCTGTGAGCCTGGAGCCGCTTTTCAAAGGTGCTTCCAATTCTTCAAAGCGGCGGCGCATTTTCTTCATCGATCGGACCTTCTTGGATAGCGATTCTCGGCGAAGGATTTGCCTCTCGAGGGCGACACGACTTCAACACCGTATACAAGAGAATAGGGAGTGGCCTGAGTTGGCGTCCGAAAAGTTATGCGGTATGCCCATAGCGCTTCACTCATCCGCTCGTGCGGTCTTTCTTGTGCCTTGCAACCACTTTCTTCAACAAGTTGCATAACGTTTTATTGAAAGCTTGACAAAGTCCGTTGGCGGCGCATTGTACATGGAGGACTTGTGTTGTTTGAAGTGAATCGCTCACACAGATTATCAACCAAGCTATTCACGAACGGCTTCCCATTATCCGTGATGATGTAGCGTGGAACTCCATAGCGATAGATGATGTTTACTCGGATGAAGCGGACTACATCCTCTTTCTTCACCTGGCGTAGTGCAACAGCCTCAGCCCATTTAGAGAAGTAGTCGGTGGCAGCCAAGATATAAAGATGTTGGCCCGATGATTTCGGTAGGGGACCAACCACATCCATTCCCCAGGCATCAAAGGGCCATGCCGCTCTTCATTGGATGTAATGGCTCGGGAGGTTGATGAATAAAGTTAGCATGGAATTGGCATGCTTCACATTTTCGGCGTAATCCATGCAATCTTTTACCATGGTCGGCGATGTAGTATCCCATTCTTTTAATGCGAAAATGCGCTTCGGTCGGACTGATGGGCGCCACAAATCCCGGAGTGAGCCTCCTCTATGGCGTGAAGAGCTTCATCTTCTCCAAGGCAACGAAGAAAGACTCCTTCAAAAGAACGCCGATACAAGACATCATTGTGAAGGAAGAAGCGTGGAGCCCGCCGTCTTATGTCAACTTTCTTCTTTTGATCGTCAGGGAGCTTTCCGTATTTCAAGTACTCCACTAATGGATGACGCCAGTCCTCTTGGTCTATTTCATAGACACAGACAGCATAACTATCATTATCTTCTTCCTCATCTTCTTGGTATGGAGGAACCACCCATTTAACTCACGAGATGGGGACTTGCGTCTTTCCATCGGCCGATTGCGGTCTCGCAGCCAAGTTTGCTAGGCGTCCGCTTGCTTATTTTCTTTTCTTGAAACATGCTCAATTGTGGCGTCGCCAAGGTAAGCAATGATTTTTCTTGCATACTTGTAGTATGGGACTAACTCGGCTTTTTACATCGTAAGTGCCTTCAAGCCGGTTGATGATCAATTGAGAGTCGCCTAAACATTTAATCTGCATTGCTTTACATCCATTGCCATCTCAAGCCCTAAGATCAAAGCTTGGTATTCAAAGAACATTGTTGGAGCAACATTCCATCAATTTGAATGAGTATGGCAAAGACTTCACCTTCAGGGAAATAAAAATGACTCAAACGCCAAACACCGTCTCGCCTCGCCGCTCCATCAAAATACATTTTCCAAGGCGGAAGTACTTCAATCACCATGACATCCTCATCGTGCAAATCATCCGAGAGCTCCCATTCGCGGGATTGGGTGATCGACCAAGAAGTCCGCAAGCACACGCCGCTTTGACGGCCTTTTGAGGCACGTAAACAATTTCAAATTGTTGAAGTTGGAGATACCACCTTGCTAATCTATCCGACAAACGCGGGCTAGGACATGACATATTTCGATGGATTTGCCTTTGACACCAAATGCACAAGATGAGCTTGAAAGTAGTGCTTTAGCTTCGGATGGCAAATATGAGTGACAAACAGAGCTTCTCAATTGGAGAGTATTTCAGCTCGTGTGGAGTCATCGTTCTGCTCAAATAGTATAATGCGTTTTCTTTGCCCTTCTCGTTCTCTTGAGCAAGAAGTGCGCCTACTGATCGTTCTTGCGCTGTGATGTAAAGGATTAGAGGTTTACCTTTAACAGGGGCTGCCAAGACCGGAGCATTTATCAAGTATGCTTTAATGTTTTCAAACGCCTTTCTGCACGAGTTATCCCATTCAAATGGAACTCCCTTCCTCATCAGATGGCTGAAAGGTTGGCATCTTCCGGCGAGGTTTGATATGAACCTCCGTATATAGGCCAATTTACCCTGCAGACTTCTAAGTTCACGTAAGTTACGAGGTTCGGGCATCTTCACAATGGCTTCCACTTTGGACTGGTCAATTTCTATTCCTCGATGTCGGACGATGAAGCCAAGGAACTTCCTGAGAATCGACTCCAAATGCACATTTGAGTGGGTTCATCTTCAGTTGGAATCTTCTAAGTCTATCAAAGACTAATCTCAAGTCGTTCAAGTGGTCGGCCTTCTTCTTCGATTTTACAACCAGGTCATCAACATAGCATTCAACGTGTTGGTGTAGCATGTCATCAAAGATCTTCTGCATGGCCCGTTGATAAGTTGCCCCCGCATTTTTTAGACCAAAAGGCATCACTTTGTAACAGTAGATTCCCTTAGGTGTTCGAAATGCTGTGAATTCTTCATCTTCAGGAGCCATTCTAATTTGATTGTACCCCGACGATCCATCCATGAAGGACAAAGCCTCGCGACACTGTGGTTGCGTCTACCATCACTCGATGATTGGCAAGGGAAAATCATCCTTTGGGCATGCATTGTTTATGTCCCGAAAATCAACACAGACGCCTTGAATTTGACCATTTTCTTTCTCACGGGGCGATGCTCGAGATCCATGTTGGATACTTAACCTCACGGATGAATCCTGCTTCAATGAGCTTGTTGACTTCCGCCTCATGAGTGGGATAAGATCCGGCCTAAATCTCCTTTGAGCACACTTGATAGGCGTGATCCTTTCTTTACGGACAAGCGATGAACAGCTACCTTCGGATCAAGCCAGGCATCTCTTTGTATGTCCAAGCGAAGACATCCTTGTATTCTGGAGGATTTCGAGGTATCTCTCTTCTTCTTACGAGACAAAAGAGCACTTATAAAAGTGGGTCGCGGTTCATCCTCGGTGCCAAGGTTGATTTCCTTTAACTCATCCACTGTGGACTCGACCCCTTCTTCTAGCTCCCGGGGTGCTTCTTCAGCATCTTCTTCAATTTCATCATTTCCCAAGGTGATATGATAGAGCGGAAGCCCGTTCCTTCACTTCATCAAGTTCCATGACTTCTTCTAACACCGTTCTAGTTACGGCAGGATACAATTCTTCACCGACGGTGATAATATATGAGATCCAACGCTTTCTTGAGGCTCATTTTCTTGCACATTCTCTATATCGTGCTTGGCGGCGATTTTAGTGTAGACCATCAGGCACATTTTAGCCTTCATTATATTTCCACAATGAACGAGAAGACATGTATGACGCCTCATTCTAGACGGGATCAGGCTCTTGATTTCTTTGGAGTCAATGTTTGTCATCTCCCTTCCGGGAGCATGCCTGTGTGTTGATCGATTTCGGCTCTTGACACCCTTAGATTTTGGCGGGTTCTTGGTTGTGACCGAAAGCCTTTCAAAGACCGATACACGTTCTTTCTTGGGTTGCAACCTCTCAAACACCGATGGCCTTTCATGTAGAGGTTCTGGGATGTTTGATGATGATGATTCTTCTTCAACTCCAATATAGTTATTGGTTGCCTTCCTTATTGAGATACGGACAGGCGGTGAGGGATTATACCCCAGACCCTTTCGGGACCCAATAACCGGAACATTAGCTTTTGTGGATTTTTGCATTTCTCCAGATTCTTCGTTTTTTGCCCCCATTTTTAGAGCAGGGCTTCGGGATCCATTTGCTGCCTTTGCGAGGAGTTTGTAAGCAATAGGATCAAAACCTTCCTTCCTTGTGGCTGGCAATATTCCATGTTCTATAACCGGACCTTCTTTAGGACGGGTAAACCCCTGTAGAGGAGCATCTGTTTG
Organism: Gentiana macrophylla; assembly: GCA_026214975.1. Taxonomy (NCBI): domain Eukaryota; kingdom Viridiplantae; phylum Streptophyta; class Magnoliopsida; order Gentianales; family Gentianaceae; genus Gentiana; species Gentiana macrophylla. Next base: position 60,575,901 of record CM047805.1, read on the forward strand.
TACGGCATTGATCTTGGGAAGTGGCAGCGTCAGTCCACTCATCGCTTTGGATTTTTGGTGTTGAGGAAGTGATGATTTTGTCTCTCCATGCTTGCCAACCTCCCTCTTGTCTTCTGACGGTGTGGCCTTCTCCTCATCATCATTTTCTTGTGACTTGGAAATGCCTACTATCTTCAAAGAAGCCGGCTTCAGGTAGAATTTTGCATCTGCAAAGTGAGTTTCTCGCTTGGTGAAAGGTTTTCATCGACAACGACCTTTCTTAAAACACCATTGCGCCAATACTTAAAGCATTGATGAAGGGTTGAGGGGCGACTCCATTCTCGTGTAACCACGGCCTCCCTAGCAACATGTTGTAGGGCGTTACGGCATCAATCGGATGGAGCAGATGCGCTTGAAGATAGTTCATCTATCAAGATGTCAAGTCGGATTACACCGATGGCTCTTTGCCCCTTGGTTGAATCCATGGATCATAAAGCGTCGCGGAGAGTTCATCCATAGAGACACCCAACTCTTTCATTACTCGGAGCGGCAATATGTTGACAAATGATCCTCCATCTAGTAAAACGCGATTAATTTTTGCTCACGTGTGTATGTTGTGACAAATAGCGGGCGGTTATGGGGTGCCGATCCAAGAAGCATGTCATCATCTGTAAGGTGATCTCAACCATGCAAGCAAGCTTTGAATTGTTTGAAGCCGCTTCCTCGATCGGCAAATCTTCATTTTCCTTTTCACCATATCTTTCTTCTGCGTGGATAGCGTAACATGGGACAACTTCATCCTCCGAGTTTTCTTGATGCGTCGCCTCGACCGAGGACTCTTTTGGGCATGTACTCTAATAAGGTGATTGGAGTATGAGGGCTTCAGATCGACCCCTTCAGGAAGATCCTCTTCACTTTCTTGTTTACCTTCCTTTGATTTCTTCTCATCTTTCTTGCCCTTCGGCCTCTTCTTGTTTTGGAAGACTTGGAACAAATCGTCTTTGGTTCTTCCAATTTAAAACAAGGTGACTTCCTTTGCTTTTTCTTGCGAGTCACGAAATCCATCCATCATCGTCTGTTCGGCGAGGCTTGAGTTTTTCTTTTCTTCCGCAGACTTTTGCTTGTTTGGGAGGCGTTCCAGTTCTTTCTTAGCTATGGGTAGAGAGTCGTTGAATTTAATCTCAGCAGGTCGAGTGATCCGAATTGGATGGTCATGCAACGACCATTTGTCGGCTCTGCTATGGTGATTTGATTTGTGCTTGCCTTCTCTTCTTCAAGCACGATCTTTCCTTCCTCGGCCAAACGCATAACCTTGTCCTTGAAGACAAAGCATTTTTCGATAGGATGACCAAATAAGCGATGATATTTGCAATAGTTACCTTTGTGGGCTCTTGCTGCATCCTCCGGACGCTTTGTTTCTGGAAGTTCAATGAGTTTCAATTTCAACAACTCATCAAAAATTGCGGGTACGTCAGAATCGAAGAATGGATACTTCCTCTGTTGCCTTTCGTTCAGAGTTGGCCTCCGTCTTTCAACTTGTGTCGTGGCTCAACCTTCCTCCATTCGAGGTTGGCTTGATCTTTGGGTTGTTAACTTTTCTTTGGAGCTACGGTGGTAGCGTTGGACTCCTTCTTTTCCGTTCTTGGAGCGGCTTTAACGAGTTTCTTCATTTCTTGTTTTTCCTTGATCCTTCTAGGATCTGAGCGAGGCGACCTCCATTGGCGTCAATGCTCGGTTCCATGTCATGCGCCGAGTGGCTAACTCCTCAAATCTCGTGGCGAATACCTTTGAGAATGTATTGCAATCCCCAATGCATGCCTTGAATGCACATCTCAATGGCGAGAGGCTTGAGACAATTGGTCTTTGCGATTAAGACTTAGACTTCTCCACCTGTTAATGTAATCCACTACCTTCTCTTCTTTCCACTGGCGGGAGTTGGTCAACTCCACCATACTCACAGTTCTACGAGTGCTGTAGAAACGATTGAGAAAGATCTGCTCCAGTTGCTCCCAACTATCCAGAGAGGCAGGGGCATGATCAGTGTACCAATCAAACGCATTGCCTTTGAGAGAATGCACAAATTGCCTTTGAGAGAATGCACAAATTGCTTCACCAGGTGATCTCCATAGGTCCCGGCATTGTTGCAAGTTTCAATGAAATGGGCGACGTGCTGCTTCGGGTTGCCTTTCCCGTCAAATTGCTGGAAATTTGGTGGTTGATAACCAGCCGGCATCTTCAAATCATCAATTCTTTTGGTGTATGGCTTGATATAAGTCTGAGATGACTTCAAGGACCCTCCAACTTTGTCATTGATCGTCCCGCATGATGAACTCCTGGAGTTGGTGATAGGGATGGTTCCGTCGGGGAGATCTTGATTGCTTGCCAAGGTAAAGGACTTGGAGCCTTCCCGGTCATTGAAAGAGTTTTAGGCGACCTTCAAGTTGTTCGCCATATCTGAGAGACTTGAAGACTTCTTGGTCTTTGGAAGTGACATCGTGTTCGTCTTCTTCATCACGCATCACTTCTTTTGACTTACTTGCTTCCCCAACGGAATCAATCTTGCCGGGCAAGCTTCGCAATTGCATGTCTTGAGTTTGAACATGCGATGTGAGGGCTTCAATGGCCTTCGTGAGGGTAGCAATATGCTCCTCCAGAGTGGTAGAATTCGTCATCATGACATCCGCAGCCATTGGCGACATGAATCCATCAGAAGCTTCATGAGGGGAAAAGAGACTAATGCCAAGCTGTTTCGCCATGCCTCGAGTAACCGGGCCAGAAATTTGTCCCTGGGATGAAGCACTAGCAACAGTCTTTTCAGCAACAGCCTTAGAGACTTTTGAGACATCATCTTTGGCAACCTTTGAAGCAGCAGCCTTAGCAACTTTTGAAGCAACGACTTTTGGAGTAGTCGCCTTTGAGACTTTTGAGGCATCAGCCTTTGGAGCCATTTGTTCTTGAACTTCTTCTTTTTTTTTCTTATGGAGAGATGAAAGGAGAGATTGGTCCCACCAGGCGTGCCAGAATTTGTAACACAAATTCCGTTGTTATCCCTGAAATACAAAGAAAGAAAACACGAAAATTGTAACAACTAAAATTTTATTAATTTATAAAGTAAAAGTGGTACAATCTCTTGAATCCTTTGATTCTCCCTTTTTTTGTCGGTGATGATTAATGCTCTCCCGGATATAGCGGGGGTGCTTTTAATTTGGTGTTGATTGTTGACCTTCCGGATATAGCGGAAGTGCTTTTAATTTTGAGTTGACGACTCCGGATAAAGCGGAGGTGCTTTTAATTTGAGTTGACGACTCGGAATAAGCGGAGGTGCTTTTAATTTGAGTTGACGACTCCGGAATAAGCGGAGGTGCTTTTAATTTGAGTTGACGACTCGGATATAAGCGGGCGCCTTGAGGTTGACGAAGATTGGAAGGAACTTTTATGTTACCTTGATCCCCTTGTTGAAGAAATTCAAGTCTTTTACATTGATCTTGAATGTTGGAGATGCTTTTGATTTTCTTCTTTTGAAGAACTTCCGGCCTTTTTTGGAAGATCTCGATGCTTTTGGTGTTGTTGCAGAGTGCTCGAAGCTTTTGCTCTGAGACTTTTCACCTTCTTTTGTCTTCTCTTTTACATTGTTCTCTGTCTCTTGAAGAACTTCAAGGATTTCTTGAAGATCTTGAGTGTTGTTGATGAATGCTTGAACCTTCAGTTGCAGGATTTCTATCAACTCTTCAATGTCTTCTGTGTGTCTTTTGCAAATGACCAAGGCCTCCTATTTATAGTGGTGAATGGAAGCTAATGATTGATTTGCATTAAATGTAGGAAATATTCTGATTGATTTTAGACAATCTTTGGAATATTCCACATTTATTATAAATCAACAAAATCTTCTAATTATATTTAAAAGATTTTATGATTCATTGTTTTCATATTATTTCCTAATATTTAATGTAGGAAAATAACATTAAACAATTCCAATTTCATGGCATATTTAACATGTAACACATATAATGTGTCACACATATATTATTGCATAGCCATTGAAATTAATTAAATCTCTAATATTTATTTAAGAGATTTTAATCAATTATCTATTTTACATTATTCCCTAGAATTTTATAGGAAATAATACAAAAGAAATTTCAATTTAGGACAAATGTATTATGTGACATATATAATTCGTCACATAAAATTTAAATATCTACAACGGGATTTAATCCAACATGCTACTAATTTCTCTCCATTATGGTACATGACAACCAATGATATGGTAATGCTATTGAAGTACCTATATATGCAATGGCTTTCGTGTTCGCGCTTCTCAGGTTTTGTAAGTTTTTCTACTTTCCATTTTATATTATTATGTATAACTAAAGCTCCATAATGGGATATGTCATACAATGATATGGTTATGCTATTGAATTACCTATCTAATCATCGGATTTCATGTTCGCTTTTGTCGGGTTCTTTTGGGTTTGATAATTTCTATACTATTTTGTAATCCATAACAAAAGCAAAGAGATATACATCTATGTTGGATTGAGTTATTTTGTTGGTTTATGATATTTGCAGGGCTTAGTGAGTTCTTTTGTTCGTTTATGATATTCAGAGGGCATATTCGATCGATCAAACTTTGAGATTTCTGTAGAAATTCATGGAAGGACATAGTCATAGGCAGTTAGTAAGCCCTTTCTGGACTGCAATTTGGCCTTTTATAGATTTTTCTTGACAATGTTCATGATTTTGTTTTAACTAAGGTAATTGCATGATACCATAGGCTGGTATTGAAGCTTATATGATGATGCAACCATTTCCTCCCTGTAGATATGTTGATGTGGGTTAGCGTGCTACCACTTTCAACATGGCAGCTAACTTACGTTTTGTTTTGCCATTCGTAGCTTGATTCCAATGGTAGATTTTGATACATTCATCACAAATGAACATTCTGTCACAAATGAATCGACTAAAACTATACACGGAAAAAATATATTTAAAAAAGGGCCCACCGTACATGCACGATACGCCTTTCTAGTTATTATTATTGGTCAATAGAAGGTATTACAGTAAGGGATGAAAATAATGTAATTAAATATGTATCTCGTACATATAAAATTATTATTGTTATATATACTTTTGAAGGTATATATTTTTAATGAGGGTGACTTTATTAATCAAGCATTTGTGTCACATATATAATAATTTATCACATTTAGTGATAATTAATTGTGATAAATATTCATGTATAACAAACAAACTATTTATGTCAAACCATATCCGGTAAGTGATTGATTTGAACTACTTAGTCTTCTAATTTCTTTTATTGCTTGCTATTTTTTAAATGTATGATTAGTGAGTATATAATTTGTGTGAGGAGACCGTAATAATGAAAATATGAAATGTGTCACATATAGAATAATTTACACATTTAGTGGGTGATAAATAGTGACGTATAAAGAAAGTAGTCACATAAAGCTAATTGATTAGTATATTTGCCCCTTTTTATAAATGATGGTTTAGCACATCAAGTGATAAATAATATGTACCTGATGAAATTGATCGTGTTATAATATCAGTTCATGTATACTGTTACTTTCGGTATGTGTACTTAGCGTGTACATGCCCTTGTGATGAGTTGGAAGGACTATTCTATTGAATACAGTTGTCACAAATTGTGTGTTTAATCATTTATTGTTAATGATAAATTTATTACATCCGAAGCCACAAAGTCGCATATTGACAAAGTGACTAAGTGTCAGTAAGTGACATTACATATTTTAGTTGGTACTTGGTTCAAATAAAGTTCTAGACATGTCATGGGGTATTTGCCTTTAAAATTCAAGATTCATGTGGAACGTTAAGGGATGTGTCATATAATTACGTCTATATTAAATTTTAGCCACATCAGCACAAATTTCTTGTCCTATAACAACTGATCGCATTATGTTTAGCAATCAGACTGTGACATATTTACATTGTAGTTATGTTGCAAGGCACATAGACGTGTATACTTGAACCAATTTTTTAATTATGGAATTGCACATGTTATGTCAACATAAAGTTTAGTTGACATTTGTATAAATGTCATTACTTTAGTTATTGGTAGCGTCACGCGTTGGGTATAGCCAAAACATCTTGACATGTTGATGCATAAAGGTTTTAATCACATTACGTGCAATGATTAAATATTTACCAATAGTCCATTGAATACCCTTATTTAGTAATTCCTAATATGTGTCCTATCTCTTCTTGATTTCAAGTGTAGCCAAAGCGGCTCTATGGATTATATCGAAATTTGAGATAAATTCCCAATCCACCCAAATAAGAACTAAGACACTTACGTTAATATGATCTCGAGACAATAATTCGAAAATATGTGTGTGGACAATATGGTTTGTTGTATCACTATACAAACCCCACAGAACTCAAAAAATGTTGATAAATACATTAAGCTCTAAATTTCACCACAATTCATGTTTTATTCAAAGAAGTACATTGCAACTTCATGTGTCGAAACTGTGATATTTACCTTGATTTCACTTATCTTATGTAAGTTAGATATAACTTAGAATGTCACAATGCTCAACAAAAGAAAGATTCTAAAATCTTAAACCGATCATGTGACTTTTACTAAGTGTCTAACATCCTAAAGGATGCTAGCTTTATAGTTATATTCAACCTAGTTTAAGTGACTATGTGAAGTAGAGGTCGAAAGCACTTCACTTTGTATCACAATCGACTAAAACAAATATCAACATGAGATCAATAATATAGTAATTTCCATAGTAATCGGTAGCTAATTTTGATGTCCTTAACAAAAGTAAATGACAATTATAATTGACATTTAATTAACGAGACATAATTACCTTCACGTGTAATAAAAGAAAATTGAGACAATGATATTCTTTATATGTCTCAAAATTCAACTCTTAACGTTTGAATACAAGCGATCCAATACTATATAGATCACTGTCTTTATGTGTCCATAAAATAATTGTGAACACTTTCAAACATGAAAAGTGTATTTGATTACACAATCATAAATGAAATCACCAGAGACATTAGGAAAATCATAATAATAGTAATCCAAATTGATCTATAAACCAACAATTATAACCTAACTTCATTATGTGTTATGTCTTTGAAAACCATTAGTTTTGTGTCATTGAGGACAACTCTTATATTAAGGTGGTCAAGAATGGACTTAATCGAATGGAAATGCATACTTTGTATGGTCTGATTATACATGAATTTAAGAGCATTAGACATAAGCGATAGAGTCGCTCATATGTTCATAGTTGAACTTATCAGTTGACAAAATTGATTTACGCAAGGTGTGGTGGAGCATTCATACGAACACAACATTCAAACCTATGCATTCCAAAGTCTGTTATATGAGTTGCCTCAAAGAGAATCAACTAATGTTAATTCTCAAACAGTAAATTCAAAACCTTCCTTTGGGCAGAGGTCGTAGACACTACATTGAATTTACTTTCAAAAGTAATAAGACTAGAGAATCAATTAAAATAGAGAAAAACCATATGTACCTTTGCGCATAAGATAAATCCCTTCGTCGTTATATCAATTTCCCTCTTATTTCAATCAATATCATTAAACAATTGCTTCCACTTTGGGGCGGAGCAAAGTTCAATGAATTAATTGGTCGAAAATGTATGTATCACTTGTGTAACCACTATTCATTATGTGATCAACAGTTGTATTACTTGTTATGCATTCTAGATGCTTTGGCTACTCCAAAATATGCAAGAGAAACAAACTTAATGTGACACATACGGTTTGATTATATAGCATTTCTAGATAACACATAATAATGAATAATGTGTATGTCAACAATGATATAGAAAGACTAAACAACCTTAATTAATCAAACAAGTTCATCATTAGATTCCACCAAATAGCACATTGCTAATATGGTTCGTTCAAACATGCCAATAACCCTTTAATCACAACTAAAATATGTATTAATTTAATTAATTGCGTAACATCATGCAATTAATTTCAGCATTTTAATCACCAACTATATGTGATTAAGTCTCTTTATTTGTCAATCATAGAGCTGCTTTGGCTACACTCAAAATTGACAAGAGATATGACACATATTAGGAGTTACTTAATAAGGGTATTCAATGGACTATCGGTAAATATTTAATCATTGCACGTAATGTGATTAAAACCTTTATGCATCAACATGTCAAGCTGTTTCGGCTATACCCAACGCATGACGCTACTAATAACCAAAGTAATGACATTTATACAAAAGTCAACTAAACTTTATGTTGACATAACATGTGCAATTCCATAATTAAAAAGTTGGTTCAAGTATACATGTCTCTCTGCCTTGCAATACAACTACAATGTAAATATGGCACAGTCTGATTACTAAACATAATGCGATCAGTTGTTATAGGTCAATAAATTTGTGCTGATGTGGCTAAAATTTAATATAAACGTAACTATATGACACATCCCTTAACGTTCCACATGAATCCTGAATTTTAAAGGCAATTTGTTGAGCATTGTGACATTCTAAGTTATATCTAAATTACATAAGATAAGTTACATCAAGGTAAATATCACAGTTTAACACATGAAGTTGCAATATATTTCTTTGAATAAAACTTGAATTGTGGTGAAACTTAGAGCTTGAATGTATTTATCAACATTTTTGAGTTCTGTGGGGTTTGTATAGTGATACAACAAACCATATTGTCCACACACATATTTTGAATTATAAATGCGAGATCATATTAACGTAATGTCTTAGTTCATATTTGGGTAGATTCGGAATTTATCTCAAATTTCGATATAATCCATTTTGGTGCATTGTTATCTTTATTGAAGCTTATATTGTCCACAAAGCTTCTATAATCAAGGATAAAGAAAGCTCATATTGAAGGTGTAGAGCAAAAGACACGTTTATAAAGGAAAATACGTCATTTTCTCCTTAAATGTTCCAATCACACATGTATGCAACAACGTGTGAATGAGTGGGAGAATCTTATCGAAAATGACATTTGTTAGTATTCTATAAAGTTAAAATCTTTTTAATTAGACACAATGTAAGATTATTTACTTCTCCTACAGGTTGTCATATTGACAATTTTATGCTCTGAGAGTATTATTTTCATATTACACATTCAGATTTGTCCTTATTTTGTCCTTCTTTTTTATAGGAGTTCATGACTCTTGATATACCTTTTGGACAAATAAAGTGTTAAGTATATAAATAGATGTTTTGATCATGTGTTCTAGCACAACGTAAATTTAGAAACCATACCAAATTTGAGAAAAGCTAATTGAGCGGGAGTGATTGTTTCAAGTAATCATAGTGTGAAAGGCATATCACGTCTTGAAGAAACTTGTTGGTTCTAAATGGAATACATCGTATTTCATATTAAGAGAGTCATTTATAGATTGATCACATATTAAGGTCAATCACGTTATGTGTCTACTCATTTCAAACCACTAATTGAAAATAGTAGGAGTAGATTTCTCAATTATTAATCCTAAATCTACTTTGAGTTATGTGCATTAATCCTTGGATCATTGGTTAGATGATGTTGTTCATTTAAACATTATAAGCATGAGTTGCATTGTTACAGCTTGAGGAAATTCATGTTTTGTACTAGTCTCTTGTTGTTCATATAAAGTCTCATATTGGTGATCTAAAGATCATGTTGGAACTTATTCTTGTTATGATGAACAATGTTATGTTGGACTTGTGGAGAATTCTCTATGCAAGTTACTCTATACTATAAATTCTTCTATATGGTCATTGAAGAATTATTTATCATTGTGTTAATAGTAACTCATTATAAAATGGTTTATTAGACAATTATAGAGTTTTTCATTTGTGTGGCGAACCATATAAATGTACACTACATGTGTTGCGGAATAAAAGTGCTGAATATTTGTTTTTGGATTGCAAGTTTTATATGGATTTTGTAAGCTTCCGATAATTGTATATTAGTTTTCATTGTAACAATGCGTAAGACCAGTGGGAGCATTAACCATACTTTAGTATTGTAAACTTGCATTTTGTGTTGAGCTATTTATTTGATAGACAAGTTTCCTTCGAAGATTATGTTGCAATATAATGATGAACCTCATAATGCTCAAGAGAATCTCATTAACCTTGCATTCATTGCCTTTTGAAGGTAAGCTTGAGTTTTCAAGTAGCTCATTTGTCGAATAGCCGAAAGTATTTTGTTGTTAAGTCACAGGCTTTATGAGTTTTGGCATATGGTTGTTAGTCAATGTTGCTTTTGGCCAAGTTTCAGTTCGACGGCTTTGTCCTCTTTTATGAGGAATGGTTTTGCATGTTGAAATTAGCAAATTGACGTTTATGAGACATTTGTCAGAGGTACGCTAGCTATAAGATGAGTGTCAAGTAAGTCTAATAATATGAGATTATGGATTGTGACTTTTACCGGCTTATGTTATTTCACAATCATATATCATACTTATATCTGACTTATTGGCACATACAGTTGATCTGTCTGAATTCTCTATAAATTGTCGAAATTGACATCATAGTGATGTGGTTGTTACATGAAAGTGCACCGTGTTCATGTATGAGGATAATCTATTTTGGATTCAAGGACCTGGATGACTTTTTGATTAGTTCATTCGTAAAGTAACTTGACTGGTTGATGTTGTATATGTAATGATGGAAGGAATAGTTCGACTTAACCGAGCTTGCCTACCCTTGTTCTTGTGCTAATGTTTGCTAGTTGAAGTTGTGTTAATAAACCAGTGAGTATCAGTATGTGCATGCAATATATTGAAGTTACTCATTAAAGTTCTGCTAACCTAACTATCAGGCCAAGTGGGAGAATGTTGGAATTATCTCCTATTTATCTAATAAATATAGATAATATTATGTGGCCCTTATAGTTATCATGTTTCGGTTATTTTGTATTAATCTGGTTTATCAAATAGCATTATTAGAGAGTCCTATGATGGCTAGGATTCTTTGATATCATTATTTATTAATGCACTAGGTCCCTCATCTTGCCTATATAAAGACTGCCTGTGTATCATCGGTGGGTGATCATTCAGATAATTAGATATAGACCAGAAGACCTAGAAGCACCATATACCGTCACTGTGTATATGGAGTTCTTCTCTATTCCAGGGCTTGGATCGCGATGGCAAAACGGAGACATAGTGGAATAACTATGGATGTAGGGAAATGATCCTGATGACCTATTCCGCTTCCGCTTATTCAGGTATTCTAGATCTAATGTTTTCTATCATAGGCCACATCCAAATGGTTGAGCCAGGAACAACCATCAATGGTGAATTTTTCTTCCCAAGCATTCTCTACAGTGATGGTGTGGGCCCCAGTTTGACTAAATCCTGAAAAGCCTTGGGTTGTTATGTTTATTTTAAGTTCTTCAAAATGTTATATTTCTAGTGATATCTTTCATGCAGTTTTAGAAATTTACTTTCGTATTTTAAGATTAAGAATTTGATTGTACCATAAGATTGCTTAAAGTCAAGCATCTAAGAATGTGGTGTGGTCGAAACTCTTTATAGAAAGTGTTCCCTTTTTTTCCTTTTGATTTCCAGTTTCAAGGCCACAGCAAAAACATTATCCAGATCAGGAACAAGGACCATAAGCTATGCCTGTGTTAACACTTGAGATATTCAGAATTATGTCCCCTTAGAAACTTTACAACCTTTTCTGTCTCAGCATATTCATTGAAGGTCTTAATGACATCACAATGACATCTAAGGACCCAAGAACAAATAGGTTTTGGTTTCATAATAGCAATCTCATCCCACAGCGTCTTGAGTTTAGTGAAATAGCCAGTTATATCCGAATCTCCCTATTTAAGAGCATGAACTTGTTCTAATAGTTCTCCCAACCGAAAACATCTAATCTAGAGAATCTTGATTGTAAATCCAACCAAATTTGCCTAGTTGTTTACCTATACATTACACTTTCAAAGAATAGTTGGAACAACAATTCAATATCCAAGTTTTCACAAAAGGTATTGCCTTTGTAACAAAACATGGAATTACGAGAATTTCTTGGGGGGTTAAGTAATTGTACCATCTATGAATACCATTTTGTTCTTAGTGATCAATTCCATTTTCATGGAATGGCTCCAAGGATGATAGTTCTTATTACTGAGAAGTGGTTGAACCAAAATTAACGTAGGATTTTCATTAGGATGAAAATAGAGAGGATTGTCTGGCAAAATACGTTGATTTTGGGCTCCCAAATCCATGATTCACCAGTAGAAACGTAGGAATACGAGTAAAAAAGTAAATATTCCTCCAAGAAACAGGCAAGAACTCTGATAAGAATCAGAAACAGCACGAAAAAGACTCTAGGAAGCGTTCAGAACATGCTCTGATACCACGTGGAATTCATCAAACTAGAAGATTTGGTGAAATCAATAGAAAGAAAACACGGAAAAAATCAGGAAATCTTGAAGAAAGTGACATTCTTCAATAAAAACAGTGACATCAGTTTTGAAGAAGGAAGAATCGATTGTATTATCAATTACATCAGTTTACAACTTAATGAATTACTTTATATGACTCCATGCTACTTACATAGGAGTGTAGCTAGCGTGTTAACCGCTAATAACCGTCTAACAAACTGTCAACTAACTTTTTGGAAAAGTGTTTGATGAAATGCCAATGAGAGTGAACTTGATCATCTTCAACTTGAGTGATGTATTCCTCAATATATACTCCCAGGCCGGCTATGAGTCAGGACCATAAAAAGGTTTTTCTTTCTCCATTATTCTTTGTTTTTGGGTCTTTCTTTCAGTTTCGCCTAAATGGCTTCATCAAATTTCTTGCTCCTCAGATTCTCAAAGTAATCTTTATTCATATGCAGGGATCTCTGAATCGACAAAGATAACGATAAATAAGATTTAGAATTTGACATGCAGGCAAGTGACTTTATCAAAGAGAAGGAATGGATTGTTAAAGAAGGCTAACAAGCTCTATGAATTTTCTAGCACCAGGTATTATACATTATCTTCTCTATTATTTGTATCATATTTTCATTTTGTAGATTATGTTATTGCATTTTTTTCCGAAGTTAGATTACATAGAGATCTATGTACACTAGCTCGTTGCTTCATCTTCTCTAAGATGACGCATGATATTCTGGATATGATATAATGCAAATTAGTTCCTTTTTTTTAATTATTCCAAAATCATACAAGTTATGTATGTTCAATGATAGTGTGATGTGTAGTGTAACAACAGCTTGGATTATCCTTTTTCCTTCTATTTTCCACTGTGACATGTGACTGACATCTACATTGATGTCAGAATTTCTTGTAGCCTGTAGGGTTCTTGTATAACAAAACCTCACCTGGTATATGTGAGCCACTTCTCTGCTCGTTTCATTTGTGCTAAAAGTTGACTCTTTTTTTTGAGCCACATCTTATTCTACATCTTTCATTTTTTGGCGGATTCTGACGGACTCCATTGAGCTGATATTCATGGACTAATAATCTTGATATATCTGGATACTTCTCGTTTGCGTGTTTTCATGGAGACGTTAACTAATGTTTGATATGATATGCTGTTCAAATTGATTGATTGACTCATTTTTCGATTGTGGCATGTCTTAGGGTGCCAATAACCATAAGGTTGCTGCAACTAATATGAATGCCTTTAGTAGTCATTCACACAATGTATTTATGTGCAATGTATAAAGCAAGGTAGCTATTCTATTCAATTTTCGTTGTTACTATTGTTTACATGCACTATTCTTCTTCTTCTTCTTCTTCTCCTCCTCATTATTATGCTTTTATGGGAAACAACCATTGCATATTGAACTTTTGCATCCATACATGACCTTTAGAAACTTTCTTTTAGTGGGAATCTCAAGGGGTAACTCATCATAGGTTTTCTCGACTGAATCTTGTGGATTTAGCCGGCTCTGAAAGGTATGTGAATGATGAATTTTCAGAAGAAAAAAAAAAACATTGACTTGATGAAAGATGTAAATTAATGTGAAGCATTTTGAATTGTCCTGTCTAATTGAATCTCAAACAGGCAGAAGAGCTCTGGAGTTGAAGGAGAACGGCTAAAGGAAGCTACTGATATCAACAAGTCTCTTTCAACTTTAGGTTATGTTATTTTAGGAAATCTAGTTTCAGTAGTGAAAATGGGAACGGAATAAAGTTTCTCTGTTTTTCATTTTCTTTTTTTGTTCGTAATTTCTCTAGTGCATCTTTTAAAATTGAATTGGTTTGCGTTAATGCAGACTCATTATCATGAACCTTGTAAATGCATCGAATACAAAGAACCCCCATGTTCAGAATTTTTCTTGTATCAGAATGTTCATTTTCAAAGGAGATAAATGATTTACATATCTGTGTAGAATGAGCAGTGGATCACAACTGCGCTTGTCAAATATACTGTGGAGATGCAATTAGGAGATTGAAGTGACATAGGATCAAAGCATTCACATTGAAGCATTTTATCAAACAGTTACAAAACAAAGACGGTTATTTAGTTAGGAAAGTTGGTTGCAGTGGTTATTGAGCTCCACAATCTTCTAGCTCCTGTATATTGTAATTAGGATCATAGTTAGGAGGTTAAAAAGTTCTATTCTCAAAATAATGTAACAATTCTTCAAGTTCAATGAAAGTCAATTTTCCCGCCTTTTCTTCTTGTTTGAATGTTCATCTTCTTCAATGAACTTTCTACATTTTCTTGTTTGATTCTACTTCTGCAAATCAGTTTTCTAGTTTTAACATGGTATCAGAGCAATCTTCTGCTAGTTAACATCACATTATCTTGTTCTAATACTTATCAGTTCGTATCTTCTTGAATATACTGCATTCTTCTTCTATCAATGGCGAATCAGTTCTTGATCCTTATTGCATTCACCCTGGAGAAAAAGCTTATCCGATTCTTGTTCAGCCTGACTTGAGAGGTGCAGAGATTTATCATTGTTGGAAATGTGCAATTGGCCTGGTCTTGTCCACAAAAGGTAAACTCAAATTTTTCGATGGTTCTTTACCCCAGCCACCAGAAATTGATCCTAATTTTGAAGTATGGACTAGTGTAATGATCTGGTTCTTGGATACTAAACTCTGTTGATCCCTCGATTTACCAAAGTGTTTTTTGGCTTAAGACTACACATGACATATGGCTGGATTTGAATGATTGATTTGGGGTAGATTGTGTGTATAGGTTGTCCGATTTGCAGGAGAAGATCTTCACCACTAAACAAGGTGCCTGTCTATTACTGCTTATTTTACCAAATTGAAGGCACTTTGATATCAGTTTACTGTGATTAGACCTCCACCTCAGTGTACTTGTTTAGCATTAAGATCATATAGAGAATATAATGAAATGGATCATGTGATTCAGTTTGTTAAAGGGTTAAATGATAGTTACAGTAATGAAAAGTCTCAAATCTTGATGTCTAGACCTTTACCCGATGTCAGGCCTGCTTTTTCAATGGCTATACTATATGAAAGCCGGTTGAACTATTATGTTAATACTGGAGAAAATGTTGTACTAACTATCAATGTTGTACAGGTTGGACATAATCAAGATTCTTATCAGCAAAGACAAATGATTGGAAACTATAATCCTCTTATGGGAAGAGATACATGCAGAGGTACCACCAAGAACTTCCAAAATGGGGCTAAGAAAATGAAATGTTCCTATTGTGGAAAGCAAGGCCATACAGTTGATAGGTGTTACCAGAAATATGGATATCCAAATAATTCTAGGGGCAAAGGCAGAGGTGAAATCATGGCAAATCAAGTAGGTTTTGATGCATGTATTTGTCGAGACTCAGTTCAAACACTACTAGAATTTCTCGGATTTGTGACAGCGGTTTTCGCGACAAATTCGTCACAAACGCTCGTTTGTGACAAATCTACGACGAAATCTATTTTCGTCACGGAACACCCCGTTGCAAATTTTTGAGTCGAAATTAACATTGTCACTATGTTTTGTGGCAAAAATGTGTCGTCAGCCATACCTTGGGACATAGTTGTGACAAAAAAATTTGTGATGAATCTACGACAAAAATTATGTTTTGCAACGGATGTGTGACAAAATTTTCTAATAAGTTTGTGATGGATTGTTGTGTCAAAGTTGCTTCATAAAATAGCGACAAATGTGCGACAAAAAAATACGACAATTTTGTAACCAAATTTGGTGATGAAATAGTGACAACTATGTGCTACAAATCTGAAATGAGTTTGTGACAAAAGTGTGCGATAAAACTGTGGCAAAATTTTAGTGATTATTATGTGATTAATTCTTGTGACAATTTTGCTGCCAAACTTAGTGATAAAATTGGGACCTTTTTCTCTACAATGTTGAAATAATTTTGTGACAGTGTTTTTACGACAAAATTATGACAAAGTAGCCTTTGACAAAATTGTGGCAAATTTTAATTGTATTTGTAACTAATTATTGTGACAACGTTCTACCACAAAATTGTGATAAAATAGTTTTGAAAAATTTATGACCAACATTAATAATAGATTTCAAACGAGATACTGTATGAGATTTGTGAGCAAATTAATCAGTATATATGTAATCAATTTTCGTTCAGATTTATATTTCATATTTTGTATTATTTTTTGAATTTATTATTTTTATTATTTAAAAAATATATTCAATAATATAAATATTTCAAAAATATTTTAAATGTTCTAGTTGCAACAACAATTGAAACACAAATAAAATCAAGAAAAATAACCTAAATTAAATTATTCATTGAGTAAGATAACATCTCCAACATGAAATCAAAATTTATTCATACCTAGTAGACAATTTTCAAGAAACCAACACTATTACCACTAAAAACTACTTAATCTTGTGAACGAGCAATCTTCGCTAGAACCATCTTGAGTTGTGCATCACGTTCAGAATCCCGACGGTCTCGCTCAGCATCACGACTTCTTTGCTCTTCCCACATCTTCTTTAGCTCATGATTTTCTTGTGTTAACTGTGTAACCTGCTCGGTAAGCTCTTGTACACGAGGATCTGGCACACGAGGCATCGGAGTAGAATGAAAAGAAGAAGAAAGGTACTCTCGAGTTAAGTTCCCCAAACCGGATGCATGACGTCGCGAATCTATCATAGTTTGCACATATGTTTCGTCAGCTCGTGCTAACAAGTCAGGAGTAACTGTAGCGTCATCCCTTCTCAAAAATGATTGCACATCAGGACATATCTCCAACATCTTTTGCTACACCAAATTTTTTTTAATTAATTTCAAATATTAATATACTTGAAATAATGGTTACAACAACTTACATCTATCTCCTCAACCCATTCATCAACTGGACTCTCATCTTCTCGGTGATGGTGGATAAAATGATACAACTCCCAACTAGACACAGCACGCTTTAACTTCCTTTCCTATACAAAACATGGTTAAACATTCATATAGTAGAAAAATAGAAAACCATGATCAAAAACCATCAGTAAATTCACGTTGCCATGCACAAAGACAAAAATGTACCCATAACAATTTTTTAAATCATGTTAAAACAACAAACAATTCAAGAAGTAATAATAAATGTCAGTAGCGTACCATATAGACCCTTGTATCATTGCTAGATCTAGAAACACAAGTGTTCTTAGCAACTTTTCGTCCAGTTGCAGGATCAACATGATTTCTGTTCGCGGTGTTGATTTTGGATCTATCTTTGAATTTCTCACTTTGCCAGTGATCTATATAGTCCTTTTGTACAGATTGATGTATCCATCCTGGCATGGATTTATCCTTTAAATACCCTTTCTTCGCCCGATGCATCTTGTTCCTAAATTGTCTTAAAAGAGTGGAATCAAACATTTCTCTCACCCGGCCAAGATCCTCATCTTTAATTGTGAAATAACGCTGCAAATGGAAGTCATCAACAACAAAAATTACAAGTTCAAAATTTCAAGAACAACAAGAAGTTTTAATTTCTTTTATGAATAAAAAATGTATAATGAAAAATGAAATTAGCAAATGTACCGTAAACTCTACAAACCACTGATCTCGAGTTTCCACTGGGACTTTAGTATAAGTGGGCCAAAACTTATCAACCTTTTGCTTCATTATACGCACACAAGTTTTAGTAGGATGATGATCTAAAGGCACCCAACTGTTCAATAAAATAAGAATATGTCATCAATAATTTTATAGCTAAACGATCCAAAAATAAATTAGAGCACATCTTTGTCCATTATCGGAAAGAGGTGGTCGAGAATTGTTCGCTAGATGCCTCTATTGGAGTAGTTGCAGATGGATCATTAGACACATGTTCCGCATCTGCGCCAAAGAAGTCGTGCGGTGGGGACAAGCCAATGCCAGGAGAAGGCGTGTTATCACGGGATGGTGGATTTTGTTCGTGGTTCCGTGGTTGTCCCAGTGATGTGTAGGGGATGAAGCAATCCCTCCGGTTCGAGACTAGATCGATCTTGAGTAACACTCGACGGTGTGGTATTGCGTCTTTGTTGGTAAAATTGTGTAATACAAGGTAATGAGACATTACCATTCGTTCGAGGACTACGAAAGCACACTTTACCACCACGAACCATGACGGTGTCTGCAAAGCAAAAGAACATATCCAAAAAACTAGTCAATGTAAGTGCTGCACATGAAAAAAGAACATAGCAATATTTCATTTTTAATAAAATTGTTGGAAAATATATATTGATTTATTAAGTTTCCAGCAATGTTTTTTTAGAAGAGCTTCCAATAATATTGATTTGCGAAAAAAACAATGATTTATTAACTTCCAACAATTATTCTAACAAGATCAATAAAAATATATGTGAAATTGCCGAACCGACAAACTAAAGAGATCGGTAATCCATCTATGTAATTTTGAGTGCTGAATTGTTCATCTCATACCCCAAAAAGATTGAAAGGGGTTTATAAAATGAATCTATCCACAAAATAATCCTTGTTTAACGAGAAAAATGACTAAACCATTAAAAATCTCAAAAAAAAAAATCCAGATTTATGCATCAATTCATTCAAAAATCCAAATTTGAATTCAGCATATTACTGCGATTCTCAATAGTCCAGAAAAAAAATTAAACCAACATATTCCAATTAAATTCCTTAAAATAAAATAAAAATTGAAACACTAATTTTATCTGAAAATAGGATTGAGACTCTATAGAATAGAAGTGATAACATAAACATAATACCTTTGATCTGCAAAAACCGAATGATCTGTAGAAAGTTTGAAAAAAAGGTCGAGAAGAAAATTTGTGGGCGATCGTTCTTGTTTGATGTGGCAAACGTGGGGTTTTGGTCTTTATAACACTGATGAAATACAAATTTGTGGGAAATCATAAGACTAAATTTTCAGATGATCCCGCCAATTGATTTTCCCAAATATTGAAAAAAATTTGACTCCCATTATTAGTGGACGTGGGATGGCATTCATTTTTCAAAACCGTATCCTAGAGAAGTGTTAGCGTTTGCATATATATATATATATATATATATATATATATATATATATATATATATATATTCTGTAGTAAAGCGTTTGCCATTTAACAAATTTAACAAAAAAAAAAAAAAAAATGCATTTGTAACTTGAATATGAGTGAGATCATCGGATAATTATACTGATTTCTTTTTGTGTTTTCTTAAGAGATATTGTTTTATAATGGGGATAATGAGTAAAGAAGGGTGTTTTGGAAAAAAAGTTTGGAAAAAAGGGTGTTTTGGATTTTAGTGAAGTTTGACCCATGATTTTCTCCCATTTCTTTCACAAAATGTCACACGATCTTAAGGGCCTCAAATCCCCTAAGGGGTGCCCCTTCCCAAATAGGGTTTTAGTTTGGTTCAAAAAACACCTAAAACGGAAGAAAAAAATTCAAATTTTGGGACAAAACCGTTTTTCCCAAATTTTTGGTCAACACACCCGTTTTTCCCAAATCCCCCTTTATAATGTCCATACTGGTGATGACTCTTAAAGTCATAATATTTCATTATAACTATTGCCATTAAATTAAATTAAAATAACATGTAGAATTTGATTTTTTTTTTATTTCGTAGCGAATATTTTGATCCAACCGTTTTTTTATTAAATATTGAAAATGGTGTATTTCTACACTTCAAACGCCTTTTTAATGAAACAAAAAAAAAAAAAAAAAAAAAAAAAAAAAAAAAAAAAAAAAAACACGCCTTTTTAATGAGTTCCCTTTAAAAATTAGATCATATATATACACATTGAAACTATTATTTTAATCATCTTTCTTTACCCTTAATTTTTAAATGAAACTATGATTTTTTCTACATCCTTACGGCCCTATGTAAAATTGGAACAATTAATTCGATGAACTGTGCATTTTGAAAGATTATGTATTTTACCGCTACTACCGATGTCCTAACCACGGGACGGAAGAGACCAATCCTTTTACTTTATTAACAGTTTTTCATGTGCTAAGGGTATTCACAAAGAGTCTTTCCATTTTATCCCTAAAATAATATAAAATAATATATATCCCTTATTTTACAACATCTCAATTCAAAATACTCCATAACAAAGATCTCTATCCTTATCCGTATAAACATTTCAAATAATATTAAATAATACATATTGTACCTCACAACTCTATTCATACACATTAAATATTTATTATTTCACTGCAGCAGCATCCTTATCCATATCCCTATAATTTTTAATAATTAAATATGTCTAAGGACGTGAATAGTGCATCCCCACAAGTAGAGATGCACTGTTCATATCCATAAAAATAAATAGGGATAGGACTCATTTGTGAGGGCTATTTAGGATAAACTCTATTTTTATATTCATTTTAGGGATAGAAGACGGCATGTAGTTTCACATACTAATCGCCTCTAACTGAATCTTTCTCAATATCTCCAAGGTACCATTTCAAAGCTTGCTCGTTAATTATGTATATAGTCATTTTCATAGTACGTATATGTATGCATTATTTTTTATTCTTTTTATCCCATGTATAATGTATATTGCAGCCGTCAAATTTTTTGGTCAATTTAGTCTAACTAAAATAATATATAATATAATAATAAGTCTATAGTACTTAGAATTTTTTTTGAGGTCTACACTAAATTATATAAAATATAATATAATAAGTATATAGTACTAAGTCTTCCCTTTACTTTGTCACAGATATACAAATCCAATATTTTCTTTCATTTCGGCCTGATGGGCTTAGCCGGTTAAGTGTGGGCTCCGTTCCTAAACATTTAACTCGTTAAATAACTGTTTTTTTATACTTATTTCAATGATCGAACTTTTGAAATAGCATACAAACATATCAAGCATGATTTCGTAGGATACAAGGTACCCCGTATATAAAAGTCTACATTTTATCGACAAAAACACGATTTTCGATTCCGTGCAATATGGAACCGTAATTGATAAAAATAGCGTGATATAGTGTCTAAATGATAAGATTGAGGTCCAAAATGCTGTAAAATGAGGTAAAATAGGTGTGAAATGAATAGAAGAGTTGACTCTCATCATGTTGTTTAATTCGGCGTGAATATTTGTGACAAAATAGTCGCATAACTTTTCTCATATACATATTGTGTCACAATGTCGTCTCAATTCATTGCACTTTTTTTGTTGCGTTTTGTTACTAATTTGTAGCAATATTGTCGAAAATATGTGATGCTTTTGCAATGCGGACAGATATGTCGGTTAGCGTTAGATTAGTAACGAAGACTTTTATGACCAAGCTAGTTTGTCACAAAATTCTAATAAATTATGGCGACCGAAGTTGGCGCAAAGATTTGTGACAAAATAGCCACATACATTTTGCCACGTACATATCTTGTCACAATGTTGTCTCAATTTATTGCAAGAAAAAAGAATTATGCGGTTTGTCGCTAATTCGTAGCAATAGTGTCGAAAATATGTGACAATTTTGCGAAGTGGTCAGATATGTCGGTTAGCGTCAAATTAGCATTGAAGCCTTTTATGACCAAGCTAGTTAGTCACAGAATTCTCACAAATTATGGCGCCTGAATTTGGCGCAACGGTTTGTGACAAAATAGTCACATACATTTTGCCACGTACGAATTTTGTCACAGTGTTGTCTCAATTTATTACCAAAAAAATGCATTATGCGGTTTGTCACTAATTCGTTGCAGTATTGTCGAAAATGTGTGATGGGCAGTTTTTGTCGCAAAATTAGTCACAAATCCGGGAAATTTTGTGACAAACAGTTTTTGTCACAAAAACCTCACCTGGTATATGTGAGCCACTTCTCTGCCCGTTTCATTTGTGCTAAAAGTTGACTCTTTTTTTTGAGCCACATCTTATTCTACATCTTTCATTTTTTGGCGGATTCTGACGGACTCCATTGAGCTGATATTCATGGACTAATAATCTTGATATATCTGGATACTTCTCGTTTGCGTGTTTTCATGGAGACGTTAACTAATGTTTGATATGATATGCTGTTCAAATTGATTGATTGACTAATTTTTCGATTGTGGCATGTCTTAGGGTGCCAATAACCATAAGGTTGCTGCAACTAATATGAATGCCTTTAGTAGTCATTCACACAATGTATTTATGTGCAATGTATAAAGCAAGGTAGCTATTCTATTCAATTTTCGTTGTTACTATTGTTTACATGCACTATTCTTCTTCTTCTTCTTCTCCTCCTCATTATTATGCTTTTATGGGCAACAACCATTGCATATTGAACTTTTGCATCCATACATGACCTTTAGAAACTTTCTTTTTAGTGGGAATCTCAAGGGGTAACTCATCATAGGTTTTCTCGACTGAATCTTGTGGATTTAGCCGGCTCTGAAAGGTATGTGAATGATGAATTTTCAGAAGAAAAAAAAACATTGACTTGATGAAAGATGTAAATTAATGTGAAGCATTTTGAATTGTCCTGTCTAATTGAATCTCAAACAGGCAGAAGAGCTCTGGAGTTGAAGGAGAACGGCTAAAGGAAGCTACTGATATCAACAAGTCTCTTTCAACTTTAGGTTATGTTATTTTAGGAAATCTAGTTTCAGTAGTGAAAATGGGAACGGAATAAAGTTTCTCTGTTTTTCATTTTCTTTTTTTGTTCGTAATTTCTCTAGTGCATCTTTTAAAATTGAATTGGTTTGCGTTAATGCAGACTCATTATCATGAACCTTGTAAATGCATCGAATACAAAGAACCCCCATGTTCAGAATTTTTCTTGTATCAGAATGTTCATTTTCAAAGGAGATAAATGATTTACATATCTGTGTAGAATGAGCAGTGGATCACAACTGCGCTTGTCAAATATACTGTGGAGATGCAATTAGGAGATTGAAGTGACATAGGATCAAAGCATTCACATTGAAGCATTTTATCAAACAGCTTACAAAACAAAGACGGTTATTTAGTTAGGAAAGTTGGTTGCAGTGGTTATTGAGCTCCACAATCTTCTAGCTCCTGTATATTGTAATTAGGATCATAGTTAGGAGGTTAAAAAGTTCTATTCTCAAAATAATGTAACAATTCTTCAAGTTCAATGAAAGTCAATTTTCCCGCCTTTTCTTCTTGTTTGAATGTTCATCTTCTTCAATGAACTTTCTACATTTTCTTGTTTGATTCTACTACATAAATCAGTTTTCTAGTTTTAACATGGTATCGAGCAATCTTCCGCTAGTTAACATCACATTATCTTGTTCTAATACTTATCGATTCGTATCTTCTTGAATATATCTTGCATTCTTCTTCTATCAATGGCGAATCGGTTCTTGATCCTTATTGCATTCACCCTGGAGAAAAAGCTTATCCGATTCTTGTTCAAATTTGACTTGAGAGGTGCAGAGATTTATCATTGTTGGAAATGTGCAATTGGCCTGGTCTTGTCCACAAAAGGTAAACTCAAATTTTTCGATGGTTCTTTACCCCACCACCGTAAATTGATCCTAATTTTGAAGTATGGACTAGTGTAATGATCTCGGTTCTTGGATACTAAACTCGTTGATCCCTCGATTTACCAAAGTGTTTTTTGGCTTAAGACTACACATGACATATGGCTGGATTTGAATGATTGATTTGGGGTAGATTGTGTGTATAGGTTGTCCGATTTGCAGGAGAAGATCTTCACCACTAAACAAGGTGCCTGTCATTATCGCTTATTTTACCAAATTGAAGGCACTTTGATATCGCCATCATGTGATTAGACCTCCACCTCGGTGTACTTGTTTAGCATTAAGATCATATAGAGAATATAATGAAATGGATCATGTGATTCAGTTTGTTAAAGGGTTAAATGATAGTTACAGTAATGAAAAGTCTCAAATCTTGATGTCTAGACCTTTACCCGATGTCGCCTGCTTTTCAATGGCTATACTATATGAAAGCCGGTTGAACTATTATGTTAATATTGGAGAAAATGTTGTACTAACTATCAATGTTGTATGCAGTTGGACATAATCAAGATTCTTATCAAGAAAAGACAAATGATTGGAAACTATAATCCTCTTATGGGAAGAGATACATGCAGAGGTACCACCAAGAACTTCCAAAATGGGGCTAAGAAAATGAAATGTTCCTATTGTGGAAAGCAAGGCCATACAGTTGATAGGTGTTACCAGAAATATGGATATCCAAATAATTCTAGGGGCAAAGGCAGAGGTGAAATCATGGCAAATCAAGTAGGTTTTGATGCATGTATTTGTCGAGACTCAGTTCAAAGTTATCCTTTCATGGTTCCTGAAGATCCCACTCCTATAGTACAACAACAGGACATTGGTTCTAGTAACCTGATGTCCAGATCACATTATGACACCATCATGAGCATGTTAAAGAATGTAAAAATCCAAGATAATGTACAAAGCCCTTCGCAACCTCATGTTGTTATGACAACAAATGTTCAAGCACTGCCTGCTGCAAGTTCAGGTACACTTTAAAATTTGATAATAGATTCTGGTGCCACATATCATGTGGTTCAATCCAGCACTATTATGAAAAATTGTGTTAAAGTTCAGAATTTAAATGCGACTTTACCTACTGGTGCAAGTGCTGTTGTTTCACATATAGGTGAAGTAAGACTTAACGATCACTTCATCGTTAACTAATGTTCTTTGTGTGCCAGATTTTTCTAATAATCTGATATCTATAGGAAAGTTGTTAGCTGCAGGACCGTATTCAATGTTTTTTTATGCTACCAGTTGTGTAATACAGGATACTCACCATCAAAGGAAGATTGGTTCAACAGATTTAGTGGGTGGCCTTTATATGTTAAAAGCATCACACATATTACCTTTTTCAAGTCTTGTTGCTTCAATTGTTTCTCCTACATTGTTATGGCACTATAGACTAGGGCATCCCTCGTTACAAAGACTGAAAAGTGTAAAACAATATGATGTATCTAGTATAATTCTTACTTGTGATAAGAAATGCCATGTTTGTCCTTTGGCTAAACAAAAAAGATTAGCTTTTCCTACAAGTACTTGTGTTACTCATAATATATTTGATATTGTTCATGTTGATATTTGGGAACCAAATATGTGTTGTACTCAAAGAGGTGAATACTATTTTCTATCTATAGTGGATGATTTTACTAGATATCTGTGGATTTTTCTAATGAAAGCAAAATCTGAAGCTAGGCCTTTACTGCAAACAATTTTGTGAATGGGTACACACAAAATATGGCACTCACATCAAGACCATTAGGTCTGATAATGGCCTAGAGTTTCATATGCCTAGTTTTTATGCAGATAGAGGTATCATTCATGAAACATCTTGTAATCACACACCTCAACAAAATGGAATTGTTGAAAGAAAACCTACACTTATTAGCCACTGTTAGGGCATTGAGATATCAAGCTAATGTGCTTATGGTATATTGGGGTTTGTGCTTGTTTCATGCTACTTATATGGTAAATATAACTCCTACACCACTTCTTGACAACAAGTCCCGTTTTCATTTGTTCCATGGTATTCCTAACTATGAAAATCTCAGAAATTTTGGCTGTTTAGTGTTTGCAAGTACTGTTTTGCAGGGTAGAGGAAAGTTTGATACAAGAAGTCAGAAGTGTGCCTATCTTGGCAATGTAGCACACACAAAGGGTTACATTCTTCTTAATTTATCTACCGCATAACTTTTTCATGATAGAGATGTAGCATTTCATGAGAATTCCTTACCTTTTTTGGACAAAGATTCTCCTGATGATCACTCAGTCTCCCCACAACTTTTCATTCAAGATTTTGCCCCTCACATGATCCAACTCAGACATATATACCTGTCTCACATCCTAATCTTTCATAACATGCCTGCAATCCAGAGCATCTAGTACACACTGACCACACTGCACAAGAACCAGCAGCACCAGTCATAAGATCCACTAGACATAAGTCAACACCTCATTATTTACAAGATTATCATATGTCCTTGGGGAAATCTACCTCAACACCTCACTTAATTCAGAATGTGGTGTCTTATGAACATATTTCTGACTCTTATAAGGCTTTTACTTCCACAATAGACAAAGAAATAGAACCTGCTACATATAAAGATGCTGCTCAGTTTCCTGAATGGCAACAAGCAATGCAAGAAGAACTAAAAGCCCTTCACAAGACTAATACATGGTCAATTATGTCCCCGCCACCAGAAAGAAAGGCATATGGCACTATTGATGATACAAGGTCGACTTGTGGCAAAAGGGTACACACAGATCAAGGAATTGATTTCTTAGAAACTTTTCACACCAGAAAAAATATCAACTATCAAACTGTTTTTAAGCATACTAGAAATGAAACATTGGCATCTACACCAATTAAATGTAAATACAGCTTTCCCCCATGGTGATTTAGATGAGGAAGTATACACGAGAATACCACATGGTCTTCCTGTTCAAGGATCAAACCTAGTTTGCAAATTGAACAAATCATTATATGGATTAAGACAAGTTAGTAGACAATAGAATGCTAAACTTACACAACCCTAATTCAGGCAGACTATACTCAATAAAAGAATGATCATAGCCTCTTTACAACAACAACATGACAACACTTCATAGCACTTTTAGTATTTGTTGATGACATTATTATCGGGAGCCTATGTATTCAAGCCATACAACAAGTCAAAGATTTGTTACATAAGGCTTTTACTATAAAGGATATAGGGAAACTCAAGTACTTTTTAGGTTTTGAAATTTCAAGATCCAAACATGGAATTGTTATGAACCAGAGAAGGTATTGTTTGGATCTTAAGAATCTTGGATACCTAGGTGCCAAACCCTCCTCATTTCCAATGGATCCTGGCTTATCATTGGCCAAGAATGATTCTCCACTATTGAATAATAACACCTATTACAGGAGTTTAGTTGGTAAACTCATTTATTTGGGCAACACTAGACCTGACATTGCATATGCTATACAACAGTTGAGTCAATTTCTAGATCAACCTCATCAAAAATCACTTAGCAAAGAACACATAAACTCCTCAGATATCTCAAATCAGCTCTTGGCCAAGGTATTCTTTTCCCAGCTACAACTTTACTAATTCTTAAAGCTTTTTCAGACTTTGATTTGGGTAGATGTAGCATTACTAAAAGATCAATGACATGTTACACACTTCTCCTAGGAGAAACACTGATATCCTAGAAATGCAAGAAGCCAGAAACAGTGAGTAGAAGCTCAACTGAAGCAGAATATAGAGCTCTTGCTATCACTGCCTGTGAAATACAATGGATTCTCTATCTTTTGACAGACTTTCAAATACCACATCCAAAAGTAGTGCCCTTATTCCGTGACAACAAGAGTGCAATGTACATTGTTGAAAATCCTGTCTTTCATGAACGTATCACATAGAAATTCACTGTCACTTTGTAAGGGAAAATACCAACAAAAGATCCTAAAACCAATGCCTATAAGAACATAAGACAATCTAGCTGATCTTCTTACTAAACCAGTTGCAAAGGCCACATTACATAGACGCTTACCTAGGCTTCCAATCAAGGACATCTATCAAGCTTCAAACACAAACTGAGGAGATGCAATTAGGAGATTGAAGTGCAGGCTTTCATGGTCTCACCATTTACAGCTTGAGGGGGTGTTAAATATACTGTGGAGATGCAATTAGGAGATTGAAGTGACATAGGATGAAAGCCTTCTCATTGGAGCATTTTATCAAACAGTTACAAAACAAAGACGGTTATTCAGTTAGGAGAGTTGGTTGCAACGGTTATTGAGGTCCACAGTCTTCTAGCTCCTATATATTGTAATTATGGTCATAGTTATGAGGTTAACAATTTCAATTCTCAAAATAATGTAACAATTCTTCAAGTTCAAAGAAAGTCAATTTTCCCGCATTTTTTCTTGTTTGAATGTTCATTTTCTTCAATGAAATTTCTGCATTTTCTTGTTTGACTCTACTTCTGTAAGTCAGTTTTCTAGTTTTAACAGCCTTATTTGCTTTGAGGTATGAACTCTGAAAAATGTTTTTATATCTTAGACAATGATATTTCCATATTCTCCTCTCAATCTTGCAGTTTCTTTTCGATACAACAAAAGATATTACGGTCCTATCTTGTGGTCACACCATCCATCTTGCATGTGTTAAAGAGATGGAGAGGCATCTTCAGTATGTAATTTAGGCTTTGTTCTGTGCATGTTGCATTGTCAAAACATTGTGTTTGGTATATGTTGATGGACTAAACTTGCAGGTACTTGTGTCCCATTTGCTCAAAATCATATTGTAATATGTCTCAGGTTTGGAAGAGCTTGATACAGAGGTATGCTTCTGCTAGAAGGTAGGTTATTGCTTACTACTATATTGCTCATGTACTGCCTGTTAGTTACTAAGTTCAAATTTGTTTTTTAGGTAGCTCTTATAATTTATTTCTATCAAGATTTTTATGAAGTTATAAATGCATTTGTTAGTTATCTATACATTGAAGAGAACCCTTCTGGAGTTTTCATTAATGTGTAGAAGGTTACTGCTGAATCCATCTTGAATTATTTATATTATTCTCATTATTTTTCTTTTTATTATTTAAATACAATTTTCAGTTAGAATAATAATAATTAAAATAATAATTAATAATATTATTATTATTATCGTTTTTTTTTTCCTGTAAATGAATTATTTCTAGTGACAAAATGTTTGTCAGTATTAAGTATTAATGGGGAATCGTGTTTCACCCTTTTGTGACAAGAACTTATTATTATTATTATTATTGTTTTTATTAATTTTTAAAATGGATTTACTTCGAGTGACAAAATGTTTGTCATTATTAAGTATTAATGGGGAATCGTGTTTCACCCTTTTGTGCAAGAACTATTTTAGTGTTGAATTTTGGAGCCTTTTGTGACAAAATCATTGTCATCTTTAGTGTTTTTAGTGACAAACATTAAGTTTTGGAACGAAAGATCTAGAAAGATTTTGTGAGAAATACTGTGTTTGTCACAATAGGCCACTCTTTTTATGTAAATATTACATTTGTCTCAACAGAACCATTTAGCGTTGCCACATATGCGACAAGCGTTGCAGAAAACATTTCGTCACAAAAGGCCTTGAGTGGCAAAATTTCGCACTTTTACTGATGATTTTTCTAAAGAAATTTTTTTGTTGTGTTAAATGTTGAATAACTGTCAGATATCTTCCTATTTTTCACCCAATATCATTATCCTCTTCACCCATACCCCTTAAATTGCAATATCATCATCATCTTATTTCAAATTGAAAGGGTAAATCAACCAAGGGGAAATCAAACTATACTGGACATTTATATTTAAATAAATGGGTAAGCACTTCACACTTAAGATTTTATTTTTGTTTGAATAATTTAAATTATCGTATTTGTTTTAATTGTTCTTCTTACACATCTATGATTGATTATGTTTGAGGTAATTAACTCGTTATAGTTATGAATTTTCGATTTTAGGGTAGTGAAGGGATAAAGCTTCGATTTTAAAGCTAGTGAAAGCATAAAGTTTCGATTTTTAGGGTAGTAAAATGATTAATTTTGATGAGGATAGTTCGATAATGAAATTGACATTCGTTGGTGAAATATGTAGTTGATACATTTGAATTTTGGTTGATATCAATGTCATTGCTTGTAGTAAAGTACGAAACTTGTGTTTTATTGGTTTGGTTATAAGTTGATTATGCTATCAGTGTAGTTGATTTATAAAAATTCAATTCACATGTGAAATTGATAAATTTATCTGTATTTTGTTACGTTTTTCATGATCAAATCAGCACATCCCATGAAATTATCGCTAACAACATAATGAAGTATTTTTTAAAAAATAAACCATTAGATGAATCTCGACACCTATATTATGGCACGCCTCGACCTGATGAGTTTCTTAGAAATGCATGCTTCCCTAGGGTGTTTTTGATTCCTTTTGATCCGCTGTGTCGGTCTAATCCCGAGGCATTAATGTATTATGGCTCCTTATATAGCGTAGCTCGTAGAAAATTTCATAAGGTCTGCTTAATAGATCATCTTTCCCGTTCTCAACAGCTTGGTAAAGGCTCGGCCGGAAGTGAGGTATCCGTTAGATTGAAAATCTAAGATGTGTTTTACTCGCTCACCAAAGATCTGCTCTCCTCATAAAAACACTCTTCTCTTCTATTAACCCTGTCTACTGTTACAACATAACACAACACTCTTCTCTTATATATCTACATACATACATATATATACTACATATATATATACTTACATATTTCTTTGATATATATATATATATATATATATATATATATATATATATATATATATATTATATACACACACACAAACATTATGTACTTTATATATACAACTTATATATCTATACACACACACACACATATATTGTTAGAACATTTTGTTATGTTTTGATGATGGCCATACTAGTTTTGTTATAGCAAAGCTCGAAATAAGTTAGAATTCTCTGTATGTCTTTACTTAGAGTCCGACATGTTGTATAAGTTGAGTCGACAAGTATTGTACTAGTTGGTAGGACGGCAAAGTAAAAACAGATTTCCGGTAGAGTGAAGCCAGCCAAGTACCAGCATAGAAGCAATGAAGACATTATGGTCTGATTTATAACCAAGGAAGTCTGTGATGACCTTGGATAAGTCTAAGTTATGTTTCAAGTAATGATACTTAGTGTTTAAATATGGTGTACACCGATCTCATACAAAGCAAAGATCGATGAAGTACAAGATTTCTCCTTGAACCCGAAAGAATGAAGGAAGCAATGAATTGGCAAAGTAAATAGACTTTCGGCTGAGTGAAGACAAAGCCGTGAAGGAAGATCTAAGCAGCAAAGTTAGAAGGATCACTTGACCGTTCAAAGGACGGCTAAGTAAACTTTACTTAATAAGATTTCGAAATATAATGAAGATACAGAGGATCAAGAATTAAATGCAAAATCAATAGAGGATCAATCAAGAACGGATTTTCTGATAAACGTTTTACGAAAAATCAGATCACTGAAATCAAGAAGAATATAATTAAGGGGGAATTGTCACGGATTTTATCTAATGAAAAATAACAAGTAATAAATATTTATAAATCCAGTATTCCCCAAGTGTAGGGATCGTAGTACAGCGATTAATACCGGAGTCGGTCACAGGGAATCGGGGTATCTAGTTCATTAATTTTCCTAAGATTGATACCAATTATTTCTAAACCTAAAACTAAAAACGAAAAGAAAATTGGACAGAGGATTGTCTGTCCAAAGCCAGGAAAGATCAAAGCGAAAACGAAATCTAAACTATAAACTAGGAAACAAAAACAACTATAAAAACGATGATCATGGTGATTAAACAATTGAACAAGTAATTGTCCACCGATCCCGCAACCCTTAATTTCCTCTCTAAAGTTGTCTTGTGATGATCTAATTAAAGATGTGGTTCACCTATCAAAGGTATGAATTTCTACTCTCGTAGATAATTCGCCTATCAATCTCTCATCTCTCGATATGTAAGATTGACGCACTCAAACCAAGGTGTAAGATCTCTCAATCTAGCAACCTAGAAATTCAACCTATCAACTCTCGTTATGTCAAGATTAAAAATATCATCTTTCTTATGGTGATCTAAGGTTTACACCGACTCTCGTCATACGGTAAACATCAAATAAGCAATACATCTCTCGATATCGATTGCGTAAACAATAAGCATATAGAAAAGATAACAACTTTAATCAAAAATCACAAAACAAACTTAAGATTGAAAAGAAAGAACCTGATGAATTGGATTTAAATAACTTGACAAATTGTTTAGCCTCCAATCATCTAGCAAAAACAGAAACGAAATCTAAATAAAAAGAACAACCCTCAGCCGGCCAAGCACCTAGGGTCAGCCGGCCGAGGTTAATTGGCTTGAAACTAGGGTTTTCTCAATGCGGCCGTGTAATATTATATGTCCTAGGGTTTATAAAGCGCTGGTATTTATAGAAAATAAAGTCGGCTGCTGTAAGTCGGTCGAAGGACGCCCGTCCGTCTTGTTGGACGCTCGTCCAAGATACCTTGGACTTGCATCAGACGCCCGTCCACTCAGCGTCCAAACTCTCTGAATCAACTTTCTTCTCCTGGACGCCAGTCCATTCTTCAGACGCCCGTCCTCTCTGGACGGGGCTTGAACGAACGTTCAGCTTGCTCAAAAATCGATCTTCTCATCTTTATCTTCAATCGATTTCATCTTTATCTCTTCTCCTCTTCATTAATCCGATTGTTAACCTCTTTTAATCCTCTTTTTGGTCGAAATTGTGTATCTACAATACATCAAACACATTTCAAAGTGTAGCATCTTCCAAATCAATATAAAACCATCAATTTTACACATAAATCATACAATTTTGCAACTAACCCATTAAAAACATCACTTGCTCAATACTTCAATATAAAGCTCGATTTCTATGAAAAACATCCAGATATGGGGGAAATTGATATAAAATATATCCTTATAAAACGTATAAAATCACTCTTAACAACTCCCCCACACTTAAACCTTGCTCGTCCCGAGCAAGACAAAACAAAAACTAGGCGTAGGATAACAAAATTCCAACCAAAAATACATATAGCCATTTTCAACAAATACAAAGCATATGTAATAAATCAGACGTTCACCCCGGTGTGTGTGCATAGCCCTATTAAACTTCCACTAAGTCCACACTTGAATTTTTCTCAAGCAACTAGCAAATACCCATCTAAACCAAAGAATAACCGACACTTATAACACGCACCCTACAAAACATAACATGTCCCGAAAAGATAATAAAATGCGTTTGGGATCTTTCCGACATACTCGAGAGGATAATCCCTACAACATATCTGTCGGTTTATACTGGGATAGTCGAAGATAACTAAAGTTCCTACCAACTTTCCATAGTACCATTTGCCAAATTTTCTTTAAGATTAACTTAATTCCACATATATAGCATATGCCCTCATTCCCAAAGAATAGGATGTTTCGTGATAACACCCTAGTGGACTACTATCATCAGCGCGTGGGAGCTATTGAACCTCATAGTGGTATATGACATCTCGTGATAATGCCCTACCACCGTACTCAAATCATTGGCAACTACATCCGACATACACATATTTTATTCATATTATTCATCTTAGATTGGTATACAAACCTTAAGATATATCCCTCCTATCACATTCAAACCTTCAGATATTCACAGTATATCATACTCCGACTCTAACCACAAACTATTATAATTCTCCGAACATGCATATTAGCACTAAGTACAAAATTATAAGATAATCAAAAATTACTAATCCAAATGGATACAACTTTATATTTTAGCTCATCATTTAATATGGCTCATGAAAAATAGTATCGGGTGAAACAACTAACTTACTAAACATACAGTATACAACATCAATGTCTATATAGTATCGAACAAAAACTATGCATTGCTTACTCGGGACAAAACAAAAACAAAAATTTTGAAAAATTAGCTCATTTTGCATAGAAACATAACGAAGTAAGCAAATGATCGATACACATAACCATTCCCCTCCCCCACACTTAAACCACAACATGTCCTCATGTTGTGCAAAATTAAAGAAAAGATAAAGCACTTAGCTGATTGTAGTTCGAAGGTGGCAATTCTGGAAGTGGTAGCAAGTCATATCCAGAAATGCCTGAAGAAATCAGCAAACTGTGGACCATCCAACGGAAAACTGGCTTCATCTAAAAGCTCAGAAGCGCTATCGCAAATACCCTGCACACTTGAAAAACAAAACAAAACATACCTCGGGGGATAGGGGAATATAACATATTACGCAAAAAAGTTCGATATAAGCACAGGAAATAATTGCTCGAGATGGAAAAATCACCACACGGGGAAAACACAGACATCTAAGCGTCAAATAAGCCACAGAAGCTTACAATACAAATATGGACCACATGTGCATACAGAAATATCAAACTCCAATTGAAAAACACAAAACAAAGCTAAAACAAAGAAGTTTCAGTTTCTTTCCCCTGCTGCGTATCAAGTTAACACTGTCCATAATCAGGGAAATTTTAATCTAGTCACATGTCAAAATTGCAACAATGTGGGACACATCGCTTCGTTTACATCCCTATGAGTGGACGAGCACGCTGAAATAAATGCTTCTGTGGCGGCGTGATCGTAGATTTAATAATCGCCTCTGCCAAAGCGCTTTTGAACTGTGGTTTCAATTCTCAGAATCCAAATTTCTATCAAAACCCGAACTTCAGGCAGAACCAACATATCAATTTTTCCAATCAATATCAATGGTTCAATCCGAACAGTCCCGATCCTATGTTTCAAAGTCAGTCTAGCCAATCTTTCCCACAGAACTTTCAGAACTATCAAGGCCCCTCTCAATCGGACGATCTTGAAGCTAAATTGGAGGAGCAAAATAAAAACATCCAACTCCCGATAAGCACAAACAAGAATCTTGAGAGACGAATCGGGAATGGCTCAAGACCTAGGCATTGACCTAGCTCCCACACTTCCTTATGATAGAGAAGAGGACAGTGCCATGAACTTAGGATCCGTCATTCAATTCAGTGGTTCCCCAAAAGTAGAAGTGTCAAGCTTAATGGATCCTTTTGTCTTTGGATCCGATGCTCGTATACCATCAACTGATGAGAGTTCTTATGGACATGGACTTAATAACGTTCAAGTGAGATGTTCGTATTGTGGTGGAAACCATTATGAGGCTCAGTGCAATGAAGGATATTCATCCCATCAATGGAATACATATGACAATTATGATGCAAGTTATGAGAATCCACTTCAATCTAACTATGCATCCACATACAATGGGGGGATGAGTAACCATCCTTATTCTCCATGGGATCAAGAAGAAAGCAATTATCAACAACAAGTGTTCCTCACTTAGAGCCCGAGTCGTACATGGCAAACTTTGTTAGAGAAATATATAGAGAGCGAGAAGGAAGTTTCTAGAGAAAGGACACACTGTGGATCCCGCTCTAGAAAAGAGGGAATTGACTTTAGGAGAATTAAGTTCACATGATCGCCAAGTTATTGTAGATGAACGGGAACTCGAGATGATGGCGAGTCATGAGCATGAGGTAGGTCTTGAAAGTCATAGGGATGTAAATCAGAATCCTTATGAGAACCCACATTGTCTTGATCTAAATGCTTCCGGTGATGATTTATCGAAAACCGCTGAGGGTTCAAGCCTCCAAATCCACGAGAATGAAGCCACATGGAAATCTGAACCATTTTCACAAGATACCGGTGCAGTAATTCCAGATTCAACATTGATGAGCCAAGAAAAAGATGAAAAGGCAGGTAACACTATTGTTTTTGATCATCAGTCATCTAATACTCTTAGTTCTCCGTCCTTGAACAGCAATGTTGATGTTGATCATACCGAGTACATAGATGTTGCACCTCTAATAGTCTATAATTCTCTTAGATTCGTCATGAGCATCGATAAAGAGATCTACAAGTTGTTGACTGACACTTCATCCCTGAGAGCTAAAATGTTTAATCACTTTCTAAGAAGACATGGTTGTAGGATTCCTATGCTATATCTTAGAATCTGTATGAATACCCCTGATTTGTGGAGGAAGATGCAGAGGGAAGCCCTTCTTTGGTTTAGTCCTCCTTGATAATGGATAGTGGAGTAAATGTGTCTAGCCAAAGACACTAAAGAAAGGCGCTTGTTGGGAGGCAACCCAATAATAAGAATAGTTTTTTTTATTATTTTCTATTATTTTGTTTTTGTTGAATAAGGGAAGCTAGGTTTGTCTTGTGTCGTCTAGGTTTTTGGTGTCGGTTTTTGGGGTCAATCAACTTGCATAAGCGTAACTTGCAATCTCGACTATAATCTCCTTCCTGCTATTGACATGCTTCGTCGCTTAATACTTGATTCATCTGTACTTTAGTTGAAGCTACTGTCGGTTTTCCGTTGCTATGACTTTTTGATGAATCTTGTAAGCCTTAACGCGCATTTACACTTTCAATTGGAGTTTGATATTTCCGTATGCACATGTTGGTCCATATTTGTATTGTAAGATTCTGTGGCTTTATATTTGACGCTTAGATGCCCTGTGTTTTCTCTGTGTGGTGATTTTTCCATCTGAGCAATTATATCATGTGCTTATATCAAACTTTTTTGCGCAATATGTTATATTCCCCTATCCCCGAGGTACGTTTTGTGTTGTTTTTCATGTATGCAGGATATTTGCTATAGCACTTGTGAGCTTTCAGACGATATCAGTTTTCCGGTGGATGGTCCACGATCATCGATTTCTTCAAGCATTTCGGATCTCGACTCGCGACCACTTCCAGACTTGCCACCTTCGAACTACAATCAGCTAAGTTTTTCTTATTCTGCACAACATGAGGACATGTTGTTATTTAAGTGTGGGGGAGGGATTAGTGGTATCTACACATGTGCTTAATTATTATACTTATCTTTTGTATCTTTTGTGAAAAATCGAAAATTTTTAAAAAATTTTAAAAATCCGTCCTGAGCATGATTTTCTTTTGGTTTACTTACTTGCTATATTCCCATACTTGTGTTAAGTTGACAAGTATTTTAGCATAGACCTTTGGTGATAAACTTTTACTCGAATTCTTTTCACGTAAGCCTCTTCGATGATGAGCTGAACTTAGGAAACTGTACTCATTTAAGCCGATGATGTTTTATTTTGATTATCAGACCGTTCCTTAAGGCTAATGTCATGACAATTGTAATATGTGCGTAGTTGGAATTAAAGTAGGAAGTATCGTGAATATACCAAAGCCTGAATGTGATAAGTAAATCGTAACTATTGTGCTTTGGAAAAAGTTGAATTTGAATGAAGTAATTGGGTGTGTCGGAAGCTGGTCGATGATTTGAGTGCGGTAGGTCATATCTCGAATGTCCTATACCACTATGATGACCAAAAGCTCACGACAGTCAGAAGAAGCTACCTGATGATTTGAGTAAGGTAGGGTATATCACGAATATCCTATTCTGCCATGACGGGCAATAGCTCATTCTGATGTGTGTATAAATGTGAAAGTCAATTGAATCAACTTACATAAGGAATTTGGTATGAAATAAATGAAAGACTTAGTTATCGCCTACCTTATCCCCAGTATAGGCCAAGGTATATGTTGTAGGGAATATCCTCTAGGTATAACTGAAAAGATTTCGAAAACACATGTATTACTCTAGTCATGACGGGAGTAGTTTTGTACGGCGTATGTATAGTCAGGATAATTCATTATCTATCTTAAATGGGTATTTGTTGGTTAGCTTGAATTTAATTGTCAAGTGTGGAATCGGTGGAAGTTGAAGAAGGCTTTACACACACTACACATTCGAGTAATCGTTTATTTCATTGGGGTGTATGTTTTTGATGCTAGTCGACCGATTGTGATTTGATATATGGGAGTGTATGTGATTCAATGTTTGAGTAAGCCTTGGTTTTCTTGTTTTGTTTTGCTCGGGACGAGCAAAAGATAAGTGTGGGGGAGTTGTTAACGGTGATTTTTACGATACATATGATATTATTCGGTAGCGATTTCCTTCGTATTTTAGTAATATTTATAGAAAATTACATGTTAAATGGATTTATTGAAAGAATGACGTTTGAAGATGTCTAAGTGCAAACTCGAGCTTATTACGTGTTTTTATCGATGATTTTCTTTCTATATATATGGTTCTACATTTTGCACGTTTCTATGGCTTTGTAGGTACATTTGCATGTCGTGAAAGGAGAGTAAATGGAAGCTAAAAAGATGTTTAACTGAAGATTAAGTAGAGGGAGGAAGATGCAAGATTTGAATTGAAGTTGAAGTGCAGATTTCATGAAGAACTGAAGTGAACGAGCGTTTGAACCCTCCGTCCAGTGAACTGGCGTCTAAAAGGGTGAACTAGCGTCCAAGATCAGCAAATCGATTCGATTGATGGAATTTCAAAGGATCAAGGTCTGTAATTAGTGGATCAAGCGTCCAAGAGGTAAAAGTCGATTCAGATGTTCGAAATTTTCTCGAATCAAGGCGTCGAACCTATGGACGGGCGTCCCACGGCACCGCCAAAATAACCGACCTAAAAATCTATATAAGGACGCGTTATTTTCAACCCTAACCAACACAATTCGATCCCTGGCCGCCCCAGGCCCCTTGGGGGCGCCCTAGCTGCGTTTTCCCACCATCATAAACATCTTTTTCTCTTCTTTTTATTTATATGATTTGTATTACAACGATGAATAAAGGCTAAGCGATTTGAACAAGCGTGTGAAGCCAATCTCTGCAACAACTTGATTTCGATTCTTGGATGCTTTGTGAGTTTTAATTAAAGTTTGTTTCTTTATTATGTGTTTATTTGTTATGCAATTTATATCGAGATATGGTTGTTGTGTGATGTTTAACGTTTGATGAAAATCGTTGTTAGACCTAGATCACCGTAGTAAAGATTAGATTTTTAACCTAAAAATAATGAGAGTTGCTAGGTTAAATTTCTAGGTTGCTAGATTGAGAAATCTTACACCTTGGTTATGGAAGCGTTAATCTTTAAGATCGAGAGATGAGAGATTAATAGGCGAATTATCTATGAGAGTAGAAATTCATACCTTTGATAGGTGAACCACATCTTTATTAAATCTTCACTAAACGATCTAGAGTAGAGATTGAGAGTTACGAGATAGGTGGATGAATGCTTGTTCTTCATTGAAATTAATTGAAATTATCTTTGTGCCTTGTTCTTCGTTGTCTTCTTAGAAGTTTGTTTTCTTTTTAGTTTATAGATTAGAGTTATTTTCGTTCGCAATTATCTTTCCTGGCTTTGGATTGACAACCCTCTGTCCAGTTTATTGTTTTAGCTTTGTTTTGTTTTGAAAGAAGGAACGCACGTTCAGGTTCCAATTTTTCTTGACTTGATTTTTAATGCTTTATTTGACGTGGTTGTTTTCATACGAGCTTCTGTGGCTAATTATTTTTACGTAGATGTTCTGAACTTGCATGTCTATATCTTTCCATCTATTAATCCATGTTAAATAATTGATTAATTTTTATATACATGCTTCATTATTTGACATGGATGTTTTATTGTGAGCCTCTGTGGCCTTTGTATATGCGTAGATGTCCTGTTCTTTCACCGTTATGGTTTTCTTTCCATCTATTGCAGTCCATGTTGAGTAATTCACCTAGCTAGACGTGATTCCAAATTTGACTTATGCTGTTCCTTTTGTCGTCTATCTAGGGTGTTAGGGTTGTTAAAGGCACGTCTACACTTCACATGGCGAGCTTCTGTGGCTTTGCATAATCGAATTTTGTTGCGCTTCTGTGGCGTTATTGAGTAGATGTTTATATATTTGACCTCGCTTAGATTAGGGCGACATCTATGGAATTAGTTGGGCTAGTTTATTTTCTTTATTTTCTTTTTGCCTTTTTAGTATAGTTGCATATCATTTAGTTGCATTGTATTTTATTCTGTTTTTCTTTTTATTTTAATTTATCTTTTTAGTGCACCTAGCCCTGCTACTTTGTAGTGTCCTCTATCCTTATTTCTGTATGCACATGTTGGGCTTATTTGTATTGTAAAGCTTCTGTGGCTTTATGTTTGACGCTTAGGTGTCCTGTGTTTTCCCTGTGTGGTGATTTTTCCATCTGAGCCATTATATCATGTGCTTATTTCTTGTTTTTCATTATATTTTTGCGCGACATGTTGTATTCCCCCATGTTCCCCGAGATACTGCCATATTTCTTTGAGTGGTGCAGGCATATTTTTAGTTGTTTTTGTTAAGCTAGCCTTGTAAGTGAATCTAGAGAGGAATACATATGACATCTCGTGCCTCGGAACCGCGGATCGATTATCTATCCTTCTTCAGCCAATCTTCGGATCATTACCACATCAGCTAAGTTCTTTTATCTTTTCTTTAATTCTGCACAACATGAGGACATGTTGTCATTTAAGTGTGGGGGAGGGGAATGGTTTGGTGTATCTACATATCATTTGCTTGATTCATTATGTTTCTATGCAAATGAGCTAAATTTTTCAAGTTTTTGTTTTGTCCCGAGTAAGCAATGCATATTTTTTGTTCGATACTATATAGTCATCGATGTTGTATACTGTATGTTTAGTAGGTTGGATGTTTCGCCCGATATTATTTTTCACGAGCCATATTAAATGATGAACTAAAATATAAAGCTGTATCCATTTGGATTAGTAATTTTCGATTGTCTTATAATTTTGTACTTAGTGCTAATATGCATGTTCGGAGAATTATAATAGTTTGTTGTTAGAGTCGGAGTATAATATACTATGAATATCTGAAGGTTTGAATGTGATAGGAGGGATATATCTTAAGGTTTGTATACCGATCTAAGATGAATAATATGAATAAAATATGTGTATGTCGGATGTAGCTGCTGATGATTTGAGTGCGGTAGGGCATTATCACGAAATGTCCTATACCACTATGAGGTTCAATAGCTCCCGACTGCCTGATGATAGTAGTTCAGCTAGGGTGTTATCACGAAACATCCTATTGCTGGGAATGAGGGCATATGCTATATATGTGGAATTAAGTTAATCTTAAAGAAAATTTGGCAAATGGTACTATGGAAAGTTGGTAGGAACTTTAGTTATCTTCTAACTATCCCCAGTATAAACTGACAGATATGTTGTAGGGATTATCCTCTGAGTATGTCGGAAAGATCCTAAACGCATTTTATTATCCTTTTCGGGACATGTTATGTTTTGTAGGGTGTTATAAGTGTCGGTTATTGCTGGTTTAGATGGGTATTTGCTAGTTGCTTGAGAAAAACTAAAGTGTGGACTTAGTGGAAGTTTAATATGGCTATGCACACACACCGGGGTGAACGTCTGATTTATTACATATGCTTTGTATTTGTTGAAAATGACTGTATGTATTTTTGGTAGGAATTTTGTTATCTTACGCCTAGTTTTTATTTTGTCTTGCTCGGGACGAGCAAGGTTTAAGTGTGGGGGAGTTGTTAAGGGTGATTTTATACGTTTTATAAGGATATATTTTATGTCAATTTTCCCCATATCTGGATGTTTTTCATAGAAATCGAGTTTTATATTGAAGTATTGAGCAAGTGATGTTTTTAATGGGTTAGTTGCAAAATTGTATGATTTATGTGTAAAATTGATGGTTTTATATTGATTTGGAAGATACTACATTTTGCAATGTGTTTGATGTATTGTAGATACACAATTTCGACCAAGAAGAGGATAAAAGAGGTTAACAATTGGATTAATGAAGAGGAGAAGAGATAAAGATGAAATCGATTGAAGATAAAGATGAGAAGATCGATTTTTGAGCAAGCTGAACGTTCGTTCAAGCCCCGTCCAGAGTGGACGGGCGTCTAAAGAATGGACTGGCGTCCAGGAGAAGAAAGTTGATTCAGAGAGTTTGGACGCTGAGTGGACGGGCGTCTGAAGCAAGTCCAAGGTATCTTTGACGGGCGTCCAGAGAGATGGACGGGCGTCCTTCGACCGACTTACAGCAGCCGACTTTATTTTCTATAAATACCAGCGCTTTGTAAACCCTAGGACATATAATTTTACACAGCCGCATACACAGAAAACCCTAATTTCGAGATCAAGTCACCTCGGCCGGCTGAGCCTTGGTGCTTGGCCGGCCGAGGGTTGTTTCTTTTCATCTTTATTTCGTTTTTTTCTGCTGTTTTTGGCTGGATGATTTGGAGGCTAGACGATTTGTTCAAGTTATTTAAATCCGTTTCATCAGGTTCTTTCTTTTCAATCTTGAGTTTGTTTTGTGATTTTTAATTCAAGTTGCATGTATTTTTTCCTATGCTTAAGTGCTATGCAATCAATATCGAAAGATGAATTGTTATTGATGTTTACCGTATGACGAGAGTCGGTGTAAACCTTAGATCACCATAGGAAAGATGGGACTTTTAATCTTGACATAACGAGAGTTGATAAGTTGAATTTCTAGGTTGCTAGATTGAGAGATCTTACACCTTGGTTTGAGAGCGTCAATCTTATATATCGAGAGATGAGAGATTGATAGGCGAATTATCT
Source organism: Gentiana macrophylla (assembly GCA_026214975.1). Classification (NCBI taxonomy): domain Eukaryota; kingdom Viridiplantae; phylum Streptophyta; class Magnoliopsida; order Gentianales; family Gentianaceae; genus Gentiana; species Gentiana macrophylla. The sequence continues at coordinate 60,618,332 of CM047805.1, forward strand.
ACGAGAGTAGAAATTCATACCTTTGATAGGTGAACCACATCTTTAATTAGATCATCACAAGACAACTTTAGAGAGGAAATTAAGGGTTGCGGGATCGGTGGACAATTACTTGATCAATTGTTTAATCACCATGATCATCGTTTTTATAGTTGTTTTTGTTTCCTAGTTTATAGTTTAGATTTCGTTTTTGCTTTGATCTTTCCTGGCTTTGGACTGACAATCCTATGTCCAGTTTTCTTTTCGTTTTTAGTTTTAGGTTTAGAAATAATTGGTATCAATCTTAGGAAAATTAATTGGTTTCCTTGTCTTCGTTGCTATGTTCATTAATTTTACACATATACATACATATCTCTTATTTGTACTTATGGATTCCTTAAACTTTATGTCAAAAGTACCTGTTTTCAATGTTAATGATTTTGATGAATATAAAATTAGAATATTATCTCATCTTGCAGCAACTCATGAGGAGATGCTGGATGTAATTAATGATGGCCCTATCATGATCATGACTGTGGTAGCCACATGAGCAGATCAAGGAAAAGAAGTGGACAAACCCAAGAAAGATTGGACCTTGGATGACAGGAGAAGAGCAAATCTAGACCTTTTTTTGCAAAAGATATGATTTTGAAGAAACAGAATAGCAACATGTTCATGAGAATCAAAGATTGCAAAACAGCAAAGGAGATGTGGGACAAGCTGACACTGATAAATGAAGGATCCGAAGCAGTTAAAGAAAACAAATTATCTATTGCAAAATAGAAATTTGAGAACTTCAAAATGAAGGCTGGTGAATCCATTGATCAAATGGACAACAGATTCTCAAGCATCATCAGTGAACTGCAATAGCTTGGACACACATATCCTCAGAAAGAAGTGCGCTTGAAGATCTTAAGAGGCTTACCTGAAAGATGGAAGATCATCAAATCAGTAATCAGAGGGACAACAAATCTTGCAAACACTGACACCCTGACTCTGATGTCCCAACTAAAGGCTCATGAATTTGAGTTGAACGGCGAAGACCTTGTATCAGCAGAGGCACATAAGACCAGTGCACTGGTTGCACCCCAACAAAGTCAAACAGCTGATGCAAATAGCAAAGAGACACAGGAGCTGAAGGAACATGTAGCTTTATTAGTAAAGAGTTTTGACAGGTTTAGCAAAAAGAAGATATTCAAAGGAGGATCATCAACAAACAAAAAGTCAAGCTCAAGCAAAGTCACCAATAGAAAAGATGATGAATACATATGCTTCAACTGTAATAAGAAAGGGCACTTCAAGGCTGATTGCCCTGATGAAAAAGACAAACTTGAGGATAAGAAGAAGTACAAGACAACTAAAAAGAGAAAAAGCAAGAAGGCACTGAAAGCTGAATCTAGCAGTGAAAAGAATGAAGAATCATCTGAAAATGATTCTAATGATGAGGATGACAGCACAGACAATGAAAAAGCCAATCTATGTCTTATGGCTAAAGAGTCAAATGAAATTGAGGTAATATCTAGTTCATACTCATCATCTAGTGCATCCACATCTAACACTGCACAATCTTCTATTCTCCCCTTAGACTCTGCAAACCTAATCCAAAATCTCATGAGTAATTTGAACAAATTCAGATCATGAAATTGTGGAGCATGAGTGTGAGAATCTAAGAAAGGAAAATAAAAGACTAAAGAAATAACTGGATAAAGCAAAAGCTGAACTAACTAGTAAGGAGACTCACTCAAATGATCAACAAGCAGCAGATGATCATACATCTGATGTTGACAGACCGGTTGAGAAAATCCCCTACCAGTCAAGACCACCACTGCACCTTTAAATGCACCAGCTTACAAACCCTCAAAAAGGTTTGGATCCAGATCTGGTCTTGGCTACAATAGTCAGGATGAGAATAGAAACAATGGACAACACAATTCTGAATCTTGGACCAACAATGGACCAAAGTTCAGAAAAGGACAGTCCATAGCTTCAACCACTCATCCAGTGCCGGTGAAGTCAAAACCCAGTGCAGTGAAATAGCAGACTAAACCATCAATCCAGTCAACCAAAAGCAAAGACTTTATCCTTCAGAGGATGATTGGAATGTGGTACCTCCAAAATATAAGAAGAAACCATTTCATTCCATGCATCATGTGTTTAAGAAAAGCAAACCTAGGCATATTCCTAGACATATAAAGCAACATGAACACAGGTTTCCCAGTGCATATTGGAAACTAAAAGGGATGCAAATGCACCAAAAGTAGAGAAAAGTATCATAATACCTCTAATAGAAACATTGCAAGGTATTCTGCCATGCCTTATACATATGAAGTTGATGATTTCAACTATCTGAAAAGTAGATCCTTTGGATACACATTAGGAGTAGGAGGCATGACTGCTAACAGGTATGGACCCAAATAGTGTTGGGTACCTAAACAAAATTAATTTGTTATGTAGGATGTCTGGTACATAGACAATCGATGTTCTAGACACATGACAGGGCAAGGGATGGCTCACTGACTTTAAAGCTTTTGATGGACCCAAAGTCACCTTTGGAGGCAAAGAAAACCCTGGAAATATTAAGGGGGAAGGCACAATGCTCAAGAACAATTTGAAGATTCAAAATGTGGCATATGTTAAGGGACTAAATTTCAATCTGCTAAGCATCAGTCAATTCCGTGACAAATGCTACAATGTACACTTCAACAAGGAAGGATGCAAGGTGATTCACAGTCAAACCAACAAAGTGGTTCTTGCAGGAAGAAGAGAAGATAACATGTAAGTGGTGGATTGGAGAACAGCTAAGGCAGAAATATGTTTGTTTGTCAAAAATAAACAATCAACCAGCTGGATTTGGCACAGAAGATTTAATCACCTAAATTTCAAGACCATCAATACATTATCAAGGAACAAGTTAGTTGAAGGCCTGCCAGATATCACATTCAAGAAAGAAAGCCTCTGTGATGCATGACAGAAATAAAATCAAATCAAAAGCTCCTTTAAGTCAAAGTCGTATCAATCAACAACAAGAATTCTACATCTTCCACATATGGACCTGTTTGGACCAGTCACACCAGTAAGTGTAAGTGGTAAGAAATACACTCAAGTAGTGGTTGATGATTTCTCCAAGTACACCTGGACCATATTCATGAACAAGAAGAAAGAGACACTCAAGAAGCTGCCAGATTTGCTAAGAAGGATTCAAAATGAAAAAGAACTAAAGATCATCAAGATCAGATCAGATAGAGGCACAAAATTTCTAAATGAAGTCATCAGAACCTATTGTGAAGAAAATAGAGTACAACATCAATTATCCGCAGTAGGAACTCCACAACAAAATGGTGTAGCAGAAAGAATAAACAGATCTCTCAAAGAAGAAGTCAGAACAATGATTTTAGAAGCATGCCTACCAAAGAGGTTTTGGGTTGAAGCAGCAAACACATCATGCTATCATCAACAAACATCATGGAACAACTCCATATGAAATATGGAATGGAAGAAAACCTAACATTCATATTTACATATGTTTGGATCTAAATGTTTTGTTTTGAACAGGAATCAGTAACACACATTTGATGAAAAAGCTGATGAAGCAATCTTTATGGGATACTCAGACACCAGCAAAGCATTCAGAGTACTCAACAAAAGAACATTGGTGATTGAAGAATCAATACATGTAGACTTTGATGAACCAAACACAAATGGTGAAAGTCTTTAAGATCAAGAAGAAGATGCAGTACAAAGGGAAGTGTATATAAACACAACCGTACCAGCTACCATTATGATTCACAATTTTGGAAATCAAGATGAGCCACAAGTCAATACAACAGAAGAAGCACCAGAACATGAAGCTCATGCACAACGTGAAGGTGTAGAAGCACCAAGTGAAGAACAACTTCAACCTGACCTCAATTGGCTAAGAGATCATCCTGAAGATCAAGTCATTGGAGACATTCACACAGGAGTTAGAACTAGAAGACAACTGGAGCATATGCTAACATGTTTTCTATCACAAGTGGAACCCAAGACAATTGCTGATGCAATTCAAGATGCAGACTGGATTACAGCCATGCAAGAGGAACTAAATGAATTTGAAAGAAATGAAGTCTGGGAACTTGTTGACAGACCATACACAGCCAACATCATTGGAACAAATTGGGTATTCAGAAACAAGATGGATGACTAAGGAACAGTTGTCAGAAATAAAGCAAGGCTAGTTGCAAAAGGTTACTCTCAAGCAGAAGGAATCGATTATGATGAGACATTTGCACCAGTAGCAAGATTGGAAGCAATCAGACTCTTTCTAGCCTTTGCTGCACACAAAGACTTGAAAATCTATCAAATGGAAGTCAAGAGTGCATTTCTAAATGGACTTTTGTAAGAAGAAGTATATGTGGAATAACCCCCTGGTTTTCAACTTAAAGGAAAAGAAGATAAAGTATACAAGCTCAAGAAGGCTCTTTAGGGACTCAAACAGGCACCTAGAGCTTGGTATGAAACTCGATCACAATTTCTGATCAAGAATGGATTCAACAAAGGAACTATAGATAAGACTCTGTTCAAATTAGAGGAAGGAACAAGTACATTGCTAGTACAAATCTATGTTGATGACATCATCTTTGGATCAGAGGATGAAAAGCTGTGTGAGAAATTTGCAAACTTAATGAAGAGCAAATTTCAGATGAGCATGATAGGAGAATTAAATTATTTTATTGGCCTTCAAGTGAAGCAAATGAATGATGGTATTTTCATTAGTCAAGCCAAGTACACAAAATACTTGATACACAAGTATGGTATGGACACAAGTGGCACATCAAATACACCAATGTGTGCAAGAGTCATTCTTGGAAAAGATGAAGCCGGAAAATATGTTGATCAGAAAATGTACAGAGGAATCATTGGATCCATACTATATCTAACTGCAAGCAGACCTGATATAGCATTTGCAGTAGGAGTATGTGCAAGATTTTAAGCTCAACCAAAAGAATCACATATTCTAGCAGCTAAAAGAATAATGAAATACCTGAAGAACACAATCAATGTTGGCATTTGGCATCCAAAAGAAGGAGGATTCAAGTTGATATCATATTCAGACTCTGACTATGCTGGATGCAAGATAGATAGAAAAAGCACCTCTGGAACATGCCAGATGCTAGGTACAAGACTAGTTTCATGGTTCAGCAAAAAGCAAAACTCCATCTCTACATCAACAGCTGAAGCAGAATATATAGCAATAGGCAGTTGCTGTGCACAAGTACTTTGGATTAGACAATAGCTAAGAGATTATGGAATAGAGGAGAAGACAATTCCAATCATGTGTGACAACACAAGTGCAATATCCATTACTGAAAATCCAGTGTTGCACTTAAGAACAAAGCATATTGATGTAAGACATCATTTCATCAGAGATCATGTTGAAAAATGAGATGTTGTTCTAAGATAGATACCCACTGAAGATCAATTTGCTGACATTCTCACTAAACCACTCAGTCATGAAAGATTTATCATGTTGAGAACAGAGTTGGGAATGATTGAAATTGACTAAGTACCATAGAGCAGCTAACTGGAGTAATCAAGTGACTTCACCAGCTGATTAAACCTTTGCCTTCACTGAAGATGTAGCAGGTGAGGCACTAGTACTCAGCGAAGTTAACTTCACTGATTGTTAGGAACAGTTAAATACAGCGGCTCAGTGAAAAAGGCACTCCACCGGCGAAGTGACCGACCAAGGACCTTGACTGAAATAAATATTGAAGTCACCAGCAAATTAAAGTGTGAACCAAATCAATTGTTATACACGTGGAGAGTAAGGAAGTTATGCAGGATTATTCCGTGGAAGATACACACGTGGAGATTAATTTACAATCGTGGAGGTAACCATATTATTTTTCAAATTACAAACGCCTCGATTCCCGGGATCTATCATTACTTACCTCAATCCACCCCATATTACACTCGAATATCTTGATTTATGTACATAAAATCATGCCATTATGTCATAAAATCCTTCCATATTCAACCACGTTCACACTACCCAAAGCAACCTATATAAACAACACTTACAGGTTTTTCATAATTCTTTACGCATCCTTGCAAAATCGTAAACCGTATTTTTTTTACTGCAAAATCAAAGCATTCTCTCAAATTCCAAGAAATGGCCTCATCATCCACAATCTCTACCACAGAACGATTTTATGAAAAATCGATCATCACTGGATCGTTCTTTAAGCCTGAACCCTATCTATCCTTCTGTGATAATAAGGTACAAGCCCGACGGCTAGTTGATGGATGTACAAATCTGGGGTTAATGACCTTCCTGAACCCCCCTATAACTGGAATATGCTATGAGAACCTGATTGCATTTTGGAAAAATGAAAAGTTTGTGCCAAACACAAAGAAGACTGATATTGACTGTATAAAAAGTTCAATCTTTGGCAAAGAAGTGGTCATCACACCTGGCCTACTTAACAGATTGTTACATCTACCCATTATTGGCCCGGTAAACATGAATTTTGTGCAGGTTAACATCAAGACCTTCTGGGAGGAGATAGCCAAAAGCCCTAAAAAGAACAGCAAAACCTACAATCTCCCAAGATCAGCACTCAAACTTCCATTTACTGAGTTCGCACCTGTCATTACCAAGAACATCAAAGGCAAGAAAGGGTCGATAGAAAATTAGACAGAGGTATGAGTTAAGCTAATGGAAATAATCTATCAAGGCCTTCACTTTGACTGGGCAACCTTTGTCTTCAATAGATTGAAAGAGCAGATTCAAAAGGAAATAGATCTGTCGATTACGGCACCAAGTAAGGGGTTGCAGAAGAAAGGTGAATTTTGGGAAAAGAAATCATATGGGTTCCCTCTTCAACACCTATTTGATTCATTAAAAGTGAAACCATAAATCTGCAGCCTCCACACAGGTCAAAGGTGATGTTTACCTACATCAAGGCATCTATGAAACCCAAACCCACTACCAGACAGAAAAGGAAAGCACCCGAAGGCAGTAGATCAGGGATGGGAAGACGAACCAGATCAAAAAAAGCACAAGAAGACACCCGGTGGTAAGTACCAGCAATCCGGACAATCCAGTGGTGATTAGTGATGATATAGCAATGGAGGAAGAGAAACAAGAAGAATTGACATATCTGGAGGAAGGTGAGGAGGGGTATCAACTTACTCCATCTGAAGAAGAAGAGATGGATGACGAAGAAGAAGAGACATCTGAGGGTGAAAAAGCTGAAACAGAGGAAGCACAGATAGACAGCAGTCATCATGAAAATGATCAAGGAAAGATTGCAATTTATGATGATGATCTGACAATCCAGGAAGTAATTCTCAGAAGCATCAGCAAAGTTGACAACCGGTCGAGTGAGCCAGCTGATAAAGCTCACTTCGCTGAACATGTCAACTCCCCCAGCATTGATCAAGGGGGAACAACAGCATAGAAAATCACACCTCTTGAAAATGAAGACATCAACTCCCCCAAGCAACCCCTCAATGACCCTAAGTCTAATGAGGAAGAAAAAGAAAGTGAGAAAGGGAAGGAAGAAGATGCAGATGATGAGGATGAGGAAGAAAATTCCAGAGGAAACTGATCTAGAAAGACTGTTCAATCTGGATATTCAACCAGTCATTGTGGACATGGAAAGGCAATACCTCAGCAGACAAAACTTAAAAACTGCCTTAAGGAGTGATGAAACCTCCTTAAACCACAAGATTGAAGCCCTTATCAGTCACATTAAGATTCAAGATGAGGGGATGGAGAAATAGGGCAACTTGCTTTGCAACCTGCAACATCTCATTCCCTTACCATCTCCAGACAAATCTTGAGTTTCATGCTAAAAAGGCTGATAACAATCTCAAACCCTTGGTGGACACATTGAATGCTCATACACATCAAATCCACCATCTCAATGAGGTTATGGAATATTCTGGCCAGCAACTCGACACTCTGATAAATGTCACTACGGCCAACAATCAAATCCTGGAGAAAAGGTATGGTCCTCTCCCCGAATCAGAAGAAGCAACCAGAATCCTTGAAGAACGTTTTGGTGCTGCCAAAAAGGGGGAAGAAAGCAAGCCTGTGAGCTCCAGCAGAATGAAGGCAAGCCCAACAGATAAGGGCAAGGGCATCAGGTTTGAAGAAAAGAAGCAGTAGCCCTTATTATATTAATTTACTCACTCAAATGCCTTTGATTTTCAAATAAAAAGATGCAATTTCTTATTGCCCTTAAATGGATGAATAAAATTTTTGAGTTTTATTCTGTTGTCCTATTATGAAAATTTTGGCATACTTATGTTCAGGCTTATGAGGGTTTTGGCATCATCAAAAAGGGGGAAAATTTTAGGAACATTTTGTTATGTTTTGATGATGGCCATACTAGCTGTTATAGCAAGCCTGAAATAAGTTAGAATTCTCTGTATAAGTCTTTACTTAGAGTCTGACATGTTGTATAAGTTGAGTCAAACAAGTACTGTACTAGTTGGTAGGACGGCAAAGTAAAAACAGATTTCCGGCAGAGTGAAGCCAGCCAAGTACCTGCAGAGAAGCAATGAAGACCTTATGGTCTGACTTATAACCAAGGAATTCTGTGATGACCTTGGATAAGTCTAAGTTATTTTTCAAGTAATGATACTTAGTGTTTAAATATGGTGTACACTGATCTCACACAAATCAAGGATTAGTGAAGTACAAGGATTCTCCTTGAACTAAAAGAATGAAGGAAACAGTGAATCGGCAAAGTAAACAGACTTTCAACTGAGTGAAGACAAAGCCGTGAAGGAAGATCTAAGGGGCAAAGTCAGAAGGATCACTTGACCGTTGAAAGAACGGCTAAGTAAACTTTACTTAATCAGATTTCAAAATATAATGAAGATACAGAGGATCAATCATTAAATGCACAATCAATAGAGGATCAATCAAGAACGGATTTTCTGATAAACGTTTGAAGAAAAATCCGATCATTGAAATAAACGAGAATATAATTAAGGGGGAATCAAGAATAAAATCAAGGATTATTTCCTTCATTAATATAGCCAATGGACGGAAATTCAAATCAAGGATAATCAAGGCTATAAATAGAAGGCATTGACAGAAAAATAAATATAAGGAAGAACGATCATAAATCTGAGCAAAAAATCTCTGTCAAAGTGAAAAGCCTTCTATCTATGTGAAAAAGAAATATCTAGTGATCAACTCAAAACTGAGAGCCACATTTCAGCATCAAGCATTGAGATTGATCAAAAAGTTTGTGAATCCAATTCACATCAATCAAGCAACTGAATCAGAGCCATCTGAGAAGGAGTTGGGTTTGCGATAGCTACTGAAGGATTGATCCTAATGAGCAGTGAAAGAGACTGAGTCACTGAAGCTGTTGCAGTCAAGGAGTGATAGTCTTGTAGATTGTGAAACTTGTATAGTCAAGGACAATCAGGCTATTGTATCTGTGAAAACAATAGTGAATTCCTCCAATCATCATAGGAGAAGAGTGGATTAAGGGATTACACCACCCTAAACCATTATAAGCCTTGTGTCAGTTTACTTTCAGCAATTTACCTTACTTCATTCATTTAATTACTTATATTATATCTTATATCTGTGATTGCCTAAACTACTTTGAAACAACATAGTAAGAAGAGACTTATCCGCTGCCCAAAAGCTTTTACACACAAGAAATGTTTTTCGAACTCCACTATAGTCATTCACCCCCACCCCCCTCTGACTATAGTTTTACCCTTCTCTGGGACCAACACACACACACACACACACACACACAAATATATATATATATATATATATATATATATATATATATATATATATATATATACATGTATATATACGTACATACTTATATGTATATGTCTATACTAATTTAAAATAATGATTCTTTCACAGATAACAAAATGGTGTCCGTTAAGTTTGTATTCGGTGGAGAGTGGATATACCACGAAGAAAGTGACAAATGGTCTTATAACAAGGTGAATTTTATTTGATTCGTGTGAAAACCGATATGACATTGGATCAAGTGAAGCACAAAGTGGGTGAGAGAGTAGGAATCGACGTATCAAACAATACATTGATCATGAAACTTTTGTACGGAGATTACGATGGGCCGATTGATGTTTTGGATAATGATACATGGCAAGGCTACATTCATGATATTCTTAGAAAAGAGACCGTCAAATTATGTGTTAACATTGAACCGGTTATGGACGATGAACATTTCGAAGACATGAATGAGAACGCATTTGACTTGAATGAACAACCGATACTTCGAGAAATTGATAGAGGAATTGAGGATTTTACACCCGAACTTGACTGCATTTGAAATTCCCGAGAGCATGTTGTACCTACTACATCAGTCTGAGTCCCTCATGAAATTGCCATTACAAGTGAACCTGTCTACGATTGGGGAACAATTATGAATATGATTAGTCATCCAATTCACACACCTTATAGTCAACAACCTATTGGTAGCAGGTGTGAACCAGTGAATGAAGCTGGAACATCTCGGCATAATTTTGGTCAAACAACGCACACACCGTGCAGCCAACAACCTAGTCGTAGGAGGTGTGAACTAGTGATTGAAGGTGGAACATCTTGGAGAAAAATTTGGTCAGACAATGCTCACACTGTATTGCCAACAATAGTTTGATAGGACAAGTCATAATGTCTACATACATGGAACAAGCCAGCAGTTTGAGTGTCCGCCTCCTTTCATGCCAACACCGATGCAAGCTGGTCTCAATATCGGTGGTTCATTTATTAGTTATTTGAGAGAACCTTAGGAACAAAACCCTGACATTGGTCACACATTTATTATGGCAAGTATTAATCGCAATAGAGGTTCTCATTTCGCGTCAGACAAACCTGCTTCCAAAATTCCTCCGTGTCCACGGGTTGGGGAATTTCAGACCGAAGATCCGGATTTATTGTTTATAGGTAAAACTTTCAGAGACAAGGATTATATGACGATGAAAATGGGTTACCACGCATTGAAAAATAATTACATGTTGGTGTTGAAATAGTGTCCTAAACCCAATCGGGTTGGAGCGGATCCGACCGGGTCGGATCATTTCTACTATTTCCTTATGTTTATACATATATTAAATGGCTTTTCTATTTTCATATACTTGTTCTTTTAAAGAACCAATTAAGAATTGTTATATGATAACGTCCTTAGTATTAAACTGTGAGAGAGAAACCATGATAGGCGATTACGGTTGATGAGATCTCTAATCACTTTAATAAGTTTGATACTTGATGTACTATTAAACATGGCATTGATAGTATGAACATGCTAGCACGTATTAGAAGTCTTTAAGTCTTTAAGGGCAGGGATAGATCTCGTCTATCGAAGTGTGGAGACATTTGGACTGTACGTGGACGTGTATTAGAGAATGCATACGTTAGAATGACCAACTGACACCGTTAAGTGTCACACTATGTGGCAGTTATGTAATTATCCTTAGGACTATAGTCTTCATGGAATCATGGTGTAGATTGTCATGCTTTGACACTATTGAGGTTTCCCCTAGCCATGGGGCGATCATGCCGTAATGATTGGGTGTGATACTGAAGCATGCGGAGTATACCTGTTTGGTCGTCTGGGAATCACGTACCCTATCAGTAGGGGTGAATATCCGAAAGGGCCTTCTTATAAGGAATGTCTTACTCTCATGAATCTTTGCAAAGTGGAAGTAAATGAGTTACATCGAGAGAGCATGATATTCAGATTATAAGATACGGTCGTTGATGTTTGGACACTCGACTAACGACTGTATGGATATTATTACAGCGATAGGATTGTAAGTTAAACGGTTACTGTTTCACATGAAAGGTAGTAGTCATTGCATTTGACTCTTCCGATGATTGGGGGTCACGGTGTGTTGCTAGACGCTATCCCGTGATCGTTAGGCATGAAGGGCATTTTCATAATTTGCACTTTGTGTCTACGGCCAACATATTCGGAAGCCTATCGGGTCACACACATATGAACATCTAGCCGGATTAAATGTGGTTATAGTTGATGACCAAATAAGGAAAGTTTATCTCGAGACTATAAAGGTTATAGTGGTAAATTAATATGGTGGTGTTTATTTATTATGAATAAATTAAATACAAGATATTAATATTTTTATATTAATTAAATAATATTCCGGATGCCAATTTATTGGCTAAAGGTGGCGCAATTTTTGTGTGTATAAGATACACTTCGATTGTGCAATTTAATTAATGGTATTACCATATATTAATATTAAATATTAATATATATATATATATATATATATATATATATATATATATATATATATATATATATATATATATATATATATATATATATATATATATATATGGATGGACATGTGTGAGTTGTACATGTATATAGGATATACATGTGCACAACTTTATTGGTTCTATATATTTGTATATATATTTATATATGTGATATATATATCTAATATATACACATGTGTAAATTGATTTATGGTAATAAGATAAATATAGTTAATATAAGATATTGACAATATATTGGAAATATTTAATATAAGATATTGAATATTATTGAGATAAATCAATCAATTATATTTTCCTTATTTTACTAGTAAAATGTTTTCTTCCTCTCTACTCTACATTGGGGCACCACATCCATTATAAATTGGAGGTGGGTGTCAAGCTCTTTTGTATATCACAACTCCATGAGCTAATAGTTCTTGTGAAAAATAGAGACAGTTTTGAGAGAGAGAAAATGCCGGTCTACCAGCCGGATTTTTCTAGTAGCAATCCAATGATGGATTCCGGCGGGTTGTTCGTGTGGACTAGCGGTAGAGGCCGAATGCTTGAGCGGCTCCGTGCACCGCTACTCTCCTTAGACGGTCAAAGCGTCGATCTTTTATATCAAGCAAGGTAACCACCGTCTTTAGCTTATTTGTTTATTCCTTAAACGAAGTCGATCTTGGGTCGATATGAAATAAATTTTTAATTTCCGCTGCATTCCCGCGTAGATTTCCAAACAGTGGTAGCAGAGCGAGCTTCGAGCTTAATCAATAAGCATGTTAATTTGTGTAGTTAATTTTATCGTTTAAATCACGTAATTAAAAGATGAAAGATTTTTAGATTCGCAAAACGATACACGAAATGAATAAAATAAAAAATAAAAAAGAAACCGGGTGGTGCTCAGCCGACTGGCGGCGGCACCACAACCGTTCGGCGGCCGGCGGCTGGCGGTTGGCGAGTCCCTTCCTTTTGATTAATGTATTTTGTGATTTAATATGGTTCATAGTTGTGATTGATAATTCCTCTTTTGTTTAGTTGTGTCATGTGACTAACCAATGGTTCAAATAGTTTGGGCCATTGGGATGCAAGATGGTATTAAAATTATAATGGCCTTTCCAAACTTTATTTGGAATAGGCCTAGGCCCTTTCCAAATATTTGATTTGGAAAAAGGCGTAAGCCTAGGCCACTTTCAAAATTTTAATTTTGCAGAGTGACAAGGCATATTAACCAAAATATTGGCATAGGCCTAGGCCCTTTTCAAAATATTTGATTTCTGAAAAGGCCTAGGCCTAGGCCCTTTACAAAATTTTGATTTTGGAAGGGGCCAAGGGAGATGCCTTTTGGTTTAGGAATCCAAAGGCATCCCATTTGATTAGGAATCAAAAGGAAAGAAACAAAAGAGACTTAATTTAATTTTGATTTATTTTAGAATAGTTTTATTTAATTAATATTGAAATTAAAATCATTTAAAATTAACCGTTAATTTTATTTCGATTAAAATAATTTATTTAATTAAATGTTAATTAGTTAATTAATTGGATAAAATTATTTAATAGATTAAATTTTAATTGATGAATTAAGACGCAAGTAGCTAAATTTTAATTTTATTTTTTTCATAAGATGTTATTGTATGGATTAGATATAGTAGATATAATATGATATGTGGACCTCGATTGATCATGGACTCGACCGATAGGATAGATGTGAATGATTTAATTTTTCTGTTGGTTTAAAAATTGTCCTAGGCCGTTATGAAGAACGAAACCTAGTTTATTTTCTACATTTATCCCATTCCCGTTAGCTTCCATCGTGTGCGGCGGGTGTATTTATTTTATTTGATAGAATTAAATGTAACAAGAATGGAGCAGAAAATGGAGACCAAAGAAAGAAAAATAAAGATCCCATTGGAGATGGCGCATTAAAGATCTTATTGGCGGTTGCACCTACCCTTAGATTGTGACCCGAGGTTTCGTCAGTTTGTATTCGAAACCGCACCTAGGAATAGTCCATGATCATACCGGTTACTTTATGCATTTATTTATTTTGTGCTTGTATTTATTTTATTTGATATGATAAATGCATGACTAGGCATGATCTAGATAAATGTGTAGAATGTATGTCTATAGAGATAGATATATTTGATGAGACCGTAATTAAAATTAATTAAGTGAATTAATTTATGAAAAATACTTCCACAACAAAAATCAAGTCGAAATATTGTCTCCCAATGTTATAACGATGGTGAATAGCCATTGTTCGGATCCAACTGATCGGCCCTCGTTGGGAGTTGACCTACCACGGGTTTATCGTCGTTACTGAGATATGATCGTTTGAGATCTCGTGAATATTGAATTATGATTTGACTAGAGTATTACGGTGATTGGCCCTCGTCAGGACCATCTTATTCTAGAGGCAAGTTGTTGAATACCACATAAAGATGTGAATTGTCATGGAGTTGACTAGTCAACCACCCAGAGTCACATAGAGATGTGATTGGTAAGTGTTACATACCTTTCGAAGTATTCCGGTTGATCCGCCTCCTTTCATGCCAACACCGATGCAAGCGGGTCTCAATATCGGTGGTTCGTTTATGAGTTATTTGAGAGCACCTTTGGAACAAAACCCTGGCATTGGTCACACATTTATTCTGGCAAGTATTAATCGCAATAGAGGTTCTCATTTCGCGTTAGACATTCCTGCTTCAAAAATTCCTCCGTGTCCACGGGTTGGGGAATTTCAGACCGAAGATCCGGATTTATTGTTTATTGGTAAAAATTTCAGAGACAAGGATGATATGACGATGAAAATGGGTTACCACGTATTGAAAAATAATTACATGTTGATGTTGAAATAGTGTCCTAAACCAAATCGGGTTGGATAGGATCCGACCGGGTAGGATCATTTCTACTATTTCTTTATGTTTATACATATATTAAATAGCTTTTCTGTTGTCATATACTTGTTCTTTTAAAGAACCAATTAAGAATTGTTATATGACAACGTCCATAGGATTAAACTGTGATAGAGAAACCATGACTTGCGATTATGGTTGATGAGATCTCTAATCACTTTAATAAGTTTGATACTTAAATGTCTCTAGGCTAATGTACTATTAAACATGGCATTGATAGTATGAACAGGCTAGCACGTATTAGATGTCTTCTGTCTTTAAGGGCAGGGATAGATCTCGTCTATCGAAGTGTGGAGACACTTGGACTGTATGTGGACGTGTATTAGAGAATGCATATGTTAGACTGACCCACTTACAACGTTAAGTGTCACACTATGTGGAAGTTATGTAATTATCCTCATGACCATAGTCTTCATGACATCACGGTGTGGATTGTCATGCTTTGACACTATTGAGGTTTCCCCTAGCCACGGGGCGATCAGGCGGTGATTGTGTGTGATACTGAAGCATTCGGAGTATACATGTTTGGTCGTCTGGGAATCACGTACCTTATCAGTAGGGGTGATTATCCGTAAGGGCCTTCTTATAAGGAATGTCTTACTCTCGTGAATCTTTGCAAAGTGGAAGTAAATGAGTTACTTCGAGAGAGCATGATATTCATATTATAAGATACGGTCGTTGATGTTTTGACACTCGACTAACGACTGTATGGATATTATTACAGTGATAATATTGTAAGTTATACGGTAACTGTTTCACATGAAAGGTAGTAGTCATTGCATTTAACTCTTCCGATGATTGGGGGTCACGGTGTGTTGCTAGACGCTATCCCGTGATCGTTGGGCATGAAGGGCATTTTCATAATTTGTTTATGTCTACGGCCAACATATTCGGAAGCCTATCGGGTCACACACATATGAACATCTAGCCGGATTAAAATGTGGTTATAGTTGATGACCAAATAATGAAAGTTTATCTCGAGACTATAAAGGTTATAGTGGTAAATTAATATGGTGGTGTTTATTTATTACGAATAAATTAAATACAAGGTATTAATAGTATTATATTAATTAAAGAATATTCCGGATGCCAATTTATTGGCTAAAGGTGGTGCAATTTGTGTGTGTATAAGATACACTTCAATTGTGCAATTTAATTAATGGTATTACCATGTATTAATATTAGATATTAATATATATATATATATATATATATATATATATATATATATATATATATATATATATATATAAATGGACATGTCGTGAGTTGTACATGTATATAGGATATACATGTGCACAACTTTATTGGTTCTATATATTTGTATATATATTTATATATGTGATATATACACATACGTAAATTGATTTATGGTAATAAGATAAATATAGTGAATATAAGATATTGACAATACATTGGAAATATAAGATATTGAATATTAATGAGATAAATCAATCAATTATATTTTCCTTATTTTACTAGTAAAAGGTTTTCTCCCTCTGTACTCTACATTGGGGCGCCACATCCATTATAAATTGGAGGTGGGTGTCAAGCTCTTTTGTATATCACAACTCCAAGAGCTAATAGTTCTTGTGAAAAATCAAGAGAGTTTTGAGAGAGAGTAAATTCCAGTCTAGCAGCCATATATTTCTAGTAGCAATCCAATGGTGGATTCCGGCGGGTTGTTCATGTGGACTAGCGGTAGAGGCCGAACGCTTGAGCGGCTCCATGCATTGCTACTCTCCTTAGACGGTCAAAGCGTCGATCTTTTAGATCAAGCAAGGTAACCACCGTCTTTAGCTTATTTGTTTATTGCTTAAACAAAGTCGATCTTGGGTCGATAGGAAATAAAATTTTGAATTCCACTGCGTTCCCGCGTAGATTTCCTAACAGTGGTAGCAGAGCGAGCTTCGAGCATAAGCAATAAGCATGTTAATTTGTGTAGTTAATTTTATCGTTTAAATCACGTAATTAAAAGATGAAAGATTTTTAGATTCGCAAAACGATACACGAAAAGAATAAAATAAAAATAAAATAAAGGGAAATCGGGTGGTGCTCGGCCGACTGGCGGCGGCACCACCACCCTTAGGTGGTCGGCGGCAGCTTTATGGCTGGCGGCTGCTTTGCGGGTCCTTTCCTTTTGTTTTGTGTATTTTGTGATTCAATATGATTCATAGTTGTGATTGATAATTCCTCTTTTGTTTAGTTGTGTCATGTGGCTAACCAATAGTTCAAATGTTTTGGGCCATTGGGTTGCGAGATGGTATTAAAATTATAATGGCCTTTCCAAACTTTGTTTGGAATAGGCCTAGGCCCTTTCCAAATATTTGATTTGGAAAAAGGCGTAAGCCTCGGCCACTTTCAAAATTTTGATTTTGGAGAGTGACCAGGCATATTAACCAAAATATTGGCATAGGCCTATGCCCTTTTCAAAATATTTGATTTTGGAAAAGGCCTAGGCCTAGGCCCTTTTCATATATTTTGATTTTGGAAGGGGCCAAGGGAGATGCCTTTGGGTTTAGGAAACCAAAGGCATCCCATTTGATTAGAAATCAAAAGGAAAGAAACAAAAGAGACTTAATTTTAATTTTGATTTATTTTAGAATAGTTCTAATTAATTAATATTGAAATTAAAATCGTTTAAAATTAACCGTTAATTTTATTTCGATTAAAATCATTTAATTAATTAAATGTTAATTTGTTAATTGATTGATAAAATTATTTAATAGATTAAATGTTAATTGATTAAGTACGACGCAAGTAGCTAAATTTTAATTTTATCTTTTTCATAAGATGTTATTGTATGGATTAGATATAGTAGATATAATATGATTATATGGACCTCGATTGATCGTGGACTCGACCGATATGATAGATGTGAATGATTTAATTTTTCTGTTGGTTTAAAAATTGTCCTAGGCCGTTATGAATAACGTGACCTAGTTTATTTTATGCATTTGTCCCATTCCCGTTAGCTTCCCTCGTGTGCGGCAGGTGTATTTATTTTATTAGATAGAATTAAATGTAACAAGAATGGAGCAGAAGATGGAGACCAAAAAAAGAAGAATAAAGATCCCATTGGAGATGGCGCATTAAAGATCTTATTGGCGATTGCAGCTACCCTTAGATTGTGACCCGCGGTTTCATAAG
The DNA here is from genome assembly GCA_026214975.1 of Gentiana macrophylla. Taxonomy (NCBI): domain Eukaryota; kingdom Viridiplantae; phylum Streptophyta; class Magnoliopsida; order Gentianales; family Gentianaceae; genus Gentiana; species Gentiana macrophylla. The sequence goes on from CM047805.1 coordinate 60,636,650, forward strand.
TTTATATTCGAAACCGCACCTAGGAAAATTCCATGACCATACCGGTTACTTTACGCATTTATTTATTTTGTGCTTGTATTTATTTTATATGATATGATAGATGCATGACTAGGCACGATCTAGATATATGTGTAGGATGTATGTCTATAGGGATAGATATATTTTGATGAGACCGTAATTGAAATTAATAAAGTGAATTAATTTACGAAAAATACTTCCACAACAAAAATCAAGTCGAAATATTGTCTCCCAATGTTATAACGACGGTGAAGAGCCCCGTGCTCGGATCCAACTGATCGGCCCTCGTCGGGAGTTGACCTACCATGGGTTTATCGTCGTTATTGAGATATGATTGTATGAGATCTTACGAATATTGGGTTATGACTTGACTAGAGTATTGCGGTGATTGGCCCTCGTCAGGACCATCTTATTGTAGAGGCAAGGGGTTGACTACCATATAAAGATGTGAATTGTCAAGGATTTGACTAGTCAACCACCCAAAGTCACATAGAGATGTGATTGGTAAGTGTTACATACCTTTCGAATTATTCCGGTTGATCGGCCCTCGTCGGGAATCGGGGTAACCATATGGGATCTTGGCCACTAAAGAATTTTGAAAGATTCTTGAAAGTCAATTGGGAGTAGTTGACTAGTGGGAGCAAAATCATAAATCAAAAGACCATTTTTGATTTTGCGTGTATAAACAACAACACTCTTTTATTTTCATTTCATGTTGTAGTTTTAGCAAACTATATATTTATGTTTTTTATTCTCGATTAGTAAAACCAAATTATGACTGTTACCTTTTGTGAAACGTTCTCAAGTATGGTTAAGTAATTTTAATCCATTTAAAATAAGCAATGACACGAGCAATCCCGTTATAGAAGTTAGAGACAAGGAGACTACATATTTGATGGATTACACCAAGGCTTTAATTATTAATGAAAGCGGAAGCTCATGATATGATTAAATCATTTGAAGTAAGTTTCAACAAATTAATCATATATTGGATACGATCCAAGATGATCATTCTGTCATACGATGACAATTAATTCAAATGTTGGATAAGAACGACCACATCTAATTTTGGAAAGGTTGTTTTCAAAATTGTAAGATATAAGTATCGACTTAATTCTATCATTGCTTAAAGGTTAATTAAATTGTCAATGTTTTGAATACGATTCAAAAGGTTAAATAAACTTTTTAATAAACTTTAGATTTTATTTTTGAAAGGAAATTAAAGAAATAGCTCTTGTGATCTTTCTTAAGTCTAATGAAGACTACACTAAGAAATATTTACAAGTGCTTAAAGGATTGAAAGGAAAGTTGGGGCATGTGCTTAAATAGAGAGCTTATCGAAGTCTCTATTCTAGGCAAGTGAGTTGAGATAAATCTATTTAAGTGCACAGTTGACTCTAAGATATATGATATCTTACGAGTGTGAATAAATTAGAAAGATTAAATGAAGATATGGAAGGTGAAGCAAACGTTGTCATACTACCATATTCTGGATCTAGTAAACTGATAAGGGAACTAAATAAAGGTTATTATGTTCCGGTTCTTATGAAGAACGTACTTTTACTTATTTGTTAGGATTTAGTAGACATATTCAATTGTAAAGAATAAATGTTATTCCGATAAAGTTAAGGTCACTGAATCTAACATACTAGATTGATGTCACTATATAGTTGATATATGTGATGAAATCTCAACTAAATATTTGTATGGCTGTTATCCTTAATATTTGGTGGTCGTTCTAGACATAGTCTCTATGGAGGGGAATCCTGTGCTCAGATGTCATTCTGATGACGTCCGAACCATGTGGTTGTGAATCATGTGGGTAATACGTATCTTATCTAAAGATGACTAAAATACCCTTTTAAGAAAAGGTTATAAATTCTAGAAAAATTGTCCAAAGCCTAAACATACCGATGTTTGTTGACCCATGAAAATTAATGCCACAAATAACTTTTGTTAATCTCTAAGACTGTTTTTAAGAAATAGTCAAGTGTACTCAATGAAGTACGTAATTCGGAAAGCCCGAAAAGTTTGAGCTAGCACGAATATGAGATTGATGAACTACTTAGGAATTAATCTCCAATTGGATTGAAGTAATTGATACCTGAAGGGTGTTTCAGAAGTAGTCTGAAAAGGAATAAGATTCCCCTTATGAAGGATACCATTTTTGGATATGCAATCAGATTGTGCTTCTAAAATGGAAACAACACTTTATATGATAAATGTTGGACTTATTTTAAGTTTTAAAGATGAGTGCCAGACTAGCTGTTATAGAGCAAAGGCAAAAAGATGTCTAGATCAAATGTATAGGTTTATTAGAGTTTGATCATTGTATAAGTTTGATCAAACAAGCATTGTAAGGAGGTCAGCTGACTTTATCAGCAGACCTGTCTAGGTCAGTAAGGTAACTAGGTCAGTAGACTAGTTAGGAACCTGTTGAAGACTGAAAGCTAAGGGTTCAAACTTAGTTGTTGAAGGCTAAGGGATCAAACTTAGTATTTAAAGTCAAGGTATGGAATCAGAACTTAGGAAAGTCTGTGATTACCTAACATGATTACATATACCTTGTATACAAGGTCTAAGTTCCATAAGTTAAGTGGTGATTGGAACTTGGTTATGCTCAAAATGGTGTACTATAACTTTACAATCAAAAGTTAGATAAAAGAAGTCAGCTGAAGTGTTTTATAAACACAGCAGACGTAAGCCAGCCGACTGACATGAACATCAGCAAACTAATATACACAGGTATATTCTGAATGTAAATCTCGATTTACTCAAAGGTTACATTGGAAGATTACAAGGATAAGGATGGATTACAAGCCTTTATATTGTCAACAAATAAATGGCCAAGATTAAAAGAACGTTGGAAAGATTCAGAGGATTAACCAATGGAGACAAGTCAAAGGGTGGACAGACTGGAAACTCACAGAAAGTAAATTGACAGTGTTAGTACTATGTACATGGACATAATGCAAGTCAGAATGGGGACAAATCTGAAACGGCTATGTTTGAATTTCAAACATAAGTCACAGGACTCTTACCTATAAATAGAGGACTCCTGATTCATATACAAATGATGAAAAATAACAATCTACTCTGAGCTATCAAGTTCTTATCAAGAAATTCACCCTGCTGACTTACACTGAACTTAAAGCTACTGATCCAGAAAATTCTTCAAGTGTAACATGCTATCAAGTTAAATCAAGTATACACACTTGAAGACTCCAAGATATTGATCATTTAATCCTGATCAAGCTGCTGACTGTTGAATCATTCATTTGATTCAAACTTTCTTTTACAAGAAACCTCCTGAAGACAGAGAAGCACTCAGGTGTCAAGAACTGTTGTTTGTGGTGGAGCTGGTGAAGAGGAAATCCTACCCTTCAAGGACCAGTGGAATACTTTAGAGCAGCAATCCTACATGTTTCAAATATTCAGTTTGTGAAGCCATAGCTATTGGTGAAGGACAGACAGCTTAGGGATTTTTGTAACTGCAACCTCAAAGATCTCTAGTGAATTTCCTCCAACATCATAGGAGAAGAGTGGACTGATAGGATTACACCACCCGGAACCACTATAAAATTTTCCTACTTATTTTATATATTTACTTTATGCATTTAGTTTACTATCCATATCAACTTACTAATACTAGCAACTGAATCACACACTTAAACTACTGAGTATCTAATACTTAGTATCATCTTTTTAACAACAAGTAATAAGGCTTAATTTGAATATATTCCCCTGCTACAAATTTAGTGATATTTACTGTTTGCAGACTACTGAGTGGTCAGCAGGCTACTGACCTTGCTGAGTTTGTTAACTCCAAAAAGTTTTTAAGTGTTACGTTTATTCACCCCCCCACTAAACTTAACCAAAGCCTTTTCAATGGACCAATAATAAAGGTGTGATGCAAGATTATCGCTAAAAAGTATGAAGTTTGATAAGGCATGATTCTTTGTCCAATACAAGAAGAAGGTGATTACATAGGACAGAGAGGGGACAAGGAAGTCCAAGACACTACCTTTAGATTTGATGGTGCAGGCCCTGTTGGACAACTTGAAGATTGCTGATGTGGCACCTGAAAAAATCAACAAGTCCAGACATAAAAAGGAAATCAGTTATCTCATCCCTGGTTTGGATGATGATGAGGATTTAGATACTGAAAGGATTGAAAGTGACAGTGATGGAGATGATGATACTGGTGGTGAGCAGGCTAAACAAGTTGCACAACCTGCTGCACCAAAGAAAGATGTACAGAAAAGAAAGGCTGCTGACACAAGGAAGATCACTGAGATCTTAAAACCTAAAACGACAAGGCAGCAATCAGTAGACCCTACAGAACCTACTGAAATTCCAGTTGAAGATGAGGTTGCTGTGCCTGCTGGAGCCAAAAAGAAAATTGCTGCTGAAATTTTGAAAGAACAGTTAAAGGAAGATTCAAGGAAGAGGAAAGCTGCTAAGGATCTGGAAACTGAACAACCTGCAAAGAGAATGAATGAGGTTGTGACAAAGAAGAATCATGGAAAGGGAAATGAATTAAGGGTGTTGGAGGCCCAAAAGGAAGCTGAAGGTGTTGTTGAGGAAGCACCGGTACAAGTTGAAGAGCCTACTGAGGCTAGAGAGATTGTAGTTGAACAACAGACTGTAGAATCACATCAGACTGCTGAATCTGACCCTACTATGAAAGTTGTTGAATCTGTTCTTGACCCTACTGTGGATGCTACAACTTTGGGGGAACAACTGATGACAAGATCAAGTGATAATAAAATACTTGACCACCATAAACCAATACTAGCAAGAGGACTAGGTCCATCGTAGTATAGCTATAGTGAATCAAGGTCGATCCCACAGGGAACCAATTGTGGATCATTTATATACAAATAACTAATCATTCATGTCAAGCACACAGAGGCGGTCTTTGACCAACAAAAGACAAGAAAGATAAAGGACTCGACTCGACAGAACACAACAAAGACAACGTAATTAACCTCCCCAATCATTAGATTATCGTTTGGATCTAGAGATTCTATATAATTAAGCGATACTTGACAACTATTAATCTGATTCATATTTCATTTCTATTGGCTACGGGAGTCATCCCCTAAACTTGACTTAGTTCCGGGTAGGACACTAAATCATTGTGCTACATTACGTGACTTCACCTTCTAGGTCTCCATCTCATATAACTTGCACGCTTAAAATACTAGGGATGCCGATATTAACCGTATTCCTCACCTAGGTACCATTCCTGTGGTTAGGCATACTTTCTAAGTGATCGCATCAGTCTCTGTCCTATTAACACTAACTTCGTAGGTATGTTGTTAATCTACGATTTACGTATAAAGAATCCTGCCCAATCGCATCAGTCTCTGTCCTATATACTGAATAAAGAATCCTGCTTTTGCAGATGATGATCATTAGATCAATCTTGGGTCCAGACAATGTATCAAGGCTTCCACTAAATCCCAAGATATTCTTTGCTATTATCTTGCTTAACAGATTATACTCCATCCCAATATGCTTCACATTGATTCCCAGAGATGATTTTATAGCATCAGTGGCCTTTATTCTATCAACAAAATCCAATCTTGACAGCTCCATTTCTTCAGGTTTGGTTAGAGCATTATTTCCAGGTCCAAAACCAAAAGCTTCCCTCAGCAGGTTTGAGGAAACTTCAATCTCTTGACAATTTACTGTGGTGGTAAATGCTTCTCTATTATCTCTTATCACAATGTTTCTCCAGATGTTTACAACATTCGTATAAGATATTCTTGCCATTAGAATTTTGAGAAAGATGAAGAAGAGAGCTTTCAAACTGTGTTCACACAGTGGGTTTTCAGAGAAATATTGATCTGAAAGTTTTAAGTAAAGTCTCTGTGTATATATCTGTATATATATATGTAGGTGGTTGAAACTGTCAGATAAAGTCCTGTACACGTACTGTAGCAAAAACCACGATTAAATTTGGAATGAATGAGATTCCGCCACGTGTCCCACTAATTTATTTCATGAGAGTTGTAACCATCCGATCGTGTAACTGCGGTTATTATGGATAGGAATAACATCTATTTACTGTTGACTTTCATTTAAGTTTGACTGTATTTTAATATATAGCTCAGCAGCCTTCATCTTCAGTAGACTTGGATCAGCAGTCTGCTGATAATGAATGACTCCGCAGTCTGCTGATAGAGTAACTCTGCTGATCTTCAATTCCTCTTGTTTTGTCCAACTGATAATACAAGATGAAGTTTAACACCAATGACTAATCTATCAAATGAGCTCACCCAACAGGACAAAGACCAATCCCCTTGGCAACTTTATTTGCTCAATTGTCCAAACACATATAAGTACATGGAATTGTTGATACCAATGACTAATCTGCTAGGTGAGCTCACCCAACATAGCAAAGACTAATTCCCTTGGTGAATTCCAGTACATTGTTGATCAAAGGTGTGTCAGTCAACTTTTATAATTCCAATTTCAGTCCTTAACTTAGCAGATCATTCACAATCCAATGGTTTTGTGAATATTTCAGCAAGTAGATCTTCAGTTGGGATGTAAAGAACCACCACATCATTATTTTCAACATGATCTCTTATAAAGTGATGTCTCACATCAATATTCTTGGTTCTTGAGTGCAAAACAGGATTTTCTATGATTGCAATTGCACCTGTGTTGTCACACATTATAGGAATTTCTCTTTCTTCAATTCTATAATCCCTTAACTGTTGTCTTAACCATAATATTTGTGCAAATCAACTTCCAGCAGCTATATATTCAGCTTCAGCAGTAGAAGTTGATATAGAATTATGTTTCTTGCTAAACCAGGAAATCAGTCTATTTCCAATCAATTGACAGGTTCCTGTGGTGCTTTTTCTATCAATATTGCATCCTGCATAATCAGAATCTGAATAGGATAAAACCTTGAAGCTTCCATCTTTTGAATACCATATCCCTACTCCTAAGGTCTCGTTTAGATACTTGAGAATCCTTTTGACTGCAGCTAGATGACTTTCTTTTGGTTTATATTGAAATCTTGCACAAACACCTACAACAAAGGATATATCAGGTCTGCTGGCAGTAAGGTACAGTAGACTTCCTATCATCCTTCTGTATAAGGTTTGATCAACATCTTTGTAGGATGTAATATCGTCGGGGATCAAGATCCACCAGATTACGCAGTAGAAAGTACAAGATCTAGATCTAGTCAACCAAAGCACATAAAATAATAGATCTAATCCTATGAGGGGTTTAGATTTCTTAACTGTTTATTGTGATTAAACACCAAGAACAATCCAAGATCCAAGAATTGAGAAGCCACCGTCTTCCGACGTGTATCTCCAAGCAACACCAAGTGGATGGTGATTCAAGCCGCTTGACCTCCTCGATACGCTACCGGAATAATCCTGAGGATTATCCCAACTCAAAACCCTAGTATTTAGCCAAAAATTATAGGATATAACACTTGCAAATATGCGTGTATGTATGTGTTTGATTTGGCTTGGGAGTACTCTCTTTATATAGGAGAGAAATTCTAGCCTTCAAAGCATGATTTAATTAATATAAAATCAATTAAAATAATCCTTTTCCTTAAAAGATAAATCTAGAATATTCCCAAATTAATAAGGATATATAAAAGATTTTCTTTTCCTTAAATTATTTAACAAATAAACAATTTAATCACTTGTATCATATAATTATCAAGAAAACAAATTTCTTGATAATCAACCAAGCATCACACGACACTTTCTTCTTGACCACCAGGTCAAGAAGTCAACACACTAATTTGGGCGAGTCCACTTAAAAATGTCTTTTTCATGTATTTAATTATCTAGTCCAACTAAACAATTAATCCACATATCAATTAAATAGTCCAATCCAACTATTTAATTATAATCGAGGTGAAATGACGAGAAAACAAATATGCTGTATTAGGAGCCATGTCGGGGACCATGGACCCATATTCATTAGCTACAATAAATTAAATAAAATTATTCGTCAAACCGAACAATAATATTCAATCTATTAATTCCGGGATTACACCACCATAAACCCGAAACTGAATTCTGCCGAATATAGATAACTTACACTCAACCATGAGTCGAAAGCGTCCACTGATATAATCATTACATACACGTAAATCCTCCATAGACTGTTCGTTTTGGTTCGGGATATCTCCGTAAACCCTTCTCGAAACATCTTATCCTTATTTACCATTAACCCCTAGTGATCAATTAGTTCATAACTAATATAATATGAACTCCCGGGATCGATCAGTTACTAGGATTAACAAACAAGGGAACTTTCTGTCTACTTCCCGAGGGAAGGAATGGATTCCATATCTGTGATAGCACAGACTACTCACTCATCCCAGAATAGAGCCAACGACGAGTGTTAGACCACATACTGCGAAGTGATCCTTACTAACACATCAAACTCTACCCTAGTCTAAGCAGTTTTCTGTGATCACCTTATGATTGAGATTAATCCATATATGATCATCTTGTGATTCGATAAGACTTCTCGATTACGGAATTATATCGAGAACTCAAATCAAATCGGTCCAGCCCTATATGATTATCATCATATATAAATGCCCCATTAGGTACCCTATTACCGACAGTCCGGATAAGACTGTCAGACCTAAAGTGTTCTGGGCACATTAATAACAAATTAATCATGAGACCCATACTCAGAATAATAAACACTATGAACTAAGTTAATTTTAAGTACATCTCACTAACTCAATCCTCTTGTGTATAGCCATACACTGAGTTATGTGATTACATAAACGAGGTACTTAGGTTTTTCAGTAGTGTCTTAATTAGAAGCATACATGCATATAATAAGATGAATTATTAATTCTGTCCTAAAACAATTACATAATTGTCTTTCGGGCACTACACCTAACAATCTCCCACTTGCACGAAAGGCTAGTGGATTAATTGTTTTAGAGCACACCGTTTATATCTATATCTACAACATTCTCCCACTTGCTCAAAACAAGTGAGACGTATCCCTCAAATCTGTACCCTCCAAGCGTATCTTAGTAATTCAACCTTCCAAGCATGACCGGAGTGTGCCGCCGCAGGGTAGGTCAGTGACCCGGCACGTACTTAGAATCCGAATACCATATGACTTGGTACACTGATCAGGTAGGTTGGCGGTTTGGGTCAATCTTTGGGATCAACACGTCGCCCTTCCTTCTAACCCGGTGGTACGAATTTCAATATGCCTTTGAGTCAACACTGAGGACAAGATCGACTTAACGATCATCCTTAATCCGACCTAAAGCCAGAATCAGTGTTATCACTTATATTCTAGTTTGCACCTGAATATACCAGCATATTATTTCATATTCACCCGAAGAGACTTGAGGATTGACTAAACATCCCATTTCGTATTCATCTGTAGGTTTAGATAACCATTCCTGAGAGGTAGGGTAGACCACATCGTTGAATGTTGCATAAATGCAAGAATATTTTAACCAGGTGAATGGATGGGATAGCCAATGATCTATTCTCAAGAATTTGAGCGAATCAAATCCTTTAGAATGAATCCCGATGGCATGTCAGACTCTAACTTCATATAACACACCCATGCTGTTTCCAACTGTTTTAGTGTTGCCATTCACAAACACTAATCTACATACTACTTTATGAATATTGATGCCTAGTCTACGGAAGACTTATCAATATTCTGGTCAAGTACACATATTAAAATATATGACTTTGATAGGACCTAGAGGTTTGCTTTAATCCCCAAAGGATATAAGCTATGGCAGGCATCCAGCCAAAGGTTCTTTCTGAATAAATTAAGATACCGTTAGTCTCGCAAAAAGGTCTTAGGGAATCACCCCTATTTTCTGCTTTGTAACGAATCCGTTATTTGTTCACAGCTAAAACCCTTCTATTCTGAATGAATTCAGATTCCGTTTTTTGGCAAGGAAGTCTTAGGGAATCACCCCAATTTCCCGCTTTCTGACGAATCAAGCAAGACTGAGTGGTAAGAGAGATCACGGTGTGGTTAACTCTCTACCATTTAGGGAATCACCCCTAAATTTTTCTCAGCTTTGTGTTGAAAGTTAAACTTTCTTATTCATTCGACTCTTTTCCGTGTAGTTCCAATTACTCCCACTGGGCCTGAGATACTCAGGTGGTTCTACAAGAGTTTCAACAAAACTGGACTGCAAACAACTCCATTCACAGGGTTATGGCTTATAAACCAACCTCTATGATCAGGATCCTATACAGCCCATGAAGGACTATAGGTCATCAATCTACCCTATAGACCGTAAGGTCCTGCAATGGGTAATGGACAAACCATACTACCACTGCGTTCGGGGTGGATTGATGTACTGATCTAGTTTAGTAGTTTTTATTAGTGTTATCACCAACTGCCGGTGTTGGATGTGGTCTGAAAAAATCAGTTAGTAACATCTTGAGTACAAATACTTCAAGATATAAGGTTGTTATTTATAGACTTTATCAGACCGAGTTTGACAGTATAACCGTCATTCTCTGATTTTACGAATTTTATAACCAACCTTTACTCAATGCATTAAGATATTCATGACCTGAACGTGTATGCAAAATTTCTAGTCCTACTTTCAAGCACTCGGTGCTAAATGCCTCTATTTACGGAAGTGGGGTAAACAGAATTCACTCCTTATCAACAAATGTGTAGGCATCTTCTAGATAGACTTCTCGGTTTCATATGATAATGTAAGCCGTTAATTTTGCAACCAATATCTTAAATGAGTTCAGCAGCGTATCGTAGCACATCAATAACTATATAAGCCAAACTTATGGTATCCTCAGTGAAATCATTCCACTGGGAGGCAGGCCGAGCATCAGTCCCGAAGACTAAACGACAGCCTATTTCTGAGTATGGAATACTCTATCTCTGGTGAAATTAGAGATTCCTCCTAATATTTTGGATAAACTTACCGGAGGTTCGAGTAGTTATCAGACAATATGTCACTACTTCAAAAGCTCCCACTAGCTTGTACCTTTCATATGACCCCGAAGGTTGTGATGAACAAGCTATGTTTCTTCTTTAAATCTATTACCCTTTCTTGATTGAAAGGAAACTTAATCATTGTTCCTTTGAGACAGTGTTCCTTTGACTGGGAGATAGGAATCACCCTAAGCCAGTCTTCAGATCTTGTCTTTAGGGAATGTGCACTAATTAATAGTATAGAAAGAAGCGTTTATCGAAATACGGAAACCATTTGCGTTTATATATTTTAAGATGTGTTACTAATACCTTTTCAGCAATGATTAGTGGTTCTGACTTTATCAAACAAAAGTCCAAGTCTTGGGTTCGTGCTACAAATGTTATATTCATCGTCAATAAGACAAAGAAATTATCCTATTGAAAATGAATACGTTCGTTCCAACGAATCCGAAAACATAAAATGAATTTTCTGTGATACTCAAGAATTGAATCCGAGATTCATTTCCTTATATCACTCCCACTAGTCTATCTGAAATAACTGCCCGTTGTCTATTTTATTTATTGTTTAATGCAAAGCTACCTAGTTCTTCCAAAGAACTTAGCTTTTTGAGAAAATTGCTAAGGATGCATTGGTCAGTGATTCGAAATCACTTTCCTTATCCTCTAATTTCCAATTTATTAATTTTCTTGTTTAGCCTTAAAACTAATTAGTTTAGATGACTAACACGTATAAACATTCTTTCTCATTCTCGACTTTCCTTAAATGGAAACAGTCTCGAACTAGCAGTTCGTTTGAGTAGACACTACTCTTTTACTGTGGGATGCCAAATAATAGTGTTACTAGTTTGGACTATTCGATTTTTCTAATCGACAAATCATAAGAGCAAAGCTCCCACTAGTTTATCGGTTTCAAATACCGTCTAACTAGCAACACTTTGTATTTATGATTTTTCAAAGATTAGAACATCACCTAGAACTAAGCTCCCACTAGTTTATCAGTTCCAAATACTGTCTAACTAGTAATGCTATGTTCATGATGTTTCAATGATTATAAAATCTCCAGAACTAAGCTCCCACGAGTTTATCAGTTCCAAATACTGTCTAACTTGTAACGCTTTGTTCTTGTTTTTCCAATTAATGGAAAAACTCTTGTGCAGTCCATTACACATTTCTAATGATTCAGAAAAACAACAAATCATAAGACTAAGGCTCCCACTAGTTTATCGGATCCAAATACCGTCTAACTAGCAACGCCTTATGTATATGATTTTCCAATTTTTCAATTTTGGAATTTGTTGTGTAATTACACTTTAAAATCCACTAAATCAATTTGTCTGATAGTCCTATATCATCTTTTGTAAATTAAGCATTGTCATCTCTCTTTCAACACGAGTGACATCCGTGACATACCTATACTATGTCACTTATGTTTTTAAAGGCTCAAGGGAAAATCTCTTCCGAAAAATTTAACTGCATTCTTTTGATAATTACAACGTACTTGTTACTACCACATTTTTAATGAAGTCCTATTACAAACAACTTAGTAGCTTAGAGATTAAAGTTGTAAAACATGACAGAAAGTTAAATTCAAAAAATAAATTTTCACTACTAGATTTTTATTTTAGGAATAATAAACTATAAAAAAGTTTATCCTACTATTCCAAGGATTTAACCTCGCATAGTACTGTCCGAGAGGGTCGATATCAGCACTATGATGGTTAAACTGAGACAATCTCTCTCAATGATTAAGCTTCGAGAATCGAACATCTCGCGGGAATTAGACATTTTTAAGGGTGATTTTATACGTTTTATAAGGATATGTTTTATATCAATTTTCCCCATATGTGGATGTTTTTCATAGAAATCGAGCTTTATATTGAAATATTGAGCAAGTGGTGTTTTCAATAGTTAAATTGCAAAACGTAACGAATTATGTGCTTAAATTGTGATTTTATATTATTTTGGAGTTATGTTAAGCTTTGGTATGTTTTTGATTATTGTAGACACACGAGATATGGATTAGAAGAGGATTTAAAGATGAATTAACTGAAGATTTATATGATGGAGAGGAGATAAAGGTGGAAGGAAAGGATAAAGATAGAAGAAAATCGAAGATCAAGCCAGTGAACGAACGTCCAAGTCAGATCCAGTGGGATGGCGTCCGAGGTGCGATTTTTGATCTGAGAGTTTGGGCGCCGAGTGAATCAAGGCCTGGAGGCGATCAAGGCACTTGGACGCGGGCGTCCACGGCCGACTTAATCAAGACCGCGCCTTACTTTTTCGTAAATAGCAAACCAAGCGATTTCAACCCTAAAACACACATTATTGAGACCTATTGATACACAATCATTAGGAGAAAACCTAAGCGCCCCCACTTCTTGTGAAAGGTCAGGTTGCGATTTTTCTTGTTTTTATTCGCTTTTTATTTCTGTTTTGCTGCTGCGATTTATGCTCAATGCTTGGGGCTAAACATGTTCAAAAGATTTGAATCTTTTCCATCAGGTTTTTCTATTTCCAATCTGAGTTTATGTTGTGATTTTAATTCAAAGTTGTTATCTTTCCTTTGATTATTTGCTATGCAATCAATATCGAAAGATGAATTGTTATTGATGTTTACCGTATGATGAGAGTCGGTGTAAACCTTAGATCACCATAGGAAAGATGAGATTTTTAACCTTGACATAACGAGAGTTGATAGGTTAGATATCTAGGTTGGTAGATTGAGAGATCTTACACCTTGTTTTGAGAGCGTCAATCTTATATATCGAGAGATGAGAGATTGATAGGCGAATTATCTACGAGAGTAGGAATTCATACCTTTGATAGGTGAACCACATCTTTAATTAAATCATCACAAGATAACTTTAGAGAGGAAATAGAGGGTTGCGGGAACGGTGGATTATTGTTTGTTCGTTGTTTAATCACCATGATCATCGTTTTTATTGTTTTTCCTCGTTTATAGTTTTATTTATATATTATCGCTTTTATCCTTCCTGGCTTTGGACTGACAATCCTCTGTCCAGTTTATTTTCCGTTTTAGTTTAGGTTTAGGAATAATTGTATCAACCTTAGGAGAATTAATGAACTAGATACCCCAATTCCCTGTGATCGACTCCGGTATTAATCGCTATACTACGATCCCTACACTTGGGGAATACCGGATTTATAAATTTATTACTTGTTTGTTTTGTTAGAAAAAATCCGTGACAGACATCCCGGACCTTAATCATTGATTACCTTCCTTTTTCTAGCCTAGATATTTCGAAAATATCCATAAAGAGTGTGACCTACTATATCAGATCTCAGAGTACGCCCGAGTATGCCTACTACGAGGCGGTCGATGACCCGCCGAGTACCGATATCCTTTCCTTTCCTTTCGGAGACCAAGCCTTGAATTTTGATAGCGGTGAACACCATCCGAAGGGGGCCGAAATCAAAGCGGCACGAGGTGTCACCATTCTCTCACGTGCTTGCATCTATAGTAGAGGCCGTGGGGTTGGTTGTCGCCTTCCCCGCTCCCACTCAATAATTTGAAAAAGTGGTGGGTTTACTAATTACGGTTTCGGTCTTGACAATAAGAAACAATAAATCAAAGTACTCGGAACAGGGTCGGTTAAGTAGGCAAGCCTACGCCGTCTTATTCGTTGGAACATATGTGACTGTCGGTCGGATCCGGCAAGAGAAGCCCCTTTTAGCCCAAAGGCTTATCGGATATGCTAAGTCTTGTCGAACCCCCGTGCAAACGTCACACGTGGAGGGGAGTCAATCGAGCCGTAGCTCAGTTGAACTCGCCCAACCATGGTTAGACCATTTTCCGAACCCATGTACTAAGATTTTCCGATTTCTATGTTGGCGTAATCTCGTATCTGTTTAAGGTAGGTTCACCGAAAACTCAACGATTTATCTAAGTGGCATTCACCGAGAATCCATCACTAAAATCGTAACGATTGACAAAACCCTGTTCCTCGGTTTTAATAATTAGTTACTTAATTAATTAACTACCACATATTAATTAAAAAAGCTTTTTAACTAATTATACGAGTTATACATGCCTAATTTATTCGAAATAAACTAGCTACATGTATGCATTGGAGTGGAATCATGATATGATGCATGTCATTGCAATTTTCCGGTTTCTATCACATAATTTCGATCATACACGAAAAAAGATGCGGAAAAAATAAACACCGAGATGGATCGTTGGTACCCCCGTATCTAACCTATTAAAAAAAACAAAAAAAAAACACAAACCCTAACTAGGGTTTACTATTTTCTAATCTGCTGCTGCTGCGTTTTATCGATGATCGGAAATCCAAACAAACCTTGATCGTCACGAAACTTTATGGACCTGTTCTTCACTCCTCCTACTTCAATCTGAACGGTTGGATCTTCATTTCAACGGTCCAATTTTCTCCAGCAATCCGCCGATCCAACTGCTGCATCTGTTTATAACTGCTGCTCAGCAGTGTCTTCCCGGTGCCGATCGGGCATCGAGACAAAATCCGATCGACCTGAAATTTTTAGGGCTTGTTAATTACTCCATGATAATCGATATGAACGGTCGGATCTTCGTTTTAACGTTCCGAACTCTCCCAGAAAATCGACGAACTCACAGATAGGGTTTTTATGACTGTTGTGCTTTTCTGTTACAGCAGCAAATTTATTGCAGCGATTGGACATCGAGATAGACTCCGATCGTCATGAAATTTTGAGGCCCTATTGTTCAACTTTTATTCTTCATTCTAACCGAAGGGATTTTCGTTTCAACGGCTCAAATCCGGGAATAAAATAAAAACGAAACAGCAACAAAACAGATCTACTTCTAGGAAACTAAAATTACAAAATTTCCTATACTCGTATAAATGAATTTATATGAGTTTAGAATAGATCTAACGTGTAAACAATACCAACCCCAATCCATCTCTTCAACCACGACAATCACAAGGCATCATTCATGATATATATTTCGAAAATAATAAAATTAAAAACGAAAATAGAGCAATCTACACATGCTTATTCCATTCCTTAGATCTAAAATTCACATACATTGTTTGATAGATCAAATGCTCTTATACCATTTGTAGGATGTAATATCGTCGGATGGATCAAGATCCACCCAATTACACAGCGGAAAGTACAAGATCTAGATCTAGTCAACCAAAGCACATAAAATAATAGATCTAATCCTATAAGGGGTTTAGATTGATTACATGTTTATTGTGAATAAACACCAAGAACAATCCGAGATCCAAGATCCAAGATCCAAGAATTGAGAAGCCACCGTCTTCCGACGTGTATCTCCAATCAACACCAAGTGGATGGTGATTCAAGCCGCTTGACCTCCTCGATATGCTACCGGAATAATCCCGAGGATTATCCCAACTCGAAACCCTAGTATTTAGCCGAAAATTCTAGGCTATAATACTTGCAAATAAGCGTGTATGTCTGTGTGCGATTTGGCTTGGGAGTACTCTCTTGATATAGGAGAGAAATCCTAGCCTTCAAGACATTATTTAATTAATACAAAATCAATTAAAATAATCATTTTCCTGAAAAGATAAATCTAGAATATTCCAAAATTAATAAGGATATATAAAAGATTTTATTTTCCTTAAATTATTTAACAAATAAATAATTTAATCACTTGTATCATATAATTATCAAGAAAACAAATTTTCTTGATAATCAACCAAGCATCACACGCCACTTTCTTCTTGACCAATTATGTCAAGAAGTCAACACACTAATTTGGGCCGAGTCAACGAAAAATGTCTTTTTCATGTATTTAATTATCTAGTCCAACTAAACAATTAATCCACATATCAATTAAATAGTCCAATCCAACTATTTAATTAAAATCGAGGTGAAACGACGAGAAAACAAATATGCTATATTAGGAGCCACGTCGGGGACCATGGACCCATATTCAGTAGCTACAATAAATTAAATAAAATTATTCGACAGACCGAACAATAATATTCAATCTATTAATTCCGGGATTACACCACAATAAACCCGGAAATGAACTCTGCCGAATATAGATAACTTACACTCAACCATGAGTCGAAAGCGTCCACTGATATAATCATTACATACGGATAAATCCTCCATAGACTGTTCGTTTTGATTTGGGATATCTCCGTAAACCCTTCTCGAAACATCTTATCCTTATTTACCATTAACCTCCTAGTGATCAATTAGTTCATAACTAATATAATATGAACTCCCGGGATCGATCAATTTCTAGGATTAACAAATAAGGGAACTGTCTGTCTATTTCCCAAGGGAAGGAATGGATTCCATATCTGTGATAGCACAGACTACTCACTCATCCCAGAATAGAGCCAATGACAAGTGTTGGACCACATACTACGAAGTGATCCTTGCTAACACATCAAACTCTACCCTAGTCTAAACAGTTGTATGTGATCACCTCAGGGTTGAGATTAATCCATATATGATCATCTTGTGATTCGATAAGACTTCTCGACTACGGAATTATATCGAGAACCCAAATCAAATCGTTCCAGCCCTATATGATTATCTCATATATAAATGCCCCATTAGGTACCCTATTACCGACAGTCTCGATAAGACTGTCATACCTAAAGTGTTCTGGGCGCATTAATAGAAAATTAATCATGAGACCCGTACTCAGATTAATAAACACTACGGACTAAGTTAATTTAAAGTACATCTCACTAACTCAATCCTCTTGTGTATAGCCATACACTGAGTTATGTGTGTTGGTCCCAGAGAAGGGTAAAACTATAGTCGAGGGGGGGTGAACGACTATAATGGAGTTTCAAAACTTTTCTTGTGTTTAAAAGCTTTTGGGCGTGGATAAGTCCTTCTTACTATGTTGTTTCAAAGTAATTTAAATAATCCACAGATATAGATTATAATCTAGGTAATTTAAATGAATGTAGTGAAGTAAATTGCAGAAAGTAAATTGACACAAGGCTTATAGTGGTTCAGGGTGGTGTAATCCATTAATCCACTCTTCTCCTGTGATGATTGGAGGAATTCACTATTGTTTTCACAGATACAATAGTATGATTGTCCTTGGCTTCCCAAGCTTCACAATCTACAAGACTATTACTCCTTGACTGCAACAGCTTCAGTGATTCAGTCTGTTTCACTGCTCATTGAGATCAAATCCTTCAGTAGCTATCACAAGTACAACTCCTCCTCAAATTACTTCTTATTCAGTTGCTTCAGTTTATGGTGAATGAGATTCACAAACTTGATTGATCAATCTCAGTGCTGGATATGAACTAGTAGTTCTGGTGTCTGAATTGATATCTAGATAAAACCTTGTAAGTTCAGAGAGAAGGCTTTTCAATTTGATAGAGTTTCTGCTTGATTTTCTTTTTCTGATCGTTATCTTTATCTGTCTGTCAATGCCTTCTATTTATAGCCTTGAGTATCCTTGATTTGAAATTCCATCCGTTGGCTATATTTATGAGGGGAATAATCTTTGATTTTATTCTTGATTTCCCCTTAATTATATTCTTCTTGATTTAAGTGATCGGATTTTTCCTTCAAATGTATAGAAGAAAATCCGTCCTTGATTGATCCTCTATTGATTGTGCATTAAATGCATGATCCTCTGAATCTTCATCATTTTTCAATTCTGTTCTGATAAGGATTACTTCGCCGTTCTTTGAACGGTCGAGTGATCCATCTGACTTTGCCGTTTAGATCTTCCTTCACCGTTACTGACTTCACTTTGTCGAAAGTCAGTTTACTCTGCCGATTCACTGTTTCCATCATCACTTCTATTTTAAAGAGAATCTTTGTACTTCACTGATCATTGATTTGGGTGAGATCAGTGTACACCATATTTGAACATTGAGTTTCATCACTTGAAACATACTTAGACTTATCCAAGGTTATCACAGACTTCCTTGGTTATAAGTCATACCATTAAGTCTTCACTGCGTCTCTGCTGGTGCTTGGCTGGCCTCACTCTGCCAAATGTCTACTTTACTTTGCCGTCCTACCAACTAGTACAATACTTGTCTGACTTAACTTATACAATATGTCAGACTCTAAGTAAAGACTTATACAGAGAATTTCTAACTTATTTTAGGCTTGCTATAACAGCTAGTATGGCCATCATCAAAACATAATAAAATGTTCCTAACAATTTCCCTCTTTTTGATGATGCCAAACCCCTCATAATCCTGAACATAAGTATGCCAATTTTTCATGATAATCAATAGAACAAAACTCAACAATTTTATTCATCCATTCAAGGGTAATAAGTTCAAAATTTTATTCTGGTGTTACAAAACTACATTTTGCTTAATTCAGCCTTGTACCTTTTAAACTTTGTAGTCTGAACCTCTTCAATGTCTTTCCAATCAATTTCTGGAAACTTCCACTTCCAGTATGCCAATGCAGTGTATTCTGATACTCCCTTGAATACTTTCTTGGCAAAGTGTCAGTTGAAATCTGGCATGGTCTCATTTGCCCTAAGTTCTCCAAAGTACTTCTCAAGTCTCTCCCTAGCTTCAGCAATGTGTGAGTCAGCAAACTTGAGACTTTTGTAGAAAATCCACTGCTCCTGTTTGTCCATTCCACCCATAGGGTTGAAGAATTTTTCCATATAGTTGAAGTCTTCTTGTTGTTCAGTTGGCAAGTCTTCTGGTCCTTTTGCTGAGAGTGGTATGGCTGAACTTGGTTTGCTGCTGGATTGTTTTAGAAGTGCAAACTCTCTCTTGACATCATTCTAGAGTTTGGCCATATCATTTCTCATCCTTTCATCCTGATAGCTTAGCCAATCAGCCCATGCTTCATCTTGTGAGAGATGAGGATAAAGTCCTTCCTATACTCTGAAAAATTCTCTTACATGATCCAAAGACATCCGCCAGTGATCTCGCTTTGCTTTTGTGACGATGTACGTTCTGCGCCCACCAAAGGTATCTCTGAGCACCGCTTGCCTCTGCTTTGGTGCTTCCTCCGTGCTAAGTCCAGTTGACTTGCTTATCCTCTTGGTTGACTAGATCCTTGCCTTTTTTGTTTTCCGGATCTGTCTCTGTCATCGTCTCTTCTGTGCATAGGAAGAGGAAATCCAGTGCAGGGTTCATTTAGGGCCCTTTCTCTTTCTTCTCTAGCCCTCATTTGCTGTTCTTCGGCTTCATTTCTGATTCTTATGTCTCTGTCCCTTGCTCTCAGTTGTTCTTCAGTGAAGTTTGGGGGTCAAATAGTTGATCCTTCAGGCTTATCCTGATTTTCCCCCTTTTTGGCAGCATCATCTCTCTGCTGGAGTAAGATGCTATTTGTTGCCTCTTCCGTTCCAATCAGAGAGTCCAGCTTTGATTCGATGGATGTGAATCTGTTATCATGACTAGTCAGTTTCTCAGTGACACTCCGTAATCTTTTTCCAAATGCCACTGCCAAGGATTCATTTTCCTGAGAAATGTGTTGCCGGAGACCTGCAAGATTGTTTGTGATGTTTATGTTGAGTTGTCTCATCATGTCTCCTTGGCGTTGAACCACAATGTTCTGTGCCTCAAATTTTCTCACAATGGAGTATCTTTTGTCATTCAGTGCCGAGGTCATGGATTTAAGATACATAGCTTGTTGCTCTAGTTCCTCTGCCAGTAGATCTACTGCTTTTTCAAAGGTCTCATTTGATATACCCGTGGCCAGCTGAGAGAGTTTGTGGCGGATTTCAGCTGGTTCTGGGTCTGTTTGATGTCCTCTGTCTTGTTGCTGAGTCACATCTACATTGACATCCAAGTCTTCAAGAATTTGTGTAGATGTGTATGCTGGTGTGGATTTAGCTGCTGTTCACCCTTGCTTTGTGCTGGGGATTGTCTTGACTGGAGTGGCAGCAGCTGAGCCAGTGTCCTCTATGTTTATGCCGTCAGCCGGAGTTGCAGCAGATAGTGGCTGAGTGGTTGTCTTTGCTGGTGTTGTTGACTTGTGGGAAGCATGTGGCTGTAGGAAGGTGCGTAAAAGAATGTCATCATCAATTGCATCTGGTGTAGGAGTAACCTCTTCTCCTTGTTTGGCATGATGATCAGCATGATGGTCATCATTGTCCTTGTCATCCTGGTCATCTCCATCATCTTGATCAGTATCATCATCATCATTTCTACCATCTTTGGAATCATCATTGTGGCTGTTAGAGATCTGGGGCAGTTTTGCCTTTGCTGCATCTACCAAGTCCCAGAGAGGAGATTCATCAGGTACACCAACCAAAGTGGTGATTCCCAGAAAATAAAGATCCATGCTTCCTCAGCAAGCATGCGTTCCGAATCTTGAATCTGATTTCTGGAATCTCCTTCTTTCCATTCAAGATATTCTGTAATTCGATTCTCAATATTGTTTGCAGACAATTGTGCAGGTTATTCTGGAGATTCCTCATCATCTCCAGTGTCTCCTATGACTTCCTCATTTAGAGGTTGTTCATCTTCACTTTCATTATCTGCACCATGTTGTTGTGCCTCAACATCAGACTCCTCGTCAACTTCTTCTTCATCGATTAATTTTCCAAAGGCTGTTTCGTCCAAATTGCGTTGAACCTTTTGTTTTTTTCTCTGACCGGAGGGATGAGTTGTTGTTTTCTTTCTCTTCCCTCCTCTGGCTTGTTTTTGTTGTTTAACATAGGTAAACATGACCTTGGACTCATGCAGTTTGTGAAGTTTTACAACAGGGACTTTGAGACATTGCATCAGATAGTGTAACTGAATCCCATATGACTTTTTCACCCAGAATTGTCCCTTCTTTATCTTTCCTTCTGATGTTCCCTTTTTGGCTGCTTTAACTTCACCTTGGATTTGTTCTTTGAGTCTTAAAAAGAAGTACTTTGCCCAATTGAACTCCAGATTTTTGTAGATGATTCCCATTAACCGCATTCTGATTTCTGTCATGGCATTATTTGCTCCCAACTTTCCTTCAATGGTTTTGCCAATTAGGGCACTGAATTCACTGAACGGCTTCTTCAAAGCAGATCTAAGACAATTGACTTTCTTAGATCCTGGGTTTGCCTGTTTCGCGATGGTTACCCAAAAATCATGCAGGTTTTGTGGCACCAAAGTTACTTTTGCTTGGCCCTTATTTGAAAGTTTAAGATGTTTTCGGATTACCTTTCCTGTAATCACTATGTCTTTGCCATTGACGGATGCAACAATCTTATCTTCTTCCCATTCGTCACCTTCTTCTGCAATGAGGCCATAGACGTATTTTGCAGATTTCTAGAAAGAAATCAGACTTTCATAGCAGACTTCGGTTACCGGGAGATTGAGAAAGGTTGATAGTTTTAGGGTTTTGCATCCAGCTGCCAGTCGTTTTGCTTCTTCATCATCTCCACAAAGCTTTAAGTAGTGTTCTTCTTGAAAGAATGATCCAGTGGCAATTGATATTTCATACCCAGGTTCGGTGGTTGAGGAGGATGAAGCCATTGTTGGATGTTAAAATAATTTTTGAGAGTGAAATGCGAACGTGCAGAGGAATGTATGATATGCAAGGGAGTGTAAAAATTTCTGAAAATATCTAAGTGCCGTTTATATAGGATGATTTGGGTAGTGTGAACGTTGTTTGAATATGGAAGGATTTCATGACATAATGGCATGATTTTGTGTATGTAAGTCATGATATTCGAGTGAAGTGGGGGAGTGGATTGTGGTAAGTAATGATAGAGCCCGGGAATCGAGGCATTTGTAATTCGAAAAGAATAATATAATTACCTCTATAATTATAAATTGATCTCCACGTGTGTAATCATCCACAGAATAATCATCCATAACTCCCTTGTTCTCCACATGTCTAAAAGTAGATTATCTTCACACTTTAATTTACCCATGATTCCAATCTTTATTTCGGTGAAGTGCCTTGGCTGGCCACTTAGCCGGTGTGGTGATTCTCATTGAGCTGCTTTATTTGACTGTTCCTAACAATCAGTGAAGGTAACTTCGCCGAGTACCAATGCCTTACCAGCTACATCTCCTGTAATGGCAATGGTTTAAACAGCTGATGAAGTTACTTAGCCGATTACTCCAGTTAGCCGCTCTTTGGTTTTTAGTCGATTTCAATCATTCCTAACTCAGTTCTCAACATGCTAAACCTTTCATGACTGAGTGGTTTAGTGAAGATATCAGCCAATTGATCTTCAGTGGGTATGTATTTTAGAATGACATCTCCTTTTTCAACATGATCTCTGATGAATTGATGTCTCACATCAATGTGTTTTGTTCTTGAGTGCAACACTGGATTTTCAGTGATAGATATTGCACTTGTGTTGTCACACATGATTGGAATTGTTTTCTCCTCCACTCCATATTCCCTTAGCTGTTGTCTGATCCAAAGTACTTGTGCACAACAAGCTCGCGCTACTATATATATATTCTCTGTTTCTGCTGTTGAAGTAGATATGGAGTTTTGCTTTTTGCTAAACCATGAAACTAGTCTGCTGCCTAGCATTTGACAAGTTCCAGATGTGCTTTTTCTATCTATTTTGCATCCAACATAGTCAGAGTCTGAATATGATATCAATTTGAATCCTCCATCTTTTGGATACCAAATTCCTACATTGATAGTGTTTTTCAAGTATTTGATTATTATTTCGGCTGCTAGAAGATGTGATTCTTTTGGTTGAGCTTGAAATCTTGCACACACTCCTACTGCAAATGCTATATCAGGTCTGCTTGCAGTTAAGTATAGTAGGGATCCAATGATTCCTCTATACATTTTCTGATCAACATCCTTTCCAGTTTCATCTTTTCCAAGAATGACTCTTGCACACATTGGTGTATCAGCTGTGCCACTTGTATCCATACCATACTTGTGTATTAAGTCTTTTGTATACTTGGATTGACTATTGGAAATTCGATCCTTCATTTTCTTTACTTGAAGGCCAAGGAAATAATTTAATTCTCCCATCATGCTCATTTGAAATTCGCTCTACATCAGATTTGCAAATTTTTCACATAACTTTTCATCCTCTGATCCAAAGATGATGTCGTCAACATAGATTTGTACAAGCAATGTGCTTGTTCCTTCCTCTAGTTTAAATAGAGTCTTATCAATAGCTCCCTTGTTGAAACCATTCTTGATCAGAAATTGTGATAGTGTTTCATACCAGGCTCTGGGTGCCTGTTTGAGTCCATAAAGATCTTTCTTTAGTTTGTATACTTTGTCTTCCTTCCCTTTGAGGTTGAAACCCGGGGGTTGTTCCACATATACTTCTTCTTCCAGAAGTCAATTCAGAAATGCACTCTTGACATCCATTTGATAGACTTTGAAATCTTTGTGTGCAGCAAAGGCTAGGAAAAGTCTGATTGCCTCCAATCTAGCTACTGGTGCAAATGTTTCATCATAATCTATTCCTTCTGCTTGAGAATAGCCTTTTGCAACTAGCTTTGCTTTGTTTCTGACAACAATTCCTTGCTCATCCATCTTGTTTCTGAATACCCTTTTTGTTCTAATGATGTTGGCCATATCTGGTCTGTCAACAAGTTCCCAGACTTCATTTCTTTCAAATTCATTTAGTTCTTCTTGCATGGCTGTGATCCAATCTGCATCTTGAATTGCATCATCTATTGTCTTGGGTTCTACTTGTGATAGAAAACATGTTAACATATGCTCCAGTTGTCTTATGGTTCTTACTCCTGTGTGAATATCTCCAATAACTTGTTCTTCAGGATGATCTCTTAGCCAATTTAGGTCTGGTTGAAGTTGTTCTTCACTTGGTGCTTCTGTAATTTCATGTTGTGCATGAGCTTCAAGTTCTGATGCTTCTTCTGTTGTATTGACTTGTGGCTCATCTTGATTTCCAAAATTGTGATGCAGAATAGTTCTTTGAATCATTGTGTTCATATACACTTGTTTTTGTGCTGCTTCTTCTTCTTGTTCTTGAAGACTTTCACCATTTGTATTTGGTTCATCGAAGACTACATGTATTGATTCTTAAATTGCCAATGTTCTTTTGTTGAGTACTCTAAATGCCTTGCTGGTGTCTGAGTATCCCATAAAGATTGCTTCATCAGCCTTTTCATCAAAGGCATGCAGTTGATTCCTGTTGAAAACAAAACATTTTGATCCAAACATATGTAAGTATGAGATATTAGGTTTTCTACCATTCCATATTTCATATGGAGTTTTTCCATGATGTTTGTTGATGATTGATCTATTTTGTGTATGGCATGTCAGGTTTGTCGTACCCAAAAATCTCTTTGGTAAGCATGCTTCTGCAATCATTGTTCTGACTGCTTCTTTGAGAGTTCTATTTCTTCTTTCTGCTACACCATTTTGTTGTGAGGTTCCTACTGCAGATAATTGATGCAGTACTCCATTTTCTTCACAATAGGTTCTGATAATTTCATTAAGAAATTCAGTGCCTCTATATGATCTGATCTTGATGATTTTCAGTTCTTTCTCATTTTGAAGTCTTCTTAACAAATCTGGCAGCTTTTTGAGTGTCTCTTTCTTCTTGTTCATGAAGGTGGTCCAAGTGTATTTTGAGTAGTCATCCACTACTACCAGGGTGTATTCTTTACCACTTACACGTACTGGTGTTACTGGTCCAAACAGGTCTATATGCAACAGATGTAGAATTCTTGTTGTTGATTGATAGGGTTTTGACTTGAAAGAACTTTTGATTTGTTTCCCTTTCTGACATGCATCACATAGACTTTATTTCTTGAATGTGATGTCTAGCAGGCCTTCAACTAAATTGTTCTTTGATAATTTGTTGATGGTCTTGAAATTTAGATGATTTAGTCTTCTATGCCATAACTAGCTAGTTAACTGTTTGTTTTTGACAAAAAAACATGTTTCTGCCTTGGCTGTTTTCCAATCCACCACATACATGTTATATTTTCTTCTACCTGCAAGTACTACTGTGTTGGTTTGGCTGTGAATGACTTTGCATCCTTCCTTGCTGAAGTGCACATTGTAGCCTTTGTCACAAAATTGACTAATGCTCATCAGATTGAAATTAAGTCCCTTGACATATGCCACATTTTGGATCTTCAGATTGTTCTTGAGCATTGTGCCTTCCCCCTTAATTTTGCCAGGGTTTTCTTTGCCTCCAAATGTGACTTTGGGTCCGTCAAGTGCTTTAAAGTTACTGAGCCATCTCTTGTTTCCTGTCATGTGTCTGGAACATCCACTGTCTATGTACCAGACATCCTACAAAACAAACTAATTAAGTTTAGGTACCCAACACTGTTTGGGTCCATGCCTTTTAGTAGTCATGCCTCCTACTCCAAGTGTATATCCAAATGATCTTCTTTTTGGATAGTTAAAGTCATCAACTTCATATATATAAGGCATGGCAAAATAGCTTCTAGTATTTCTACTGAAGTTATTCTGATACTTTTCTCTACTTTTTGGTGCATTTGCATCCTTCTTCACTCTCCAATATGCAGTGGGAAACCTGACTTGCTTCATGTGTTTAGGAGTATACCTAGTTTGATTTTTCTTAAGCACATGATGCATATTATGGAATGGTTTCTTCTTGTATTTTGGAGGTGCAACATTCCAATCATCCTCTGAAAGATAAAGTCTTCCTTTACCTTTCAGAAAGTCCTTGCTTTTGATTGACTTGATTGATGATTTAGTCTGCTGTTTTACTGCACTGGGTTTTGGCTTCACCGGTACAGGATGAGTGGTTGAGACCATGGTCTATCTCTTTCTGAATTTGGATTCAATGTTGATCCTGGATTCAGAATTGTGTTGACCATTGTTTCTACTCTCATCCTGACTGTTGTAGCCAAGACCAGATCTGGATCCAAACCTTTTTGAGGGTTTGTAAACTGGTTCATTTGTTATCTTAATCGGTAGGGGATTTTCTCAATCGATCACAACAATGGATGTATGAACCTCTGCTGTTTGTTGATCATTTGAGTAGATCTCCTTACTAGTTAGTTCAGCTTTTGCTTTATCCAGTTCTTTCTTTAATCTTTTATTTTCCTTTCTTAGATCCTTGCATTCCTTTTCCAGAATTTCATGATTCATTTCAATTTCATCAAATTTAGTCATGAGATTTTGGACTAGGTCTCTTTGGATCTAAAGGAGAATAGAAGATTGTGCGATGGTAGATGTGGATGCATTTGATGAAGAGTAAGAGCTAGATGTTACCTCGCCATCTCGATTCTTTGGCCATTAGACATAGGCTTGTATTCTCAATGTCTGAGCTATCACCTTCATCTTCATCTAGTTCTTTGGTCATGAGGCATAGACATGCTTTTTCATTGTCTGAGCTGTCTTCTTCATCACTATTATCTGAGTTATTATCAGATGATTCTTCATTCTTTTCACTGCTAAATTCAGCCTTGAGTGCTTTCTTGCCTTTCCTCTTTTCAGATGCTTTGTATTTCTTCTTTTCATCATCTTTATCATTTTCTTCCGGACAATCGGCCTTGAAGTGACCTTTCTTGTTGCAGTTGAAGCATCTGTATTCAACATCTTTCTTTTTCATGTCTTTGTTTGAGCTTGACCTCTTGTTTGATGATGAATTTCCTTTGAATGGCTTCTTTTTGCTAAACCTGTCAAAACGTTTAACTAATAAAGCTACATGTTCTTTAAGTTCATGTGTTTCTTTGCTGATACAATCGGCAAAGTTACTTTGCTGGGGTGCAATCAGTGCAGTGGATTTTTGTGTCTCTGCCGGAGCACTATATTCACCATTCAGTTCAAATTCATGAGCCTTAAGTTGAGACATCAGTGTCAGAGTGTCAGTACTTGCAAGGTTTGTGGTTCCTCTGGTTACTGATGTTATGATCTTCCATCTTTCAGGTAAGCCTCTTAAGATCTTTAAGCATACTTCTTTCTGGGGATATGTGTGTCCAAGTTGTTGCAGTTCACTGATGATCCTAGAGAATCTGTTGTCCATTTGATCAATGGATTCACCAGTCTTCATTTTGAAATTTTCAAATTTCTGTTTTGCAACTGATAATTTGTTTTCTTTAACTGCTTCAGATCCTTCATTTATCAAAGCTAGCTTGTCCCACATTTCCTTTGTTGTTTTGCAATCTTTGATTCTCATGAACATGTTGCTATCTAGAGTCGATATGATTTTGCAACAAAGTCTAGACTTGCTCTTTTCATGTCATCCTTGGTCCAATCTTTCTTAGGTTTATCTATCTCATTTCCTTGATCTGCTCCTGTGGATACCATAGTCATGATCATGATTGGTCCATCATTGATTACGTCCAGCATCTCCTCATGAGTTGCTGCAAGATGAGACAACATTCTTATTTTATATTCGTCAAAATTATTAACATTGAAAACAGGTACTTTTGACATAAATTTTGAGGAATCCATAAGCACAAGTAATAGGTTTATATGTGAATGAATAGAAAACTCAGATTTGAAAACTACTTTGAAAATATGTGATCTCCTTGTTACCAGAAATTAGATCTGAACTGGTTCTGATACTAGGAACACTGCTCCGAAACCAATTGTTGGTCCCAGAGAAGGGTAAAACTATAGTCAGGGGGGTGAATGACTATAGTGGAGTTTCAAAAACTTTTCTTTTGTTTAAAAGCTTTTGGGCAGCGGATAAGTCCCTTCTTACTATGTTGTTTCAAAGTAATTTAAACAGTCTCATATATAGATTATAATCTAGGTAATTTAAATGAATGCAGTGAAGTAAATTGCAGAAAGTAAATTGACACAAGGCTTATAGTGGTTCAGGGTGGTGTAATCCCTTAATCCACTCTTCTCCTGTGATGATTGGAGGTATTCACTATTGTTTTCACAGATACAATAGTATGATTGTCCTTGGCTTCACAATCTACAAGACTATCACTCCTTGACTGCAACAGCTTCAGTGATTCAGTCTGTTTCACTGCTCATTGAGATCAAATCCTTAAGCATCTATCACAAGCACAACTCTTTCTCAGATGACTTCTGATTCAGTTGCTTCAGTTTATGGTGAATGAGATTCACAAACTTGATTGATCAATCTCAGTGCTGGATATGAAATTGTATTTCTGGTGTCTGAGTTGATCTTTAGATAAAACCTTGTAAGTTCAGAGAGAAGGCTTTTCAATTTGACAGAGTTTCTGCTTGATTTTCTTTTTCTGATCGTTATCTTTATCTGTCTGTCAATGCCTTCTATTTATAGCCTTGAGTATCCTTGATTTGAAATTCCGTCCGTTTGTAATATTTATGAGGGGAATAATCTTTGACTTTATTCTTGATTCCCCCTTAATTATATTCTCCTTGATTTCAGTGATCGGATTTTTCCTTCAAATGTATAGCAGAAAATCCGTCCTTGATTGATCCTCTATTGATTGTGCATTAAATGCATGATCCTCTGAATCTTCATCATTTTTCAATTCTGTTCTGATAAGGATTACTTCGCCGTTCTTTGAACGGATGAGTTATCCATCTGACTTTGCCTTTTAGATCTTCCTTCACCGTTATTTCCTTCACTTTGCCGAAAGTCAGTTTACTCTGCTGATTCATTGTTTCCATCATCACTTCTGTTTTAAAGAGAATCTTTGTACTTCAGTGATCATTGATTTGGGTGAGATCAGTGTACATCATATTTGAACATTGAGTTTCATCACTTGAAACATAATTAGACTTATCCAAGGTCATCACAGACTTCCTTGGTTATAAGTCATACCATTAAGTCTTCACTGCTTCTCTGCTGGTGCTTGGCTGGCCTTACTCTGCCGAATGTCTGCTTTACTTTGCCGTCCTACCAACTAGTACAATACTTGTCTGACTTAACTTATACAATATGTCAGACTCTAAGTAAAGACTTATACAGAGAATTTCTAACTTATTTCAGGCTTGCTATAACAACTAGTATGGCCATCATCAAAACATAATAAAATGTTCCTAACAATGTGATTACATAAACGAGGTATTTAGGGTTTTCAGTAGTGTCTTAATTATAAGCATACATGCATATAATAAGATTAATTATTAATTCTGTCCTAAAACAATTACATAATTGTCTTTCGGGCACTACACCTAACAATCATTGCCTTCTTTATCTTCACCCAATCTAATGTTTTTACTCATAGGAGTTGATACTCTGGTGCTGTTTTCCATACCAAATTTCTTCAGTGGCTCCTTGGTATACTTGGTTTGATGAATGAAGATTCCATCTTTCATTTTTTTGACTTGTAATCCCAAGAAATAGTTCCTTTCTCCCATCATACTCATTTGGAATTTACTTTTCATCATATTAGAAATTTTTTTACATAGCAATTCATTTTCAGAGCCAAAAATTATGTCATCAACATAAATCTGTACCAGCAGGGTGCTGTCTCCTTCATTGATTCTGAAAAGAGTCTTCTAAATGGTTCCTTTGGTAAAGCCATTGTCCATAAGAATTGCGATAGGGTCTCATACCATGCTCTTGGTGCTTGTTTCAAGCCATAAAGTGATTTATTCAGTCTGTACACTTTATCTTCTTGATCTTTAACTTCAAAACCAGGAGGTTGCTGAACATAAACCTCTTCCTCTAGAATGCCATCCAGAAATGCACTATTGACATCCATCTGGTATACTTTGAAGTTTTTGTAAGCAGCATACGCCAAGAATGATCTTATAGCTTCCAATCTTGCAACAAGGGCATATGTCTCATCAAAATCTATTCCTTCAGCTTGAGAATAGCCTTTTGCTACTAGTCAGGCCTTATTCCTTACAATGGTACCGGATTTATCCAATTTGTTTCTGTATACCCATTTTGTTCCAATTATATTTGCATGATTAGGCCTTTCCACTAGTGTCCAAACTTGATTTATTTCAAATTCATTCAATTCTTCTTGCATAGCAATTATCTAATCTGGATCTGATATTGATTCTTCTACAACTTTAGGCTCCATTTGAGATAGAAAACAAGTAAACATAGCTTCTAATTGTCTTCTAGTCCTCACACCTTGCTGTATATTGCCAATAACTTGCTCAGCAGGGTGATCCCTTAACCATTGAGGATTTTGGTTAGTTTGATTCTCAGGAACATCATCTTCAGTAGGGTCTGCTATTGCTTCAGCAAGGGGTTCAACAGATCCTTGAACTGCCTCAGTTGTTGCATCATTAGAATTACCAGCAGGGTGTTCAGCAGGGGCAGAGTAAGAAATCTTTAAATCATTTATCGTTTCCAGAACATCAACACATTCTAGATCAGTGACTTGTTGATTCTCAGCAGGTTCTAAAGCTTCATCTTTCATTCTAGTAAACTTAGGTTCATCAAATACAACATGTATTGTTTTTTCATGTTTCAGTGTTGTTTTGTTCAGTACCCTGAATGCCTTGCTGGCTGAAGAATATCCCAAGAAGATTCCTTCATATGATTTTGGTTGGAAAGTCTTCAGTTGCTCCATATCATTTAATATAAAACATTTGCTTCCAAATGGATGGAAATAGGATATATTGGGTTTCCTTCCATTCCAAATCTCATAAGGTGTCTTCACCAGCTTCTTGTTCACTAAGGTCCTATTTTGTGTATAACATGCTGTATTGATCACTTCAGCCCAATATCTTTCAGGTAATAATGCTTCACAAATCATAGTTCTTCCTGCTACTTTCAAGTCTTGTTTCTTCTCTCAAAGAACCACATTATCTTTGAGGTGTACTCAAGAAGACCAGTTGATTGATGCAAAGACACCATACTCTTGCTCACAATATTATCTTATAACTTTATTGAGAAATTTAGTACCCTAGTCTGATCTGATCTTCAGTACTGTCAAAATTTTCTCATTTTGCATTCTCTTCCAAAGTTCAGGCATCTATTGATGTGTTTCACTTTTCTTGTTCATGAATACTACCCAAGTTTATCTTGAATAATCATCCACAACTACTAGATTGTAGTACTTTCCTGTCACACTGGTTGGTGTTACTGGTCTAAATTGATCATGTGCATCAGCTCCAAAACTCTTTTTGTTGATTGCTTGGTCTTTGACTTGAAGCTTGATTTTGTTCGTTTACCTTGTTGACAAGCATCACATGTAGCATCCTTTTTTAATGTTTCTCAGGTAAGCCAATCACCAGTTTCTTCTTCACCAACTGATTGATATGGTCAAAGTTTAGATGATTTAATTTCTTATGCCATAACCAATTTAGTTCTGACTTGGTATGCACAATCAGGCATGTCTCTGGAATAGCAGTAAACAAATCCACAACATACATGTTTTGTTGTCTTCTTCCAGCCAACACAACTTGATCACCTCTTTCACTTATGACAATACATGTGCCTTTGTCAAAAGGGACCTTGTAACCCATGTCATAAAATTGTCCAGTGCTCAGTAGGTTGTAGTCCAGTCCTTCCACAAATGCAACATTCCTGATAGTTAATCCATTTCTCACAAGTGTGCCATATCCTCTTGTGTATCCTGGTGTGTTCTTGTAGCCAAAATTCACTCTTGGACCATCCTTTGCCACATAGTTTGTCAGACAGTGCTTATTCTTTGTCATATGTCTAGAACATCCATTGTCAAAGTACCATACACCCTACAAAACAAAGTTAATGTATTTTAGGTACCCAAAACTGTTTGGGTCCATAGTGGTCAGTGGTAAGCATGACCTTGGCAAATTTCCATAAGGTCTTCTCTGAAAAGTGTTATAATTTTGTTCATACATGTATTCTACACATCCATAAGGTCTAACATTTGGTTGTGTAGGACTCACATATGCTTTATGGCCTTTTGGTATGTAATGCTGTTTGGAGTGATTTTTATTGTTAGAAGCACTAGCATAACCATTGGTTTGCTGTCTGTTAGGAGCAGCCCTGTAATATGGAGTCTACTTAGGTCCCTTCTGAGGTCTTGTATAAGTCCTCTACTGAGTCCTCTGCTTAGTCCTTTGCTGAGGTTTTACCTTAGCAGTATGGTTATATTTATTGTTTCTAGCGTAGTAGTACAAGAATATTCCAATCATCATCAGTAGGGAATAATCTACCTTTCCCCCTAAGATAAGTATCCCTAGAATGATTGACATTTTTAGCTTTAGGATTCTTATCCTTAGAATATTTCTGATTTTTGCCCTTTTCTGGTCCAGCAGACTTGGTAGCAGGTCTGCTATCAGCAGGTCTATAGGGTGCAGCAGTCCTACTTTTGGATTTATTCCTTTTGTTAGGTACTATTGACCTTTTTGACTTCTAATTTGGCTTCCTTGAAGTCTTCTCAGTAGGCTTCACTGCCTCAGCAAACTTAGCACCAATTCTGGTACTAGGTTTAGTAACCTTACTGGATCCACTCTTATTAGATTGTTGAGTCCCAAATCCAAGGCCTGTTCTATCACCATAAGGCTTTCCAGATTTGAATGCAGTAGTGGAACTAGATTGTTCAAATGAGACTCAAGAGCCTCTTCAATGTACAACAGGCTTATGCTGATTCTGTCCAACCTTTTTTTCTTTTCCCTTGAGAATTCTTAATTCAGCTTTCAACCTTTCAACTTCTGTTTGAAGAGCTTCTTTTTTAGCCTTCAAAATCTCATAACCAGATTGTATTATCATCAGTTGATTAAGGATGGCATCCAAAGTTTCTTCATTGTCAGAATTTTTAGGATTTGAACCACAAGTTGATTCACAATCACTTTCAAAGAGAGTGTTTATAGACACGCAATGTATACCTCCTCGCCATCCCATATTTTCCATTAAAGAATAATCATCCATATCAGCAATAAGTGCAGCATGATCAGCTTCATTTCCTTTTTCTGATTCAACTTCACATCCTGATTCATCTTCAGCAACCATAGCTTTCTTTCCAGATCTTCTTTGCTGACTTTTGCTCTTCAGTAGGTCTGGACAATCAGTTCTGAATCCAGGCTTCTTGCAGTTGATGCACAGATAATCAGGTTCCTTTTTCTATTTTAGTTCAGGACAGTCAGGTTTGAAGTGTCCTGCTTTTTTGCATTGATAGCACAAGTAATCATTGTCTTTCTTGGATTCATCCTTCTTCTTTTCACTGGATTTCTTTGTGAAACTCCTTGGAGAACCCTTTCCAGTTTTCATCATTCTGATTTTCTTGCTCAGTAGGTCAATTTGCTCTTGCATCTCATCCAGTAAATCATCTTGAGCTCCTAATGTTTCTTCTTGATGTGTAGCAGCCAATGCAGTGGTCTTTGGTTCTTCCTTTTCAGTCTCAGGTACAAGTTTCTTGTTGAATTCATATGCCTTGAGATCTGAAAATAATTTGAAGGTGTCCTCTTCATGTAAACTTCTCATTTCTTCTATGGCAGTCACCTTCATTTTCCAAACTTCTTTTGCAGGTAATGCTTTTAAGATTTTAGAGTTGATTTCTTCTTTTGAATAGTTTACACTCAGTAGGGTGAGTTCATCCATGATGGCATTGAATCTTGATTCCATTTGTTCAATGGTTTCATTTGGTTTCATTTTGAATTCTTGGAACTTCTTCTTTGCCACACTGACTTTGTTCTTCTTGATTGCATCAGTGCCTTCACAGATTAATTGTAACATATCCCAAAGTTCCTTTGCAGTCTTGCAATCCTTCACTTTCATGTACATATTGCTATCCATGGTTCTGTATATGATATCAATAGAAATATTGTTGAGGTTTGCTCTTTTTCTATCTTCAGCATTACATTCTCTTTTTGGTTTTGGAATGTACTGTGTTTGACCATCTACAGTTATAGCTTTTGTGATTTCCAGTGGTCCATCAGTCTGCACATCCATCATCCCATCATGTGTTGCAGCTAGAAAAGCCTGCATACGATGTTTATACTCATCAAATTGATCCAAATAACACATCAATATTGTTCTAGCATACTGGTTGTTATCCATGATACAGAGCTTTGAAAATCAGAGACTTGAAAAAGTTTTCAAAGTATTTTCACAAGCACAACAAGTAGGATTACTTCAGAACAGAAGCACTGCTCCGATACCAATTGTTGGTCCCTTGAAAAGGCTTTGGTTATGTTTAGAGGGGGGGTGAATAAACTTAACACTTAAATCTTTTGGAGTTAACAAACTCAAGAAGTTCGATGAGCTCTTGATCGCTCGATGAGTCTCACGACCACTCGTAAGTTTGCTGACGGCTTAGTAGTCTGCTGACTGTTGATTTTACTGAATTTGTTGCAGCGGAATATATTCAAGTTAAGCTTTATTACTTGTTGTTAAAATATGATACTAAGTATTAGATACTCAGTAGTCTGAGTGTGTCATTCAGTTGCTAGTTTCAATAGTTTGATGTGCTTAATATACTAAATGCAGAAAGTAAGTAGGAAATTTTTATAGTGGTTCCAAGTGGTGTAATCATGTCAGTCCACTCTTCTCCTGTGATGTTGGAGGTAATTCACTAGAGATCTTTGAGGTTGCAGTTACAAAAATCCCTAAATTGTCTGTCCTTCACCAATAACTATGGCTTCAAAAACTGAACACTTGGAACAGGTAGGATTGCTGCTCCAAAGTCTTCCACTGGTCCTTGAAGGGTAGGATTTCCTCTTCACCAGCTCCACCACAAACAACAGTTTTTGACACCTAAGTGCTTCTCTGTCTTCAGCAGGTTTCTTGTAAAAGAAGGTTTGAATCAAGTAAGTGATTCATCTTTCAGCAGCTTGATCGGGATGAAATGATCAGCAGCTTGAAATCTTCAAGTGTGTATACTTGATGTAACTTGATTGCAGGTTACACTTGAAGAATTTACTAGATCAGTAGCTTTAAGCTTAGTAACATCAGCAGGGTGATTTCTTGATAAGAAAACTGATAGCTCAGGATTGATAGTTGTTTTTTTTTTCTTTCAATTTTCATCACTTGTATCTGAATTAGGAGTCCTCTATTTATAGTAGAGAATCCTGTGACTTATGTTTGAAATTAAAACATAGCCGTTTTAGATTTGTCCCCATCTTGACTTGCTTTATGTCCCTGTACATAGTAATGACACTATCAGTTTACTTTTTGACAGTTTTCAGACTGTCCACCATTTGACTTGTATCCATTGGATAAAGCTCTGAATCTTTCCAACATTCCTTTAATCTTAACCATTTATTTGTTGACAAATTCAAGACTTTTTATCTTTCCTTATCCTTGTAATCTTCCAATGTAACCTTTGATTAATTCAAAATATATTTCCAGCAGGTTCCTGTGTATATAAGTCTGCTGAAATACTTGGCAGTCAGCTGTTCCAAGTTTGCTGTGTTTATAAAACACTGCAGCTGCTTTCTTTATATCTAACTTTTTGTTATGATGTTAGATTACACCAACTTGAACATAACTAAGTTCCAATCACCACTTAACTGATGGAACTTAGACCTTGTACACAAGGTATATGTAATCAGTTTAGGTCATCACAGACCTAAATTCTGATTCCATATCCTTGACTTTAAAAAATAAGTTTGATCCATTAGCCTTCAATAACTGAGTTTGAGCCCTCAGCCTTCAGTCTTCAGTAGGTTCCTAAACTAGTCTACTGACTCAGGTACCTTACTGACCAAGACAGGTCTGCTGATGAAAGTCTGCTGACCTCTTACAATGCTTGTTTGATCAAACCTATACAAAGATCAAACTCTAATAAGCCTATACATTTGATGTAGACATCTTTTTGCCTTTGCTCAATAACAGCTAGTCTGGCACTCATCACTAAAACATAAAATATGTCCAACAAAACACAACAATCATATGGATTCCTGCTATAACCCTACTGAATCATATAGCTGTCAAACTTCTTATACCACTGCCTTGGAGCCTGCTTAAGTCCATATAAGGACTTCTTCAACTTGCACACAAATCCTTCTTTGCCAAGAACTTGGAAACCCTCTAGCTGAGTCATATAAATCTCCTTATCTACATCTCCATGTGGAAAGGATGTCTTCGCATCCAATTGCTCAAGTTCAAGATTTTGATGTGCCACCATTGCTTACAGCACCCTGATGGAAGTATGACTGACCACTCGAGAAAATATTTCTTCATAGTCTACCCCCTCGTTCTAACTGAACCCCCTAGCAACCAAACGAGCCTTTTATCTAAAATCCTCAGCAGTTGGCATTCCTTCATTTTTCTTGAATATACATTTGCAAGTTACCACCCTCCGGTCTTGTGGTTGTTTGACAATATCCCAAATCTCATTCTTCTGAAGTGACTCCATTTCTTCTCCCATAGAAACAAGCCTTTGGGATACCTCAGAACATGTCACAGCTTCCCCATACATGTTAGGTTCAAAACCATCCACTTCTTCAGCTACCTGTAGTGCATATCCAACCATATCCTTCTCAAACCCATATCTTCTTGGAGGTCTGATATTGGTCCTCCTAGCTCTGCTGAGACCTATACCCTGCTGACCAACATCATCAGTTTGAGTCTCTACTGACCCTTGTTCAGCAGACTGGCTTAGACCCTGTTCTGCATCTACTGACTGTTGACTTTTCCCTATTGAGTCTTTTGATTCAGTAGACTATACTTGAAGCTTCACCTGTTTGTCAACCTTCTCAGTCTCAGATCCTATTTTAGATTCAGATGTGGCTCTCACAGATGAGTTAAGCATAGAGTTTTCATCAAAAACTACACTCCTGCTGAGTATAACCCTATTGTCAACTGATGACCAGATTCTATACCCATTAACTCCATCTCTATATCCAAGAAACACACCCTTCTTGGCCCTAGGCTCCAATTTGCCCTCACTTACATGATAGTAGACAGTGCTTCCAAAAACCTTATGTCTAGAGTAGTCTGCTGACTTTCCTGACCAAATTTCAAGTGGTGTTTTAAGTTTGATCCTAGTGTGAGGCCCCCTATTGATTAAGTAGCATGCTATACTGACAGCCTCTGCCCAAAATCTCCTTGCTAGACCAGAGAGAGCATGCACCTGGCCCTCTCCAGAAGAGTTTGATTCTTCTTTCTGCAACACCATTCTGTTGTGGAGTAACTCTTACAGTATGGTTCCTGGCAATGCCTTCATTCTTGCAAAATTCATCAATCTCAGACCAACAGAATTCTAGTCCATGATCAGTTCTAAGTTTCTTGATCTTCTTCCTGTCTGATTTTCAGCCAAAGCCTTCCACTGCCTGAAGTTCTTGAATGCTTTACTCTTGTGCTTCATCATAATTACCCAAACATCTTTGAATAATCATCTATAAAAGACACAAAGTACCTGTGACCAGCCAATGACTCCACCCTTGAAGGTCCCCAGCAATCAGAATGGACATAATCAAGTGTCCCTTTTGTGATGTGGATTGCTTTGGGAACTTGCTCCTATGTAGATTCCCAAACACACAGTGTTCATAAAATTCCACTTCCTTGACCTTATGTCCCCCAAGTAGATCATACTTAGACAGAATTTGCATCCCTCTTTCACCCATATGACCTAATCTCATATGCCACAACTTAGTCAATTATGACCTTTTTGCCAATATACCTTGCTTAAAACCGATAAACAGATTTCTTGATGAACCTGGACGCTCCGATACCGGTTTGTTATTACGGATCGATCAAGAAGTGATAGTGATTGTGAGTAAAGATATAAGATAAACAAGCATGCAAACACAGAAACAAGAAGAACACAGATTTAATGTGGTTTTCGGCAATGTGCCGAATGCTCCATGGACAAACGAGGATATTTTATTAGCACCAGAAAGTTACATCAAGCAATTAATACAGACGGTATATATAGCCATGGGAATCCAACCCTAACTGACTAAACAGCCAACCCAGTAAATGACTGAAATACCCCAGAAGTAACTCCACCGACTTAGGAAACCATTCAGACGTGTTCCTTAAGTCTGCTGTGAACCAGCAGAGGTCACTCTGCTAATACCTGAATCAATGAGACTCACTCAATAGATCGATCAACTCTGCTGCTCTGCATTTAACGAGCAGATTCAACAGATGCTTCATACTCTGCTGAGCACCATAACTTCCACACCAGACCTCAGTGGCATAAGTTTACGTCACCATTACACACACATATATATATATATATATATATATATATATATATATATATATATATATATATGTGTGTGTGTGTGTGTGTGTGTGTGTGTGTGTGTATACCTGAGTATGAAAACATCATTTCAAAACTATAACACTAATCAAAAACTTGTTATTGTCACTAATGTCGGCATATTTAATATATATATATATATATATATATATATATATATATATATATATATATATATATATATATATATATATAATTTCATTTGTGTTGTAACAGTAGACATGCGAAATAGAAGAGAAGATTGTTTATACAAACATCAAAGAATATTTGATGATGACGAGGGAGAACAGATGCTGGACAAAGCCAAAATAACAAAACTTATATTTTCGATCTAACAGATGCCTCACTTCCGGACGAGGCTTTACAAAGCTGCCTAAAATGAGAAAATATGCTTTATTGAGCAGACCTAATGTAATTTTCTACGAGCTACGCTATATAAGGAGCCCCAATTCAATGTATAGGGCATAGGCCAACACAGCAGATCAAAAGGAATCGAAAACACCCGAAGGATGCATGCATTTCAAAGATTCGCATCAGGTCGAGGCGTACCATATAATATGTCGATATTTTTCTTTTTGTAATTTCAAACAACATTTATTTGTCGTTTGTTTCACGTTTTTAAATCACAGATTTTTTCTTTATAAAATCATGGACATTTTCATTGTGATTTCCCGTAACGATTAGTTTATCCGGGTGGTATTTCAAAAGTCATACCATATTACGCATTTCAAAATTAACTAAGGCATTTCATACTACAAATTTAAACTAATCACTTTCAAAATTATCTATAACATACAGTACTACACTTGCAAAATTAAGGCATTTATACATAATAATTTTCAAACAAAACAACTTATAACATTCTCACATACAATGCTACACATTTGAATCAAAAAATATAACACTATCATACATTAAATCCAATCTAAAAAAAATGTCTACACTACCATATATGAATTCCAATCAAAAATCAAATATAACACTATCATACAAGAACTTTTCAATTTTTTTTTAGGTTTGTTGAAAAAATAATCGAAATTAAACCCAATAAACCGTAAATGACTTACAAGAGGAGCGTCGTCTCCAGGAAGGATAGTCATTGTGATGATATAGAGCTTCAATCACTTGCCCGTTACAATTTATAGACACTCCCGTTCCAATTTTCGGACCACGTTTTTTTTTCTTCTAATAGAATGAAATGGGTAGAGGATGAAGAATGAGAAGAGATCATTCCAATGGGTAAACCACTCCCGTTCTAATTTTCAGACCACTCTCGTTGAAATTGAAGAAGGAGAAGAGGGGTTTCTTTCTACGTTTTTTTTCCTCTGCAATTTTTTTTCAACTCTGACGGAATGAAATGGATGGATGAGGAAAAAGAGAAGAGATTATATTAGGGTTTTCAAATCCAACAGGTCCGTTCGAATTGTAACGAGGCTTTCGATTCTTCAACGAGGCGAAAGGTTGTTTCCGTTACAATTGAATGTGATACGTGCAATTTAAATTTCAGTTCCCAATCCCACTCTCCTCGTTGTAATTTTGACAGAGGCGTTTAAATTTTGACGAACCACGTTCAAATTGTGACGTGTCCGTTTCAATTCCAACGGGTGTGTCAAAATTTTAGCGGATTCCATTCTTTTTGCTCTGTGTTTAAAGTTCAACGAGTCACCTATTATATTTTAATGGTTTCGACAAAGTTGGAACGAACCGTTGGAATTTCAATGTGAAACTTAAAAAAATGTCAGGTCTGACCCGACCTGACATTAAATATGGGATGCTACAGTGACTGAGCTATGAAATGTCAAGTCAGTCCTCTTAGCCGGAAATTTTTTTTTTTTGACTGAACTATTGAAATTGTTGAAAGCCCAGGAATGAAAACACTAATGATAACCTTCCGATCGGCGCAGTTATGGAAGTTGGGGAATCATTTCTTGACCTAGAATTAGAATTGGGGAAGAAATTGATTTATAAGTTGATGAAATTGGATGAAATTGATTTGGAGGGAGAAATTCCTGTTTTTTTAGTCAATGTGGTGAAAATGAGGCCCCCAAAACACGTGGCAGCCAACGTTGGGAGCCACGTGGAAGCCAAATAAGCATTTTTTTTAACTTCGGTGCCCAGTTATCAAAATCCGGCTAGGGTGACTATTTTTGCAAAATAAAAAAGGTTACAGGAATATTTTTTTTTCACCGGAGCAAAACTAGGACTGAAATGCAAAATAGACCAAGTTGCATGACTATTTTTGCAATTTTCCCTAAACGTAAGTATCACGACTTCTCCTTAATTGTTATACGGGAGTTCTCAAAAACAAAATATTATACGGGAGAACGTCACTAACGATGACTTTCGTCTCGTGAAAAAATAATCCAATAGTATGTGGTGCTCTGAAACAATATCGTTGTGTCAATGGAAACAACTTAGAACATACTGAATTTTTTATGTTTATTTTTTATGGTTATTTTTTGGTGGGCCCTTATCGTCCCCCCATTGTTATTACCAATGTTGCCGCAATGCCACCCATTGGGCCGGCCTCGCATTTTGTTTTCGTCCAGTAGCAATTGTAGTGAAGAAAGTTTAAAATATTAAATTTAAATAGAAAAACGCGACATATTTGACCTGGATATTTAACTTTTTCGACAACTTTCATGTTAAATATTGCTATAAATTTGACACTTACGGCAAATTCAAAAGTTAGACTAATTCTTCAGCTAATAATATGTAATTTGTTATTTAGTGCTTGTGTTATTATATATACATCAGTAATTTTTCAGAAGAATTCAAAAATTAAATTAATTGATCAATTTTTCAACAGAAAATTGGTTATATATTAATCCATGAAGAAGATTACAATTTTGTGTGTCGCGGTTTTCGTGGTTGCACTATTGTCACATGTGGGAGAGGGTTCAAAACCAGATCAAACAGAAATCCGTGTGGATTCAGGTTCGCTGCATGTGTTTCGGGAAGCTCATGGATTCCCGAGGTATATGCTACAGCTAAAGTGTTGTGATTTGTGTGCATGTTGTAACCATAACAAGAGTTGATTAGGCTGTGGTAATCATCCTAAAAACGGTGCTTCCTTCCATTTGCGTAGCGATGGAGATGACGATGACTCGGATTGCAATAATGATCCTTAAGGAGAAGGTGAAGGAGAAAACAAACACGATGACGATAACTAGCTAGGCTTCAGCAGTGAAGTTCTACGTGGAGTGATACATGAAGTGGGTGCCAAAGTTAGTGTCAAAACTGGGTGAATTCAATTTGTTGTAATTTTTTTTTTAATATTATTATTATTAATACTATTATTATTATTTACATTTTGATTTTATTGTGTGCTTTCTGTGTGGTTTTTCTCAGTTTTTAAATTGGTGCATGTTGTCTTAGAGAACATTTATCTTCAATAATCATCATTATCTTTATTGTTTTACCCTCTATGGTGTTAATTAATACCCGTGCTTTTTAAGTGTAACTTAAAAAAAATCCCGTCAGACTCAAAAGATTAGTCACCGACAATTGTCTGAGAATATTTTGTGAACAAAAAAAAGAAAAAAAGAAAAAAAACTTCAGCCTTACGGACCCTTTCTACCCTTAAACACTACGAAAACATTGGTCAAAACTGAGGAGCTTGAGAAAAATAAATGGGCTTGTGAAGGTATCACACTAAATCTATTTGAGCCAGCATAGCGAGCTAGGTGAAAAAAAGGCATATTCTGGAGTGTCCTTAAGCGCACGCAATGGTAGATTTGGTGTGGTACTTTTAAAGGCCCCAATTTAATACGCAACCATTACCATCATTGTAACGAAGACGTCCAACGCCCCAACGACAATATTTAAACAGAGAACTGATGCAATCAGATATAGTACTGCAAGGTTGTATTAGACATCTCTTTTTCTTGAAGAAATGTTAATTTTAAAAAAAAGGGATGAAAAGAAATTAAATTAGTACAAAAGCTGGACCAACCCACTTCGATAAACCTCATAATACGTTAGGACCTAACATCGCCTCATTATAACCTCTTAACATACAAACCTAGTAGAAAAAATCCATCAAGAGGAAATAATACGACAATTCAGTGGTCAATAAAGTTTAAAATAAAAACCGTTGATCTAGAGAACCCTTATATCTAATGAATCCTGTGAACTTTTATTGTAGCCCAGTTTCATCATATAGCTGTCAAACCTCTTGTACCACTGCCTTTGAGACTGCTTCATTCCTTCCAAGGATTTATTCAACTTGCAAACATCCATTCTTTTCCACGGACTTGGAATCCATCTGGCTGAGTCATGTATATTTCCTTATCCAACTCTCTACTTAGAAAATTTGTCTTCACATCTAGTTGATGAAGTTCAAGATTCTAATTTTCAACCATTGCTAGTGACACGCTGATAGTATTGTGCCTGACTACTGGTGAGAATATCTAAACATAGTCTACCCCTTCTTTTTGACTGAGCTCTCTTGAAACCACACATGCCTTATACCTAATGCTATCAGTTGGTGACATTCCTTCCTTTTCCTTGAAGACCCACTTACAAGTGATTGTCTTCCTCTTTTGTGGTAGTTTGACTAATTCCTAAGTCTGATTTCTGAGATGTGACTCCATTTCTCCCATGGCAGCAAGCCAC
This sequence comes from Gentiana macrophylla, assembly GCA_026214975.1. Lineage (NCBI taxonomy): Eukaryota > Viridiplantae > Streptophyta > Magnoliopsida > Gentianales > Gentianaceae > Gentiana > Gentiana macrophylla. Next base: position 60,680,119 of record CM047805.1, read on the forward strand.
TGAGATTGTTCAGAACATGTCACAACTTCCATGTAGGTGTTTGGTTCCGATCCATCCACCTCCCCAGCATCTTGAATTCAGATCCAACCATATCCTCAAACACATACCTCTTCGGAGGTCCAACATTAGTCCTTCTAGCTCTGCCAAGACCTATAGTCTACTGACCAATTTCAACTTTTTGAGTCTCAGCTGGTTGATTCGGATTTAGATCTGGTTCGGCCAAATCTGATGAGTGTTGACTGTTCTCAACTGATTGTTGTAGCTCAATAGATTGAACCTGACGCTCAACCTGTTTGTCAACCCCCTCAGATTCAGATCGGATTTCTGATTCTAGTATGGATATCACAATGGTGTTAAGAATAAAATTTTCATCAAAGAATACATTTCTGCTAGGTTTAGGGTTACAATATCCCTGTTTTTAGCTGATGACCAGATTACATACCCTTTAACTCCATCTCCATACCCCACAAACACTCCCCATTTGGCTCTTAGTTCCAGCTTACCTTCAATAACATGGTAATAAATTGTGCATAAAAAACTCTCAAATTTGAGTAATCAATAAGCCTTTTAATTAAATTTCATATGGTGTTTTGAGAACGATCTCTGTGTGAGGTCTGCAGTTGATTAAGTAGTAGGCTATACTTACAGCCTCTGCCTAAAATCTTCTTGCCAAACCAGTGTTAGGGAGCATGCACATCTGTTATAGTATATAGGCTGAAAGGGATGCTGAGTGCATAAGCTATTGATAGTGTGGAAGCCTGCTGACTGTATGGAAGCCTCAGCATCCTGCTGATCACTTTTTGTATGATGTAAACTAGAAAGAGGTTCTTCTGTTATAGTTTGTTATAACCGTTTGTAACTTACTTCTGACTGTTTCATGAGATGTATGAAACTATAAATATCCCATGATCAGCTGTATTGTAATCAACCTTGTAATTTTACTTGATCAATTATAATTCCGCATTTTATTTTGTTTCTTTGTAATCCTACAAACTTCATCATGGTATTAGAGTAGAAATTTCAGAATTTCTAAATGCTTTCCTGCGTTTTCTCTCTGGTTTTTTAAGAATCTTGAGAGTGTTCTAAATTTTTCCTGAGTTTTCAGTTTCTTGACAGTAAACTGTCATCTCTTTCCCTATTTTTTGATCAGTTATTGATCGGTTTTTCACTTTTCATTATTGATTTATGATCAATTCTGGAGTTCTTGATAGCCATGGCAGCTATTAAACAAGAAATAAGTCCATACAGTCCATTCTATGTTCTTTCTAATGGGAATCCTTCTCTGGTTCTTGTTCAACCATTGATGAATGGCAACAACTATAATCCATGGATAATGTCCATGGAAATGGTGTTAATCACCAAGAATAAACATTTCTTTGTAGACGGCACAATTAAAAGGCCTTCAGCAGATTCAGCAGATTTCCAGGCATGGAGGCAATGTGATACGATGGTGAGATCATGGATCTTAAATTCTGTAGAGAACACCATTGCACAAAGATTAATGTATTTCAAGAATGCTCATGCAGTTTGGAAGAATCTTGCAGCAAGGTTTTCAAATGTTGATGCATTAAGACTTTCAGATCTTCTTGAAGAAATGCATCTACTGAAAAAAGGCATAGATTATGTCAAACAATATTTCACAAAATTGACGATTCTTTGAGGAGAAATCAAGACCATCATGCTTGTAACAGTCTGTTCCTGTGATCCTCAATGTCACTGCAATGCAATAAGCAATCTGTTGGATCATATAGAGGTTGAACATGTCATGAAATTCCTTAAAGGTTTGAGGGATGAATTGAACCAATGGTCTCACAGGCAATGTTGATGGTGCCCTTTTCAGAAATTCATGATGTCTTTGCAATGGCAATCAAGTTTGAGATACATATGTTGTATGTGGCTAACAAGGCCAAGAATCAAGAATCCATGGTTCTATTGTCACAGAAGAATGGACAGGGACAATATCAGACTGTCAACAGATCTAACTCTGCTGTAAATCCCAGGCCTAAAAATCCCAAATAGATACAATATAGTTCTTGTGGATTTAATGGCCATACTGAGGAGACTTGTTATAAGAAGCATGGATTTCTTCCTGGTTTCAAGTCAAAAAGAGGCAATATGGTAGAAGAGGAACAATCAATAGAAGAAGATCAGGCCCCAAGTAGGTCTGCTGGACCAGGTTTTCCTAATCTTACTGCACATCAACTTGACAAGTTGATGGCTCTACTAAGTGATCCTCTTAGACATGCAGGGTTTGCTGTTGGCCAACCTGTTGATGTTGTTACATATTACTCACCTTCTATAGGAACATGTGACCTAAATTTAGTAAGATCAATACAATGGATCCTGGACTCTGGTGCCACAGATCACATTATAGGATCATTAGATCTATTGAGCAATCCCAAACCTTCATCTGGTATAAAATAGGATTACCTAATGGAATAATGTCTTTGTCACACATATAGGACAAGTGAGGATTAACACTCAACTGGTCCTACATGATGTGTTTTGCCTTCCTGGTTTTAATTATAACCTTTTATCTTTACTTTGTTTTATTAATCATACCAAAGGTGCAGCTATCTTTTTTTTCCTAACAAGTGTGTTTTGGAGGACAAGAACAAAAAAATGATTGGTTCAGCTGAGTTACAGAGAGGACTTTATGTCATGGATCAACCAATAAGAGTTTATGTTGCCAATGCTATAGAAAATCACACTTTATCTGATAGATTAGATGATGCACTTTTATGGCACTACAGACTTGGGCACTTGCCAGAAAAGAGACTGCAAGTCATCAGCTCACAGACTGGTGAAGTCAAATTTTGTAATCATGGTCTTTGTTATGTTTGCCCTATGACTAAACTAAAGAAAAATCATTTTCATTTAAGTACCACTACTGTAAATGCTACTTTTGACCTTGTTCATATATATATTTGGAGTCCTCTAAGACAGCATACTGTGAATGGACAACAATATTTTCTTACTGTTGTAGATGATTTCTCTAGATTTACTTGGGTTTTTCTTATAAGGAAAAAATCTGAAGCATCTGACCTTGATAAATCTTTTGTTAAATTTGTTTCTACTCAGTTTCATAAAATTATTAAATTAATTAGATCTGACAATGGTGAAGAATTTCAACTTACTGACTTTTATGATCAGCAGGGTATCATACATCCAACCTCCTGTGTAAGTACACCCGTGCAAAATGGTATTGTTGAAAGAAAACATCATCATCTGCTGAATGTTGCAAAGAGGATTGAGGTTCCAGAATATTCTACCCATTGAATATTGGGTTTTTGCCTTTTGCATGTTGTAAAATTGATTAATGCCACACCTACACCACTGCTGAAGGAAAGCACTCAACATGAAGTGCTTTATGGCACCAAACCAGAATATTATGTATTTAAAGTTTTTGGCTGCTTAGTTTTTTCATGCACACTTCAGTAGTATAGGATAAAATTTGACTCAATATGTAAGACATGTGTCTATCTTGGGAATTCAACTACATCTAAGGGTGCTATTCTCTTAGAAATTACCAACAAAGATATCTTTGTTGCTAGAAATACTCATTTCCATGAGATTTATTTTCCTCTCTTTCAATAGGTGTTGGGAAAGCCTAGATATCTTGCTCACATGCATGTTCCTTTGCCAGTAATGAACACTTTTGATGACCTGCTGACTGAATTAGCAGACCAACCAACAATGGGATCAGCAGCAGCTGAAGCATCCAATGAGGGGCATGCACCAGTAAATCAGGCACCTGAACCCACACAACTAAGAAGGTCCACAAGAACAAGGAAATCACCAACCTTTTATCAAGGGGGTGCTCATAATGTTCAGAAGACTCCACATCTGGTGAGTGCAGTCATGAGTCTGGATTACTTCTCAGCAGACTATGCCAGATTCATTAATGCTATTGATGATGTTAAAGAGCCTAAGACCTACAATCAAGCTATCAAGCATGATGAATGGAAGGAGGCAATGAACAAAGAAATTGAAGCTTTACAAAAGACTCACACATCGGAGATAGTTGATCTGCCGCTAAGCAAGAAACCCATAGGGTGCAAGTGGGTGTACAGAATCAAACACAATCATGATAGATTAGTAGAGAGATACAAAGCTAGACTAGTAGCAAAAGGCTACACTCAAACATATGAGATTGATTATCAAGAAATGTTTTCCCTTGTTGTCAAGATCACTACTTTTCTTGCAGCAGCAGCAACAACAACCAATAATTGGCATATAGATCAACTGGATGTCAACACTGCCTTTCTACATGGAGACCTACATGAAGAAGTATACATGCTGTTACCCCCAGGTTGTGCAGCAACTAAACCAAATCAAGTTTCAAACATACCATATATGGCCTCAAACAAGCCAGCAGACAATGGAATTGCAAGTTGGCTGAATCATTGGAGGCTCAAGGATTCATTCAATCCAAACATGACCACAGTCTATTCACAAAAGGGTCAGGACAGTCATTAATTGCCTTATTGGTATATGTGGATGATATCATAGTTGCTAGCCCTAGTGAAGAGTTAATTCAGCAATTTAAGGATGCTTTACATCAGTAGTTCACCATCAAAGATCTTGGAAAATTGAGATATCTCTTAGGGATTGAGGTTGCTAGATGTCCAAAAGGCATATCCATTTCACAAAAAAAAAATACACACTTAACCTCCTAGAAGAATATGAATTTTTAGGAACTAAACCTGCTAAGAAACCTATGTAGTCCAAACATAATTTACAACATGGTGATTCACCACTTTTAGAAGATAACACTGCATACAGATCCCTTGTGGGTAAATTGAATTACCTCACTTTTACCAGACCAGATATTGCCTTTGTAGTATAACAACAAAGTCAATTTCTTGACACTCCTACTGAGAATCATATGAAGGCAGCTTATAGACTGATAAGGTACTTGAAGACCCATCCTGACCAATGAATCTTCTTCTCAGCAGAGAATAGTCTTGTACTTAAAGGTTTTACAGATAGTGAGTGGTCTGGTTGTCCTGAAACAAGAAGAACAGTATCAGGTTATATGATGTTCTTAGGATATGCTCCAATCTCCTAAAAGGCAAAGAAACAAAAAAAATTGCCAGAAGCTTATCAGAATTGAGTACAGGGCCATGGCAAATGTAGTTTGTGAAATCCAGTGGCTTATCTATATAATACTGGATTTACTAATTGTTTTCTGTTGTGTTATTTTGTGACAATGACAGTGTAATCGACATTGCTCACAATCCTATCTTTCATTAAAGAACCAAACATATTGAAATTGACTACCATGTTGTGAGAGACAAAGTCAAATCAGGGCTTATCAAACTTCTTCCAGTCAATACAAAAGAACAGATAGCTGACTTCCTCACCAAGGCCTTAGATGCACCTATTTTCTATTCCCAACTAGATAAATTTTGAGTTTCAAAGATCTTCCAGAATTCAAGTAGGTAAAAGGGATGCTGAGTGCAAGATGTTCATGTACCACTCTTAGCTTGAGGGGGGTGTTACAGTATATAGGCTGAAAGGGATGCTGAGTGCTTAATCTGCTGATAGTGTGAAAGCATACTGACAGTGTGGAAGCCTCAGCAACGTGTTGATCACTTTCAATATGATGTAAACCAGAAAGTGGTTATTATGTTATACTTTGTTATAACCTTTTGTAACTTACTTCTGACTGATTTATGACGTGTATGAAGCTATAAATAACCCATGATCAGCTGCATTGTAATCAACCTTGTAATTTTACTTGATCAATAATAATTCCACATTTTATTTTGTTTGTTTGTAATCCTACAAACATCATCAACATCACCCTCTCCGGATGTGTTTAAGTCATCTGTTCTGCAACACCATTCTAATAATGAGTATCCTTGATTTTTTTGTGTCTTGCTATACCACCTTCTTTGCAAAACTCATCCAACTTAGATCAACAGAATTCCAGACCATTATCTGTTTGGAGCATCTTGATCTTCTTGCCTTTCCGATTCTCCATCAAGGCCTTTCACTACATAAAATAATTAAATGCATCATAGTTATGTTTCATCATAATCACCCAAGTCATTCTTGAATAATCATAAATTAGTGACATAATGTATGACCACCCAATTCTTCCACCATTGACAGCCCCCGGTAATCAGATTATTATAATCAACTATTGCCTTTGTGTTGTGAATTGCTTTTGGGAACTTTCTTCCATGTGGCATCCCAAACACACAATGCTCACATAAGTCCAGATTCTTTACCTTATATCTCCCAATAAGATCAGATTTAGATAGAATTTACATCCCTTTTTCACCAATATGACCAAGTCTCATATGCCATAACTTAGTCATATCATTCTGGTGAACTACAGATGATTCAACAACAACAAAACCAGATACGATAGATCCCCGTATAACAGATACACAATTCCCCTTTTGGACACATTTAGAAAACACATTTACCTCTGAATCTTAACCCTTTGTTGTGTAGAAGACTGAGAGAAATCATAATCTTTGTCATCTGTGGAACATGCCTAACTTCGTTCAATGTCTAGAATTTACCATCATGAGTCTGGATTTGAACAGATCCAAGTTCAATTGTCTTGAAGAACTTACCTTGGCCATAGAAATATGCTCTCTATCCATTTTCTTATAAGTTTTAAACCACTCCCTACTTGGACGAATACGGTAAAATGCCCTAGAATCAAGAATCCACACATCATTATGATGTGTTGATTCACCATCCACTATAACTATGTCTTCATTTGAATTTGTGTCATGCTCTGCTAATTCAACAGTGCAACATTTGTTCTTCCTCCGTTTCTTCTTCTTTGGACATTTGTTCTTCCAATATCCCTGCTCCTTAAAATAATTATACATATCTGTATGCTTAGAACCTTTGGAACCACCCTTCTTGGACTTCTTATTTCCTTGGTTTTCATGCCCTTTGCTGCTACTGTCCACCAAACTAGCAGCTTGCTGTCTGTTCCCAATATAGGTGCCTAATGGTATAACTGTCGAGTGTAAAGATATGATCTCACATCCTCCAATGACAACGTATCCTTCCCAACAATAAATGAGTGCACAATGTTCTCATATAATGCGGGCAATGAAACCAACTGAATCAAGGCTGCATCATCATCTTCAATCTTGACATCAATATCCATTGATCCATAAATATTGTATTCAACTGATAAGGGTGATCCTTCAGCTGAGTGCCCTCATGAATCCGAAGACTGAACATTCGTTGTTTCAACAACAACGTACTAGTCAGAGATTTTCCGTTTAAAAAATCTTAGGTTTCAATGACAGCTCAGCCGCAATATACTCTTTAGCAAATTCTATGATAATATCATCTGACATACACAACATGATTGTTGAATATGCCTTTTAATCCAGACTAGACATCTCAGCGGATCCGAAATCCACCGTCTTTGTCAATGGAGCCTATATATATCCTTTGTTGATTTAACAAGGCACGTATCTTGATCTGCATTAAACTGAAAATGTTTTTGTCTGTAAATTTGTCGATTTTCACGTTAATTGCAGACATCCTTCTTGCCGGTTCCCAAAACATAGCTTTGATCACAGCCTTGGTGGCAACCAATCTCGATCGGATGGTATGCGAATTCCATGAACCTTGCTTTGATACTGGTGTGTTCAATGGATTGCAAGAAGAACCAAGAAAGCAGAAGCAATTAAATCGTAAAATCAATTAATCAATCACAACAAGCAAGAAGACACGAAATTTAATGTGGTTCCCCAACGTTGTGTTGACTACATCCATAGATAGAAAAGAGGATTTGATTATTTACAGAAAGTTACAATGATATTGCTACACCAGCTTGGTATTTATAGTCTTGGGACCCAAACCCTAGACGACACAATAACCCACTATCTGATTTACTAAAACACCCCCGGACGCTGCCTTCCCAGATTCAGATGAATACCACAAGATATAACTAAATTCTGGCTCAGAGCTGACTAGACATGAACATAACATAATTTAGACGTGATCACCATAATTTGAGTGAGAACATCAGACTTGATGCTCGGATGAGTATTTAGACGCATATTTCAGATAAAGCTACCATCTTTGTATGTAATGTCATGTTCTCCGATACCGAGTCCTTATCTAGAAAAGAACATTCGGCGCGTATAACATTAAATAAATTCAATATTATATGCAAGTTTCTACGTCATCGTATCAAAATAAAGAAAACGGAAGCTAAAAAGACTCGGGTGAAATCATAAATTCTACTAGAATAGATTAAAACCGTGATAAAGATAGAAATGTTGTCTTACAACAAAGATAATTCCAAATCATACAAAAATGATGTTTCAAAAGTAAGGTAAAACAATTGATCTTACAAGTAAGCCTTGAAATAAAAAACAACATAAGTCTTGGAAAAGAAAGCAATTTAGTTGATACATCATAGATAATAAAAGAAAAGGAAGTCAAGTAAAGCATGGCATCGTCAATTATCATCCTCAAAGTCGTCACCAACCTCTTGTTCAACCTGTTTGTCTTCTCACCCCAAAAGCACAAAACAACCATGAAATCAAGGTAAGTACAAAGGCACTTAGTAAAGAGTATAAGCTATTGAATAATTAAGATTTACAATGAAAGGTACATGTAATTATTATGTTATCTTTGTGAGACCGACTCAAACTCTAGGGTTCACTTCATGCTCATCAACATGTCATGTGATCCTAATTGTTTCCAGCTTAGCTTATCTATTTTACAACTGTATTCAAGGGAACTACGCATGGTGCTACTCACCATAAAGTATCTGGGTGCAACCTATTGGTCGATCACACTAATAGCCACAGGATAGCCCCTATAGTGTACATGTTCGGTGAAGTCCCTCCGTACTTGGGATCTTAGTAACAAACGGAGATATTCATTCACGAAGTCCCTCTACTCATTGTTTCCATCAGAGGTCAACAGAGTTATTAATTTTATCCGACCGTCCACACATCACGATATAGACTTGTGACTTACCAAGAAATAAAATGATGTTTAGGCTTTTAACTACATACATATGTTATTAATCGTTAACTAGAAATCTAAGTGTTTTCAAAGAAAGGCTCACTTACAACTTCTACTCCCTCACCTAGACAACTAGACGTTGAAATCCTAACACAATACATAGACACTAATGAATACTAATTCATCAAAGCATTGGCCAATCATGCTCTTCCGACTGTCCTGAACTTCAACCCTTAGGAAGAATACATTCGGTGCTGGAACTAAACATATCAGAATCTTAATCATGGCTTGTTCATGTTCATATAGTGTTATTAGATTAAAAAAAGATTCAAAACTATATTGGGGGCTCAAAACACTCAATATAGAAAAAACAACAGTTTTGGCGTGCTATAGACTTTCAGCGTGTGCTAACAAAACAACAAATCAGACAGCTTTCTGGTTTGGTTTTAGCATGCACTAAACCTATTCTTCGGGCACTAAAACGTCACCAGAACCCTGCTTACATCTGCTTGTAATTTGGAGCGCGCTATGCCCTCTTTTGTCCTGTCCATTCTGCTCACGTTTTAGCGCGTGCTAAATTCCTCTGGTGCATTCTAAAAGGGTCATTTTTACCAAAACTTGCCCTTTTCAACACATTAAGAATTCAAGCTGATTCCAAACATTTTGACAGCATGAAATACATGCAAACAACAAAAAAAACAATTTCAGAACATGTTATAACATGTCACATCACAACAAAAACACTTAAGCATGAGTTTTAACCACAATTCAACACCACAAATCAATCCTAACATGATAAAACCATAACTAATCAATAATAAATGTCTCTTACTTGTTTGCTAAGAAAATCCAAGAAAAACTTCCAAGAAAACTGCAGTACTTCTGAACTTCCCCAAGGAAACCTACTTGATCAACGATTTGACTAGAATTACTTGTGATCAACAACTTCTGAACCATTAGAACTATGAAATTAACCTCTTAACAAGTAGAACTTGATCAATAACCAAAACTACGGCTTTTTATTACCTTTTCAAAGTTCCACCTTTTTAGTATCAACTTGTATCCCTTCCCCCGTTGATTCTGAATCTCTAATTGTTTCTGAAAACGATGAGAGCCTTGTGAGAATGTGGAAGAATTCTCCCTTGTCTTTTCGTTTTCTTTTTCTCTGATAACCATAGTTTGAACTTTGAAGGAGCACCACTACCGACAAAATCCCTTTGAATATGGAAGGTTTATATTCCCCAAAAATAACCGCAACGAGTTATTGAAATATATGTCTTGAATTCCATAATTTAATTCCAATAATCCATCCTTTTATTTATTGTAAAATTTAATAATGATAAAATAATTAAACATAATATCCTTAACTGAGTTAACCGGCAGCGGATGAAATTAAGTCTTTATGAAAAACTTGAGTTTATCAGTTTGCCAAGATTAAATGCAGTGTTGTACTGACTTAGTTTCTAATGTTTGCTGAGTTTGTGATCAGGTGCTACGAAAATTAAGATGCAGTAAATAAATGCGAAAAGTAAGTAAATAAGTGAGACAAAAATTATAGAGGTTCCAGGTGGTGTAATCCTGTCAGTCCTCTCTTCCCCTGTGATGTAGGAGGCCAAATTCACTATGTTCTTGGGATTTACAGTTACCAGACACAAAGTAAATTTAAACACTGATTGTCATTCACTAATCCCTAGCTTCACCATCTTCCAGCTTTAGTCTTCAACATGTCGAATTGCTGTTTAAACTAAGCTTTCTACACTGGTCCTTGAAGAGTAGTATTGCCTCTACACCAGCTACACAAACCCAATCTTCTTGACTGCACTCAACTGTCCTTCACACTTTCTTGGTGTTTCACAGTCTAAACCTTTGATGAATACTTATGAACACTTTGAAGATTTCTTGATCGTTCAATATAGAAATTAGCAGGAGTTCTTTTGATTCACTTTCCCCCTTACTTGAATATTTCTTGATAAATTTAACCTTAAAACGTCGCACTTCACCTTGAGGTAGAAGTGTCCTATTTATAGGTGTTTCTCCAACGGTTAGATGAATTTGAACGTTTGAATTTGAATCCCTATATCCCTTGGTGGTCCTGCTGATTCTGTTGAATGTCAGCGTCCTTTCTGACATTTCTGTGCAACCATTAAAATTGCTTACTTTATAACGGTCAGATTCTCCTTCCGTTTTTCTTGACCTGAGCATGAAAACTTGCCTTATATGATTTAGTCAGTTTTCAGCTTAAGAGCATTAACTGAGTTTTTACTCTTCTTCAAAAAGCTCAGTACTCTATTCTTCATCTGATTATAATTGACTTAATCAGAGTACACCATAATTCACAAATCAGCTAAGATATCATTGTCCTTATATATCTTAGGTAACATACAAGATCCATAAAGTCAATTCAGGCCATCACAGACTTTCCTGAATTCTAACTTTACAGTCTTGGCTTTATCCTTCATAACTGAGTTTCCCTCAGTTCTTCAATCTTCTATAACTGAGTCTGTGTCCCTCAGTCTTCAGTTTTAGATATGTCAACTGAGTCTGTGTCCCTTAGCGAACTTACCTTCTTCAGTTTCTATAGCTGTGCTCTGAATCAACTTTCCAATATGATTTTCTTTGGTTGTAAACTTAGTTCTCTTAAAGTCATCAAGTCAATTTCTCGTTTTATCAGTTCTGATCCTAGAACTATTATAGTGCTTGTCTGATTTACCTATAAAAATATCAGACTCTAATAAATCCAATACATTGATTTCTAGACATCTTTTTGCTTTGCACTATAACGGCTAGTTATGACACTTCATCAATGGGGTTAAAAACAATAGTTAAATAACTGATGAATCATCATCGAAACATAAATTTTATTTCCAACAATTTCCCCCTTTTTGATGATGTCAATACCCTCCTTAAAAGCAATGCAAAAAGATATGGACAAAATAAAATAACGAACACAAATAACTGAAAAACTGAGATTTTATTGATGGACTGAGTTACAAAGTATTAGAATACAAATACATGAAAAGAAACTAAGTTCAAGCTTCTTTTCCTATCCCTTCGTTAGCTCCACTTGTCTTGTTATCATAGATTTCAGCAATTTCTCTCATACCAGCATTCGTTGTCGTGCTCTCGATTCCATGGATGTTTGCCCATACGTTCCATGAATCTGTCATGCTATGTTTGCTTAAAAATTTACTCTTGAACAATATTGAAAATACGAATACAATTCTTCTTAATCTTTCACTTGTGGCTGTTTTTAGTATGTCTTGAACGAACTCAAGTTCAGTCTTTTCAACTTTTTCTGAAGCCTTTTCTAGAGTACCATTTCTCTCCCATTTTCTCAGTTTGTGCCAATAGTGCACAAGAATCCTTTGCATGCTTACAAAAGTTTCTAGGGCTTGTTCCCTTGATTCACCTTCCTGTGTGGGTAGCTCTCTAAAAACATTATACAGCTGTGAATCTAGACCAATCCTTTTCTCAGTTGGTTCTGACAACTTTGCAATCAGCTCCATCTCTTCATCAGTCATGTCTGCTCTGGCTTTCTTCAGTTTGACCAGTTTCTCATCAATGCTTTCAAGAACATTTGGCATATCAAATGCATTGACTTTTAACTGGTCCAGACTTTCCCCCTTATTGACATCATCTTTATTGATCAAGCTCCTGATGTAAGAATTTTGGTGCTACTAATTTGATGCCAAGGTAGTCTGTGCAACAACTGGGTCTTTCATTGCATTCTCCAGTAGAATCAATCTGTCAACCACATTGTTAAGAATGCCTTCCAATCTTCCTTGTGTCTCAGTTTTCCTCGCATCAGTTTCAATGGTAGTTTTGAGAATTTCAATCAAAGGGTTGTGGCAGTCCTCTTTGACACTGTTCAATCAATTTTCCATGTTGACTCATTCATGTTTGTTTTCCTCCGTGGATTATAAAACTTTTCTAAAAATACTTAGATCATCTTTTTGAATTTTCACAAGCTCATTAAAATAGAATTTGATGGCATCAGCTTGTGTAGGCACTTCATTTTTAGTTTCAGCTTTCTTTTTCTTCAGTTTTATCCCTTTCATCTCCAGGTACTTTCTCAGCTTCAATCTGAGACTTGCTTGCAACAATCTCAACTGTTTTTATCTCTTTGAGAGGAGTAGAAGTAATTTGAATCAGCTTTTCTTTAAAATCCGCAGTTTCTCTTACTGGTGACTTATAATCAGTTTCTTCTTTAGCAATGTCAACTTTTGCTATTTCGAGCACACCTCTGTCATTTGGAGACTGATATCCTTCTTTCTCTTCATATTCTGATTCAGACTGAGTCTCAGAGTCCGAATCACTACTTCCTTCAGTGCTATCTTCATCAGAATCTTCAGCAGCATCTTTTGCCGTTTCCTTTTGTTGGAGTGAGGCGAGAATCCCTTTTTTTTAAATTAGGATCTCCCTATGAATCATCATCATTGTCATTATCATCCTTCCTAGACTTAGAAATTTCCTTTCCAGCATGCTTCTTCCAGTAGCTGTTCCTGATCAATGTGTAAACCAAGCGTAAAAAATATTCAGAACTAAATAGTTGGGATAGATGAGTGATATCAAACAGACTGAACACCCATTTCTCTTCAGTTTCCCTCAGCATTTGTTGTTCTCTTTGATTTTTGATTGAGCTGAACTTCCAGTATTGATAGGCATCAAGTCTTCTAAAATCATCTTCAATCAGTTTCCCAATATCGACAGATGGTTCAGGCTGGGTTATGATTTCTTCAGTTACTCTGGGAATTTCTGGATTGAACTCTACTAGAGTCTCAATTCTCTCATCTTCAGTTTTCCCTTATTCAGTTCTGCTGGATTCCTGTTCAGCAACAACTGGGATGACGGATGATTCAGCTAGGACTAAGATAACTTGCTCAGTTTCCAGTTTCTCTTCAGCAACAACAACTTTTTCTTCATTAACAAGTTTGTCCAGAGTGATGGCTTGTACTGGTGCATTTTCAACTTCACCAACTTCTTTTTCTTGCGACTGAGATTCAAGTCTAGACATTGATTTTTGTGGTGTAGATTTAGACATAGCAATTAAATTGAGCATGGTCAAGATTTCTGATCCAATCAGCTCTACCTCACCGCGCGCTCTTCATCATCGATTTCGATTCTCTCGTGGCTTGTTCTCCTCGAGTGTCCTTTTGGCGATCTTGAACTATCCTTTATTCAACAACGACTTTCAACAAATTGGTTCTCTCATCGGTGACTGGTTTTGTGGGGGTTTCCTAAGTTCTGGGTTTCTTAGCTAGATCTTTGGCAACTGAGGTAGCAGATTTTGCTGGTGAAGGCTCCATGATCTTCTTAGCAATTACCACATCGTTGGCCTTTTCCTATTCTTCAAGTTTTCTCTTTTTCTCCCTTAACTCTTCCACTTGTTCAAAGAATTCAGCACTTGTTAGAGGCTTCTTTGATCTTTTGCTTTTCTTTTTAGGTTCAGCCTCAGAACCTTCAACTTTACTCTTCCCATATTTTTCTTCTTTAGCTGCAATTTTGCCATCTATAATTGCAGTTTCCTTTCTCTGTGCAATGCCGAAGTGGTCAATAATCCTTTGAGCCAATATTGCTAGAATGTTCTTATGATCAAATATTCCTTTCTTCTCGTCAGTTTTCTTCTTGGGCACATCAGAAGATTGTGCTATCAATTGGTCCAAATATATCTCTGCCAATTGAAATCTTCTTCAAACCAGATAACTTACAGCAAATCTATCTTGGTGCTAGAAAGATTACTAAAATTGCCTGCATTTCCAATTACACAATTTGTGAGCATCTTAGTCAAATAATTGAATTCAGGCTTGAGAAGTCCTGTACTTCTAGATAACAACACATTTGAGTCTTCTTTAACTGTGATGATTTTCCACAACTTTTCCCTTTGTTCTTTGGTCACTTTCAACGCTGAAGAGTATCCAGATTTTTTGAAGCCAAATATATCTGCAATAAGATCTTCAGTGACTTTGATTTCTTTCTTATTGACTTGGGTTATGTAGGTAAAGATCCTTTCATCTTCTATGCTTTTGCTCCAAAACTCATAGAAGTCGCCGAGGCTGTCTAATGAATGATATGTATATCTTGCGACATATTGATCGAGTGAGATGATCATTCCAATTCAACTCTGGTAAAAGTCATGATTTTTGAAGGTTGAATTGATTTTGGTGAAATTTGAAGATTAGAGAAAAAGTTTATGTGAGGGATAATGCAAAAACTGAGTGTAAAGAGTTTATGTGAAAAATACGAGAATTTTTATAGGTAGTAGATGAGGTAGTTAGAAAGTTTTGAGTGGGTTTTAAGAGGTCTTTTCATAAGTCACATCTGGCATTGAGATTGCGAAAAAGATGGTGAGTGGAGAGGTGGACGGTCGAGATCAATGTAGGTCACAACTTTTCTGTCATCCGTAGCTTGTATCAGTGAATGCAATAGATACGGTGTATCTCCAGCTGTAAATGTCCAGCTTGATCTTATCCAAAACTTGAAACAGTTGCCTTTTTGGTCAATTCCAAAACTCAGTTGAGAATATGACTCATTTTTAATAATCACAGGTTCTTAGTCTTCTCAGCTTTTGATTTTCTCCTACAAAACAAATTGAGAGATTTTTGTTATCCATATCTGTTTGTGTCCTTTTTGATTAGTTTTTGAATTTCTGTAATTCTTAGATGGCTTGTTAATCTTAGACTTATACCTTTCTTGATATTTTGACTGAGTAAAGTCAGTTTTCACAAACTTTTGCTATTTTGGTCTAACAGTCT
The DNA here is from genome assembly GCA_026214975.1 of Gentiana macrophylla. NCBI lineage: Eukaryota > Viridiplantae > Streptophyta > Magnoliopsida > Gentianales > Gentianaceae > Gentiana > Gentiana macrophylla. The sequence continues at coordinate 60,695,841 of CM047805.1, forward strand.
TTTGTTCATCCATTTTGTGAAACTGATATGATCTTTTAGTGATCATAGGTGCATTCCAGTCTTCATCAGTAGGAAAGAGTCTTCCTTTCCCCTGAATCTGTTATTCCATGAATGATAATCATTCATTGATGAATATGACTTGAATGTTCTTTTAACTGATTTCTGATCAGTTGGGCCCTTTTCAGCCATCTGATTCTTCCTGTAGAATCTTTCGGTTTATGTTTGCCACCGATCGATTTTATAGATTTTTCGATTTTAAATTGAGGTTGTCTTTGAGTTTTTGTCGGTTCTAACAGCTTCTTTCATTTTTTTGAGTTCCCCGACTTTTATGCGCTTTTGAACTTAGGTTCAGCTGAACTAGGTCTGAACTTAGAATTCTATTGAATGTCAAACCCTAAACCCTTTTCTATCTCCAAATGGTTTTATTGGTTTGAACTGAACGTTGGGAATTGGATCAACTGATGACTTTGTGATGTTTATTACCTCTGTTAGTTCATCAGTTGAGCAATTTTCCTTGGTTCCACTGTTAGCCTTGATAAGGTTAATCTCAACATTCAATCATAGAATTTCAGCTTTCAACATTTCTTTTTCCTTTTTGACATTCTCATAATTTTTTGAATTTCCTATGTTGGTCCCTTGAAAAGGCTTTGGTTAAGTTTAGAGGGGGGGTGAATAAACTTAACACTTAAAACTTTGGAGTTAACAAATTCAACTTCTTCACAGACCTGGCGATATTTCAGAGTCTACTAAGACCTCATGAGCTCAGCCGATAAACCGTAGTTCATCGACAGTTTAGTTTGCTGAATTTGTGCAGCGGAATTATATCAATATTAAACCTTAGTACTTGTTGTTAAATATGATACTAAGTATTAGATACTTAGTAGTGCAAGTGTGTGATTTCAGTTGCTAGATTCAGTGGGTTGATGAATGAAATAAACTAAGTGCAGAAAGTTAATGCTGAAAGTAAATAGTAAGATTTTATAGTGGTTCCAGGTGGTGTAATCCTGTCATTCCACTCTTCTCCTGTGATGTTGGAGGAAATCCACTAGAGATCTTTGATATAGCTTTTACAAAGATTCCTAAGGTTACTTGTCCTTCACCAATAACTATGGCTTCACAAATCCTGGCGGGAACAGTAGGATTGTCGCTCCCGAGTCTTCCACTGGTCCTTGAAGGGTAGGATTGCCTCTTCACCACTCTCCACCACAAACAACAGATCTTTCACACCCAACAGATGCTTCACTGTTTTTCAAGAGTTCTTTATGAAATAAAGATTGAATCAAATAAATGATTCAGTTGCAGCAGCTTGATTAGGATGATGTAATCTGCAGCTTGCAGTCTCCAAGTGTGTAATCTTGATGCAGCTTGAATACAGAATACACTTGAAGAAATTTACTAGATCAGCAGCCTTATGCTCAGCAAGTTCAGCAGGGTGTTTTTCAGCTCAGTATTGTCACTTAAAGTTTATCCAAATTTTTCATCATCTTTTTCTGAGTTGAAAGTCCTCTATTTATAGGCAAGAATGCATGTGACTTGTATTTGAATTTCAAATGTAACCGTTCCTTGTTTTTGTCCCATCTGATTTGCATTCTGTCACTATTCATAGGGTCGACACTCGATGTAATTCCTTTTGATGGTCAAATCTGTCCCACCCTTTGACTTGTGTCCATTGGATAAAGTCCTGAATCATCCCAACGTTCTTTTAATCCTAACCACTGATTTGTTTGATCGAATCAGAGGTAGTTGGCTTTCCTTATCCATGTGATTTTCCAAAATAATCGAGGTATATATCAGCAGGTTCATCAGTCTGCTGAAGTACCAATCAGTCTGCTGATCATCATATTTCTATATATAAAATATAATGCAGCTGATTACTTTTATCTAACTTTTATTTGTGAAGTTAGATTACACCATTTTAATTATAACCAAGTTCCAAACATCATCCAACTTATGGAACTTAGACCTTCTACACAAGGTATATGTAATCAGTTTAGGTCATCACAGACTTGCCTAAATTCTGATTCCATATCCTTGACTTTAAATACTATGTTTGATCCCTTAGCCTTCATTTACTGAGTTTGAACCCTTAGTCTTCAGTCTTCAGTCTTCAGCAGGTTCTTGACTAATCTACTGACCTATCTACCTTCATCGACTTAGACCATCTGCGATATCAATCAATGACCTTTTTACAAAGGCTTGTTTGATGAAACCTATTTATGAATCAAACTCTAATAAACCTATACATTTGATCTAGACATCTTTTTGCCTTTGCACTATAACAGCTAGTATGGCACTCATCATCAAAACTAAGAAATAAGTCCAACAATTTCCCCCTTTTTGGTGATGATGCCACTACCCTTACCTAATCAGCGAAGCAAAAAGATAAAACACAAGAACAGAACAAGTATTCATCTTTCATTAAAATCATTTGTTCAAGGCTATTACAAACTAGATACAGCAAAGATAAAGAATGATAAGTATGCTGATCTATTGTCTCTTTTCTCTTTCTTGTCTGGCCTTCTCAGCTTGCTCTTGATAGGCTCTGATCTGTTCTATCATATCCCTCATCCATTCATTTTCAATCAGTGTAAAATCAAGTGATAAGCTCTGATCTGTTCTATCATATCCCTCATCCATTCATCCAAACTTCATATACAGTTCTTTAAACTCTTCAAGTGAATCCTTTGCTTTTGTGATAGGCAAGTTCCTATCACCTCTGCCACTTCTTCCACTTCTTCCACCTCTGTTGCTTGCCCTTAAGGCTTTAACTCTTGCTTCCCAAAATTTTAACCCCAAGAAAGAGTTAAGACCTTCATGAAACCCCATGTCATGATAAGGTCTCATCCTGTTGTAATACTCTTTCTTAAACTGTCTAAGAAGATCATCATTAAGTTGAACTCTGCCAGGTGCAGGTTGCCTGAAAGCATTGGTTTCATCAGTCCATCTCTTCTGTGCAAAGAGTCTTACAGCCTCCTTTGCTGCAGCTGATTGGCCCTCTTCCCCCTTAGTGACATCATCAACAAAACGGGATATAAGGCCATGAATACCCTCCTGTGATACTATCACTCTATGCAATTGACCTTCCATAGTTCCAGTTCTAGTATCAATAGCAGTGATCCTGGATTGCAATGTCTCCTCCAGTCTGTTGATCCTTTCAGTAAGTTTGGGATCAGGCAAAGCAGGTTGGTGTGCAGCAGCAGAGCTCGATGAGGTTCAGTGTTGCGAAAGGTTGTCAAGTTTCGATGGATAGAAATAAGTTGATCTTTCGTAAATTTATCTTTTGCAAGATTTCCAACCTTGATGCCCTCACATCTAGTATTAGATCATTTACAACATTTTGGGTAGATGTGAAGTTTGAAGGAACTGTGGCAGTTGATTGACTGTTTTCATTTACCATCTTCATCGATTCTTCAAATCTTTCTTCCTATCTGTCCCAGCTTGTCCTAAATCATTGCATATCATGCCTTACAGTCCTTAACTCATTCAACACTTCAATCGCACTTCACTGGTCATCCTTCCACTAAAGGCTTTTATCACAGTTCCTCAACATTGTACTGTGGCCTCTGATTGCTTATCACCATTGCCCAACTCCTATCCAGTCCAGCAGGGTTAGGTCCTTCATATTCCTCCAGGATAGGATCAATGGCAGGTTCCTCAAAAATAGGTACAAATGCCTGAGGGGAAATAACATCAATATCTTCTTCTTCAGGCATCTGAAATTCCTCATCACTGAAGTCAAAGTCCAGCAGCTGCTCATCCTCATTAATGCTAGCCTCCTGCGACCATCTTTCCTTCAAAGTGGTCTTGCCTCCAGAGGCTCCACTACTACAAAGAGCCTCATCAACAACAAGGGTTTCCTCCAAACCCAAATCAGTTCCAACCTTTGTCCAGTCTTTGTTTGAGACTCAAAGACTGCACTCTCCTGCTCCAACCTTTGTTCAGTCTTGTTTTATAGCCCAAAGAACTCTGCACTCTCCTCTTCAATTCTCTCGTGGATTGAATACACCTCATTATCCACTTGGAATCCTTCTGCATGACCAATCTTGTGCAGGATGATGGCAGATTTAGTAAGAGTGCCCTCAAAGTCAAATCCATCCTGATACTCAATGGATTCCTCTAAACTGACACTAGGTTCAATGAAATCAATAACCTTCTCTCCATCCAAATCCTCACTCTGTTCAGCTTCAGTTTGTGCAGTAGGCTCTATACCATGGAATGTACTTGGTTCATCAGTCAGCCTACTAGCACTCAGAGTAATGCCTTCATTGATCAGTGCCTCCAGATCATACATGGTGAGATCCTGTAGATCCTCATCCATCTCTCCAGTCTGCTGACCCTCAACAGACTTACCAGTATCAGTGGACTGTTGTACAGGTGGTTCATTTGTCAGTGCAGCCCCACTTGATTCTCCTGGTCCAGAGGGAAAGTCTCCTCTACTATCTGATGATGAGGAAGAATCATCCTGACCATCTCTTGGATCTCTAAACTTGATACCCTCCTCCTTCTGTTGCTCATCAAATAAATCCATCAATCCTGATTGCAGCAAGGTTGTATCAATCAGATCTAGCAAGTTCTCCACTCCCAGTTTTTCAAAAGCCCATTCTTAAAGATCATCATTGGTTCAAGAATGGCTTTTGTCTTTTGTAGAAACCAAACTTCCACTGAAAGTAGTCAGCAATTTGCTGAAGTTTGGGATCTACATACTCCTCTGTTTTCTTTCTTTGTTTCACATGCCTTTCAAATGGCATGAAGGATCTCCTGGGAGCAACTCCAGTACCTTGTTGACCTCCAAAGGTTCCAACAAGTTGATTCAAAGTTTCTTCAACAGATGTCTGAAAGTCAGTAGGTTGCTGTGATTGTAGATTTGTGCCTACTACTTCCATCTGTACAACACTTGATTCCCCCCGACTTACATGCTCATCAAAGGGGTTAGCAAGCAGATCGCTTCTTCCCCGAACTTTTGCCACATTTGCGTGGTCTTCAATCAAGTCCTCAACTACTTCTTCAACTACCACAAAGAGTTCGAGATACAATGGTTTGTTTGTGGTTCTTCAAATAGATACTACAAAGAGGCTCGGTCGATGGATCTCAGATATCTTCAACAGATTGCTCAACAACAACTTTGTCCAAAGATCGATGACTTGACAACCTCTTCATGTGAGGAGTCAAGAAATCACCACAGCGGAATGATAGTTAAGGGCTCACCTCAACGACCTCTTCTTCCTCTTCTATCGATGCCTCTTCTTGGGCTCTCTCAGGCCTCCAAATTTTTCAATTCTTTTCCTTTGCCATGCTTTTTCTTTTGGCAATCTCCTTCATTCTTTTGGAGAGGGGTTCATCATCATCTTTTCCAGTAGATTTTCACTTTCTACTAGCTTCCTTCTGTTGTTCCCTTAAAATTTCAACAACAGTTCTTCTTGTAGCAACAAAGCAGATCAAGAACCTCCACTTGACCTCAAAGACTCAAGCTGCAGCTCAGGCTTTGTTGTTTCCTTGTCTTCTTTGAAGGCTTTAATACCTCAGTTATTTTCTTTGCAGCTCCACTCTTTCATTTCTCAGCAGTTTTCTTGGGTGCAGCAGGTTTGATAGATATCTTCTTAGTTTGCTGAACCTGCTCACCACCAGCATCTCCATCATCTCCATCATTATCATCACCAGCATCTTCTCCAGCAACCTCTTCATCATCATCTAGACCAGGAATATCATGATCAATTTCCTTCTTATATCTAGACTGATTGATCTTTTCAGATGCTACATCAGGGATTCCAAGATGATTCAGCAGAGTCTGAACCATCAATCCTAAGGGCAGGGCCTTCGACTTTCTCTTTCCCTCTTTGTATTCCTTGAAAACCTTCTTCATATAATGGATGAAGTATCTAGCCCAATCGAACTTCATGCTCCTGCAGATGATAATCATCAACTCTATCTTGGGCCCTGATAGAGTATCCATACTTCCAACTAGTCCCAGTATGTTTTTAGCAATCGCTTGCTCAAGTGATCGTATTCACTTCAATATGTTTGCGCTGATGCCTGAACGGATTTGGTGGTCGCATTTGTTTTAATCGATCAACAAATGCCATTTTGTCCAATCCCATTGCTTCAGGATTGACCGAGCCATCCACCACTTCAACAAATCCAAAACTTCCCTCAAAGAAACTGGGAAACTTCAATTTCTTGCCCATTTACGGCGAGCTTTAAATGCTTGATTCCTTCCTCAGATCTCGAATATTTCTCCGTAAACCGACAACATTTGTATAAGAAATTGTTTCGAGTCTTATATTCAACACATTCTCCGCACCGCATACCTCCTTATTCTTCGACCAATGTTAATGGCTAGTTCAGTTCTGTTTGCATCTTCAACAAAACCTCTAACACTTTGGCTTGATTCAATTTGTACATCAACTTTTTCGGCCATTTTGAAGAGAAGAATGAGATGAAGAAGATTGAACCTCAAATCTGTATTCACACTAAGTAAAAGATCGCAATGATAAAGCAGATTTGCAAGTGATGATTCTGCTGTGTGATAGCCTGAATATATAGACAGTGGGTGGTTGAAACTGTCAGTGCACGTATATTGAGGTAACCACGATTAAACTAAATAAATGCTGGCTTGACACGTGTTCCATAACATATGATAACCGTTAGATCATGTTAACTGTGGTTATAAAGGATAAAATAAATATCCCGCCAATATGCTTTTTGACTTTAATAACTTTGACTGAGTAACGTTCCATCCAAAGCAGGTGATCCTCGGCAGGTGGGCTCGGCTGATCTGGCGATAAATAGGCTTCAAAGACCTGGCGACATATGTACTCTGCTGATCCCTATTTTCTTCTTGTTTTGTTCAATTGATAATACAAGATGAAGTTTAATACCTATGACTGATCTGTCAAGTGAGCTCACCCAAAATGACAAAGACCAATCCCCTTGGCAACCTCATTTGCTCAATTGTCCAAACATAAGTACATAGAATTGTTGATACCAATGACTAATCTGCTAAGTGAGCTCACCCAGCATAGCAAAGAGTAATCCCCTTGGTGAATTCCAGTACATTGCTGAATATCAGTCAACTTTTATAATTCCAAGTTCAGTCCTTAATTTGGCAAATCTTTCACCGTCAAGTGGTTTAGTGAAAATATCAGCAAGTTGATCTTCAGTAGGGATGTATAGAACCACCACATCTTTCTTTTCAACATGATCTCTTATAAAATGATGTCTCACATCAATGTGCTTGGTTCTTGAGTGCAAAACAGATTTTCTCGTGATTGCAATTGCACTAGTGTTATCACACATAATTGGAATTTCCTTTTCTTCAATTCCATAATCCCTTAATTGTTGTCTTAGCCAAAGTACTTGTGCACAAAGAACTTCCAAGCGAGAATGTATTCAAATTTTCAAGTGGTGGAAGTTGATATAGAATTGCTTTCTTGCTAAACCAGAAACTAGTCTATTTCCCATTAACCGACGGTGTTCTGAGAGGTGATTTTTCTCAAATCTTGCAACCAAAGATAATCGAATCTGAATAGGATATCACTTTGAAGCTTCCTTCCTTGGAATACCATATCCCTACTCCCAAGGTCTCTTTAATGTACTTGAGAACTCTCTTGATCGCACTAAATGACTTTCTTTAGGTTTAGATTGAAATCTTGCACAAACACCTACAACAAAGGATATATCAGTCTCTGGCGGCGCTTAGTACAATGATCGCCTATCATCCTTCCTAGATAAGGTCCGATCAACATCTTTGCCTTTTATCTTCATCCAATCGATGTTTGTACTCATAGGAGTTGAATTCTTAGTCTTTGTTTTCCATACCAAACTTCTTCAAAGAACTCATTGGTATATTTGGTTTGATGAATGAAGATTCCATCTTTCATCTGTTTAACTTGCAATCCCAAAAAGTAGTTCATTTCTCCTATCATACTCATTTGGAATTTGCTCTTCATTAGATTTGCAAACTTTTCCCAAAGTAAATCATTTTCAGATCCAAAAATTATGTCATCCACATAAATTTGTACCAATAGGTCTTTGTCCCTCCACTGATTCTGAAAAGTGTCTTGTCAATGGTGCCTTTTGTAAAACCATTGTCCACCAAGAATTGAGATAGAGTCTCATACCATGCTCTTGGTGCTTGTTTCAGTCCATAAAGTGCTTTGTTGAGTGTATACACTTTATCTTCTTGATCTTTAACTTCAAATCCAGGAGGTTGCTGAACATACACTTCCTCCTCTAGAATGCCATTCAAAAATGCACTCTTGACATCCATTTGATATACTTTGAAGTTTTTATATGCAGCATGTGCCAAGAAGAATCTGATAGCTTCCAATCTTGCAACAGGTGCAAATGTTTCATCAAAATCTATTCCTTCATCTTGAGAATAGCCTTTTGCAACTAGTCTGGTCTTATTCCTCACAATGGTACCAGATTCATCAAGTTTATTTCTGTATACCCACTTAGTACCAATGATATTTGCATGATTTGGCCTATCAACTAGTGTCCAAACTTGATTTCTTTCAAATTCATTTAATTCCTCTTGCATAGCAATTATCCAATCTGGATCTGAAATTGCTTCTTCAACAATTTTAGGTTCCATTTGAGATAGAAAACAAGTAAACATAGCTTCCAGTTGTCTTCTAGTCCTTACACCTTGCTGTACATTGCCAATAACTTGTTCAATAGGTGATTCCTTAACCATTGTGGATTTTGGTTATTTTGATTTTCAGAACATCATCTTCGTAGTAGTCTCATTGTAGCTTCTCCTCCTAGTGGGGTCACAGATCCTTGAACTGCCTGATTGTTGCATCAAGCAATATTACCACAGGGTGTTCAAGAGGGGCGATGATCGAAACTTTTAAATCATTGAATCTTTCCAAAACTTCAACACAATCTTGATCAGTGACTTGTTGATTCTCAGCAGGTTCACAATCTTCATCTTCCATACCAGTAAATTTAGGTTCATCAAACACAACATGGATTGTTTCTTCATGTTTCAGTGACCTCTTGTTCAGTACCCTGAATGCTCTACTGACTGAAGAATATCCCAAGAAAATTCCTTCATCTGATTTTGGTTGGAATGTTTTCAAATGTACCTTATGATTTAGAATAAAACATTTGCTTCCAAATGGATGGAAATAGGATATGTTAGGTTTCCTTCCATTCCAAACCTCATAAGGTGTCTTCAGCAGCTTCTTGTTTACTGATGTTTTGTTTTGTGTATAACATGCTGTATTTACTGCTTCAGCCCAATATCTTTCAGGTAGCAATGCTTCACAAATCATTGTTCTTCCTGCTTCCTGTAGAGTTCTGTTTCTTCTTTCAGCAACCCCATTTTGCTGAGGTGTACCAGCAGCAGCAAGTTGATGTAGTACACCATTCTGTTCACAATATTCTCTTATAACTTTATTGAGAAATTCAGTACCCTGATCTGATCTTATCTTTATTACTGTTAAACTTTTCTCATTTTGTAATCTCTTCAAAAGATTAGGCATGCTTTGAAGTGTTTCACTTTTCTTGTTCATAAATATCACCCAAGTGTACCTTGAATAATCATCCACAACCACTAAAGTGTACTTCTTTCATGTTACACTTGTTGGAGTTATTGGTCCAAAAGATCCATATGCATCACCCAACACTCTATTAGTTGATTGTTTGGTCTTTGATTTGAAACTTGACTTTATCTGCTTACCTGCCGACATGCATCACATATAGCATCCTTCTTGAATGTGATCTCGTAGTAAACCAATCACTAGCTTCTTCTTCACAAACCGATTAATAATCATCAAAGTTTAAGTGATTCAACTTCTTGTGCCATAACCAATTGAGTTCTGATTTGGTATGCACAACCAGGCAGGTTTCTGAATCGCAGAGAGACCAATCAACAACATACATGTTCATTTGCCTTCTAACGGCAAAGTACAACTTGATCACCTCTTTCACTAATGACAATACAGTTGTCTTTGTCAACAGTGACCTTGTATCCCATGTCACAGAATTGTCCAGTGCTCAGCAAGTTGTAGTCCAGTCCTTCCACATATGCAACATTCTTGATTGTAAGTCCATTTCTGATAAGTGTGCCATATCTTCTTGTAAATCCAGGTGTATTCTTTTTGCCAAAATTCACCCTTGGACCATCTTTTGCCACAAAGTTTGTTAGACAGTGCTTATTCTTTGTCATGTATCTGGAACATCCACTATCAAAGTACCAGACACCCTACAAAACAAAGTTAATGCATTTGAGGTACCCAAACCTGTTTGGGTCCATAATGGTCAGTGGTAAGCATGACCCTTGGCATGTCTCCATAAGGTCTTCTCCTGAATGTGTCATACTTTGGTTCATACATGTATTCCACACATCCATAAGTTCTAACAGTAGGTTGTGTAAGAATCATATATGTTTTCTGGCCTTTTGGTTTATAATGCTGTTTAAAGTGATTCTTGATGTTTGAACCATTAGTATAATCATTTGTTTGCTGTCTGTTAGGAACAGCCCTGTAATATGGAGTCTGCTGAGGTCTTGTGTAAGTCCTCTGCTGATCCCATTGCCTAGGTTTTACCCTAGTAGCATGGTTATACTTACTGTTTCTAGCATTAGATGCAGGAATATTCCAATCATCATCAGTAGGAAACAGTCTACCTTTCCCCCTGAGATAAGTATCCCTTGAATGATTAACATTTTTGGGTTTAGAATTCTTATCCTTGGAATATTTATGTCTCTTACCCTTCTGTGGTCCAGCAGACTTGGTAGCAGGTCTGCTATCAGTAGGCTTAGAAGGCACAACAGTCCTATTTTTAGATTTACTCTTTTTATTAGGAGCTGTTGACTTCCTAGACTTCTGATTTTGCTTCGTTGAAGCATTCTCATTGGGTTTAACTGTCTCAACAACCTTACTGGGAGTTGGATCTAGTGCAGGTACAAACTTAGGACCAATTCTGGAACTAGGTTCAGTAACCTTACTGGATCCATTCTTGTTAGATTGCTGAGTTCCAAATCCAAGCCGTGTTCTATCCCCATAAGGCTTTCCTGATTTGTATGCAGTAGTGGAACAAGATGGTTCAGCAGATTCAGAGGCTGATGGATGTTCAAAGCAGACTTATTCGATTCTCATCCCAACATCTTTTCCTTACCTTTGAGAACCCTCAATTCAACTTTCAATCTTCCAACTTCCAATTCAAGAGCTTCTTTTTCAGCCTTCACAACCTCATAACCAGATTGTATTATCCTCAATTGATTAAGGATGGCATCCAAAGTCTCATTGTTGTCAGAATTTCTAGGATTTGAACCACATGTTGATTCACAATCACTTCCAGCAGGAGTATTGATAGATATAGTGTTGTATACCTCCTCAATTTCATCCATATTGGCCATCAAAGCATAATCCTCCATATCGAAAGAACTGTGATTGTAGTGTCATCCGATTCATTTCCTTTTCGATTCAACTACATACCCCTTCGATTCATCTTCAGCAACCATAGCCTTCTTGCCATGTCTTCTTTGTTGACTCTTGGTCTTCAGTAGGTCTGGACAATCAGGTCTAAAATGTCCAGGCTTCTTGCAGTTGAAACAAAGATAATCAGGTTCCTTGCCTTGTTTTAACTCAGGACAGTCAGGTTTGAAGTGTCCTGGTTTCTTGCAATGAAAGCACAGATAGTCATTATCTTTCTTTGGTTCTTCTTTCCTTCTTTCAGTAGGCCTCTTTGTGAAATTTCTTGAAGGGGCCTTTCCAGTCTTCATCATTCTGATTTTCTTGCTCAGTAGGGCAATCTGCTCTTGCATTTCATCCAACAGATCATCCTGTTCTCCTGATGTTTCTTCATGATGTGAAGCAGCCAATGTAGTGGTCTTTGGCTCTTCCTTTTCAGTCTCAGGTACAAGTTTTTTGCTAAATTCATAAGCCTTGAGATCTGAAAACAATTTGAAGGTGTCTTCTTCATGCAACTTTCTCATTTCTTCAATTGCAGTCACCTTCATTTTCCAAACATCTTTTGCAGGTAGAGCTTCCAAGATTTTGGTGTTTATTTCCTCTTTTGAATAACTTACACTCAAAGAGGTAAGTTCATCCAAGATTGCATTGAATCTTGACTCCATTTGCTCAATGGTATCATTTGGCAAAGATCTTGAACTTTTGAAACCTCAATCCGCCACACGATTTTGTTCTTCTTTATTGCATCGCTGCCTTCACAGATCAAGTGAATCTTGTCCCAAAGTTCCTTTGCGCCTTGCAATCTTTAACCTTCATGTACATATTGCTATCCAAGGTTCTCGTAAATGATATCAATAGCAATGTTGTTGAGGTTTGCTCTTTTCCTGCCTTCTACGCATTCCATTCTCTTTTGGTTTAGGAATGTACTCGGTTTATCACCCACTTTATTCGCCTTTGTAATCTCTAAAGGTCCATCGCTTAGTACATCCATCATCTCATCATGAGTAGCGACAAGGTATGCCTGCATTCGACGTTTATACTCATCAAATCTATCAAGAGAACACATCAACATAGTTCTAGCATACTGTGTGTTATCCATGATGCAAGTCTTTGAAAATCGAGAACTTGAAAGAAAGTTTTAAAGAATTTTCACAACCACAACAAGTAGGATTACTTGAGCAATGTAAGCACGCCTCCGATACCAATTGTTGGTCCCTTGAAAAGGCTTTGGTTAAGTTTAGAGGGGGTGAATAAACTTAACACTTAAAACTTTGGAGTTAACAAATTGCAACAACAGCAACTTCGATATTTCAGAGTTCATGGAGACCTCGTGAGCCTCATTGATAAACACAGAGTCTCTTGACAGCTTAGTTTGCTTTGAATTTGTGCAAATGGAATTATATCAATATTAAGCCTTAGTACTTGTTGTTAAATATGATACTAAGTATTAGATACTTAGTAGTGCAAGTGTGTGATTTCAGTTGCTAGATTCAGTGGGTTGATGAATGAAATAAACTAAGTGCAGAAAGTTAATGCTGAAAGTAAATAGTCAGATTTTATAGTGGTTCCAGGTGGTGTAATCCTGTCAGTCCACTCTTCTCCTGTGATGTTGGAGGAAATCCACTAGAGATCTTTGATATAGCTTTTACAAAGATGCCTAAGGTTGCTTGTCCTTCACCAATAACTATGGCTTCACAAACTGAAAACTGGGAACAGGTAGGATTGCTGCTCCTGAGTCTTCCACTGGTCCTTGAAGGGTAAGATTACCTCTTCACCAGCTCCACCACAAACAACAGTCTTTCACACCCAACAGATGCTTCACTGTCTTCAGCAGGTTCTTTATGAAATAAATATTGAATCAAATAAATGATTCAGTTGCAGCAGCTTGATTAGGATAATGTAATCCGCAGCTTGCAGTCTCCAAGTGTGTAATCTTGATGCAGCTTGAATACAGAATACACTTGAAGAAATTTACTATTTCAGCAGCCTTATGCTCAGCAAGTTCAGCAGGGTGTTTTTCAGCTCAGTATTGTCACTTAAAGTTTATCCAAATTTTTCATCATCTTTTTCTGAGTTGAAAGTCTTCTATTTATAGGCAAGAATGCATGTGACTTGTATTTGAATTTCAAATGTAACCATTCTTTGTTTTTGTCCCATCTGATTTGCATTCTGTCACTATTCATAGGATCCGACAATCGCTGTAATTCCTTTTTGACAAGCATCATGATCATCCACCCTTTGACTTGTGTCCATTGGATAAAGTCCTGAATCATCCCAACGTTCTTTTAATCCTAACCACTGATTTGTTTGATCGAATCAGAGGTAGTTGGCTGTCCTTATCCATGTGATTTTCCAAAATAATCTTGAAATAATCGAGGTATATATCAGCAGGTTCATCAGTCTGCTGAAGTACCAATCAGTCTGCTGATCATCATATTTCTGTATATAAAATATAATGCAGCTGATTACTTTTATCTAACTTTTATTTGTGAAGCTAGATTACACCATTTTAATTATAACCAAGTTCCAAACATCATCCAACTTATGGAACTTAGACCTTCTACACAAGGTATATGTAATCAGTTTAGGTCATCACAGACTTGCCTAAATTCTGATTCCATATCCTTGACTTTAAATACTAAGTTTGATCCCTTAGCCTTCATTTACTGAGTTTGAACCCTCGCCTTCGATCTTTCGCTTGATCTTGAAAGATGTTCCTGACTAATCTCACTGACCTATCTACCTTATCGACTGAGACCAATCTGCGATATCAATCAAGCAGACCTTTCTGATGCTTGTTTGATCAAACCTATTTATGAATCAAACTCTAATAAACCTATACATTTGATCTAGACATCTTTTTGCCTTTGCACTATAACAGCTAGTATGGCACTCATCATCAAAACTAAGAAATAAGTCCAACATCCTACATTTCCTTTATGAGTATGTCCAAGTTTTCATTGAAATCTTCATCTATATGATTGTTCATGGCACTGTGAGTGTTGGATGTGGAAGGATTTACCTCATGATGTGTGTCGATAAATTCTCAGTTATAGCTTCTTCATATTCAATTATCTGCTTGCTTTTATTTGATCCAACAGTGTGGCTCATCAGATTAGTTCCAAAAAGTATGAGTTCTTCATCACTTTCACCATGATCATTTCCTCCAAAGCTTATGGGTAGTATTTCAGCATTATCTTCATTGTCGGTAATGGATGGATATTCAATGAATGTCTCAATCAACTTTTCTTGAGTATCAGCAACCAGAGCCTGCAGTTTGCATTTGTATTCATCAAATCTAAAAAATGAACAACTAAGAATATTTCTAAAATGATTATGTGATTCCATGATGTGATATTTGATAACTCAGTTGGAAGCAATTTATGCCTTGAGATTCGAAGCAGTAGTAACTTTGAACCACCTCCAAAAGGAAGAACTACTCTGATACCAATTGTTGGTATCGTAAATAATCAAGCTCACGATTACCTCGAGCAAAAAAACTGATATGGATATTCAGCTATGGATCTCTTCGAAACAGAAGCACTGCTCCGATACCAATTGTTGGTCCTTTGGAAAGGCTAACACAAGTTGGGGGGGTGAATAAACTTGTCCCCAAAAACCAACTGAAAACTGAATCTTGAACTGATTGAGTTCAGCTTTAAACTTGTGTGGAGTTAAAATAACTTAGCTGAGTATAAGTCAAGACTGACTTATCCTTAACTGTTTTAACCGGCAGCGGATTAAATTAAGCCTTTATGAAAAACTTGAGTTTATCAGTTTGTCTTGATTAAATACAGTGTTATGCAGACTCAGTTTCTAATGTTTGCTGAGTCTGTGATCATGTTCTATGAAAATTAAGATGCAGTAAATAAATTCGTAAAGTAAGTAAATAAGTGAGACAAAAATTGTAGAGGTTCCAAGTGGTGTAATCCTGTCAGTCCTCTCTTCCCTTGTGATGTAGGAGGCCACATGCACTATGGTCTTGAGATTTACAGTTACAAGACACAAAGTAAATTTAAACACTGATTGTCCTTCACTAATCCCTAGCTTCACAATCTTCCAGCTTTAGTCTTCAACAGGTCGAATAGATGTTTGAACTAAGCTTGCCACACTTGTCCTTGAAAGGTAGGATTGCTTCTTCACCTGCTCTACACAAACACAGTGTTCCTGACTGCACTCAACTGTCCTTCACACCTTCTTGATGTTTCACAGTCTAAACCATTGATGAAATCAAGGTTGAAACTTGAATCAATAACTATGATTCAATTTGTGTTTCGAGCTTCTTCTTCTAGATGTATATGATATACCCAGGCTTTGTTTTTCTTCAAGTGTTAGTCTCGATGTTTCTTGGAATACTTATGAACACTTTGAAGATTATTGATCTTGCAATATAGAAATTAGCAGAAGTTCTTTTGATTCACTTTCCCCCTTACTTGAATCTTTCTTGAAAAATTTAACCTTAGCACTCCACACTTCTTCTTGTGGTAGAAGTGTCCTATTTATAGGGTTTTCTCCAATGGTTAAATGAATTTGAACGTTTGAATTTGAATCCTAATATCCATTGGTGGTCCTGCTTATCCTGTTGAATGCCAGCGTCCTTTCTGACATTTCTGTGCAACCAATAAAATTGCTTACTTTATAACGGTAAATTCTCCTTCAGTTTTTCTTGACCTCAGCATGAAAACTTGCCTTATAAGATTTAGTCAGTTTTCAACTTAAGAGCATTAACTGAGTTTTTACTCTTCTTTAAAAAGCCCAGTACTCTATTCTTCATCTGATTATAATTGACTTAATCAGAGTACACCATAATTCAAAAATCAGCTAAGATATCATTGTCCTTATGTATCTTAGGTAACATACAAGATCCATAAAGTCAGTTCAGGCAATCATAGACTTTCCTAAATTCTATGTTTACAGTCTTGTCTTTATCCTCCATAACTGAGTTTGAACCATCAGTTCTTCAATCTTCTATAACTGAGTCTGTGTCCCTCAGTATTCAGTTTTAGATAAGTCAACTTAGTCTTTGTCCCTCAGCAAACTTACCTTCTTCAGTTTCCAATCTGATTTTTCTTTGGTTGTAAACTCAGTTCTCTTAAAGCCATCAAATCAGTTTCTCGTTTTCTCAGTTCTGATTCTAGAACTATTACAGTGCTTGTCTGATTTACCTATACAAATATAAGACTCTAATAAATTCTATACATTTATTTCTAGACATCTTTTTCCTTTGCACTATAACAGCTAGTTATGACACATCATCCATGGGGTTAAAAACATTAATTAATTAAATAACTGATGAATCATCATCAAAACACAAATTTTATTTCCAACATTAACACTTTGTTAAACAAATTTCTCCAGGCCATTTATGGAATATGTTGGAAATAATATATGTGTTTTGATGATGATTTGTCACGATTTAGTAAGATCACATACAACCCAAGATGATGAAGTCATAGCTAACTGTTATAGAGCATAATGAAAGAAGAAGCAAGAAATAGTCTAGAGAAAAATGTATAAGTTATATCTAGAGTCTGAACTTTGTATAGGTTGTTTCAAACAAGTATTGTAATAGATAGGAACTAGGCGAACAACAAAGTCACAACAAGTAAACTGAGTATACATATGAAGAACTGAGGGATCAGACTCAGTTATGAAAGAAATGAAGAAGATAAGTTCGCTGAGGGACACAAACTCGGTTGGCTTATCTAGAAGACTAAAGAACTGAGGGACACAGACTCAGTTATAGAAGACGAAAGAACCGAGAGCACTGAGACTCGGTTATTAAAGATCAAGAAGAACGAGGTGGCAAACTCGGTTAGAAGTCGATTAAGTCGTGACTATAAGTCAGGATTCAGGAAAGTCTGTGGTGACTGAAATCGAACTATAGATCATGTAAAGCTGAATAATCTTAAGGAAAAAGATTATCAGTTACCAAGAAAAGAGGAAACTGAATGGTGTACCCTGACTTAGTCAATTAAAGTCAGATGTCATGTATATAAGGTACTCAGTTTTGAAGAAGAGTAGAAGACTGAGTTAAGGCCTTGTTTAATTTGAAATAACAAAATGACAAAAGGTCGTACATGTTGGTCCCTTGAAAAGTCTTTGGTTAAGTTTAGAAGGGGGTGAATAAACTTAACACTTAAAACTTTTGGAGTTAACAAACTCATCAACTTCAGCAGCCTGCTGACTGTTGAGTTTACTGAATTTGTGCTGCGGAAATATATCAAACATTAAGCCATATTACTTGTTGTTAAATATGATACCAAGTATTAGATACTCAGTAGTGTATGTGTGTGATTCAGTTTCTAGATTCAGTAGATTGATGTGCTAGATAAACTAAATCCAGAATATAAATGCAGAAAGTAAGTAGGCCGATTTTATAGTGGTTCCAGGTTGTGTAATCCTGTCAGTCCTCTCTTCTCCTGTGATGTTGGAGGTAATTCACTAGAGATTCCTGAGGTAGCTATTATAAAAATCCCTAAGTTGTTTGTCCTTCACCACTAACTATGGCTTCATAAACTGAACACTTGGAACAGGTAGGTTTGCTGCTCCAAAGTCTTCCACTCGTCCTTGAAGGGTAGGATTGCCTCTTCACCAGCTCCACCACAAACAATAGTCCTTGACACAAATGTGCTTCACTGTCCTCAATAGATTTCTTGTAAAAGAGAGTTTGAATCAAGTAAGTGATTCTGCTTTTAACAGCTTGATCAGGATGATATGATCAGCAGCTTGATGTCTTCAAGTGTGTAAACTTGATGTAGCTTGAATGCAGATTACACTTGAAGAATTGTACTGGATCAATAGCTTTATGCTCAGTAGGGTCAGCAGGGTGTTTGATCGATTTAATTCTGATAGCTCAAGATGGATTCTTATTTTTTTCTTCAAAAATCATCATATCTATCTGAGTTAGGAGTCCTCTATTTATAGGTAGAAATCCTTGTGACTTATGTTTGAAATTCAAACATAGCCGTTTTGGATTTGTCTCCATCTTGACTTGCTTTTTCTGACTGTTCCTAGGACTGAAACTGTCAGACTCCTTTTTGACAGTTTTCAGTTTGTCCACCCTTTGACTTGTATCTATTGGATAAAGGTCTGAATCATCCCAATGTCCCTTTAATCTTAGCCATTGATTTGTTTGATAAAATCAGAGGTTGTTAGCTGTCCCTTTCTTTGTAATCTTCCAATGTAACCTTTGAATAATTCGAACTATATGTATCATCAGGTTCTTGTGATCATGAGTCTGCTGAAGTACATATTAGTCAGCTGATCCATGTTTTGCTGTGACTATCAGACAATGCAGCTGACTTCTTTTATCTAATTTTTATTTATGAAGTTAGATTACACCATTTAATCATAACCAAGTTCCAATCACCACTTAACTTGTCGAACATAGACCTTGTACACAAGGTATATGTAATCAGTTTAGGTCATCACAGACTTCCCTAAATTCTGATTCCATATCCTTGACTTTAATTACTATGTTTGATCCCTTAGCCTTCAATAACTGAGTTTGAGCCCTCAGCCTTCAGTCTTCAGCAGGTTCCTGACTAGTCTACTGACCTATGTACCCTACTGATATAGACAAGTCTGCTGATGTAGATCAGCTCACCTTTTACAGTGCTTGTTTGATCAAACCTATACAAGATCAAACTCTAATAAACCTGTACATTTGATCTAGACATCTTTTTGCCTTTGCTCTATTACAGCTAGTCTGACACTCATCACTAAAACTCAAAAATAAGTCCAACAATTTCCCCCTTTTTGGTGATGATGCCAATACCCTCCTTATAGAAAAGCAAAAAGATTAAAAACAAGAACAGAACAAACTTAGTCATCTCTCATTATAATCATTTGTTCAAAAGTATTACAGTCTAGAATCAGCAAAAATATAAAGCAGATAAAGTATGCTGATCTTGTTTATTCTTTCTCTTTCTTCCCTTGCTTTCTCCACTTGCTCTTGATAAGCTCTTATCTCTCTTATCATTTCTCTCATCCATTCATTTTCAATAAGAGAGAAATCAATGTGAGGATTCACTTCTTTCCACCATTTCCATGCTTCAGGTAGAGTAAGATTGATTTGATGTACTCTAAAGCCTAAACGCATGAAAACTTCTTTGAATTCATTTAGTGACTCATTTTCCTTGGTGGTAGGTAAACTCCTTTCACCTCTACCACCTCTCCCACCTCTTCCACCTCTATGTGCAGCTCTCAAGGCTTTAACCCTTGTTTCCCAAAACTTAAGTCCTAGAATGGAATTAAGTCCCTCATGGAAACCTTTGTCATGATAGGTCACCTCCTGTTGTTGTAAACATTCTTATATTCTTTGAGAAGATCATTAGTGAGTGGAAGTCTGCCAGGTGCAGGTTCTCTGAATGCATTAGTGTCATCTTCCCGTCTTTTCTTTGCAAAGATCCTAGCAGCCTCTTTTGCTACAGCTGTCTGAATCTCTTCCCCCTTATTGTCATCATCAACAAAACGGGACAGCAGGCCATGAACACTTTCCTGTGTGGTGACTAGAGTACTCAGTTGTCCTTCCATAATTTCAGTTCTTATATCAACTGCAGTAATCTTTTGTTGTATTTTCTGCTCCAGTAGATTGATCCTCTCAGTAAACTTAGGATCCAATCCAGTAGATTGAAGTGTTCCAGCAGGCTCAGAAGCAGCAGGCTTGGGTGCCTCAGCAAGTTTATCAAGTTTCTGGTGGATGGCTTCAAAATGATCTTTCAGAAACTTCTCCTTCATTGTGTTTCCTTGTCTGATCCCCTTTACATCCAGAGCAAGGTCAGCAAGAGCATATTGGGTGGAGGTAATATTGGAAGCAACAGTTTCAGTAGTTCTTCCTTTATTCTCCACTAAATTCATCAAGTCTTCAAACCTCTGCTCTTGCCTGTCCAGTTGAGTTCTTAACCTGGTTATGTCATTTCTGACAGCCCTCAACTCTTCCACAACCTCTTCTGGTACTCCACCAGCCATATGTCTAGCAGCTTCATCAGCATGCTCTTGAACATTGTATTGTACCCGTTGTCTGCTGACAATTATGGCATAGCTCATGTCTCTCCCAGCAGGGTTAGGACCTTGAAACTCCTCTAGAATATGATCTAGGGCAGGTCCCTCAAAAATGGGTACAAATGCCTGTTGTGGTTCATCAGCAACATTTTCTTCTTCAGACACTTGAAATTCCTCATCACTGTAATCATAGTCTAGCAGCTGCTCATCCTCATCAATAACAGCAGTCTGCTGAGCATCTTTCCGTACATTGGTCTTGTTTCCAGTAGGCTCCACTACAGCAACATGTTCAACAACAACAACAGGGGTTTCCTCCAAACCTAAAGATAGTTCCAACCTTTGTCCAGGTGCTGTTTGAGACTCATCAACCTGTACCTCCTATTCCAACCTTTGTTGAGGTGCTATCTGAGTCTCAGCAGCTTGATCCTCATGTTCCAAATCTACAGTCTGCTGATCATCAGTATGCTCAGCAGTTTTTCAACAAATAAAGCATCTGAAACACCAACCAGTATGTTTCCTCCAAGATTTATCCCATCATTTATTAAGTCCTGCAGACCATTTATGGTGAGATTTTCCACATCCTCATTCATTTGTCCAGTCTGCTGGCCCTCAGCAGACCTACCAATATCAGTGGATTGTTGTACACTTGGTTCATTTAATAAAGCTGTCCCACTGATTCCTCCTAGACCAGAGGGATAATCATCACCAGAATCAGATGATGAATCATCACTGTCTGATTCATCTCTAGGATCTCTGAACTTGATACCCTCTTCCTTCTTTTGTTGATCAAGGAGATCTATCAATTTAGCTTCCAACAGAGATGTATCACCAAATCCAGCAGATTCTCCACTCCTAATTTCCCAAAAGCCCATTCCTCAAAATCTGTCATTGGTTCTGCAACTGGATTTTGTCTTTTATAAAAACAAAACTTCCACTGAAAGTAATCAGCTATCAGCTGGAGCTTTGGATCAACATACCCTTCTTTCTTCTTTTTCTCTTTTCTTTCAAAGGGCATGGATGGCTTTCTAGGAGCTGTCTGTCCACTCTGCTGTCCTCCAAAGGTCTCAACCAGCTGAGTCATAGTTTCTTCAACAGATGCCTCTAGGTCAGTAGGTTGATCAGGTTGTATATTAGTACCTACTACCTCCATCTGTTCCACACTGGGTTCCCCCTGACTAACATGCTCATCAGCAGGGTCAGCAATAGATTTCTCTTCCCCCTGACTTATTGCAAAACTTGCAGGGTCTTGTACTGACTTTTCAACTTCCACAGTGAGTGTACTGCACTCGGTGAGTCTCACTTGTGGTTCTTTAATAAGTTGCTCAACAACAACTTGTGCAGCTTCAGTAGGCTTAACAGCCTTTACATGAGAGGAATCAGCAACTTCTACAACAAGCTCAGGTGTAGCAGCCTGCTGTGATTCTCCAGAGAGTTGCCCAACAACAACCTCTACAATCTTAATAGGCTTAATAATTGTTAAAGGTTCTGCCTCAATAGCCTCTGCTTCTTCTTCTTCTTCCCTCAGAGCCTCTAGAGTCCTTAACTGTTTCCCTATGCCATGTTTCTTTTTCTTGGCAATCTCTTTCATTATTTTGGACAGTTGCTCTGATTTAGCTTCAGCAGCTTTCCTCTTTCTATTGGCGTCCTTCTGTTGCTCCTTTAAGACTTCAGCAATAGTCTTCTTCTTTGCAACTACAGCAGGGTCAGTAACCTCAATTTCAGTTGGACCCTCAGCAGACTCATCAGTCTCTGCTGTTTGCTTTCTAGTCTTCATAGGCTTTAACATTTCTGTTATTTTTCTTGTATCAGCAGCCTTTCTCTTCTCAACAGACTTCTTGGGTGCAGCAGACTTAGCAACTTTCTTAATCAACTCACCAACAACATCATCATCTCCACCATCATCATCACTTTGTGTAGCCACAACATCCACATCTTCATCATCATCCAAGCCAAGAATAGGAGTAGCAACTTCTGGCTTGTATCTGGATTGGTTAATCTTTTTAGATGAAATTTCAGGTATCTAAAAATGATTCAACAAGGTCTGAATCAGTAGACATATGGGCTTGACCTTGGACTTCCTTATACCATCCCTATCTTCAATAAACACCTTCTTTATGTAGTGTATAAAGAATCCAGCCCAATCAAACTTCATACTTCTGCAGATGATGATTAGCATATCTATTTTAGGTCCAGACAGTGTGTCTAGACTCCAAACGAATCCCGAAATGGTCTTGGTAACCAATTTGCTCAGCAGGTTATACTCATAACCAATATGCTTCATATTAATGCTAAGATTTGATGCAATTTTCTTATTTGTCTTTATTGCATCCACAAACTGCATCCTTGGTAGATTCATTGCCTCTGGATTGGTTGGGGCATTATTTCCAGGTGCAAAATGAAATACCTCTCTCAGTAGGTCTGAGGAAATTTCAATTTCTCTTCCATTAACAGTTGTAGTGAAGGCCTCTCTACCTTCATGTATAACAATGTTCTTCCATAACTCCAAAACATTGATATGAGAAATCCTTTCCAGTCTTCTATTGATAATGTTCTCCAAACCAGCATACCGTCTGATTCTTCTTCCTTTATTAACGGCCAATTCAGTAAAGTGACAGTCAGTCACATAGTCTCTTACACTTTGACTGGTGCCAATATGAACATTATCTTTGTTTGCCATTGAGAGTGAATGAGATGAAGAAGAGAGCTTTCAAATCTGTGTTTACACAAGAAATTTGCAGAGAAAAAGCAATTTGAGAGTTGTATGTATCCTCTGAGTATAGGTCTGTATATATAGATAGAGGGTAGTTGTAACTGTCAGAGCACATATTGTGGTATTAACCACGATTAAATCTGAGTGAATGCTGTCTTGACACGTGGCCCATTACTTTTTCATAACGTTTTGTAACCATCAGATCGTGTAACTATGGTTACAAAGATATAATAAATATCCCGCCATTTGCTTTTTGACTTTTGTAAGTTTGACTGTGTAAAGTTTCCTTTAGCAGCCTTGCCTCAGCAGCCTACTGACCAATATGCCTCAGTAGCCTGCTGATAGGGTTACTCTGCTGATCTTCTATTCCTCCTTGTAGTGTTCAATTGATAATACAAGATGAAGTTTAATACCAATGATTGATCTGTCAAGTGAGCTCCCCCAACAGGACAAAGACCAATCCCCTTGGCAACTTCATTTGCTCTATTGTCCAAACATAAATAAGTACATTGAATTGTTGATACCAATGACTAGTCTGCTAAGTGAGCTCACCCATCATTGCAAAAGACTAATCCTCTTGGTGAATTCCAGTACACTGCTGATAAAAAATGTATCAGTCAACTTTTATAATTCCAAGTTCAGTCCTTAGTTTAGCATATCATTCACTATCTAATGGTTTAGTGAAAATATCAGCAAGTTGATCTTCAGTGGGGATATACAGAACCACCATATCCTTCTTTTCAACAAGATCTATTATGAAGTGATGTCTCACATCAATATGCTTGGTTCTTGAGTGCAACACAGGATTTTCTATGATTGCAATTGCACTTGTGTTGTCACACATTATAGGAATTTCTCTTTCTTCAAATCCATAATCCCTTAATTGTTGTCTAACCACAGTATTTGTGCACAACAACTTCTAGCAGCAATATATTCAGCTTCAGCAGTGGAAGTTGATATAGAATTCTGTTTCTTGCTAAACCAGGAAACCAGTCTATTTCCTATTAACTGACAGGTTCCTGTGGTGCTTTTTCTATGAATCTTGCATCCAGCATAATCAGAATCTGAGTAGGATATAACCTTGAATCTTCCATCTTTTGAATACCATATCCCTACTCCCAAAGTCTCTTTTAGATACTTGAGAACTCTTTTTATTGCAGCTAAATGACTTTCTTTAGGTTTTGAATGAAACTGCCACAAACATCTATAGTAGAGGATATATCAGGTCTACTGGCAGTGAGGTACAGCAGACTGCCTATCATCCTTCTGTATAAGGTCTGATCAACATCTTTGCCATCTTTGTCTTCATCCAATCTAATGTTTGTACTCATAGGAGTTGATACTTTGGTGCTGTTTTCCATACCAAATTTCTTCAGTAGCTCCTTGGTATACTTGGTTTGATGAATGAAGATTCCATCTTTCATCTGCTTGACTTGAAATCCCAAAAAGTAGTTCATTTCTCCTATCACACTCATTTGGAATTTACTTTTCATCAGATTTGCAAACTTTTCACAAAGTAAATCATTTGCAGAACCAAATATTATGTCATCCACATAAATATGTACCAGCAAGGTGCTGTTTCCTTTATTGATTCTAAAAAGAGTCTTGTCAATGGTACCTTTGGTAAAACCATTGTCTACCAAGTATTGAGATAAAGTCTCATACCATGCTATTGGTGCTTGTTTCAAACCATAGAGTGCTTTATTGAGTCTATACACTTTATCTTCTTGATCTTTAACTTCAAATCCAGGAGGTTGCTGAACATAGACCTCCTCCTCCAGAATGCCATTCAAAAATGCACTCTTGACATCCATCTAATATACCTTGAAGTTTTTATATGCAGCATATGCCAAGAATAATCTTATAGCTTCCAATCTTGCAACATGTGCATAAGTTTCATCAAAATCTATTCCTTCTGCGTTAGAATAGCCTTTTGTTACTAGTCTGGCCTTATTTCTCACAATGGTACCAGATTCATCCAATTTGCTTCTGTATACCCATTTTGTACCAATTATATTTGCATTATTAGGCCTTTCCACTAGTGTCCAGACTTGATTTCTTTCAAATTCATTCAACTCTTCTTGCATAGCAATTATCCAATTTGGATCTGATATTGCTTCTTCAACAACTTTAGGTTCTATTTGAGATAGAAAGCAATTAAACATTGCTTCTAACTGTCTTCTAGTCCTCACACCTTGCTGTATATTGCCAATAACTTGTTCAGCAGGGTGATCTCTTAACCATTGTGGATTCTGGTTAGATTGATTCTCAGGAATATCATCTTCAGTAGGGTCTGATGTTTCTTCAACAGGGGGTTCCGTAGATCCTTGAACTGCTTCAGTTGTTGCATCAGTAGTGTTTCCAACAGGGTGTTCAGCAGGGGCAGAATCAGAAACTTTTAAGTCGTTAAATCTTTCCAAAACTTCAACACATTCTGGATCAGTGACTTGTTGATTCTCAGCAGGTTCTGAAGCTTCATCTTCCATTCCAGTGAACTTAGGTTCATCAAATACAACATGTATTGTTTCTTCATGTTTCAAAGGTCCTTTGTTCAAGACCACTGAATGCCTTGCTAACTGAAGAATATCCCAAGAAAATTCCTTCATCTGATTTTGGTTGGAATGTCTTCAATTGTTCCTTATGATTCAATATAAAACACTTGCTTCCAAATGGATGGAAATAAGATATATTAGGTTTTCTTCCATTCCAAATCTCATAAGGTGTCTTCATCAGCTTCTTGTTCACTAATGTTCTATTTTGTGTATAGCATGCTGTATTAACTGCTTCAGCCCAATATCTTTCAGGTAGCAATGCTTCACAAATCATTGTTCTGCCTGTTTCTTTTAGAGTTCTATTTCTTCTTTCAGCAACCCCATTTTGCTGAGGTGTACCGGCGGCAGCCAGTTGATGTAGTACACCATTATGTTCACAATATTCTCTTATAACTTTATTGAGAAATTCAGTACCCTTGTCTGATCTGATCTTCACTACCGTCAAACTTTTCTCATTTTGCAATCTCTTCAAAAGTTCAGGCATCTTTTGAAGTGTTTCGCTTTTCTTGTTCATGAATATCACCCAAGTGTATCTTGAATAATCATCCACAACCACTAAGGTGTACTTCTTTCCTGTTACACTTGTTGGTGTTACTGGTCCAAATAGATCCATGTGCATCAGCACCAAAACTCTTTTTGTTGATTGTTTAGTCTTTGACTTGAAGCTTGACTTTGTCTCTGCTTACCTTGGCCGACATGCATCACATATAGCATCCTTCTTGAATGTGATCTCAGGTAAACCAATCACCAGTTTCTTCTTCACCAACTGATTGATATCATCAAAATTTAGATGATTCAACTTCTTATGCCATAACCAATTAAGTTCTAACTTGGTATGAACAATCAGGCATGTTTCTGGAACAGCAATAGACCAACCCACAACATACATGTTTTGTTGTCTTTTTCCAGCTAACACAACTTGATTTTCTAATGACAATACATGTGTTTTTGTCAAAAGTTACCTTGTATCCCATGTCACAAAACTATCCAGTGCTCAGTAGGTTGTAGTCCAGTCCTTCCACATATGCAACATTCCTGATTGTTAATCCATTTCTCACAAGTGTGCCATATCTCCTTGTGTATCCTGGTGTGTTCTTGTTGCCAAAGTTCACTCTTGGACCATCGTTTGCCACAAAACTTGACAAACAGTGCTTATTCTTTGTCATGTGTCTGGAACATCCACTGTCAAAGTACCAGACACCCTACAAAACAAAGTTAGTGCATTTTAGGTACCCAAACCTGTTTGGGTCCATAATGGTCAGTGGTAAGCATGACCCTTGGCAAGTTTCCATAAGGTCTTCTTTGAAAGGTATCATACTTGGGTTCATACATGTATTCTACACATCCATAAGGTCTAACAATTGGTTGTGTAGGATTCACATATGCTTTCTGGCCTTTTGGAATATAATGTTGTTTAAAGTGATTTCTTTTGTAAGAAGCACTAGGATAACCATAGGTTTGTTGTCTGTTAGGAACAACCCTGTAATATGGAGTCTGCTGATGTCCCTGCTGAGGTCTTGTATAAGTCCTCTGCTGATTCCATTGCTAAGGTTTTACCCTAACAGCATGGTTATATCTGTTGTTTCTACCAGTAGGTGCAGGAATATTTCAATCATCATCAGTAGGGAACAATCTACCTTTCCACCTAAGATAAGTATCCCTTGAATGATTAGCATTTTTGGATTTAGGATTCTTATCCTTGGAATATTTTTGGTTTTTCCTTTTTTGTGGTCTAGCAGACTTGGTAGCAGGTTTGCTATCACCAGGTCTAGAAGGCACAACAGTCCTATTTTTAGATTTATTCTTTTTATTAGGAGCTGTTGACTTCTGATGTTGCTTCCTTGAAGCTTTATCAGTAGGCTTTACTACCTCAACAACCCTTTTGGAAGTTGGATCTTGTGCAGGCACAAACTTAGCACCAATTCTGGTACTAGGTTCAGTGACCTTACTGGATCAACTCTTATTGGATTGTTGAGTTCAAAATCCCAGCCCTGTTCTATCACCAGAAGGCTTTCCAGATTTGAATGCAGTGGAGGAACAAGATGGTTCAATGGACTCAAGACTCATCGAATGTACAAAGAGCTTATCTTGATTCTCGCCTAACTTCTTTTCCTTTCCTTTGAGAATTCTTAATTCAACATTTAATCTTTCAACTTCGATTGAAGAGCTTCTTTTCAAATTTCTTCACAATCTCATAACTGTTGTTGTATTATCCTCAGTTGATTAAGGATGGCATCTAATGTTTCTTCATTGTCAGAATTTTTTGGATTTGAACCACAAGTTGATTCACAATCACTTCCAGTAGGAGTGTTTATTGATACATAATTGTATACCTCCTCTGTTTCATCCATATTTGCCATTAAATCATGATCCTCTATCTCAGCAACAAGTGCAGTAGCATCAGATTCATTTCCTTTTTCTGATTCTACTTCATATCCTGATTCATCTTCAGCAACCATAGCTTTCTTGCCAGATCTTCTTTGTTGGCTCTTGGTCTTCAGTAGGTCTGGACAATCAGGTCTAAAATGTCTAGGCTTCTTGCAATTAAAGCAAAAATAATCAGGTTCCTTTTTCTGTTTTAATTCAGTACAGTCAGGTTTGAAGTGTCCTGGTTTCTTGCAATGATAGCCCAAGTAATCATTATCTTTCTTTGATTCATCCTTCTTCTTTTCACTGAATTTCTTTGTGAAATTCCTTGGAGAACCCTTTCCTGATTTCATCATTCTGATTTTCTTACTCAGTAAGGCAATCTGCTCTTGCATCTCATCCAGTAGATCATCTTGAGCTCCTAATGTTTCTTCTTGATGTGAAGCAACCAATGCAGTGGTCTTTGGCTCTCTTTTTTCAGTCTCAGGCACAAGTTTTTTGCTAAATTCATAGGCCTTAAGATATGAAAATAGTTTGAAGGTGTCTTCTTCATGTAAACTCCTCATTTCTTCTATAACAGTCACCTTCATCTCCCAAACTTCTTTTCCTGGTAATGCTTCCAAGATTTTTGAATTTATCTCTTCTTGTGAGTCCTTCACACTCAGTAGGGTGAGTTCATCCATGATTTCATTGAATCTTGACTCCATTTGTTCAATGGTTTCATTTGGTTTCATTTTGAACTCTTGAAACTTTTTCTTTGCTACACTGATCTTGTTCTTTTTGATTGCATCAGTGCCTTCACAGATTAATTGCAACTTATCCCAAAGTTCTTTTGCAGTCTTGCAATCTTTCACCTTCATATACATATTGCTATCCAAAGTTCTGTATATGATATCAATAGCAATATTGTTGAGATTTGCTATTTTTCTATCTTCAGCAGTCCATTCCCTTTTTGGTTTTGGAATGTACTGTGTCTCGTCTCCCACTGTTACTGACTTGGTAATCTCCAGTGGTCCATCTGTCAGCACATCCATCATTTCATCATGTGTTGCAGCTAGATAAGCCCGCATACGACGTTTATATTCATCAAAACGATCTAAAGAACACATCAATATTGTTCGAGCATACAGGTTGTTATCCATGATGCAAAGCTTTGAAAATCAGAAACTTGAAAAAGTTTTCAAAGTATTTTCACAAGCACAACACGTAGGATTACATCAGAACATAAGCACGGCTCCGATACCAATTGTTGGTCCCTTGAAAAGGATTTGGTTAAGTTTAGAGGGGGGTGAATAAACTTCACACTTAAAACTTTTGGAGTTAACAAACTCAAAGAACTTCAAAGACTACACGACCGTCGATAGTCTCATTGATCGTTGAGTTTATCAATTAGTCTTGATGAAATATATCAAAAATTAAGCCTTATTACTTGTTGTTAAATATGATACCAAGTATTAGATACTCAGTAGTGTATGTGTGTGATTCAGTTTCTAGATTCAGTAGATCGATGTGCTAGATAAACTAAATCCTGAATATAAATGCAGAAAGTAAGTAGGCAGATTTTATAGTGGTTCAAAGTGGTGTAATCATGTCAGTCAACTCTTCTCCTGTGATGTTGGAGGTCATTCACTAGAGATTCCTCAGGTAGCTGTTACAAAAATCCCTAAGTTGCTTGTCCTTCACCAATAACTATGGCTTCACAAACTGAACACTTGGAACAGGTAGGTTTGCTACTCCAAAGTCTTCCACTCGTCCATGAAGGCTAGGATTGCCTCTTCACCAGCTCCACCACAAACAATAGTCCTGGACACAAATGTGCTTCACTGTCCTCAGTAGATTTCTTGTAAATGAGAGTTCGAATCTAGTAAGTGATTCATCTTTCAGCAGCTTGATCAGGATGATATGATCAGCAGCATGATGTCTTCAAGTGTGTAAATTTGATGTAGCTTTAACGCAGATTACACTTGAAGAATTGTACTGGATCAGTAGCTTTATGCTCAGTAGGGTCAGCAGGGTGTTTGATCGATTTAATTCTGATAGCTCAACATGGATTCTTATTTTTTCTTCAAAAATCATCATATCTATCTAAGTTAGGAGTCCTCTATTTATAGGTAGAAATCCTTGTGACTTATGCTTGAAATTCAAACATAGCCGTTTTGAATTTGTCTCCATCTTGACTTGCTTTATCATCGATCTTTTGATGAGATAATCGTCGAACTCCTTTTTGACAGTTTTCAGTTTGTCCACCCTTTGACTTGTATCCATTGGATAAATGTCTGAATCATCCCAACGTCCCTTTAATCTTAACCATTGATTTGTTTGATAAAATCAGAGGTTGTTAGTTGTCCCTTTCTTTGTAATATTCCAATGTAACCTTTGAATAATTTGAATTATATGTATCAGCAGGTTCCTATGATAATGAGTCTGCTGAAGTACATATTAGTCAGCTGATCAATGTTTTGCTGTGTCTATAAGACAATGCAGCTGACTTCTTTTATCTAACTTTTATTTATGAAGTTAGATTACACCATTTAATCATAACCAAGTTCCAATCACCACTTAACTTGTGGAACTTAGACCTTGTACACAAGGTATATGTAATCAGTTTAGGTCATCACAGACTTCCCTAAATTCTAATTCCATATCCTTGACTTTAATTACTAAGTTTGATCCCTTAGCCTTCAATAACTGAGTTTGAGCCCTCAGCCTTCAGTCTTCAGCATGTTCCTGACTAGTCTACTGACCTATGTACCCTACTGATATAGAAAAGTCTGCTGATGTAGATCAGCTGACCTTTTATAGTGCTTGTTTGATCAAACCTATACAAGATCAAACTCTAATAAACCTATGCATTTGATCTGGACATCTTTTTGCCTTTGCTCTATAACAGCTAGTCTGGCACTCATCACTAAAACTCAAAAATAAGTCCAACAGTACATATGAACGTTGGCTAAACAACAAATGCAACGGCTATAAAATTCATCTGACCATTACATTGCCCCTATAAATACACAGAGGCAAGCACTTGAGAAAAAGGGATCTGAAAAAGCTTTACAAAGCATATATCTAAAGATCCAGATTCAGAAAATCAGATTTCATATCTAGAAAATGGGAAGCCAGCAGAATTTCCTTGAAGATTACAAAGAAAGATCCAGTAACCCATTAAGGGGGAAGAAGGCATCATGGAGCTGCAACGTCATATCTAGAAGAATCAGACAGCTCAATGAATTAATCTTTTGATTAATTCTAAACCTAACTTTTGTGAAAAAGGGTTGGCTGTGCATAGTTTGAGGAGAGAAACTCCACCTTTCCTCTTACGGTTCTAACTTGGTTTCCACAATTTGTTAGTGCGATCTGCAACATGGACTGTGTTTGTGTTAGTGGTGAGTCGTGAAAGAGTCATTCGACCTCCGGAGGATCAAGCAGCAGTGCAGTGAAGGGACAAAGTGAAACTAGGGTGTCGTGAAGGAGGATCACTATTAGACTAGGATTTTGTAACAGTTATTTCAAGATTCTAGTGATACCTTCTATACCACAGGAGCAGGGGAGATGTACGGGATTACACCACCCAGAACTTCCATAAACAAACTCTGTGTTGATTTACTTTACGCATTTATATTTGTGATGTGATTATTTTATTGCATAATCATTCTATCATTACACTCATCAAACATTAGACACTGAGTCAGCACAGAACTGATACATAGAAGACTTAGATCTTTTTTGACACATCTAGTGCACAAATGGCTTGATCTTATCCGCTGCAAGTTAATACATGCATCAAAGATTAGCTAAGTCGAATTAACTAACTCCTACACAGATTAAAGGGTTGGATCGAAACTAAACTCACCCACATTGTACATCCGTTTATAGTTCGATTTAAGTTACTGAGAAAACTCGCCTCTGGGTACTTTCAAATTTGGGAAAGGTTTTTGTGACAAGTTTATTCACCCCTCCCTCTAAACTTGTGTTAGCCTTTCCAAGGGACCAACAATTGGTATCGGAGTTGTTCTTCCGTTTGGAAGTGATCCAAAGATATCTTACAAACCAGTTGTTGAAAACCCTTCACTGTATCAGTTGTAAAAGCATTTAGTTGAAATTGATACATCTAGAATTAGAAGTTGGCTTATTCACCCCCTAACTAACTGTTTGCAAAAAGTATCTGATTTTCAGGATTAAGTATTTGAAAGGATTAGTGCTACAAATTCACATACAATCCAGAACATCAACTCAGTGATGATGTGGATACCAATATCAATGTACATGATGACAAATCCAGAGGAGTTCCGTCACTAACTAACTTCTTAGAATAAGAAGAAAAGGAGTTGTTGCAAGGAACTGACGATATAAAAGATTCATTAGAGCAACAAAGAATGTACATTCATATCGTGAAGCTGTAACAAGTAATCAAGAATAGGTACATTCTACAACTCAGTTATCATTCGCTGAACTCAGTCAGAGAAATTCTGAGCTTGCCAAGATGACCGAAAAACTCACACTGGAGTTGAAACTAAAAGATATAGAAGTTAGCAAAGCAAAAGATTGGAATGAGTTTCTTGAAACTGAGATGTCAAATCTAGCTGAAAGATTATTATCTAGTAAATTTGACAAAAGCAATGATAATTACCCATCGTTACCCAGTCTTAAGATTTCAAGGAGTATAAACTCTAAACATCAAAATACTGAAAGACCTAGTGGATTACACAGAGAAAATAAAGATGATAAATCTTAAAGAATCCTTGTGAAATCAACAAAGGTTGAGCGTAATGGCCTATCTAGAAAATAGATGAGAAAGGTTAATTCTCTCATCAAAGAAACTGAAGTCAGTACTTCAGTAACTAATCCAGTCGGACCCAAGAAGATATGGGTATCGAAGAAAACTTAAAACTATTTTGCAGGCTAAGTCAGTTCTTATGTTGCTGAAACCGGAGAAAACTGACTTTCTATACAAAGCTGAAAAAGGCAAAAGCTGAAGGGCAAATTGGTCAAAAGCAGAAAACTTTCCAGCTACTATCTGTCGTTTGGCCTGACAAGAGAAATCACCTGAAGACACGTGTCAATCAAGAAGAAGAAGTACATGTGGATCCCTACAAATCTCATTGATTTTGACATGACTCTCATTTAAAACGATTGAGTAATTGAAAGACTCAGAAACGCATATTTGACAAAATCTTGCAATCAATTTCAAAACATTCAAAGTTCTCCCAAGAATTCTTAAATCCATGGAGCGATACAACATTGATGAAGGAATTACCATGAGTCTGGATGACTTCAGTCAAAAAATTTCAAACTCCATCCTATCAACTCAGATTGCAGACAAAATCAAAAAGGTTTGAGGACTTGAAAATCCGATTGATACAAAGGTCAATACTCTGTGCCCAGAAAATATCAAAGATTTCTACAGAAACGCCGTAATTGCTGATGATGGAATGAGTTTCAGGACAGCAGTTCAAGATAAAAGCATTACTGTTAATGAACATCTGCTTTCCCTAGTCTTTGGTTTGGACATATTTGGAGGATCTTCATCTCGCACTTTTGGAAATGAAGAAAAAGACAAACTTTGGAATGTCATAGCTGTTAGATGTAATATCGTCGGACCAATCATAGATTCACCCGATTACGCAGCGGAATGCCTCAGATCTAGATCTAAACGAAACAAAGAACATAAATTAAAGATCTAAACGTACAAGGGGGTTTAGGAGCCTACCTTTTTATGGTGCTTAACGCCAAGAATGATAGATCTCCAAGAACATGTATTTTGAGCAGCCGTAGCCTTCCAACGTGTGTCTCCTAGCAACACCAAGTGGATGGTGTTTCCCGCCGCCGGACCTCCTTGATATGCTACCGGAATAATCCCGAAGATTATCCCAACTCGAAACCCAAAGTACTTAGTCGAAAATATCAACCTAAGTACTAGTCAATATGGCGTGTTTAATGTGTGTCAAAAGGCTTGGGAGAACTCTCTTTATATAGGAGAGTAATCCTTGTCCTCCAAGGATTTAATAATTAAGAGATAATTATTACATTAATCCTTTTTCCAAATAAAAGATAAATAAAATAATTATCCCAAACAAATTAGGATAAATCATATTATTATTTAATATTCCATGAATTATCATTTAACAAATAAAAGATAAATTACACATTAAATAATTATCCAAGAAAACTAATTCCTTGATAAATAATTAATATGTCATGCGCTCCAACCTTAATCAAAAAAGGCCACACGAATTTTTCTATATTTGACCCATTTGGTAAAAAGGTCAACACACTAATTTGGGCCGAGTCCACAAAAACTTTATTTCCGTGTATTTAATCATCTAGTCCAACTAAACAATTAACCCACATATCAATTAATTAGCCCAATGCACTCTTTAATTATAATTGATGTGCAACGACGAGAAACCTATATGCTATATTAGGAGCCACGTCGGGGACCATGGACCCATATTCATTATCTACAATAAATCGAATAAAAATTATTCATCAGACATAATAATTATATCCAACGTATTAATTCCGGGATTACACCACCATAAACCCGAAACTGAACTCTATCAAATATAAATAACTTACACTCAATTTATTAGTCAAAAGCGTCCACTGATATAATCATTTCATACGGATAAATCCTTCCTAGACTGTTCACTTCGATTCTGGATATTTCCGTAAACTCTTCTCGAAACATATTATCCTTATTTACCATTAACCCCCTAGTTATCAATTAGTTCATATCCAATATAATATGAACTCGGCCGATCGATCAGTTTCTAGGGTCAACAAATAAGGGAACTGTCTGTCTACTTCCCGAGGGAAGGAATGGATTCCATATATGTGATAGCACAGACTACTCACTCATCCCAGAATAGAACCAACGAGAAGTGTTGGACCGCATACTGCGAAGTGATCCTTACTAACACATCAAACTCTACCCTAGTCTAAGCAGTCTTCTGTGATCACCTCAAGATTAAGATTAATCCACATATGATCATCATGTGATTTGATAAGACTTCTCGATTGCGGAATTATATCGAGAACTCAAATCAAATCGGTCCAGCCCTATATGATTATCATCATATATAAATGCCCCATTAGGTACTTTTATTACCGATAAGTCCGGATAAGATCATCACCTAATTTGTTCTCAGCGCATCGTTAGCAAATTAATCTAGAGACCCGCACTCAGTTAATAAACGCTACGGACTAAGTTAATTTTAAGTATATTTCACAAACTCAATCCTCGTGTGTATAGCCATACACCGAAAGTTATGTGATTACATAATCAATATACTTAGGGTTTTCTGTAGTGTATCAATATTGGCGAGAAATGCGAATAAATAAGATGAAATAAATTCTGTCATTTATTTAAATAAAACAATTACAAATTGTCTTTCGGGCATAAAACCTAACAATCTCCCACATGCAAGAAAGGCAAGTGGATTAATTGTTTTAGAGCACACCTTATATCTATATTACAACAATACAACTCCCACTTGCTCTAAAGCAAATAAGTCATGTCCCTAATACCAATAGTTTCCAAGTGCCGGTTGAAGACTTCTAACGGCAATGTCTTGATGAAAGGATCAGCAGGGTTGTCAGCAGAGGCGATTTTCTTGACGGAAATGTCACCTCTTTGGACTATCTCTCTGATTAAATGGTACTTTCTCTCGATATGCTTCGACTTCCGGTGACTACGGGGTTCTTTCGAATTAGATACTGCCCCATTGTTGTCACAATAGTGGGCGATCGGATCGTTGTGATTTGGAGAGACTCCTAAACTACTCAGGAACTTCTTGAGCCAAACTGCTTCCTTAGCTGGCTCAGAGGCCGCTATGTATTCAGCTTTCATAGTAGAATCAGCCGTGCTGGATTGCTTGATGCTTCTCCAAATGACTGCACCACCACCAATGGTAAACACTGAGCCTGAGGTAGATTTGAGATCATCTCTATCTGACTGGAAGTCAGAGTCAGTGTACCCCTGTACATCCAGGTTTGCACCCGAATATACCAGCATATAATTCCTGGTCCTCTTCAAGTACTTTAAGCGGTTCTTTACTGCAATCCAATGCTCATTGCCTGGATTAGACTGATAACGACTGACGAGTCCAACGCCATAACAGATATCAGGTCTAGTGCACAACATAGCATACATTAGACTACCTACAGCCGAAGCATAAGGCACTCTTTGCATAGCCTCTATTTCCTCAGGAGTCTGAGGACTCTGAGTCTTAGAGAGATGGACGCCGTGACGAGTTGGTAGGTAACCCTTCTTTGTGTCCGTCATGCTATATCTAGCCATCACCTTATCAATGTAAGTTGCTTGTGAAAGAGCTAACATCTTGTTCTTACGATCCCGTATTAATTGGATCCTGAGAACATAATTCCCCTCTCCCAAATATTTCATTTGGAATTGGCTGGCCAACCAAATTTTAACGTCCGACAACATCCCCTTATCGTTTCCAATTAGGAGAATGTCATCTACGTACAACACTAGAAACACAACCTTATCCTTAATTACTTTCTTGTATACACAAGGTTCATCAGGATTTTGTTCGAAATCATATGACTTAATGGTGTCATCAAATCTATGATTCCAAGACCGAGATGCTTGCTTCAACCCATAAATGGATCTGAGCAACTTGCACACTTTGTGCTCTTGGCCTTCCTCGATGTATCCTTCTGGTTGCTGCATATAGATTTCCTCGTCGAGAAAGCCGTTAAGAAACACTGTCTCGACATACATTTACCAGATTTCATAATCTAGGCATGCGGCAATAGAAAGGAGAATCGGATGGATTTAAGCATGGCCACAGGGGAGAAGGTCTCTTCGTAGTCTATACCCTCTCTCTGTGTGTAGCCCTTAGCTACAAGCCGTGCTTTAAAGGTTTGCACCTTACCATCAACTCCTCGCTTCCTCTTGTAGAGCCACTTGCTCCCTATGGTTTTTACCCCTTCAGGGCAATCTACAAGTTTCCAGACAGAGTTAGAGTACATGGACTCTATCTCTTGATTCATCGCGTCAACCCATTGATCCTTGTCACGATCATCCATGGCCTCGCGAAAAGACACTGGATCATCTTCCACACCATCAGAGACGGCTACGTTTGCCTCTGATTGTCCATACTGATTTGGTGGCTGAACCACTCTCTCAGTACGTCTGGGTGGATTAGGAGGAGGGGTCACTGTTGCATTCATAGTACTGTCTACAGTGACACTAGGTGGCACTAGTGGTCTGACCTCGTCAGAAAGTAACTCCTCAAGTACGACTTCAAGGCTTGAAGTCTGTCATATACTGATCCTCAAAAACATGGCGTTAGTGGAAACTATTACCTTGTTATCTTCCAGATCGTAAAACAGACCTCCACGTGTTCTCTTGGGGTAACCAACAAACAGACATACTTTCGTACGCTTTTGTAGTTTCGTAGTCTTGTCCGCTAGTAAATGTGCAGGACAACCTCAAATTCGAAAGCGACGTATGCTTTCGCCATGTCTCTTCTAAAGTTCCAAGGGTGTCTAACTGACAGACTTAGACGGAACCACATTCAAAATGTGTACCAATGCTTCTAGAGCATATCCCCAAAAGGATATCGGTAGCGAGGCGTAACTCATCATTGATCTGACCATGTCAATCAATGTTCTATATCTCCTTTCAGCAACTCCATTTTGCTGAGGTGTCCTAGGCGCAGAACGTTGGGAACAGATCCCATATTCAAGTAGGTAGTCAGTGAACTCAGTGTCTAAGTACTCTCCTCCACGATCCGAGCAAAGGCATTTCAAGGACTTGCCTAACTGCCTTTCGGCTTCTGCTTGAAATTTCTTAAACTTGCCAAAAGTCTCGGATTTTCGATGCAGCAGATAAACATATCCGAACCTCGAGTAGTCGTCGATGAAAGTAACAAAATACTCGAATCCGCCTCTAGCTTGCACATTCATCAGACCACAGGGATCTGAATGTACTAACTCTAGAGGTTCTTTGGCCTTATTCCCTTTTGACAAGAAGGGACGCTTAGTCATTTTTCCCTCCAGGCAAGAGTCGCAGACGGGCAGCGAGTCAACAGATAACTCTTTTAAGGAATCACCCTTAGCCAGTCGTTTGATTCATTCCAAGGAAATGTGACCTAGCCTAATGTGCCAAAGATATGTACTATCTTCTTTATGAGAAATTTTCTGCCTTTTAGCAGATTTTAGATGTGCTACTTTAAACATTTCAGTATTTAACAGGGGAGCTTGCGTGGGTTTAATGAAATACAATCTGTTTTCTAATACAGTAGTACACAAAGTAAAACCATTCTTTGAAATAGTAAACTCATTATTCATAAAAGAAACAGAGTACAACTAGCCTTTCAAAGCAGAATACGAAATTAAATTTCTACGAAAATTCGGAATGAAATAATCATTGTCTAAATGTAAAACTTTATTCCCAAAATGTAAAACCACAACTCTCAACGCTTTTGTTTAAAACTAACGCCCGGTGCCGACTCTCATAACTTGAGCTCCTTCCTCTAGCTCCTCAAACGAACTAAGGATCTGTAAAGAAGAACATACATTTTTAGTAGCTTCAGTATCCAGTATCCAATTTGATACATCTTTAGCTACATTAAAAGATTCCAAGACAAGTAATTCATGATTACCTTTCTTATCTTTCCCATTGCAAGCCTTAACCTTCCCATCATTTACATCTTTGAGATATACGGGCAAAGGATTTACGCCAAAGGCCTCTATCTCATTGCAGTAATGACACTTGCCCTTGGGCTTGGATAGTGTATTCGGCTTAGCCTTCTTCTTCATAGGTTTACTTACCTGCACAGTTTGTTTCTTATTATTTGCTTACCCTGCTGGTTTGACTTAGACGCCTTGGCTACGACCACATTGGCCTCAGCCTTATTTTCCTTGTCTAAGGTTTTATCTTTCGTAGAAAGACCCTCATAGACTTGAAGTTCGTTGATCAAATCCATCATGGAAAGGTGAGCCTTAGACATGACGTAGCTGGTCTTGAACGTCAGGAAATCAGATGTCAGAGATTCGAGAATCACTGACACTTGGGTAGCATCATCTATAATCGCACCATGAGTTGCTGCATCGGTAAAGTAACTAATCATGTTCATCACATGACCAGTAACCGACTGACCCCGCCTCATCTTGGCATTGACAAATTTTTCCTCACGGCCTCGTGTCTTGCTTGATCAGACGGTTTGCCAAACACGGTGGTTACATGCTGCAAGATTTCTCGTGCGGTATTAAAATCCTCAATCTTGCTCTGAATGACATCCGACACTGAGGCTAAGAAGATGCCTCTTGCCTTATTATTTGCCTCTGTCCATTTTTTATGTTGATCGCAAATGCGTTTAGGCGGATTTTGAGGGGGAAGAACAGGGCACTCCTCAGTCAAAACAAATTGCGCATTCTCAAATACGAGCACCACGTTTACGTTACTTTTCCACTTAGTAAAATTGTCACCATTTAGCTTATCATTCAGTAAAGTTTGAATTTGTGAAGACATGTTGCTGTAAATAAAATGACAGAAATTTAATCAAATATACACTACTATATTTTGTATTTTAGGAATAATAAACTATATAAAGTCTATCCTACCATTCCAAGGATTTAATCTCACACCTCAGTGCCGCTGCAGGGTCAGTCGAATAGGTGATGATTAAACTGAGACAATCTCTCTCAATGATTAAGCTTCGAGAATCGAACCTCTCATGGGAATCAGACATCCCGGGCCTTACTCATTGACTACCTTCTTTTTTCTAGCCTAAATATTTCGAAAATAACCATAAAGAGTGTGACCTACTATATCAGATCTCAAAGTACGCCCCAATTGTGCCGCCGCAGGGTCGGTCAGTGACTCAACGAGTACCTGAAATCCTATCCTTTCGGAAACCAAGCCTTGAATTTTGATAGGGGTGAACACCACCCGCAGGGGCTGGAATCAAAGCGGCTCGAGGTGTCACCCTTCTCTCACGTGCTTGCATTTATAGTAGAGGCCGTGGGTTTGGCTGTCGCCTTCCTCACTCCCACTCAATAATTTGAAAAAAGTGGTGGGTTTACTAATTACGGTTTTGGCCTTGACAATAAGAAACAATAAATCAAAGTACTCCGAATAGGGTCGGTTATGTAGGCAAGCCTACGCCGTCTTATTTATGACAGTTCAGGCCAATCCGGCAAAAGAAGCCCCGTTTAGCCCGAAGGCTTATCGGCTATGCTAAGTCCTGTCGAACTGCTGTAACGTACATCACACGTGAGGGGAGTCGATTGAGCCGAAGCTCGGTTGAACTCGCCCAACCATGGTTAGACCATTTCCGAACCAATGTACTAAGATTCTCCGATTTCTAAATTGTCACCGAAAGCGTAATCTCGTTTCTGTTTAAGGTGGGTTCACTGAGAACCCATCACCGAAAAGCTCAACGATTTATCCAAGTGGGATTCCCTGAGAATCCATCACTAAAATCGTAACGATTGACAAAAACCCGGGTCCTCGGTTTTTATAATTAGCTATTTATTATTTAACTACCACATATTAAATTAATAAGCATTCATACTAATTATTCGAGTTATACACGTCTATTTTAATTCGAAATTAAAAAACTATGTGTATGCATTGGAGTGGAATCATGAAGATGCAAGTCATGGTAATTTTCCGGTTTTAAGCATGTAATCTTGATAAAGTACAAAATTATACCGAAAAGTAAACACCGAGATGGACCATTGGTACCCCCGACTAACTATTTTCTAAGGAAAAGTAAAACATAGACTATGTCTTCGAGTCTTGATCTTCGAATCTTGAACTCGAACCGCCGGATCACGAACCACGAACACCCGAGAAGAGAAAAGGCTTTTTAATTAAATAAACAAATATTATTATAATTATCAAAAACCTTTTTTTTATTATTATTTAGTATAAAAAAAACTTCCCGAAATTTTTTTTTTTATACTTTTCTGCCAAATAACGGCAGATTTGATAGAAAAAAAATGAGGTTAAAAAAATTTTTACATACAGCCGCTGAAAACCCTAGCCGCATGCAGGTTTATAAAAAACAGACTTATAGCGACGCTTTTCAGCGTCCCATGTTTTTAGCCGTTTCTCCTCGTTCATACCTTGGGTTTCGCCTTGATCTTCATCTTTTCAGCAAGATCTTCATATTTCGAGCCCGGTAACAAAACTACAATAAAAGATGCTACTTTTACATGGAATTTTCGAAAAAAGCATAATTAAAGATACAAATCATATGCTCAATTGTTACTAAACAATGGAGCTACAAATAGATCTCCGGGTAAACAATACCAACCCCAATCCATCTCTTCAACCACAACATTCACAAGCATACAACATGATTAAATTTCAAATTTACCAAAAACGAAATAAAAACACCTAAAACATGCTTTTCCACTCCAAGATCTAAAATTCATATACTTTGATCGTTAGATCAAAGGCTCTCTGATACCACTTGTTAGATGTAATATCGTCGGATCAATCATAGATTGACCCGATTACGTAGCGGAATGCATCAGATCTAGATCTAAACGAAACAAAGAACATAAATTAAAGATCTAAACCTAAAAAGGGGTTTAGGAGCCTACCTTTTTAAGGTGCTTAACGCCAAGAATGATACATCTCCAAGAACACGTATTTTGAGCAGCCACAGCCTTCCAACGTGTGTCTCCCAGCAACACCAAGTGGATGGTGTTTCCCACCACCGGACCTCCTTGATATGCTACCGGAATAATCCAGAAGATTATCC
Source organism: Gentiana macrophylla (assembly GCA_026214975.1). Lineage (NCBI taxonomy): Eukaryota > Viridiplantae > Streptophyta > Magnoliopsida > Gentianales > Gentianaceae > Gentiana > Gentiana macrophylla. The sequence continues at coordinate 60,737,641 of CM047805.1, forward strand.
CAACTCGAAACCCAAAGTACTTAGTCGAAAATATCAACCTAAGTACTAGTCAATATGGCGTGTTTAATGTGTGTCAAAAGGATTGTGAGAACTCTCTTTATATAGGAGAGTAATCCTTGTCCTCCAAGGATTTAATAATTAAGAGATAATTATTACATTAATCCTTTTTCCAAATAAAAGATAAATAAAATAATTATCCCAAACAAATTAGGATAAATCATATTATTATCTAATATTCCATGAATTGTCATTTAACAAATAAAAGATAAATCACACATTAAATAATTATCCAAGAAAACCAATTCCTTGATAAATAATTAATATGTCATGCGCTCCAACCTTAATCAAAAAAGGCCACACACATTTTTCTATATTTGACCAATTAGGTCAAAAGGTCAACACACTAATTTGGGCCGAGTCCACGAAAACTTTATTTCCGTGTATTTAATCATCTAGTCCAACTAAACAATTAATCCACATATCAATTAAATAGCCCAATGCACTATTTAATTATAATTGAGGTCAACGACGAGAAACCTATATGCTATATTATGAGCCACGTCGGGGACCATGGACCCATATTCAGTAGCTACAATAAATTGAATAAAAATTATTCATCAGACAGAATAATTATATCCAACCTATTAATTCCGGGATTACACCACCATAAACCCGAAACTGAACTCTATCGAACATAGATAACTTGCACTCAATTTATGAGTCGAAAGCATCCACTGATATAATCATTTCATACGGATAAATCCTCCATAGACTGTTCACTTTGATTCGGGATGTTTCCGTAAACCCTTCTCGAAACATATTATCCTTATTTACCATTAACCCCTTAGTGATCAATTAGTTCATATCTAATATAATATGAACTCGGCTGATCGATCAGTTTTTAGGGTCAACAAATAAGGGAACTTTCTGTCTACTTCCCGAGGGAAGGAATGGATTCCATATTTGTGTGTATACTTGATGTAACTTGAAAGCAGGTTACACTTGAAGAATTTTACTAGTTCAGTAGCTTTAAGCTTAGTAACATCAGCAAGGTGATTTCATGATAAGAAAACTGATAGCTCAGGATTGATAGTTGTTTTTTTTCATCAATTTTCATCACTTGTATCTGAATTAGGAGTCCTCTATTTATTGTAGAGAATATCCTGTGACATATGTTTGAAATTCAAACATAGCCGTTTCAGATTTGTCCCTATCTTGACTTGCTTTCATCCGTACACATAGTAATCGACAATCGCCGATTTACTTTTAGACAGCTTTTGATCGTCCACCCTTTGACTTGTATACATTGGATAAAGCTCTGAATCTTTCCAACATTCCTTTAATCTTAACCATTGATTTGTTGACAAATTCAAGAGTTGTTATCTGTCCTTATCCTTGTAATCTTCCAATGTAACCTTCGATTAATTCAAAATATATTTCCAGCAGGTTCCTGTGTATATAAGTCTGCTGAAATACTTGGCAGTCAGCTGTTCCAAGTTTGCCGTGTTTAAAAAACACTGCAGCTGACTTCTTTATATCTAACTTTTTGTTATGAAGTTAGATTACACCAACTTGAACATAACTAAGTTCCAATCACCACTTGACTGATGGAACATAGACCTTGTACACAAGGTATATGTAATCAGTTTAGGTCATCACAGACTTCCCTAAATTCGGATTCCATATCCTTGACTTTAAACACTAAGTTTGATCCCTTAGCCTTCAGTAACTGAGTTTGAGCCCTCAGCCTTCAGTCTTCTGTAGGTCCTAAACTAGTCTACTGACTCAGGTACCTTACTAACTTAGACAGGTCTGCTGACAAAAGTCAGCTGACCTCTTACAATGCTTGTTTGATCAAACCTATACAAAGATCAAACTCAAATAAGCTTATACATTTGATCTAGACATCTTTTTTCCTTTGCCTATAACAGCTAGTCTGGCACTAATCACAAAAACTTAAAATATGTCCAACAAAACACAACAAACTTCTTATACCACTGCCTTGGAGCCTGCTTAAGTCCATATAAGGACTTCTTCAACTTGCACACAAATCCTTCTTTGCCAGGAACTTGGAAACCCTCTGGCTGAGTCATATAAATCTCCTTATCTACATCTCCATGTAGAAAGGTTGTCTTCACATTCAATTGCTCATGTTCAAGATTCTGATGTGGCACCATTGCTAACAGCACCCTGATGGAAGTATGTCCGACCACTGGAGAAAATATTTCTTCATAGTCTACCCCCTCGTTCTGACTGAACCCTCTAGCACCAAACATGCCTTTTATCTAAAACCCTCAGTAGTTGTCATTTCTTCATTTTTCTTGAATATACATTTGCAAGTTACCACCCTCCTGTCTTGTGGTTATTTGACCATATCCCAAATCTCATTCTTATGAAGTGACTCCATTTCTTTTCCCATAGAAACAAGCCTTTGGGATACCTCAGAACATGTCACAGCTTCCCCGTAAGTGTTAGGTTCAAAACCATCCACTTCTTGACTACCAGAAGTGCATATCCAACCATACCCTCCTCAAACCCATATCTTCTTGGAGGTCCGATATTGGTCCTCCTAGCTCTCTGAGAGAGCTATACCTGTGACCAACATCAACAAATTGAGTCTCTGTGACCCTTGTTCAAAGAACCTGCTTGGATCCTGCTGCGGATCTACTAACTGTTGACTGTTCCCTATTGAGTCTTTTGATTCAGTAGAATATACTTGAAGCTTCACCTGTTTGTCAACATTCTCAGTCTCAGATCCAATTTCAGATTCAGATGTGGCTCTCACAGATTAGTTCAGCATAGATTTTTCATCAAAAACTACACTCCTACTGAGTATAAACCTATTTTCAACTGATGACCATATTCTATACCCCTTAAGTCCATCTCCATATCCAACAAACACACCCTTTTTGGCCCTAGGCTCCAATTTGCCCTCACTGACATGATGGTAGACAGTGCTTCCAAAAACCTTAAGTCCAGAGTAGTCTGCTGACTTTCCGGACCAATCTTCAAGTGGTGTTTTAAGTTTGATCCTAGTGTGAGGCCCCCTATTGATTGAGTAGCATGCTGTACTGACAGCCTCTGCCCAAAATGTCCTTGCTATACCAGAATTAGAGAACATGCACATGGCCCTCTCCAGAAGAGTTTGATTCATTCTTTCTGCAACACCATTTTGTTGTGGAGTATCTCTTACAGTATGGTGCCTGGAAATGCCTTCATTCTTGCAAAATTCATCAAACTCAGACCAACAGAATTCTAGTCCATTATCAGTTCTAAGTTTCTTGATCTTCATCTTGTCTGATTTTCAGCCAAAGCCTTCCACTGCCTGAAGTTCTTGAATCCTTTACTCTTGTGCTTCATCATAATTACCCAAACCATCCTTGAATAATCATCTATAAAAGATACAAAGTACCTGTGACCACCCAATGACTCCACCCTTGAAGGTCCCCAGAAATCAGAATGGACATAATCAAGTGTCCCTTTTGTGATGTGGATTGCTTTTGGGAACTTGCTCCTATGTAGATTCCCAAACACACAGTGTTCATAAAATTCCAGTTCCATGACCTTACGTCCCCCAAGTACATCAGACTTAGACAGAATTTGCATCCCTCTTTCACCCATATGACCTAATCTCATATGCCACAACTTAGTCAATTATGATCTTTATGCCAATCTACCTTGCTTAAAACCGATAAACAGATCTCTTGATGAACCTGGACGCCCCGATACCAGTTTGTTATTACGGATCGATCAAGAAGTGATGGTGATTGTGAGTAAAGATATAAGATAAACAAGCATGCAAACACATAAACAAGAAGAACACAGATTTAATGTGGTTTCCGGCAATGTGGCGACTACTCCATGGACAAACAAGGATATTTTTTTATCACCAGAAAGTTACATCAAGCAATTAATACAGACGGTATTTATAGCCTTGGGAATCCAACCCTAACTGACTAAACAGCCAACCCAGTAAATGACTGAAATACCCCAGAAGTAACTCCACCGACTTAGAAAACCATGCAGACGTGTTCCTTCAGTCTGCTGTGAACCAGCAGACGTCATTTTTCTAATACCCTGAATCAGTAGACCCAGCTCCAACAGACTAATCAACTCTGCTGTTGCCCAGACGAACAGCAGATTCAGCAGATGCTTCATGCTCTGCTGACACAGCAGATCAAAAGGAATCGAAAACACCCGATGGATGCATGCATTTCTAAGATTCGCATCAGGTCGAGGCGTACCATATAATATGTCGATATTTTTCTTTTTGTAATTTCAAAATACATTTATTTGTCGTTTGTTTCACGTTTTTATATCACAGATTTATTCTTTATAAAATCATGGACATTTTCATTGTGATTGCCCGTAACGATTGGTTTATTCGGGTGGTATTTTAAAAGTCATATCATATTACGCATTTCAAAATTAACTAAGGCATTTCATACTACAAATTTAAACTAATCACTCTCAAAATTATCTATAACATACAATACTACACTTGCAAAATTAAGGCATTTATACTAATCATTTTCAAATAAAAAAAACATACAACATTCTCACATACAATGCTACACATTTGAATCAAAAAATGTAACACTCTGATACATGAATTCGAATTATAAAAAAAAACACTATCATACATATTGTCATACATGAATTATCCATGAATACCAATAAAAAATTCAAAATTAAAAATGTCTACACTATCATACATATAACACTATCATACATTAAATCCAATCTAAAAAAATTGTCTACACTACCATATATTAATTCCAATCAAAAATCAAATATAACACTATCATACAAGAAATTTCAAATTTTTTTTTTAGGTTTGGTGAAAAAATAATCGAAATTAAACCCAATAAACCGTAAATGACTTACAAGAGGAGCGTCGTCTCAAGGAAAATAGTCATTGTGATGATATAGAGCTTCAATCACTTGCCCGTTACAATTTATAGACACTCCCGTTCCAATTTTCAGACCACTTTTTTTTTTCTTCTAATAGAATGAAATGGGTAGAGGATGAAGAATGAGAAAAGATCATTCCAATGGGTAGACCACTCCCGTTCTAATTTTCAGACCACTCTCGTTGAATTTGAAGAAGGAGAAGAGGGGTTTCTTTCTACGTTTTTTCCTCTGCACATTTTTTTCAACTCTGACGGAATGAAATGGATGGAAGAGGAAAAAGAGAAGAGATTATATTAGGGTTTTCAAATCCAATAGGTCCGTTCGAATTGTAACGAGGAGAAAGGCTGTTTCCGTTACAATTGAACGTGATACGTGCAATTTGAATTTCAGTTCCCAATCCCACTCTCCTCGTTGCAACTTTGACAGAGGCGTTTAAATTTTGACGCACCACGTTCAAATTGTGACGTGTCCGTTTCAATTCCAACGGGTGTGTCAAAATTTTAGCGGATTCCATTCTTTTTGCTCTGTGTTTAAAGTTCAACGAGTCACCTATTATATTTTAATGGTTTCGTCAAAGTTGGAACGAACCGTTGGAATTTCAACGTGAAACTTAAAAAAATGTCAGGTCTGACCCGACCTGACATTAAATATGGGATGCTATAGTGGATCGAGCTATGAAATGTGAAGTCAGTCCTCCTAGCCGGAAATTAATTTTTTACTGAACTATTGAAATTGTTGAAAGCCCAGGAATGAAAACACTAATGATAACCTTCCGATCGGCGCAATTATGGAAGTTGAGGAATCATTTCTTGACCTAGAATTAGAATTGGGGAAGAAATTGATTTATAAGTTGATGAAATTGGATGAAATTGATTTGGAGGGAGAAATTCCCGTTTTTTTAGTCAATGTGGTGAAAATGAGGCCCCAAAACACGTGGCAGCCAACGTTGGGAGCCACGTGGGAGCCAAATAAGCATTTTTTTAACTTCGGTGCCCAGTTATCAAAATCTGGCTAGGGTGACTATTTTTGCAAAAAAAAAATGTTACAGGAATATTTTTTTCACCGGAGCAAAACTAGGAGTGAAATGCAAAATAGGTCAAGTTACATGACTATTTGTGCAATTTTCCCTGAACGTAAGTATCATGACTTTCCTTTCCTTAAATGTTATACGGGAGTTCTCAAAAAACAAAATATCATACGGGAGAACGTCACTAACGATGACTTTCGTCTCGTGAAAAAATAATACAATAATATGTGGTGCTCCTAAACAATATCGTTGTGTCAATAGAAACAACTTAAAACGATTGCCAAAAAAAACAGTATTTTTTTGGAGGGCCCATATCATTGTTATTACCAATGTTGCCGCAATGCCACTCATTGGGCTGGCCTCGCATTTTGTTTTCGTCCAGTAGCAATTGTAGCATATTACTATGCTTGAAGAAAGTTTAAAATATTAAATTTAAATAGAAAAACGCGACATATATGACCTGGATATTTAACTTTTTCGACAACTTTCATGTAAAATGTTGCAATAAATTTGACACTTACGGCAAATTCAAAAGTTAGACTAATTCTTCAGCTAATAATATGTAATTTGTTATTTAGTGCTTGTGATATTATATATACATCAATAATTTTTCAGAAGAATTCAAAAATTAAATTAATTCATCAATTTTTCAACAGAAAATTGGTTATATATTAATCAATGATGAAAATTACAATTTTGTGTGTCGCTGTTTTCGTGGTTGCACTATTGTCACATGTGGGAGAGGGTTCAAAACCAGATCAAACCGAAATCAGTGTGGATTCAGGTTCGCTGCATGTGTTTCGGGAAGCTCATGGATTCCCGAGGTATATGCTACAGCTAAAGTGTTGTGATTCGTGTGCATGTTGTAACCATAATAAGAATTGCTTAGGCTGTGGTAATCATCCTAAAAACGGTGCTTCCTTCCATTTGCGTAGCGATGGAGATGACGATGACTCGGATTGCAATAATGATCCTGAAGGAGAAGGTGAAGGAGAAAACGAACACGATGACGATAACTAGCTAGGCTTCAGCAGTGAAGATCTACGTGCAGTGATACATGAAGTGGGTGCCAAAGTTAGTGTCAAAAGTGGGTGAATTCAATTTGTTGCAATTTTTTTTTAATATTATTATTATTATTTACGTTTTGATTTTTTTGTGTGCTTTCTGTGTGATTTTTCTCAGTTTTTAAATTGGTGCAAGTTGTCTTAGAGAACATTTATCTTCAATAATCATCATTATCTTTGTTGTTTTACTCTCTCTGGTGTTAATTAATACCCGTGCTTTTTAAGTGTAACTTAAAAAAAAATCCCGTCAGACTCAAAAGATTAGTCACAGACAATTGTCTTGTGAACAAAAAAAAAGGAAAAAAAAAACGTCAGCCTTACGGACCCTTTCTACCCTTAAACACTACGAAAACATTGGTCAAAATGAGGAGCTTGAGAAAAATAAATGGGCTTCAAGGTATCACACTAAATCAATTTGAGCCAAGATAGCGAGCTAGGTGAAAAAGGCATATTCTCGGAGTGTCCTTAAGCGCAATGGTAGATTTTGTGTGGTACTTTTAAAGGCCCCAATTTAATACGCAACCATTGCCATCATTGTTACGAAGACGTCCAATGCCCCAACGACAATATTTAAACAGAGAACTGACGCAATCAGTATTGTACTGCAAGGTTCTATTAGACATCTCTTTTTCTTGAAGAAATGTTAATTTTAAAAAAGGGGATGAAAATAAATTAAATTAGTACAAAAGTTGGACCAACCCACTTCGATAAACCTCATAATACATCAGGACCTAACATCGCTTCATTATAACCTATTAACATACAAACCTAGTAGAAAAAATCCATCAAGAGGAAATAATACGACAATTCAGTGCTCAATAATGTTTAAAATAAATACTGTTGATCTAGAGAACCCTTATATCTAATGAATCTTGTGAACTTCTATTGTAGCCCAGTTTCATCATATAGCTGTCAAACCTCTTGTACCACTGCCTTTGAGACTGCTTCATTCCTTCCAAGGATTTATTCAACTTGCAAACATCCATTCTTTTCCACAGACTTGGAATCCATCTGGCTGAGTCATGTATATTTCCTTATCCAACTCTCTACTAGAAAATTTGTCTTCAAATATAGTTGATGAAGTTCAAGATTCTAATTTGCAACCATTTCTAGTAACACCCTCATAGTATTGTGCATGACTACTGGTGAGAATATCTAAACATAGTCTACCCCTTCTTTTTGACTGAGCTCTCTTGAAACCACATATGCCTTATACCTAATGCTAACAGTTGGTGACATTCCTTCCTTTTCCTTGAAGACCCACTTACATGTGATTGTCTTCGTCATTTGTGGTAGTTTGACTAATTCCCAAGTCTGATTTGTGATATGTGACTCCATTTCATCTCCCATGGCAGCAAGCCACTAAGATTGTTCAGTACATGTCACAACTTCCATGTAGGTGTTTGGTTCCGATCCATCCACCTCCCCAGCATCTTGAATTCAGATCCAACCATATTCTCAAACACATACCTCTTTGGAGGTCCAACATTAGTCCTTCTAGCTCGGCCAAGACCTATAGTCTGCTGAACAATTTCAACTTTTTGAGTCTCAGCTGGTTGATTCGGATTTAGATCTGGTTCGGCCAGATCAGATGAGTGTTGACTGTTCTCAACTGATTGTTGTAGCTCAACAGATTGAACCTGAAGCTCCACCTGTTTGTCAACCCCCTCAGATTCAGATCGGATTTTTGATCAAAGAATACATTTCTGCTAGGTTTAAGGTTACCATATCCCTGTTTTTTAGCTGATGACCAGATTCCATACCCCTTAACTCCATCTTCATACCCCACAAACACTCCCTATTTGGCTCTTGGTTCTAGCTTACCTTCACTAACATGGTAATAAATTGTGCATAAAAAACTCTTAAATTTGAGTAATCAGTAGGCCTTTTAATCAAATTTCATATGGTGTTTTGAGATCGATCTCTGTGTGAGGTCCGCAGTTGATTAAGTAGTATGATGTACTTACAGCCTCTGCCTAAAATCTTCTTGCCAAACCAGTGTTAGGGAGCATGCACATCTGTTATAGTATATAGGCTGAAAGGGATGCTGAGTGCATAAGCTGCTGATATTGTGGAAGCCTGCTGACTGTATGGAAGCCTCAGCATCCTGCTAATCACTTTCAGTATGATGTAAACTAGAAAGCGGTTCTTCGGTTATAGTTTGTTATAACCGTTTGTAACTTACTTCTGACTGTTTCATGAGGTGTATGAAACTATACATATCCCATGATCAGCTGTATTGTAATCAACCTTGTATTTTACTTGATCAATAATAATTCCGCATTTTATTTTGTTTCTTTGTAATCCTACGAACTACATCATGGTATCAGTGCAGAAATTTCAGAATTTCTAAATGCTTTCCTGCGTTTTCTCTCTAGTTTTTGAAGAATCTTGAGAGTGTTCTTAATTTTTCCTGAGTTTTCAGTTTCTTGAGAGTAATATGTCAACTTTTTCTTTATTTTTTGATCAGTTCTTGATCGGTTTTTCACTTTTCATTATTGATTTGTGATCAATTCTGGAGTTCTTGATAGCCATGGAAGCTATAAAACAAGAATTAAGTCTCTACAGTCCATTCTATGTTCATTCTAATGAGAATCCTTCTCTGGTTCTTGTTCAACCATTGATGAATGGCAACAACTATAATCCATGGAAAATGTCCATGGAAATGGTGTTAATCACCAAGAATAAACATGGCTTTATAGACGGCACAATTAAAAGGCCTTCAACAGATTCAGCAGATTTCAAGGCATGGAGGCAATGTGATACGATGGTGAGATCATGGATCTTAAATTCTGTAGAGAACACCATTGCACAAAGATTGATGTATTTCAAGAATGCTCATGCTGTTTGGAAGAATCTTGCAGCAAGGTTTTAAAATGTTAATGGATTAAGACTTTCAGATCTTCTTGAAGAAATGCATCTACTGAAACAAGGCATAGATTATGTCAATCAATATTTCACAAAATTGATAATTCTTTGGGAAGAAATCAAGACCATCGGGCCTGTAACAGTCTGTTCCTGTGATCCTTAATGTCACTGCAATGCAATAACCAATCTGTTGGATGATATATAGGTTGAACATTTCATGAAATTCCTTAAAGGTTTGAGGGATGAATTTAACCAATGGTCTCACGGGCAATGTTGATGGTACCCTTTCCAGAAATTCAAGATGCCTTTGCAATGGCAATCAAGTTTCAGATACATATGTTGTATGTGGCTAACAAGGCCAAGAATGAAGAATCCATGGTTCTATTGTCACATAAGAATGGACAGGGACAAAATTAGACAGTCCACAGATCTAACTCTGCCGCAAATCCCAGGCCTAAAAATCCCAAAAAGATGCAATATAGTTCCTGTGGATTCAATGGCCATACTAAGGAGACTTGTTATAAGATGCATTGATTTCTTCCTAGTTTCAAGTCAAAAAGAGCCAATATGGTAGAAGAGGAACAATCAATAGAAGAAGATCAGGCACCAAGTATGTCTGCTGGACCAGGTTTTCCTACTCTTACTGCACAACAACTTGATAAGTTGATGGCTCTACTGAGTGATCCTTTTAGACATGCAGGGTTTGCTGTTGGCCAACCTGCTGATGTTGTTACCCATTACTCACCTGCTATAGGAACATGTGACATAAATTTAGTAAGATCAATACAATGGATCTTGGACTCTGGTGCCACAGATCACATTGTAGGATCATTAGATATATTGAGCAATCCCAAACCTTCATCTGGTATAAAAATGGGATACCTAATGGAATAATGTCTTTGTCACACATATAGGACAAGTGAGGATCAACACTCAACTGTTTCCTACATGATATGTTTTGCATTCCTGGTTTTAATTATAACCTTTTATCTTTACCATGTTTTATTAATCATACGAAAGGTGCAGCTGTCTTTTTTGCTAACATATGTGTTTTGCAGGACAAGAACAAGAAAATGATTGGTTCAGCTGAGTTACTGAGATGACTTTATGTCATGGATCAACAAATAAGAGTTTATGTTGCCAATGCTGTAGAAAATCACACTTTATCTGATAGATTAGATGATGCACATTTATGGCATTACAGACTTGGGCACTTGCCAGATAAGAGACTGCAAGTCATCTACTCATAGTCTGCTGAAGTCAAATTTTGTAATCATTATCTTTGTTATGTTTGCACTATGACTAAACTGAAGAAAAATCATTTTCCTTTAAGTACCACTACTGTAAATGCTACTTTTGACCTTTTTCATATATATATTTGGGGTCCTCTGAGACAGCATATTGTGAATGGACAACAATATTTTTCTTACTGTTGTAAATGATTTCTCTAGATTTACTTGGGTTTTTCTTATGAGGAAAATATCTGAAGCATCTGACCTTGTTAAATCTTTTGTTAAATTTGTTTCTACTCAGTTTCATAAAATTATTAAATTAATTAGATCTGACAATGGTGTAGAATTTCAACTTACTGACTTTATTGATCAGCAGGGTATCATACATCCAACATCATGTGTAAGTACACCCGAGCAAAATGGTATTGTTGAAAGAAAACATCATCATCTACTGAATGTTGCAAAGAGGATTGAGGTTCCAGAATAATCTACCCATTGAATATTGGGGTTTTTGCCTTTTGCATGTTGTAAAATTGATTAATGCCACACCTACACCACTGCTGAAGGAAAACACTCCACATGAAGTGCTTTATGGCACCAAACCAGAATATTATGTATTTAAAATTTTTGGTTGCTTAGTTTTTTCATGCACACTTCAGTAGTATAGGATAAAATTTGACTCAAGATGTAGGACATGTGTCTATCTTGGGATTTCAACTACATCTAAGGGTGCTATTCTCTTAGACATTACCAACAAAGATATCTTTGTTGCTAGAAATACTCAATTCCATTAGACTTATTTTCCACTCTTTCAATAGGTGTTGGGAAAGCCTAGATATCTTGCTGACATGCCTGTTCCTTTGCCAGTAATAGACACTTTTAATGACCTGCTGACTGAATCAGCAGACCAACCAACAATGGGATCAACAGCAGCTGAAACATCCAATGAGGGGCATGCACCAGTAAATTAGGCACCTGAACTCACACAACTAAGAAGGTCCAGAAAAACAAGGAACTCACCAACCTTTTATCAAGGGGGTGTTTATAATGTTTAGAAGACTCCACATCTGGTGAGTGCAGTCACGAGTCTGGATTACTTCTCAGTAGACTATGCCAGATTCATTAATGCTATTGATGCTGTTAAAGAGCCTAAGACCTACAATCAAGCTATCAAGCATAATGAATGGAAGGAGGCAATGAACAAAGAAATTGAAGCTTTACAAAAGACTCACACATGGGAGATAGTTGATCTGCCGCCAAGCAAGAAACCCATAGGGTGCAAGTGGGTGTCTGAGAATCAAACACAATCATGATAGATTAGTAGAGAGATACAAAGCTAGACTAGTAGAAAAAGGCTACACACAAACATATGAGATTGATTTTCAAGAAACCTTTTCCCTTGTTGTCAAGATCACTATCGTTTCTTGCAAAGCGAAGCAGCAGCAAAGAAAAAAACCAACAATTGGCATATAGATCAACCGGATGTCAACACTACCTTTCTACATGTAGACCTACAAGAAGAAGTTTACATGCAGCTTATCCTCGGGATGTGCAAAGAACTAAACCAAACCAAGTTTTCAAATTTACCATACAGAGGACTCAACCAAGCCACAGACAATGGAATTGCAAGTTGATCAATCATTGGAGGCTCAAGGATTCATTCAATCCAAACATGACCACAATCTATTCACAAAAGGGTCAGGACAGTCATTAATTGCCTTATTGGTATATGTGGATGATATCATAGTTGCTAGCCCTAGTGAAGAGTTAATTCAACAATTTAAGGATGATTTACATCAGCAGTTCTGAAGGATGCAGGTTCTTAGATCTAAACGAGTTAGATCTATGCGCAGCGGATGGATCACGATTTATATGACACAATTCATAATTAAAGGACTTAAACAACTACAAGGGGGTTAAGAACGTGTTACCAATAACGGGAAGAGTCGCCTTGATCTTCCGATGTGTTCTCCAAACGGCGGTTGGTGGACACCCTTCTTGATAAAAGCACCTCCTTGATATGCAACAACAAGAAAAACTCCAAGTTTTTCTTCCTCTAAAACCCTAGGCAAGAAAAACTAATTTTTCTCTCCTTTTTACAAGTGGTGGTCTAAAATTGCTTATTAATTTCCCTTGGAATAACTCTCCTTTTATAGGAGAGTAAATCCTTGGTCTCAAGTTTTAATTAATTACATAAATAATTAATTAAACAAAATAAAAGATATTTTCCTTAATGACTAATTGTGACATGTATTGACCAATAGAAATCAAATAACAAGTCATCCAACCAATCATATAACAAGAATATCTTTTATTTTCCACATCACAAAAATTAATTCTTGTGATAAAAGAGACACTAATTGGCGCCACCATTAGGGTTTTTAGCCCACATAAAATGTCTTTTATGTGTATTATATTATTTAGCCCAACTAAATAATATCCATGCATATCAATTAATTAGCCCAGCCAATTAATTATCACTGAGGCCCAAATAACAAGATTATTAGTCCGAATTACGTAAGCCACATCGGGACCATGGACCTATAACCATTAGCTCCAATAATTAATTATTCATCAAACGAATATAATTATTAATTCCGGATTACGCCACCATAAACCCGAAATCTAACTCTACCGATTATAGATGTATACTTATACTCAACCCATAGAGTAAATAAGCGTCCATTGATATAATCACTACATACGGATTAACCCTCCATAGACTGTCCATTCTGTGTGGGATGTCTCCGTGAACCCAACGCAGAATATCTTATCCTTATTTACCATTAACCCCCTGATGATCAATTAGTACACATACGACTAGTGATCAATTAGTCAAATGTGAACTCCCGGATCGATCACTTTCTTAGGGCTAACAAATAAGGGGATCGTCTCTCTACTTCCCGCAGGAAGGAATGGATTCCATGTCCGTGAAAAACAAAACTACTCACTCATCCTGGAGATAGTGCCAATGAGAAGTGGCTTGGAACACATATTTAAGTGAACCGTAACTAACACATCAAACACTACCCCGGACAAGCAAAGACTGTGATCACCTCAGATTAAGGTTGATCCATATATGATCATCTAATGATTTAATAAGATTCCTCGATTACGGAATTATACCGAGAAATTCGATTAAATCGGTCCAATCCTATATGAATGCCATCATATATAAATGCCCCACGTAGTACCTTCTCTACCGATAGTCCGGATAAGACTATCACACCCTAAGGTGTTCTCAGGCGCATTATTGGTGTTTTAATCAAGAGACCCTAAACTCGATTAAGTTCACCACGGACTAACAGTTTAAGTATATCACCACTAACTCAATCCTCACGTGCATGCCATACACTGAGTTAAGCGGTTACATACTGATATACTTAGGGTTTGCAGCAGTGTATTATTTACAAGCACAAAGCAAGTAATAAGGTGAGATAAAATCTGTCATCCATTGTTAAAAACAATTACACAAATTGTCTTTCGGGCACTACACCTAACAATCTCCCACTTGCACGAAATGACAAGTAATGATTGTTTTTAGAGCACACCCTTTTCTCATCTTATTCACAACACTCTCCCACTTGCTCTAAAAGCAGATGAGATATATATTCCTCAATGCCGTACCCTCCAAGCACTAGACTTGGTACACTGATCAGTTTGGTTGTCGGCCCGAGACGATCTTTAGGATCAAACGTTGCCGGTCCATCTAATCAGCGGTACTCTCTCAATATGCTTTTGACCTCTGGTGGATCGAGAAAATCCTTCTAAGCTATCTCTTCACTTGCTTTCACAATGAAGTGATATCGGCTTATCGACTCGGAATTACTCCTGCACCAAAAAGGAAATTCTAAGCACTATGAGTAAACACCGAGCCGAGATCAACTTAATGATCATCCTTAATCGACTACAAGTCGAATCGGTCTGATCAACCATATTCAAGTTTGCACCGAATATACAAGCATATGATTCCTCGTTCTCTTAAGATACTTGAGGACGTACTAAACCGCTATTCAATGCTCGAATCCGAGATTCGACTACTATTGACTTGTTACAACCTGACTTGCCGTTATCCAAGAGAGACTCTATCCCATTTTCTCTTTATCCAAAGATTTAGAGAATCATTCCCGAGAGGTAGGGTAGGACAACTCTCGATGAATGCCGCAACCATGTATGCATAATCATCTTATTCAATAAGATCGCGGGATAGCCAATGACTCATTCTCGTGAATTTGACCGAATCGATTCATAGAACATAGTCCAATTCTCTCATCCAGAGAATCTTGGCGTGTCGCTTCGACTTCGGATAGCACACACATGTTGTCTCCAATCGCTTTTGATGTTATCATTCATGAACACTAATACTACTATTTTACCAATATTGATACCCAGTCTACAAAAGACTTATCAATATTCTGGTCAAGTCCACATATTTTAAAACATGCGACTTTTAATGACCGAGAGGTTCTCTTAAATCCACAAAGGATATAAGCCATGGCAGGCTTCCTACCAATGGTTCTTTTTGAATAAATTAAGATATCGTTAGTCTCGCAAAAAAGGTATTAGGGAATCACCCCTATCTTCTGCTTTGTAACGAATCCGTTATTCATTCTCAGCTAAAACCCTTCTGTTCTGAATGAATTCAGATTCCGTTGTTCGGCAAGAAAGTCTCAGGGAATCACCCCTATTTTCTCGCTTTAACGAAATCTAGCAAGATCGAGTGGTGAGAGAGTTCAAGGTCCGGTTAACTCTCTAGTTGTCGTGGAATCACCCCTATACCACTCAACTTTGCGCCGAAAGTTTAAACTTTCCTATTCATTCGAATCTTTCCGTGTAGATCCAATTGCTCCCACTCGGGCCCGAGACACTCGTGTGGTTCTACAAGAGGTCGAAACAGTAACTGAGTACCAAAACTCCATTCACAGGTTAAGGTTTTCAAACCAACCTCTATAATTAGAATCCTATACGCCCACAAAGAGCCACAGTTATCAATCACCCCAAAGAGACTATAAAGTCCACAAAACCACAATGGGTCAACGGTTAAACCATACTCCCACTGCGTTTTGGGTGGATTGACATTCGATCTAGTAGTATTTATCCGTGTAATCACCAACAACCGATGTTGGACGTGGTCCGGATTAAATCAGATAGTAACTACCTTTGGGTAACCATACTCCAAGGTTTAAGGTCATTACTTATAGATTCTATCGTAAGGCTTGTGATGATTCAACCGTCACTTTCGATCTCGTGAATCTTATAACCAACCTTCATTCGACGCATTAAGATATTTCACGACGAACACATACAATCGAACGTATGAGCAAAATCTCCATCCCTACCTTCAAGCATTAAATGCTAAATGCCTACATTTACGGAAGTGGTGTGAACCGAATTCACTCATTATCCATAAATTCACCGGCATCTTCTAGGTAGACTTCTCGGTTTGCATAATAATGTTAACCGTTATTTTGCAACCAATTATCTTAATCGAGTTTAATGATGTATTGTAGCACATTAATAACTATATCGAGGCAAGTCTATGGTTTCTTCCTCGGTGAGAAACATTCCACTAGGAGGCGTGGCCGAGCATGAGTCCCAAGACTAGCCTATTTCGAGCATGGAATACTCTATTCTCTCGCTAAAATCGAGACTCCTCCTCGTATTCTTTTGATAAACTAAATCGCGCTTTTGAGTAGTTATCGACAAAATGTCACCACTCAAAAACTCCCACTAGCTTGTGTCTCTCACTAGACCCCGAAGGTCATGATGAACAAGCTATGTTACCCCTTCAAATCTATTACCCTCTCACGATTGAAAGGAAACTTAGTCATTGTTCCTTTGAGATAGTGTTCCTAGACTGGGAGATAGGAATCACCCTTAGCCAGTCTGCAGGTCTTATCTCTAGGATATATGCACTAATTAATAGATATTGAAGGGTCGTTTATCTTAATACGGAAACCTTTTACCTTTAATAGTTTTAGATGTGTTATACTTATTCAGCTTTTCTTAGTGGTTCTGACTTTATCAAACAAAAGTCCGAGTCTTAGATTCGTACTACAAATGTCATATTCACTTTCTATGAGGCAACAATATATCGAGTTGAAAGTGAATCCATTTGCTTCAACGAATCAGAAATGTAAAAATAAATTTTTCTGTGATATTCAAGGATAGAATCCG
The DNA here is from genome assembly GCA_026214975.1 of Gentiana macrophylla. NCBI lineage: Eukaryota > Viridiplantae > Streptophyta > Magnoliopsida > Gentianales > Gentianaceae > Gentiana > Gentiana macrophylla. The sequence goes on from CM047805.1 coordinate 60,754,923, forward strand.
AAATTCATTTCCTTATATCACTCCCACTATTGTAGCTGAAATTACTGCCCGTTGTTACTCTATTAATCGTTAATGCACAGCTTCCTTGTTCTCCCAAAGAACTAAACTACCGAGTCAAGTTACTCGGTTAAGAAAGTCGCTAAGATTCATTGGTTAGTGATCCAAATCACTTTCCTTATCCTATACTTTCTTTAATTAATGTTTCGGTTTAGCCTCAAAACTTTAGTTAAGATGATTAACACTTATAGACATTCTTTCCCATTCTCAACTTTCCTTAAAAGGAAATAGTCTTGAACTAGCGCTTCAATTGAGTAGACACTACTCGTGAACTGTGGGATGTCTAATAAAAGTGTTACCCAGTGGGACTAATTTTCTAATAAATTAGAAAAACATAAGATAAAAGCTCCCACTAGTTTATCGGTTCCAAATACCGCCTAACTAGCGACACTTAAATTTATGATTCTCCAATTTTTCTATTAGAAAATTTCTCAGTAGACACTACACAATTAAAATTCACTATAAGAATTTTGTTGTCCCAATCATCTTTCAAACTAACTACGGTTGTCTCTCGCTCACGACGAGTGACAAAGCGATGACATACTTATTTACGCCACTTAAGTTTTGAAGGCTTCAAGAGAAATATCTCTTCCGAAAAATTAATCGTATGTGAGATTAATAAATACAACGCTCCAGCTTACGTACCACTTTTTAACGAAGTCATTACTAGTCAATTTTACACTAGCATCTAGCACCTTAGAGAGATATATATAAGCTTGTAAATAAAATTGATGAATAAATCCAAATCATACACTACTAATAAATTTTAGAACATAAACTAAGTACTTATAGTCTATCCTACTGCTCCAAGGATTTAATCTAATGCCTCAATGCCGCCTTAGGGTAGGTCAAAGAGGTTTCGATTAATATTGAAGATCGATTGAGAATCGAACATCTCATTTGTGATCGTCAATCACCTTTCCTTTCCAACCAAGGTATTACCAAAATACCTTTTATGAGTGTGACCTCACTGCTTGAGATCTTTAGATAGACCCGAGTGTGCCGCCTTAGGGTCGGTCGGTGACTCAATGAGTACCCAAAATCCTATCCTTTCGAGACCAAGCCTTGAATTTTGATAGCGGTGAAGGCCTTCCTTAGGGGCGAAATCAAAGCCGCACGAGGCGTCACCATTCTCTCACGTTGCTTGTGTCAACAAGTGAGGCCGTGGGGTCGGCCGTCGCCTCTCCCGCGCCCCACTCAATATTTTGAAAAAGTGGTGGGTTTATCGATCACGCTTTTGGACTTGATGTTTCATTAAGGAACAATAAATCATAGGCCCGAATGTTGTCGGTTATGTGGGCTAGCCCACCCGACCTATTCGTTAGAACATATGTGGCCGCCGGACGGGTCAAGGCTAGAGAGCTCCGCTGAGCCGTAGTGGCTCTTCGGATGACTCAAGATTGCGGCACCGTGCAAAACGCCACACGTGGAGGGTGAAGTCGATTGAGCCGTAGCTACATCGTTGACCACCCAACCGTGGTTAAACCACTTTCGAACCTGTTTGCCCGTGATTATCCAATCCTTAAACATCAAACTTTCACGTAGACACTACGGAACAAAAACGTAATCTCGCCTTAGGTAAGGTGGAATTCACCGAGAATCCAACACCTTAACCACGAGGTTTCGGATTTTACTCCTTATGCTTTCGCAGAGTGGGATTCACCGAGAATCCATCACCCAACCTCGACGATTGAAAAACCCGTGTTCCTCGGTTTTACCCTAATTAGTTTCTAATTAATATCAAACAATTAATTAAAACTAATCGTGTGTTTTATACATGCCTAACTAATTCCTCGAATTAATTTCTACATGTATGCATATGGAGTGGAATTCATGATATGATGCATGTCATGGCAATTTTCCGGTTCTACTCATACAATCTACACATGTATACTAGTGCGGAAAATAAACACCGAGATGGACCGCTGGCACCCCGTATTAATCTATTCAAAATAAATTAAAACCCTAATCTGCAGCTGTTAAGAATCTTCGACGATCGGCATATCAAACGAACTTGGATCGGGATGAAACTTTCCAGATCTGATCTTCATTCTTCGGACTTCAAGATGGACGGTCGGATCGGAGCTTTGACTTGTCAATCTTCCTCAGTGAGCCGCCCAACTTGCTGCTGAAACAGACTCTCACAGCAGCGCATCATATACTTCCCGAGATCGATCGGGGATGAAGATGAATCCCGATCGTCCTGAAAATTTTATCTCAGGTCCAAAACTCCATGATTATCGATCTGACCGGTCGGATTTTAATTTTAACGGTCCAATTGTTCCCAGAAAATCGAAGAAGTCACAGTTAGGGTTTCTGTGAATCCTGCGTTTTTCTGTTACAGCAGCCACTTCGCAGCAACGAATGGAAACCCAAACGGACTCTGATCGACATCAAAATTTGTGGGATTGTTCATCAACTTCCAATCTTGATTCTGACCGGAGGGATCTTCGTTTTAACGGCTCAAACAACGGAAAAACGAAAATACTAAACAGCTAATGTACAGATCTATTTTCTGGAAATTAAAATTGCAATAATACATAAATTACATAATTTCCTATACTCATATGAACGAATTTTCATCGTTTATATGAGTTTACAATAGATCTAACGGGAAAACGGTGCCAACCCCAATCCATCTCTTCAACCATAGCAATTTAAAAATTATTAATGCATAATAATAAGTAAAATATCACCTACATGCAATTCCACTCCTTTAAATCGTTTAATTACGATTATGACTATATAAATCGTGGAACCTGGCTCCGATACCACATGAAGGATGCAGGTTCTTAGATCTAAACGAGTTAGATCTATGCGCAGCGGATGGATCACGATTTATATGACACAATTCATAATTAAAGGACTTAAACAACTACAAGGGGGTTAAGAACGTGTTACCAATAACGGGAAGAGTCGCCTTGATCTTCCGATGTGTTCTCCAAACGGCGGTTGGTGGACACCCTTCTTGATAAAAGCACCTCCTTGATATGCAACAACAAGAAAAACTCCAAGTTTTTCTTCCTCTAAAACCCTAGGCAAGAAAAAACTAATTTTTCTCTCCTTTTACAAGTGGTGGTCGAAAATTGCTTATTAATTTCCCTTGGAATAACTCTCCTTTTATAGGAGAGTAAATCCTTGGTCTCCAAGTTTTAATTAATTACATAAATAATTAATTAAACAAAATAAAAAGATATTTTCCTTAATGACTAATTGTGACATGTATTGACCAATAGGAAATCAAATAACAAGTCATCCAACCAATCATATAACAAGAATATCTTTTATTTTCCACATCACAAAAATTAATTCTTGTGATAAAAGAGACACTAATTGGCGCCACCATTAGGTTTTTAGCCCACATAAAATGTCTTTTATGTGTATTATATTATTTAGCCCAACTAAATAATATCCATGCATATCAATTAATTAGCCCACCAACCAATTAATCATCAAGGCCCCAAATAACAAGATTATTAGTCCGAATTACGTAAGCCACATCGGGGACCATGGACCTATAACCAGTGAGCTCCAATAATTAATTATTCATCAAATGAATATAATTATTAATTCCGGGATTACGCCACCATAAACCCGAAATCGAACTCTACCGATTATAGATGTATACTTATACTCAACCCATGTAGTAAATAAGCGCCCATTGATATAATCACTACATACGGATTAACCTCCATAGATCGTCCATTCTGTGTGGGGATGTCTCCGTGAACCCAACGCAGAATATCTTATCCTTATTTACCATTAACCCCTCGATGATCAATTAGTACACATACCCACTAGTGATCAATTAGTCAAATGTGAACTCCCGGATCGATCACTTTCTTAGGGCTAACAAATAAGGGATCGTCTCTCTACTTCCCGCAGAAGGAATGGATTCCATGTCTGTGAAAAACAAAACTACTCACTCATCCGGAGATAGTGCCAATGAGAAGTGGCTTGGAACACATATTTAAGTGAACCGTAAATTCAACACATCAAACACTACCCGGGACAAGCAAAGACTCGTGATCACCTCGAGATTAAGGTTGATCCATATATGATCATCTAATGATTTAATAAGATTCCTCGATTACGGAATTATACCGAGAAATTCAGATTAAATCGGTCCAAATCCTATATGAATGCCATCATATATAAATGCCCCACGTAGGTACCTCTACCGATAGTCCGGATAAGACTATCACACCCTAAGGTGTTCTCAAGCATTATTGGTGTTTTAATCAAGAGACCCTAAACTCGATTAAGTTCACCACGGATCTAACAGCTTTAAGTATATCACCACTAACTCAATCCTCACGTGCATGCCATACACCGAGTTAAGCGGTTACATACCGATATACTTAGGGTTTGCAAAGAAAGGTATTATTTACAAGCACAAAGCAAGTAATAAGGTGAGATAAAATCATCATCCATTGTTAAAAACAATTACACAAATTGTCTTTCGGGCACTACACCTAACAAGTTCACCATCAAAGATCTTGGAAAATTGAAATATCTCCTAGGGATTGAGGTTGCTAGATGTCCAAAAGGCATATCCATTTCACACAAAAAAATACACACTTAACCTCCTAGAAGAATATGAATTTTTAGGAACTAAACCCGCTAAGACACCTATGGAGTCCAAACATAATTTACAACATGGTGATTCACCACTTTTAGAAGATAACACTGCATACAGATCCCTTGTGGGTAAATTGAATTACCTCACTTTTACCAGACCAGATATTGCCTTTGCAGAATAACCCTTAAGTCAATTTCTGGACACCCCTACTGAGAATCATATGAAGGCAACTTATGATCATGAGGTACTTGAAGACCAATCTCAGCCAATGAATCTTCTTCCCAAAGAGACAATAATCATGTACTTAAAGGTTTTGAGATAGTGAGTGGGGTGGTTGTCCTAAAACAAGAAGATCAAGATCGGGTTATATGATGTTCTTAGAGATGCACCAATCTCCTAGAAGGCAAAGAAACAAAAAACAATTGCCAGAAGCTTATCAGAATCTGAGTACAGGGCCACGGCAAATGTAGTTTGTGAAATCCAGTGGCTTAACTATATACTACTGGATTTACAAATTCCAGTTCAGTTGCCTGCTGTGTTATTTTGTGACAATTACAGTGCAATGCACATTGTTCACAATCCTATCTTTCATGAAAGAACAAAACATATTGAAATTGACTACCATGTTATGAGAGACAAAGTCAAATCATGGCTTATCAAATTTCTTCCAGTCAATACAAAAGAACATATAGCTGACATCCTCACCAAGGCCTTGGATGCACCTATTTTCTCTTCCCAACTAGATAAATTTGGAGTTTCAAAGATCTTCCAGAATTCAAGTAGGTGAAAGGGATGTTGAGTGCAAGATGTTCATGTACCACTCTCAGCTTGACGGGGGAGTTACAATATATAGGCTGAAAGGGATGCTGAGTGCATAAGCTGCTGATAGTGTGGAAGCATACTGACAATGTGGAAGCCTCAGCAGCCTGCTGATAACATTCAGTATGATGTAAACTAGAAAGTGGTTATTCTATTACACTTTGTTATAACCTTTTGTAACTTACTTCTGACTGATTTATGAGGTGTATGAAGCTATAAATACCCCATGATCAGTTGCATTGTAATCAACCTTGTAATTTTACTTGATCAATAATAATTCCGCATTTTATTTTGTTTGTTTGTAATCCTACAAACTACATCAACATCACCCTCTCCGGATGTGTTTAAGTCATCTGTTCTGCAACACCATTCTAATAATGAGTATCCTTGATTGTATTGTGTCTTGCTATACCATCTTCTTTGTAAAACTCATCCAACTTAGATCAGTAGAATTCCAGACCATTATCTGTTTGGCGCATCTTGATCTTCTTGCCTTTTGATTCTCCATCAAGGCCTTTCACTGCTTAAAATTCTTAAATGAATCATATTTATGTTTCATCATAATCACCCAAGTCATTCTTGAATAATCATAAATTAGTGACATAAAGTATGACCACCCAATTCTTCCACCATTGACAGACCCCGGTAATCAGATTATTATAATCAACTATTGCCTTTGTGTTGTGAATTGCTTTTGGGAACTTGCTTCCATATGGCATCCCAAACACAAAATGCTCACATAAGTCCAGATTCTTGACCTTATATCTCCCAAGAAGATCAGATTCAGACAGAATTTACATCCCTTTTTCACCAATATGACCTATTCTCATATGCCATAACTAATTAGTCATATCATTCTGGTGAAATACATATGATTCAATAACAACAAAACCAGATATGATAGATCCCCGTATAACAGATGCACAATTCCCCTTTTGGACAAATTTAGAAAACACATTTAAACACTTATAGACATTCACAACTATACCTACCTCTGAATCTTAACCCTTTGTTGTCTAGAAGACTGAGAGAAATCATAATCTTTGTCATCTGTGGAACATGCCTAACTTTGTTCAATGTCTAGAATTTACCATCATGAGTCCGGATTTGAACAGAGCCAATTTCAATTGTCTTGAAGACCTTACCTTGGGCATAGAAATATGCTCTCCATCCATTTTCTTATAAGTTTTAAACCACTCCTTACATGGAAGAATACGGTAAAATGCCCTAGAATCAAGAATCCACACATTATTATGATGTGTTGATTCGCCATCCACTATAATTATGTCTTCATTTGAATTTGTGTCATGCTCTGCTATTTCAGCAGTGCCACATTTGTTCTTCCTCCGTTTCTTCTTCTTTGGACATTTGTTCTTCCAATATCCCTGCTCCTTAAAACAATAACAGATAGCTGTATGCTTAGAACCTTTGGAACCACCCTTCTTTGACTTCTTATTTCCATGGTTTCCATGCCCTTTGCTGCTACGGACCACCAAACTAGCAGCCTGCTGTCTGTACCGAATATAGGCGCCTTATGGTGTAACTTTCGAGTGTAAAGATATGATCTCACATCCTCCAATGACAACGTATCCTTCCCAACAATAAATGAGTGCACAAAGTCCTCATATAATGTGGGCAATGAAACCAACTGAATCAAGGCTGTATCATCATCTTCAATCTTGACATCAATATCTATTCATCCATAAATATTGTATTCAACTGATAAGGGTGATCCTTCAGCTGAGTGCCCTCATGAATCTGAAGACTGAACATTCGTTGTTTCAACAAAAACTGATTAGTCAGAGATTTTCCGTGTAAAAAATCTCAGGTTTCAAGGACAGCTCAGCCGTAATATCCTCTTTCGCAAATTCAATGATAATATCATCTGACATGCACAACATGATTGTTGAATATGCCTTTTAATCCAGACTGGCCATCTCAACGCATCCGACATCCACCATCTTTGTCAACGGAGCCTATATATATCCTTTGTTGATTTAACAAGGCACGTATCTTGATCTGCATTAAACTGAAAATGTTTTTGTCTGTAAATTTGTCGATTTTCACGTTAATTGCAGACATCCTTCATGCTGGTTCCCAAAACATAGCTTTGATCACAACCTTGGTGCCAACCAATCTCGATCGGATGGAATGCGAATTCCATGAACCTCGCTTTGATACTGGTGTGTTGAATGGATTGCAAGAAGAACCAAGAAAGCAGAAGCAATTAAATCGTAAAATCACTTAATCAAGCATAACAAGAAAGAAGACACGAAATTTAATGTGGTTCGCCAACGTTTTGTTGACTACATCCATAGATACAAAATTGGATTTGATTATTTATAGAAAGTTACAATGATATTGCTACACCAGCATGGTATTTATAGTCTTGGGACCCAAACCCTAGACGACCCAATAACCCACTATCTGATTTACTAAAACACCCCCGGACGCTGCCTTCCCAGATTCAGACGAATACCAAAAGATATAACCAAATTCAGACTCAGAGCCGACCAGACATGAATAGAACATAATTTAGACGTGATCACCATACATTGAGTGAGATCATCAGATTTGATGCTCGGATGAGTATTTAGACGCATATTTCAGATAAAGCTACCATCTTTGTATGTAATGTCCCGTTCTCCGATACCGAGTCCTTATCTAGAAAAGAACGTTAAAGTGCCGTATAACATTAAATAAATCCAATATTATATGCAAGTTTCTACGTCATCGTATCAAAATAAAGAAAACAGAAGCTAAAAAGACTCGGGTGAAATCATAAATGCTACTAGAATAGATTAAAACCATGCTAAAGATAGAAATGTTATCTTACAACAAAGATAATTCCAAATCTTACAACAATGATGTTTCAAAAGTAAGGTAAAACATTTGATCTTACAAGTAAGCCTTGAAATAAAAAACAACATAAATCTTGGAAAAGAAAGCAATTTAGTTGATACATCATAGATAATAAAAGAAAAGGAAGTCAAGTAAAGCATGGCATCGTCAATTATCATCCTCAAAGTAGTCACCAAGCTCTTGTTCAACCTGTTCGTCTTCTAACCCCAAAAGCACAAAACAAACATGAAATCAAGGTAAGTACAAAGGTACTTAGTAAAGAGTATAAGATATTGAATAATTAAGATTTACAACGAAAGATACATGTAATTATTATGTTATCTTTGTGAGACCGACTCAAACTCTAGGGTTCACTTCATGCTCATCAACATGTCGTGGGATCCTACTTGTTCCAGCTTAGCATATATTTGTTACATCTGTATTCAAGGGAACTACGCATGGTGCTACTCACCACAAAGTATCTGGGTGCAACCTATTGGTCGATCACACTAATAACCACAGGATAGCCCCGATAGTGTACATCTCTGGTGAAGTCCCTCCATACTTGGGATCTTAGTAACATACTGAGATATTCATTCACGAAGTCCCTCTACTCATGGTTCCCATCAGAGGTCAGCAGAGTTATTAATTTTATCCGACCGCCCACACATCACGATATAGACTTGTGACTTACAAAGAAAAAAAATGATGTTTAGGCTTTTAACTACATACATATGTTACTAATTGTTAACTAGAAACCTAAGTGTTTTCAAAGAAAGGCTCACTTACAACTTCTACTCCCTCACCTAGACCACTAGACGTTGAAATCGTAACACATTACACAGACACTAATGAATACTAATTCATCAAAGCACTGGCCAATCCTGCTCTTCCGACTGTCCTGAACTTCAACCTTTAGGAAGAATACATTCGGTGCCAGAATTAAACGTATCAGAAGCTTAATCATGGCTTGTTCATGTTCATATAATGTTATTAAATAAAAAAGATTCAAAACTAGATTGGGGGCTCAAAACACTCAATATAGAAAAAACAACAGTTTTGCCGCGCTATAGACTTTCAGCGCGTGCTAAAACAGAACAACAAATCAGACAGCTTTTTGGTTTGGTTTTAGCGTGCACTAAACTTATTCATCGGGCACTAAAACGTCACCAGAACCCTGTTAGGTGTAGTGCCCGAAAGACAATTTGTGTAATTGTTTTTTATGACAGAATTTATCTCACCTTATTAATTGCTTTGTGCTTGTAAGTAATACACTGCTGCAAACCCTAAGTATATCAAGATGTAACCGCTTAACTCGATTGTATGGCATGCACGAGAGGATTGAGTTAGTGGTGATATGCTTAAATCATTAGTCCATGGTGAACTTAATCGAGTTTAGGGTCTCTTGATTAAAACACCAATAATGCGCCTGAAACACCTTTGGGTGTGATAGTCTTATCCGGTTGTCCGTAGAGGTACCTACGCTGGGGCATTTATATATGATGGCATTCATATAGGACTGGACCGATTTAATCTGAATTTCTCGATATAATTCCGTAATCAAGGAATCTTATTAAATCATTAGATGATCATATATGGATCAACCTTAATCCTGAGGTGATCACAGGGTGCTGCTTGTCCCGGGGTAGTGTTTGATGTGTTAGTTACGGTTCACTTAAATATGTGTTCCAAGCCACTTCTTATTGGCACTATCTCCAGATGAGTGAGTGTTCGGTAAAAACGAGTTTACAATTTATAACCGAAACACCCCAAGTATAAGGATCTGTAGTAAAGGATGTTATCGGGTCGTCCTAAGGGAATGGAACGTTTATCGAATTCAAGCATAAATCTATATCGATTATGTCACAATTACCTATCTAAACTAAGGTTGAAACTAACCAAAATCTAAACCTAAGAATTGAAACTAAAACAAGAATAAAAACAAGCAGAAAATAAGAAAGCAGAAAGACGGACGAGCGTTCACTTTGATGAACGAGCGTCTGGAAACTAAATCTAACGGACGGGCGTCTGCTATTTCGGACGAGCGTCTGTTTACGAACTGGAGCAGAAAAGTACAGGAAAACAGCAGGAAACTAGGGTTTACAAAACTAGGACTTAAACTAAACTTAATCTAAGCGATTTAATTAACAAATAAGTAAAGGAAAACAGCGAGGCAACGAATCAACCCATCAACCAACAACCCACAACTAGATGGTGATCTAAGATGTAGTTTTTAGTAGTGATCTATTCACGAATTCAATTAAATTTCTTCAACCAAATTCTAGGGTTTCGTTTATCTTTTCCAAGTAAACTAAACAAAGATACCAAACATGATCACGAGATTATCTCTAATACTCTTACTCAATCAACTATGCATAATCTCTTATAACACAATTAATCGCATCACTTGAACGAAATAAAACTTAAACCAATATATTTTCATACATAGATCCAAGCATATAGATATAGATAAATCGTTTCATCGAATCGTTAATTCCAATAAAACATGATCAATACAAAACAGCATCCAAAGTGATGAAAAACTATAAATTAAACTCACTAACATAAAGCATCGAACTCTCTAGTTGGTTGTGTTGATGGTGGGCTTCCTCCGTCGACTCACTGCAAGGTTTCTAGCCAACAATCATGTTGAATATGATTGTTGGATTGGAGAAATTCATCTCTATGGAATTAGGGTTCTGGCCGCAGCTTTTTGGTGTGGAAGTGCGATCTCAATGATGTCGTAGTCCCCTCTAGGGTTTTAAGGCTGCTGTATTTATAGATGGATAAGTCGGCTGCTACAGTAACCTAAGTCGGTTTTGCTGAATACGGCCTTGGACGCTCGTTTGAACAACCAGACGCCCGTCCAGAATGCCTGGACGGAGCATGAACGTGCGTTTGGCTTCTGTTCTGAATGTAAAATACGATTCTGGACGCTGCATGGACGCCAGTTCACTTCTGGACGCTCGTCCAAGATCAGTGGACGCCCGTCTGGAATGGACGGGATGCAGACGCTCGTTTGCAATGCTTAGGATCGGATCTCTTCATCTTAATCCATTGTTCTTCAAGCCAATTCCAACTCTATCTTGAATAATTCGACTTGAGCTTCATTTATCCTCTGTATGCACTCGAATTAAGCCTCCTAAAGGATAAATCAACATTGCAAAATGTAATAAAACTCAAATAATAATAATTCCATTAATTTAACACATAAAATAATCAATTTTGCAAATAACCATATTAAAATCATCCTTACTAAATAATTACACTTAAACCTCAATTCTCATGTAAATTGTGCAAATGTGGGGAAATAATAATGAAATATAACCCTTAATAATCATATAAATATGGCCTTAACAGTGAGTAGTTCTGATTTTCACAGACATGGAATCCATTCTTTCCTGCGGGAAGTAGAGAGACAGTCCCCTTATTTGTTAGCCCTAAGAAAGTGATCGATCCCGGGAGTTCATATTTGTCTAATTGATCACTAGTCAGATATGTGAACTAATTGATCATCAGAGGGTTAATGGTAAATAAGGATAAGATATTCTGTGTCGGGTTTACGGAGACTTCCCACTCAGAATGGACAGTCTATGGATGGTTAATCCGTATGTAGTGATTATATCAATGTACGCTTATTCACTCTATGGGTTGAGTATAAGTATACATCTATAATCGGTAGAGTTCAGTTTCGGGTTTATGGTGGCGTAATCCCGGAATTAATAATTAAAGTATTTATTCTGTTCGATTAATAATTAATTATTGGAGCTACTGGTTATAGGTCCATGGTCCCCGATGTGGCTTCTGTAATTCGGACTAATAATCTTGTTATTTGGGCCTCAATGATAATTAATTGGCTGGGCTAATTAATTGATATGCATGGATATTATTTAGTTGGGCTAAATAATATAATACACATAAAAGACATTTTATATGGGCTTAGTAACCCTACATGTGTGGCGCCAATATATGTCAATTAAATAGAGAGAAATTAGTTTTCTTGGATAATTATTTGACATGTGATTTATCATTTATTTGTTAAATGATAATAATGGAATATTAGATAATAATATGATTTATCCTAATTTGTTTGGGATAATCATTTTATTTATCTTTATTTGGAATAAAGGATTAATGTAATAATTATCTCTTAATTAATTAATATTTTGGAAGACAAGGATTACTCTCCTTATAAAGAGAGTTCTCCAAGCCTTTTGGATTGAAAAATTTCGACCACTATAGCAAAAAGGAGAGAAATAATTAGTTTTCTTATCTTGGGTTTTAGAAGAAAAAAAACTTAAGTTTTTCTTGGTATTGCATATCGAGGAGGTTCGTGTATCAAGAAGGGTGTCCACCAACCGCCGTTTGGAGAACACATCGGAAGATCTTGGCTTCTCTTCCTACTATTGGTAACATGATCATAACCCCCTTGTAGTAGTTTAAGTCTTTTAATTATGTATTGTGATATATAAGTCGTGATCCATCCGCTGCGCGTAGATCTAACTCGTTTAGATCTAAGAACCTGCATCCTTCATGTGGTATCAGAGCCAGGTTCCACGATTTATATAGTCATAATCATAATTAAACGATTTAAAGGAGTGGAATTGCATGTAGGTAAATTTTATTTAATGTTTTATGCATTGATAATGATTAATTGCTATGGTTGAAGAGATGGATTGGGGGTTGGCACTGTTTACGCGTTAGATCTATTGTAAAGTCATATAAACGATGAAAATTCGTTCATATGAGTATAGGAAATTATGTAATTTATTTTTATTGCAATTTTAATTTCCAGAAAATAGATCTGTTTAGTAGCTGTTTAGTTATTTAGTTTTCCCCGTTGCTCGATCCGTTGAAACGACGATCCCTCCGGTCAGAATCAAGATTGGAAGATGATGAACAATCCCACAAAATTTGGCATCGATCGGAGTTCGTTTTGATATCCGTTCATTGCTGCGAAGAAGCTGCTGTAACAGAAAAACGCAGGATTCCCAGAAACCCTACCTGTGACTTCCTCGAATTTCTGGGAGATTTTGGACCGTTGAAAAGCAAATCTAACCGGTCAGATCGATAAATATGGAGTTTCTGACGTGTCATAAAAATTTCAGGTCGATCGGAATTCATCTCGATTCCCGATCGGCCTCAGGAAGTCTTTGAGGCGCTGCTGTAAAAGTCAGATCCAGCAGCAAGTTGGGCGGCACACTGGAGAAAATTGACAAGTCAAAAGTCCGATCAGACCATCCATATTGAAGCCCAAGGAGTGAGGAACAGATCTGGAAAGTTTCGTCGCGATCCGAGTTCGTTTGGTTTGCCGATCGTCGAAGATTTTGAACAGCTGCAGATTATGTTAGAAAGTAGTAAACCCTAGTTAGGGTTTGGTTATTTATTTTCTAATAGGTTAGATACGGGGGTGCCAACGGTCCATCTCGGTGTTTATTTTCCGCACTATAATACATGTTTAGATTGTATGAGTAGAACCGGAAAATTGCCATGACATTGATCATATCATGAATTCCACTCCATATGCATACATGTAGAAATTAATTCGAGGAATTAGTTAGGCATGTATAAAACACACAATTAGTTTTAATTAATTATTTGATATTAATTAGAAACTAATTAGTGTAAAAACCGAGGAACATGGGTTTTTTCAATCGTCGAGGTTGGGTGATGGATTCTCGGTGAATCCCACTCTGCGAAAGCATAAGGAGTAAAATCCCGAAACCTCGTGGTTAAGGTGTTGGATTCTCGGTGAATTCCACCTTACCTAGACGAGATTACGTTTTTGTTCCGTAGTGTCTACGTGAAAGTTTGATGTTTAAGGATTGGATAATCACGGGCAAACATGGTTCGAAAGTGGTTTAACCACGGTTGGGTGGTCAACAGTAGCTACGGCTCGATCGACTTCACCCTCCACGTGTGGCGTTTGCATGGGAGTCTTGCAAGGCTGAGCCATCCGAAGAGCCACTACGGCTCAACGGAGCTCCCCTAGTCTTGAGCCGTCCGACGGCCACATATGTTCCAACGAATAGGTCGGGTGGGCTAACGTACCCATGTAACCGACAACATTCGGGCCAATGATTTATTGTTCCTTAATGTAACATCAAGTCCAAAAACGTGATCAGTAAACCCACCACTTTTTTTCTAAATATTGAGTGGGAGCGGGAGAGGCGATAGCCGACCCCACGGCCTCTACTGTTGACACAAGCAACGCGAGAAAATGGTGACGCCTCGTGCCGGCCTGGGACCGGCCTCCGTAAGGAAGTCCTTCACCGCTATGAAAATTCAAGGCTTGGTCTCCGAAAGGATAGGATTTTGGGTACTCGTCGGGTCACTGACCGACCCTAAGGCGGCACACTCGGGGTCTACCTAAAAATCTGAGACAGTAGGTCAAACTCATAAAGGGTATTTTTGGTAGTACCTTGGCTGAAAAAGGAAAGGTGATTGACGATCACAAATGAGATGTTCGATTCTCAATCTGATCTTCAATATTAATCGAAACCTCTTTGACCTACCCTATGGCGGCACTGAGGCGTTAGATTAAATCCTTGGAACGGTAGGATAGACTATAAGTACTTAGTTTATGTTCCTAAAATTTATTAGTAGTGTATGATTTGGATTTATCTTCCACAATTTTATTTACAACTATTTATATATCTCTGTGGTGCTAGACTCGCTAGTGTAAAATTGACTAGTAATGACTTCGTTAAAAAAGTGGTAAGTAACTAGAACGTTGTACTTATTGATCTTACATGCGATTAATTTTTCGGAAGAGATATTTCTCTGGAGCCTTCAAGACTTAAGTGACGTAAATAAGTATGTCACTGTTGTCAATCATGTTGAACGAGAGACGACTGTAGTCGGTTTGAAAGATGATTGGGACGATAAAATTCTTCTAGTGAATTTTAATGGTGTAGTGTCTACACAAGAAATTTTCTAATAGAAAAATTGGAGAATCATAAATTAAAGTGTCGCTAGTTAGACGGTATTTGGAACCGATAAACTAGTGGGAGCTTTTGTCTTATGCTTTTCTAATTTAGAAAATTAGTCCCACTGGGTAACGCTTTCATTAGACATCCCACAGTTCACGAGTAGTGTCTACTCATACGAACTGCTAGTTCAAAACTATTTCCTTTTATGGAAAGTTAAGAATGGGAAAGAATGTCTATAAGTGTTAATCATCTTAACTGAAGTTTTGAGGCTAAACCGAAACATTATGTAAAGAAAGTATATGATAAGGAAAGTGATTTCGGATCACTAACCAATGAATCCTTAGCAACTTTCTTAACCGAGTAACTTGACTCGGAAGCTAAGTTCTTTGGAAAAACAAGGAAGCTGTGCATTAACGATTAATAGAGTAACAACGGGCAGTAATTTCAGCTAAAATAGTGGGAGTGATATAAGGAAATGAATTTCGGATTCTATCCTTGAATATCATAGAAAAATTTATTTTTCTGTTTACAGATTCGTTGAAACAAATGGATTCACTTTCAACTCGAAATATAGTTACCTCATAGAAAGTGAAAATGACATTTGTAGTACGGATCCGAGACTCAGACTTTTGTTTGATAAAGTCAGAACCACTAAGAAATGGTGAAAAGGTATATGTAACACGTATTAAACTATTATAGGCAAATGGTTTCCGTATTAAGATAAACGACCCTTCAATATCTATTAATTAGTGCATATATCCTAGAGATAAGACCTGACGACTGGCTAATGATGATTCCTATCTCCCAGACTGGGAACACTATCTCAAAGGAACAATGACTAAGTTTCCTTTCAATCGGGAGAGGGTAATAGATTTGAAGGGGTAACATAGCTTGTTCATCATGACCTTCGGGGTCTAGTGAGAGACACAAGCTAGTGGGAGTTTTTGAGTGGTGACATTTTGTCTGATAACTGCTCAAAACACGATTTAGTTTATCGAAAGAATACGAGGAGGAGTCTCTGATTTAGCAGAGAATTGAGTATTCCATGCTCAGAAATAGGCTATCGCATAGTCTTGGGACTGATGCTTGGCCTGCCTCCTAGTGGAATGTTTCTCACTAAGGAAGAAACCATAGACTTGCCCTATATAGTTATTGATGTGGTACAATACACTGCTAAACTCGATTAAGATAATTTGTTGCAAAATAACGGTTAACATTATTATGTAAACCGAGAAGTCTACCTAGAAGATGCTAGTGAATTTATGGATAAAGAGTGAATTTGGTTCAGACCACTTCCGTAAATGTAGGCATTTAGCACTTAATGCTTGAAGGTAGGACTGGAGATTTTGCGCATATGTTCAGATTGTGACTGTTCGTGAAATATCTTAATGTGTCGAGTGAAGATTGGTTATAAGATTCTTGAAATCAGAATGTGACGATTGAAATGTCACAAGGCTTCTGATAGAATCTATAAGATAACAACCTTAGACCTTGGAGTACGGTTACTCTAGGAAGTTACTATCTGATTTAGTCAGGCCACGTCCAACATCGGTTGTTGGTGATTGCACTGATAAATACTACTAGATCAGAATGTCAATCCACCCAGAATGCAGTGGGAGTATGGTTTAACCATTGACCCCTTATGGTTGTGTGGACTTTATAGTCTGCTGGGGTGATTGATAACCTATGGCTTTTTGTGGGCTTTATAGGATTCTAATCAGAGAGGTTGGTTCGAAAAACCATATCCCTGTGAATGGAGTTTTGGTACTCCAGTTCTGTTCAGCCTCTTGTAGAACCACCTGACTGTCTCAGGCTCGGTAGGAGCAATTGGATCTACACAGAAAAGAGTTGAATGAATAGGAAAGTTTAAACTTTCAGCACAAAGCTGAGTGGTATAGGGGTGATTCCCTGACAAGTAGAGAGTTAACCAGACATTGAACTCTCTCACCACTCAGTCTTGCAAGATTTCGTTAGAAAGCGGAAAATAGGGGTGATACCCTGAGACTTTCTTGCCAAAAAACGGATTCTGAATTCATTCGGTACAGAAGGGTCTTGGTTAGAACAAACGGCAAGAAGACTGCCGGGGCTTATATCCTTTGTGGATTTAAGAGAACCTCTTGGTCATTTAAAGTCACATGTTTTAATATATGTGGACTTGACCAGAATATTGATAAGTCTTTAGTAGACTGGATATCAATATTAGTAAAGTAGTAGTATTAGTGTTCATGAATGATAACACTGACACGGTTGGAAACAACATGTGTGTGCTATCTGAAGTAAGAAACTGACACGCCAAGATTCTCTAGATGAGAGAATGGACTATATTCTAAGAATCTGATTCGGTCAAATTCACGAGAATGAGTCATTGGCCATCCCACCTATCTTATTGAATAAGACGATCATGCATATACGTATGCAACATTCATCGAGAGTAGTCCTACCCTACCTCTCAGGAATGATTCTCCAAATCTTTGGATAAAGAGAAAATGGGATAGAGTCTCTCTGGGATAAGGGCAAGTCAGCTTAACACGAGTCAATTGCAATCGAATCTTGGATTTGAGCAATAAGTAGCGGTTTAGTATGTCCTCAAGTATATTTAGAAAAACGAGGAATCATATGCTTGTATATTCAGGTGCAAACTTGAATATGATTGACTACACTGATTCTGACTTGTAGTCAGATTAAGGATGATCATTAAGTTGATCTCGGGCTCAGTGTTTACTCATAGTGCTTAGAATTTCCTTTTGGGTCTGGGAGTAATTCCAGGTCTGATAAGCCGATATCACTTCATTGTGAAAACAGTAAAGAGATAGCTTAGAAGGATCTTCTCAGTCACTAGAGGTCAAAAGCATATTGAGAGAGAGTACCACCTGATTAGATGGACCGGCGACGTTTCGATACTAAAGATCGTCTCGAGGCGACAACCTAACTGATCAGTGTACCAAGTCGAGTGCTTGGAGGGTACGGCATTGAGGGATATATCTCATCTACTTTTAGAGCAAGTGGGAGAGTGTTGTGAATAAGATGAGAAGGGTGTGCTCTAAAAACAATCGTTGCTTGTCGTTTCGTGCAAGTGGGAGATTGTAAGGTGTAGTGCCCGAAAGACAATTTGTGTAATTGTTTTTGATGACAGAATTTATCTCACCTTATTAATTGCTTTGTGCTTGTAAGTAATACACTGCTGCAAACCCTAAGTATATCAGTATGAAACCACTTAACTCAGTGTATGGCATGCACGAGAGGATTGAGTTAGTGGTGATATGCTTAAACTGTTAGTCCGTGGTGAACTTAATCAGAGTTTAGGGTCTCTTGATTAAAACACCAATAATGCGCCCAGAACACCTTTGGGTGTGATAGTCTTATCCGGGTTGTCGGTAGAGGGTACCTACGTGGAGCATTTATATATGATGGCATTCATTTAGGATCGGACCGATTTAATCAAATTTCGATATAATTCCGTAATCAAGGAATCTTATTAAATCATTAGATGATCATATATGGATCAACCTTAATCCTGAGGTGATCACAGGGTGCTGCTTGTCCCGGGTAGTGTTTGATGTGTTAGTTACGGTTCACTTAAATATGTGTTCCAAGCCACTTCTCATTGGCACTATCTCCAGATGAGTGAGTAGTTCTGATTTTCACAGACATGGAATCCATTCCTTCCTGCGGGAAGTAGAGACAGATCCGTTATTTGTTAGCCCTAAGAAAGTGATCGATCCCGGGAGTTCACATTTGTCTAATTGATCACTAGTCAGATATGTGAACTAATTGATCATCAGAGGGTTAATGGTAAATAAGGATAAGATATTATGTGTCGGGTTTACGGAGACTTCCCACTCAGAATGGACAGTCTATGGAGGGTTAATCCGTATGTAGTGATTATATCAATGGACGCTTATTCACTCTATGGGTTGAGTATAAGTATACATCTATAATCGGTAGAGTTCAGTTTCGGGTTTATGGTGGCGTAATCCCGGAATTAATAATTAAAGTATTTATTATGTTCGATGAATAATTAATTATTGCGAGCTACTGGTTATAGGTCCATGGTCTCCGATGTGGCTTCTGTAATTCGGACTAATAATCTTGTTATTTGGGCCTCAATGATAATTAATTGGCTGGGCTAATTAATTGATATGCATAGATATTATTTAGTTGGGCTAAATAATATAATACACATAAAAGACATTTTATGTGGGCTTAGTAACCCTACATGTGTGGCGCCAATATATGTCAATTAAATAGAGAGAAATTAGTTTTCTTGGATAATTATTTGACATGTGATTTATCATTTATTTGTTAAATGATAATTCAAGGAATATTAGATAATAATATGATTTATCCTAATTTGTTTGGGATAATCATTTTATTTATCTTTTATTTGGAATAAAGGATTAATGTAATAATTATCTCTTAATATTTAATCCTTGGAGGACAAGGATTACTCTCCTATATAAAGAGAGTTCTCCCAAGCCTTTTGGATTGAAAAATTTCGACCACTGTAGCAAAAAGGAGATAAATAATTAGTTTTCTTGTCTTGGGTTTTAGAAGAAGAAAAACGTAAGTTTTTCTTGGTATTGCATATTGAGGAGGTTCATGTATCAAGAAGGGTGTCCACCAACCGCCATTTGGAGAACACATCGGAAGATCTTGGCTTCTCTTCCTACTATTGGTAACATGATCTTAACCCCCTTGTAGTAGTTTAAGTCTTTTAATTATGTATTGTGATATATAAGTCGTGATCCATCCGCTGCGCGTAGATCTAACTCGTTTAGATCTAAGAACCTGCATCCTTCAAACCATGCTTACATCTGCTTGTAATTTGGAGCGCTCTATGCCCTATTTTGTCCGGTCCATTCTGCTCACGTTTTAGCGCGTGCTAAATGCCTCTGGCTGCACTCTAAAAGGGTCATTTTTACCAAAACTTGCCATTTTCAACACATTAAGAATTCAATCTGATTCCAAACATTTTGACAGCATGAAATACATGCAAACAACAAAAAAAACAATTTCTGAACATGTTATAACATATCACATCACAACAACACTTAAGCATGAGTTTTAACCACAATTCAACACCACAACTCAATCCTAACATGATAAAACCATAACTAATCAATAAGAAATGTCTCTTACTTGTTTGCTAAGAAAATCCAAGAAAAACTTCCAAGAAAACTGCCGTACTTCTGAACTTCCCCAAGGAAACCTATTTGATCAACGATTTGACTAGAATTACTTGTGATCAACAACTTCTGAACCATTAGAACTATGAAATTAACCTCTTAACAAGTAGAACTTGATCAATAACCAAAACTACGGCTTTTTATTACCTTTTCAAAGTTCCACCTTTTTAGTATCAACTTGTATCCCTTCCCCCTTTGATTCCGAATCTCTAATTGTTTCTAAAAACGATGAGAGCCTTGTGAGAATGTGGAAGAATTCTCACTTGTCTTTTCTATTTCTTTTTCTCTGATAACCAAAGTTTGAACATTGAAGGAGCACCACTACCGACAAACTCCCTTTGTGATCAGGTGCTATGAAAATTAAGATGCAGTAAATAAATGCGTAAAGTAAGTAAATAAGTGAGACAAATATTATAGAGGTTCCAGGTGGTGTAATCCTGTCTGTCCTCTCTTCCCATGTGATGTAAGAGGCCAAATTCACAATGTTCTTGAGATTTACAGTTACAAGACACAAAGTAAATTTAAACACTGATTGTCATTCACTAATCCCTAGCTTCACCATCTTCCAGCTTTAGTCTTCAACGGGTCGAATTGCTGTATGAACTAAGCATGCTACACTGGTCCTTGAAGGGTAGTATTGCCTCTACACTAGCTACACAAACACAGTCTTCCAGACTGCACTCAACTGTCCTTCACACCTTCTTGGTGTTTCACAGTCTAAACCTTTGATGAATACTTATGAACACTTTGAAGATTTCTTGATCTTTCAATATAGAAATTAGCAGTAGTTCTTTTCATTCACTTTCTCCCTTACTTGAATATTTCTTGATAAATTTAACCTTAAAACGTCGCACTTCGTCTTGAGGTAGAAGTGTCCTATTTATATGTGTTTCTCCAACGGTAAGATGAATCTGAACGTTTGAATTTGAATCCCTATATCCGTTGGTGGTCCTGCTGATTCTGTTGAATGTCAGCGTCCTTTCTGACATTTCTGTGCAACCATTAAAATTGCTTACTTTATAACGGTCAGATTCTCCTTCAGTTTTTCTTGACCTTAGCATGAAAACTTGCCTTATAAGATTTAGTCAGTTTTCAGCTTAAGAGCATTAACTGAGTTTTTACTCTTCTTCAAAAAGCTTAGTACTATATTCTTCATCTGATTATAATTGACTTAATCAGAGTACACCATAATTCACAAATCAGCTAAGATATCATTGTCCTTATATATCTTAGGTAACATACAAGATCCATAAGTCAGTTCAGGCCATCACAGACTTTCCTAAATTCTAACTTTACAGTCTTGGCTTTATCCTTCATAACTGAGTTTCCCTCAGTTCTTCAATCTTCTATAACTGAGTCTGTGTCCCTCAGTCTTCAGTTTTAGATATTTCAACTGAGTCTGTGTCCTCAAAGAAACTTACCTTCTTCTTTACATAGAGCCGTGCTCAATCAACTTTCCAATCTGATTTTCTTTGGCTGTAAACTTAGTTTTATTAAAGTCATCAAGTCAATTTATCATTTTCTCAGTTCTGATCCTAGAACTATTGTAGTGCTTGTCTGATTTTCCTATAAAAATATCAGACTCTAATAAATCCAATACATTGATTTCTAGACATCTTTTTGCTTTGCACTATAACGGCTAGTTGTGACACTTCATCAATGGGGTTAAAAACAATAATTAAATAACTGATGAATCATCATCGAAAAATAAATTTTATTTCCAACAATTTCCCTCTTTTTGATGATGTCAATACCCTCCTTAAAAGCAATGCAAAAAGATATGGACAAAATAAAATAATGAACACAAAGAACTGAGAAACTGAGATGCTATTGATGAACTGAGTTAGAAAGTATTAGAATACAAATACATGAAAAGAAACTAAGTTCAAGCTTCTTTTCCTATCCCTTCATTAGCTCCACCTGTCTTGTTATCATAGATTTCAACAATTTCTCTCATACAAGCATTCGTTGTCGTGCTCTCGATTCCATGGATATACGTTCCATGAATCTGTCATGCTATGTTTGCTTAAAAATTTACTCTTGAACAATATTGAAAATACGAATACAATTCTTCTTAATATTTCACTTGTGGCTATTTTTATTATGTCTTGAACGAACTCAGGTTCAGTCTTTTCAACTTTTTCTGAAGCCTTTTCTAGAGTACCATTTCTCTCCCATTTGCTCAGTTTGTGCCAATAGTGCACAAGAATCTTTTGCATGCTTACAAAAGTTTCTAAGGCTTGTTCCCTTGATTCACCTTCCTGTGTGGGTAGCTCTCTAAAAACATTATACAGCTGTGAATCTAGACCAATCCTTTTCTCAATTGGTTCTGACAACTTTGCAATCAGCTCCATCTCTTCATCAGTCATGTCTGCTCTGGCTTTCTTCTGCTCGACCAGTTTCTCATCAATGCTTTCAAGAACATTTGGCATATCAAATGCATTGACTTTTAACTGGTCCAGACTTTCCCCCTTATTGACATCATCTTTATTGATCAAGCTCCTGATGTAAGAATTTCGGTGCTACTAATTTGAAGCCAAGGTAGTCTGTGCAACAACTGGGTCTTTCATTGCATTCTCCAGTAGAATCAATCTGTCAACCACATTGTTAAGAATGCCTTCCAATCTTCCTTGTGTCTCAGTTTTCCTCACATCAGTTTCAATGGTAGTTTTGAGAATTTCAATCGAAGGGTTGTGGCAGTCCTCATTGACACTGTTCAATCAATTTTCCATGTTGACTCTTTCATGTTTGTTTTCCTCCGTGGATTTTAACACTTTTCTAAAAATACTTAGATCATCTTTTTGAATTTTCACAAGCTCATTAAAATAGAATTTGATGGCATTAGCTTGTGTAGGCACTTCATTTTTAGTTTCAGCTTTCTTTTCTTCAGTTTTATCCCTTTCATCTCCAGGTACTTTCTCAGCTTCAATCTGAGACTTGCTTGCAACAATCTCAGCTGTTTTTATCTCTTTGAGAGGAGTAGAAGTAATTTGAATCAGATTTTCTTTAAAATCCATGAGCTTCTCTTCTTGTGACTTATAATCAGTTTCTTCTTTAGCAATGTCAACTTTTGCTATTTCGAGCACACCTCTGTCATTTGGAGACTGATATCCTTCTTTCTCTTCATATTCTGATTCAGACTGAGTCTCAGAGTCCGAATCACTACTTCCTTCAATGCTATCTTCATCGTAATCTTCAAGAAATCTTTGCCGCCGTTTCCTTTTGTTGGAGTGAGGCGAGAATCCCTTTTTTTAAAATTAGGATCTCCCTATGAATCATCATCATTGTCATTATCATCCTTCCTAGACTTAGAAATTTCCTTTCCAGCATGCTTCTTCCAGTAGCTGTTCCTGATCAATGAGTAAACCAAGCGTAAAAAATATTCAGAACTAAATAGTTGGGATATATGTGATATCAAACAGCCTGAACACCCATTTCTCTTCAGTTTCCCTCAACATTTGTTGTTCTCTTTGATTTTTGATTGAGCTGAACTTCCAGTATTGATAAGCATCAAGTCTTCTACAATCATCTTCAATCAGTTTCCCAATATCGACAGATGGTTCAGGCTGGGTTATGATTTCTTCAGTTACTCTGGGAATTTCTGGATTGAACTCTACTAGAGCCTCAATTCTCTCAACTTCAGTTTTCCCTTATTCCGTTCTGCTGGGTTCCTGTTCAGCAACAACTGGGATGACGGATGATTCAGCTGGGACTAAGATAACTTGCTCAGTTTCCAGTTTCTCTTCAGCAACAACAACTTTTTCTTCATTAACAAGTTTGTCCAGAGTGATGGCTTGTACTAGTGCAGATTCAACTTCACCAACTTCTTTTTCTTGCGACTGAGATGCCTCTAATTCTCTGATTGATTCCTCATACTCAAGTCTAGACGTTGATTTTTGTGGTGTAGATTTAGACATAGCAATTAAATTGAGCATGGTCAATATTTCTGATCCAATCAGCTCTTCCTCACTGTCAGTTTCTTCATCATCGATTTCAGTTCTCAGGGCTTGTTCTCCCTGAGTGTCAGCTTCTGGCAGTGCTGGAACTATCCTTTATTCAACAACAGCTTCAACAGCTGGTTCTCTCATCGGTGACTGGTTTTGTGGGGGTTTCCTAAGTTCTGGGTTTCTTAGCTAGATTTTTGGCAACTGAGGTAGCAGATTTTGCTGGTGAAGGCTCCATGATCTTCTTAGCAATTACCACAGCGTTGGCCTTTTCCAATTCTTCCAGTTTTCTCTTTTTCTCCCTTAACTCTTCCACTTGTTCAAAGAATTCAGCACTTGTTAGAGGCTTCTTTAATCTTTTGCTTTTCTTTTTAGGTTCAGCCTCAGAACCTTCAACTTTCCTCTTCCCATATTTTTCTTCTTTAGCTGCAATTTTGCCATCTATAATTGTAGTTTCCTTTCTCTGTGCAATGCCGAAGTGGTCAATAATCCTTTGAGCCAATATTGCTAGAATGTTCTTATGATCAAATCTTCCTTTCTTCTCGTCGGTTTTCTTCTTGGGCACATCAGAAGATTGTGCTATCAATTGGTCCAAAATATATCTCTGCCAATTGAAATCTTCTTCAAACCAGATAACTTACAGCAAATCTATCTTGGTGCCAGAAAGATTACTGAAATTGCCTGCATTTCCAATTACACAATTTGTGAGCATCTTAGTCAAATAATTGAATTCAGGCTTGAGAAGTCCTGTACTTCTAGATAACAACACATTTGAGTCTTCTTTAACTGTGATGATTTTCCACAACTTTTCCCTTTGTTCTTTGGTCACTTTCAACGCTGAAGAGTATCCAGATTTTTTGAAGCCAAATATATCTGCAATAAGATCTTCAGTGACTTTGATTTCTTTCTTATTGACTTGGGTTATGTAGGTAAAGATCCTTTCATCTTCTATGCTTTTGCTCCAAAACTCATAGAAGGCGCCGAGGCTGTCTAATGATTGATATGTATATCTTGCGATATATTGATCGAGTGAGATGATCATTCCAATTCAACTCTGGTAAAAGTCATGATTTTTGAAGGTTGAATTGATTTTGGTGAAATTTGAAGATTAGAGAAAAATTTTATGTGAGGGATAATGCAAAAACTGAGTGTAAAGAGTTTATGTGAAAAATACGAGAATTTTTATAGGTAGTAGATGAGGTAGTTAGAAAGTTTTGAGTGGGTTTTAAGAGGTCTTTTCATAAGTCACATCTGGCATTGAGATTGCGAAAAAGATGGTGAGTGGAGAGGGTGGACGGTCGAGATCAATGTAGGTCACAACTTTTCTGTCATCCGTAGCTTGTATCAGTGAATGCAATAGATACGGTGTATCTCCAGCTGTAAATGTCCAGCTTGATCTTATCCAAAACTTGAAATAGTTGCCTTTTTGGTCAATTCCAAAACTCAGTTGAGAATATGACTCAGTTTTAATAATCACAGGTTCTCAGTCTTCTCAGCTTTTGATTTTCTCCTACAAAACAAATTGAGAGATTTTTGTTATCCATATCTGTTTGTGTCCTTTTTGATTAGTTTTTGAATTTCTATAATTCTTAGATGGCATGTTAATCTTAGACTTATACCTTTCTTGATATTTTGACTGAGTAAAGTCAGTTTTCACAAACTTTTGCTGTTTTGGTCTAACAGTCTTTTGTTCATCCATTTTGTGAAACTGATATGATCTTTTAGTGATCATAGGTGCATTCCAGTCTTCATCAGTAGGAAAGAGTCTTCCTTTCCCCTGAATCTGTTATTCCATGAATGATAATCATTCATTGATGAATATGACTTGAATGTTCTTTTAACTGATTTCTGATCAGTTGGGCCCTTTTCAGCCATCTGATTTTTCCTGTAGAATCTTTCAGTTTGCGGTTTGCCACTGACTGATTTTATAGATTTTTCAGTTTTAAATTGAGGTTGTGCTGAGTTTTTGTCAGTTCTAACAGTTCTTTCATTTTTTTGAGTTCCTGACTTTTATGTAGTTTTGAACTTAGGTTCAGCTGAACTAGGTCTGAACTTAGAATTCTATTGATTGTCAAACCCTAAACCCTTTTCTATCTCCAAATGGTTTTATTGGTTTGAACTGAACGTTGGGAATTGGATCAACTGATGACTTTGTGATGTTTATTACCTCTGTTAGTTCATCAGTTGAGCAATTTTCCTTGGTTCCACTGTTAGCCTTGATAAGGTTAATCTCAACATTCAATCTTAGAATTTCAGCTTTCAACAATTCTTTTTCCTTTTTGACATTCTCATAATTTTTTGAATTTACTATATTTCCTTTATGAGTATGTCCAAGTTTTCATTGAAATCTTCATCTATATGATTGTTCATGGCACTGTGAGTGTTGGATGTGGAAGGATTTACCTCATGATGTGTGTCGATAAATTCTCAGTTATAGCTTCTTCATATTCAATTATCTGCTTGCTTTTATTTGATCCAATAGTGTGGCTCATCAGATTAGTTCCAAAAAGTATGATTTCTTCATAACTTTCACCATGATCATTTCCTCCAAAGCTTATGGGTAGTATTTCAGCATTATCTTCATTGTCGGTAATGGATGGATATTCAATGAATGTCTCAATCAACTTTTCTTGAGTATCAGCAACAAGAGCCTGCAATTTGCATTTGTATTCATCAAATCTAAAAAATGAACAACTAAGAATATTTCTAAAATGATTATGTGATTCCATGATGTGATAATTGATAACTCAGTTGGAAGCAATTTAGGCCTTGAGATTCGAAGCAGTAGTAACTTTGAACCACCTCCAAAAGGAAGAACTACTCCGATACCAATTGTTGGTATCAGAAATAACTGATGCACAGTTACCTCGAGCAAAAAAACTGATATGGATATTCAGCTATGGATCTCTTCGAAACAGAAGCACTGCTCCGATACCAATTGTTGGTCCTTTGGAAAGGCTAACACAAGTTGGGGGGGGTGAATAAACTTTTCCTCAAAAACCAACTGAAAACTGAATCTTGAACTGATTGAGTTCAGCTTTAAACTTGTGTGGAGTTAAGATAACTTAGCTAAGTATAAGTCAAGACTGACTTATCCTTAACTGTGTTAACCGGCAGCGGATTAAATTAAGCCTTTATGAAAAACTAGAGTTTATCAGTTTGTCTAGATTAAATATGATGTTGTGCGTGACTCGCTTTCTAATGTTTGCTTGAGTGTCATGATCATGTTCTATGAAAATTAAGATGCACATAAATAAATTCGTAAAGTAAGTAAATAAGTGAGACAAAAATTGTAGAGGTTCCAAGTGGTGTAATCCTCGTCGCCCTCTTCCCTCCCTGTGATGTAGGAGGCCACATGCACTATGGTCTTGAGATTTACAGATTACAAAGACACAAAGTAAATTTAAACACTGATTGTCCTTCACTAATCCCTAGCTTCACAATCTTCCAGCTTTAGTCTTCAACAGGTCGAATTGATGTTTGAACTAAGCTTGCCACACTTGTCCTTGAAAGGTAGGATTGCTTCTTCACCTGCTGTACACAAACACAGTGTTCCTGACTGCACTCAACTATCCTTCACACCTTCTTGATGTTTCACAGTCTAAACCATTGATGAAATCAAGGTTGAAACTTGAATCAATAACTATGATTCAATTTGTGTTTCGAGCTTCTTCTTCTAGATGTATATGATATACCCAGGCTTTGTTTTTCTTCAAGTGTTAGTCTCGATGTTTCTTGGAATACTTATGAACACTTTGAAGATTATTGATCTTGCAATATAGAAATTAGCAGAAGTTCTTTTGATTCACTTTCCCCCTTACTTGAATCTTTCTTGAAAAATTTAACCTTAGCACTCCACACTTCCTCTTGTGGTAGAAGTGTCCTATTTATAGGGTTTTCTCCAACGGTTAGATGAATTTGAACGTTTGAATTTGAATCCTAATATCCATTGGTGGTCCTGCTTATCCTGTTGAATGCCAGCGTCCTTTCCGACATTTCTGTGCAACCAATAAAATTGCTTACTTTATAACGGTAAATTCTCCTTCAGTTTTTCTTGACCTCAGCATGAAAACTTGCCTTATAAGATTTAGTCAGTTTTCAACTTAAGAGCATTAACTGAGTTTTTACTCTTCTTTAAAAAGCCCAGTACTCTATTCTTCATCTGATTATAATTGACTTAATCAGAGTACACCATAATTCAAAAATCAGCTAAGATATCATTGTCCTTATGTATCTTAGGTAACATACAAGATCCATAAAGTCAGTTCAGGCAATCATAGACTTTCCTAAATTCTATGTTTACAGTCTTGTCTTTATCCTCCATAACTGAGTTTGAACCATCAGTTCTTCAATCTTCTATAATCGAAGTCTGTGTCCTCGCCTTGATTTTAGATAAGTCAACGAGTCTGTGTCCTCAAAGAAACTTACCTTCTTCGGCCTCCAATCTGATTTTTCTTTGGTTGTAAACTCGCCTCTCTTAAAGCCATCAAATCGCTTTCTTTTTCTCGATTCGATTCTAGAACTATTACGTTGCTTTGTCTGATTTACTTATACAAATATAAGACTCTAATAAATTCTATACATTTATTTCTAGACATCTTTTTCTTTTGCACTATAACAATGAGTTATGACACATCATCCATGGGGTTAAAAACAATAATTAATTAAATAATCGATGAATCATCATCAAAACACAAATTTTATTTCCAACATTAACACTTTGTTAAACAAATTTCTCCAGGCCATTTATGGAATATGTTGGAAATAATATATGTGTTTTGATGATGATTTGTCACGATTTAGTAAGATCACATACAACCCAAGATGATGAAGTCATAGCTAACTGTTATAGAGCATAATGAAAGAAGAAGCAAGAAATAGTCTAGAGAAAAATGTATAAGTTATATCTAGAGTCTGAACTTTGTATAGGTTGTTTCAGACAAGTATTGTAATAGATAGGAACTAGGCGAACAGCTAAGTCACAGCAAGTAAACTGAGTATACATATGAAGAATCGAGGATCGACTCGATTATGAAAGAATCAAAAAGATAAGTTCGCTGAGGGACACAAACTCAGTTGGCTTATCTAGAAGACTAAAGAACTGAGGGACACAGACTCAGTTATAGAAGACTGAAGAACTGAGGGGCACAGACTCAATTATTAAAGACTGAAGAACTGAGGTGGCAAACTTAGTTAGAAGCTGATTAAGTCGTGACTTTAAGTCAGGATTCAGGCAAGTCTGTGGTGACCTGAAACTGAACTATAGATCATGTAAAGCTGAATAATCTTAAGGAAAAAGATTATCAGTTACAAAGAAAAGAGGAAATTGAATGGTGTACCCTGACTTAGTCAATTAAAGTCAGATGTCATGTATATAAGGTACTCAGTTTTGAAGAAGAGTAGAAGACTGAGTTAAGGCCTTGTTTAATTTGAATTAACAAAATGACAAAAGGTCGTACATGTTGGTCCCTTGAAAAGTCTTTGGTTAAGTTTAGAGGGGGGGTGAATAAACTTAACACTTAAAACTTTTGGAGTTAACAAACTCAAGAACTTCAAAGACTGGCCGATCGTCGATAGTCTGGCGATCGCTGAGTTTATTGAATTTGTCTTTGGAAATATATCAAAAATTAAGCCATATTACTTGTTGTTAAATATGATACCAAGTATTAGATACTCAGTAGTGTATGTGTGTGATTCAGTTTCTAGATTCAGTAGATTGATGTGCTAGATAAACTAAATCCGAATATAAATGCAAAAGTAAGTAGGCCGATTTTATAGTGGTTCCAGTGGTGTAATCCTCGCTCGATCCTCTCTTCTCCTGTGATGTTGGAGGTAATTCACTAGAGATTCCTGAGGTAGCTGTTATAAAAATCCCTAAGTTGTTTGTCCTTCACCAATAACTATGGCTTCATAAACTGAACACTTGGAACATGTAGGTTTGCTGCTCCAAAGTCTTCCACTCGTCCTTGAAGGGTAGGATTGCCTCTTCACCAGCTCCACCACAAACAATAGTCCTTGACACAAATGTGCTTCACTGTCCTCGATAGATTTCTTGTAAAAGAGAGTTTGAATCAAGTAAGTGATTCTGCTTTCAGCAGCTTGATCAGGATGATATGATCAGCAGCTTGATGTCTTCAAGTGTGTAAACTTGATATAGCTTGAATGCAGATTACACTTGAAGAATTGTACTGGATCAATAGCTTTATGCTCAGTAGGGTCAACAGGGTGTTTGATCGATTTAATTCTGATAGCTCAAGATGGTTTCTTATTTTTTCTTCAAAAATCATCATATCTATCTGAGTTAGGAGTCCTCTATTTATAGGTAGAAATCCTTGTGACTTATGTTTGAAATTCAAACATAGCCGTTTTGGATTTGTCTCCATCTTGACTTGCTTTTTCTGACTGTTCCTAGGACTGAAACTGTCAGACTCCTTTTTGACAGTTTTCAGTTTGTCCACCCTTTGACTTGTATCTATTGGATAAAGGTCTGAATCATCCCAATGTCCCTTTAATCTTAACCATTGATTTGTTTGATAAAATCAGAGGTTGTTAGCTGTCCCTTTCTTTGTAATCTTCCAATGTAACCTTTGAATAATTCAAACTATATGTTTCATCAGGTTCTTGTGATCATGAGTCTGCTGAAGTACATATTAGTCAGCTGATCCATGTTTTGTTGTGTCTATAAGACAATGCAGCTGACTTCTTTTATCTAACTTCTATTTATGAAGTTAGATTACACCATTTAATCATAACCAAGTTCCAATCACAACTTAACTTGTCGAACATAGACCTTGTAAACAAGGTATATGTAATCAGTTTAGGTCATCACAGACTTCCCTAAATTCTGATTCCATATCCTTGACTTTAATTACTAAGTTTGATCCCTTAGCCTTCAATAACTGAGTTTGAGCCTCACCTTTCTTGATCTTGGCGGGTTCCTGACTAGTCTACTGACCTATGTACCCTACTGGATATAGACAAGTCTGTGGATGTAGATCACCGACCTTTTACAGTGCTTGTTTGATCAAACCTATACAAGATCAAACTCTAATAAACCTATACATTTGATCTAGACATCTTTTTGCCTTTGCTCTATTACAGCTAGTCTGACACTCATCACTAAAACTCAAAAATAAGTCCAACAATTTCCCCCTTTTTGGTGATGATGCCAATACCCTCCTTATAGAAAAGCAAAAAGATTAAAAACAAGAACAGAACAAACTTAGTCATCTCTCATTATAATAATTTGTTCAAAAGTATTACAGTCTAGAATCAGCAAAAATATAAAGCAGATAAAGTATGCTGATCTTGTTTATTCTTTCTCTTTCTTCCCTTGCTTTCTCCACTTGCTCTTGATAAGCTCTTATCTCTCTTATCATTTCTCTCATCCATTAATTTTCAATAAGAGAGAAATCAATGTGAGGATTCACTTCTTTCCACCATTTCCATGCTTCAGGTAGAGTAAGATTGATTTGATGTACTCTAAAGCCTAAACGCATGTAAACTTCTTTGAATTCATTTAGTGACTCATTTTCCTTGGTGGTAGGTAAACTCCTTTCACCTCTACCACCTCTCCCACCACTTCCACCTCTATGTGCAGCTCTCAAGGCTTTAACCCTTGTTTCCCAAAACTTAAGTCCTAGAATGGAATTAAGTCCCTCATGGAAACCTTTGTCATGATAGGTCACCTCCTGCTGTTGTAAACATTCTTATATTCTTTGAGAAGATCATTAGTGAGTGGAAGTCTGCCAGGTGCAGGTTCTCTGAATGCATTAGTGTCATCTTCCCATCTTTTCTTTGCAAAGATCCTAGCAGCCTCTTTTGCTACAGCTGTCTGACTCTCTTCCCCCTTATTGTCATCATCAAACAAAACGGGACAGCAGGCCATGAACACTTTCCTGTGTGGTGACTAGAGTACTCAGTTGTCCTTCCATAATTTCAGTTCTTATATCAACTGCAGTAATCCTTTGTTGTATTTTTTGCTCCAGTAGATTTATCCTCTCAGTAAACTTAGGATCCAATCCAGTAGATTGAAGTGTTCCAGTAGGCTCAGAAGCAGTAGGCTTGGGTGCCTCAGCAAGTTTATCAAGTTTCTGGTGGATGGCTTCAAAAGATCTTTCAGAAACTTCTCATTCATTGTGTTTCCTTGTCTGATCCCCTTTACATCCAGAGCAAGGTCAGCAAGAGCATACTGGGTGGAGGTAATATTGGAAGCAACAGCCAGATGTTTCTTCCTCTATTCTCCACTAAATTCATCAAGTCTTCAAACCTCTGCTCTTGCCTGTCCAGTTGAGTTCTTAACCTTGTTATGTCATTTCTGACAGCCCTCAACTCTTCCACAACCTCTTCTGGTACTCCACCAGCCATATGTCCAGCAGCTTCATCAGCATGCTCTTCAACATTGTATTGTGCCCGTTGTCTGCTGACAATTATGGCATAGCTCATGTCTCTCCCAGCAGGGTTAGGACCTTGAAACTCCTCTAGAATATGATCTAGGGAAGGTCCCTAAAAAATGGGTACAAATGCCTGTTGTGGTTCAACAGCAACATTTTCTTCTTCAGACACTTGAAATTCCTCATCACTGTAATCATAGTCCAGCAGCTGCTCATCCTCATCAATAACAGCAGTCTGCTGACCATCTTTCCGTACATTGGTCTTGTTTCCAGTAGGCTCCACTACAACAACCTGTTCAACAACAACAACAGGGGTTTCCTCCAAACCTAAAGATAGTTCCAACCTTTGTCCAGGTGCTGTTTGAGACTCAGCAACCTGTACCTCCTGTTCCAACCTTTGTTGAGGTGCTATCTGAGTCTCAGCAGCTTGATCCTCCTGTTCCAAATCTACAGTCTGCTGATCATCAGTATGCTCAGTAGGTTCTTCAACAAATAAAGCATCTGAAACACCAACCAGTCTGTTGCCTCCAAGATTTATCCCATCATTTATTAAGTCCTGCAGAGCATCTATGGTGAGATTTTCCACATCCTCATTAATTTGTCCAGTCTGCTGGCCCTCAGCAGACCTACCAATATCAGTGGACTGTTGTACACTTGGTTCATTTAATAAAGCAGTCCCACTGATTCCTCCTAGACCAGAGGGATAATCATCACCAGAATCAGATGATGAATCATCACTGTCTGATTCATCTCTAGGATCTCTGAACTTGATACCCTCTTCCTTCTTTTGTTGATCAAGGAGATCTATCAATTTAGCTTCCAACAGAGATGTATCAACCAAATCCAGCAGATTCTCCACTCCTAATTTCCCAAAAGCCCATTCCTCAAAATCTGTCATTGGTTCTGCAGCTGGATTTTGTCTTTTATAAAAACAAAACTTCCACTGAAAGTAATCAGCTACCAGCTGGAGCTTTGGATCAACATACCTGTTGGACTTATTTCTTAGTTTTGATGATGAGTGCCATACTAGCTGTTATAGTGCAAAGGCAAAAAGATGTCTAGATAAAATGTATAGGCTTATTAGAGTTTGATTCATAAATAGGTTTGATCAAACAAGCATCAGTAATAGGTCACTTGTCGCTTTATCGCCAGATCGGTCTAGGTCGATGAGGGTAGATAGGTCGATGGACTGATCGCAACTCCGCCAAGACCAAGATCAAGGCCGAGGGTTCAAACTCGATAAATGAAGGCTAAGGGATCAAACTTAGTATTTAATGTCAAGTATATGGAATCGATATCTAGGCAAGTCTGTGATGACCTAAATTGATTACATATACCTTGTGTAGAAGGTCTAAGTTCCACAAGTTGGATGATGTTTGGAACTTGGTTATATTCAAAATGATGTAATCTAACTTCACAAATAAAAGTTGGATAAAAGGAATCAGCTGCATTATATTTTACAGACAAAAATATAATATTCAAGCAGATCGATTGGTTTTACAAACAGACTAATGAACTCACCGATATATGTCTCGATTAATTCAAGATTATTGAGAAGTTACATGGATAAGAACAGCCAACTACCTCTGACTTATCAAGCAAATCAAAGGCTGAGATTAAAAAGACGTTAGGATGATCCATATTTTTATCCATTGGATACAAGTCAAAGGGGTGGACAGATCAGCCTCACAAAAAGTAATCTGACGAGTGTCGATCCCCTATGAATAGTGACAGAATGCAGTGAGGATGGGACAAATACAAGGAACGGTCACATTTGAATTTCAAATTCAAGTCACATGCATTCCTACCTATAAATAGAGGACTTTCAACTCAAGGAGAGATGATGAATTTTGGAATAAACTTCAAGTGATAACATTGAGCTGAAAAACACCTCTTTGAACTCACCGAGCTTAAGGTCAGCGATCTAGTTATTTTCTTCAAGTGCATTTTGTGTTTAAGCCGCATCAAGCATACACACTTGAAGACCGCAAGTCTGCTGATTACATCATCCTAATCAAGCTCGCCGCCAATCGAATCATTTACTTGATTCATTCTTTATTTTATAAAGAGCCTCTTGAAGACAAAGGAAGCATCCGTTGGTGTGAAAGACTGTTGGTTTGTGGTGGAGTGGTGAAGAGGCAATTCTACCCTTCAAGGACCAGTGGAAGACTCGGGAGGCAAGAATCCTACCTGCTCTTAGTTTTCGCTTTGTGAAGCCATAGTTATTGGTGAAGGACAAGCAACCTAGGATTCTTTGTAACGAGATAACTCAAAGATTACTAGTGAATTTCCTCCAACATCACAGGAGAAGAGTGGACGTCTGTGATTACATCACCTGGAACCACTATAAAAATCTCTCTACTTACTTCGCATTTACTTTACGCACTTAGTCATTATTCATATCAACTCTTTGAATCTAGCAATCGAATCACACACATACATTCTTGAGTATCTAATACTTAGTAACATATTTAACAACAAGTAACAAGGCTTAA
Organism: Gentiana macrophylla; assembly: GCA_026214975.1. Taxonomy (NCBI): domain Eukaryota; kingdom Viridiplantae; phylum Streptophyta; class Magnoliopsida; order Gentianales; family Gentianaceae; genus Gentiana; species Gentiana macrophylla. The sequence continues at coordinate 60,790,172 of CM047805.1, forward strand.
TTTTGATATTATTCCATTGCACAAATTCAGCAAGAATCGAACTATCAAGAGACTACTTGTTTATCAACAAGCTCACGAGGTCTCGTGAGACTCATCAAGTATCGCAGTCAGCCTTGAAGTTGCAGAATTTGTTAACTCCAAAGTTTTAAGTGTTAAGTTTATTCACCCCCTCTAAACTTAACTAAAGCCTTTCAAGGGACCAACAATTGGTATCGGAGCAAGGCTTACATTACGAAGGAATCCCTACTTGTTGTGCTTGTGAAAATTCTTTAAAAACTTTCCTTCAAGTTCTTGATTTTCAAGACTTGCATCATGGATAACACACAAGTATGCTAGAACCATGTTGATGTGCTCTCTTGATAGATTTGATGAGTATAAACGTTGAATGCAGGCATATCTTGTCGCTACTCATGATGAGATGATGGATGTACTAATCAAGGACCACTTTGAGATTACAAAGCGTAGAATGGGTGACAGAATCGAGTACATTCCTAAACCAAAGAGAGAATGGAATGCGTAAGACAGAAAAAGAGCAAACCTCAACAACATTGCTATTGATATCATCTACGTAACCTTGGATAGCAATATGTACATGAAAGTCAAAGATTGCAAGACCGCAAAGGAACTTTGGGATAAGATTCACTTAATCTGTGAAGGCACCGATGCAATAAAGAAGAACAAAATCGGTGTGGCGGAAAAAAGATTTCAAAAGTTCAAAATGCTACCTAATGAAACCATTGAGCAAATGGAGTCTAGATTCAATGCAATCTTAGATGAACTTACTCTGCTTGAGTGTAAGTTATTCAAAAGAGGAAGTAAACACCAAAATCTTGGAAGCTTTACCTGCAAGAGATGTTTGGAAAATGAAGGTGATCGCAATTGAAGAAATGAGAAAGTTGCATGAAGAAGACACCTTCAAACTGCTTCTCGATCTTAAGGCCTATGAATTTAGCAAGAAGCTAGTGCTCAGCCCGAAAAGGAAGAGCCAAAGACCATCGCATTGGCTGCTTCACATCATGAAGAAACATCGGGAGGACAGGATGATATGCTAGATGAAATGCAAGAACAAATTGCCCTACTTGAGCAAGAAAATCGAATGATGAAGACCGGAAAGGCCCCTACAAGAAATTTCACAAAGAGGCCTACTTGAAGGAAGGAAAGAAGAACCAAAGAAAGATAATGACTATCTATGCTTTCATTGCAAGAAACCGTGGACACTTGGACTGATTGTCCCGAGTTGAAACAAGGCAAGGAACTCGATTATCTTTGCTTCAACCGTAAGAAGCCTGGACATTTTAGACTGATTGTCCGGACTCATCAAGACCACCAGAGTCAACAAAGGAGACATGGCAAGAAGGCTATGGTTGTTTGAAGATGAATCGAGATATGAAGTGGGATCTCAAAAAAAGAAATGAATCGGATGACACAAAGATCAAGTCTGCCGATATGGAGGATTATGCTTTGATGGCCAACATGGATGAAACCGAGGAGGTATACAACATCGTATCTATAAACACTCCTGCTGGAAGTGATTGTGAATCAACTCATGGTTCAAATCCTAGAAATTCGACAACAATGAGACTTTGGATGCCATCCTTAATCAACTAAGGATAATACAATCAGGTTATGAGATTGTGAAGGCCGAAAAAGAGGCTCTTGAGTTAGAAGTTGGAAGATTGAAAGTCAATTAAGGGTTTTCAAAGGTAAGGAAAAGATGTTGGACGAATCAAAGATAAGTCTGCATTAACATCCAGTTGACCTCTGAATCATTTGAACCATCTTGTTCCAATATCGCATACAAATCGGGAAAGCCTTATGGAGATAGAATCGGGCTTGGATTTGGAACTCAAGAATCTAACAAGAGTGGATCCAAGAAGGTTCTTGAACCTAGTACCGACTTGGTCCTAAGTTTGTGCCTGCACTAGATCCATCTCCCAATAAAAAAGGCCAAGCAATAAAACCAAATGAGAATGCCTCAAAGAAGCAAAATCGAAGTCTCGAAGTCAACGACTCTAGTAAAAGAATAAATCCAAAAATAGGACTCATTGTACCTTCTAAGCTCTGCGATAGCGCACTGCTACCAAGTCTCACTGGACCACGTAGGAAAAAGAAACAGAAATATTCCAAGAATAAGAATCCTAAGTCCAAGAATGTTGATCATTCAAGGGATACTTATCTCGAGGGAAAGGTAGACTGCTCCTCGCGATAATGATTGGAATATTCATGCATCTAATGCTAGAAACAATCAGATAACCATACTACTAGGGTAAAACCTAGACAATGGAATCAATGAGAGGACTTACACAAGACCTCAAAGAGACTCCACATTACTGAGGTGTTTCTAATAGACAAAGACACCTATGGTTATGCAAATGTTTCTAATAACAAGAATCATTTCAAACAAAGATTATGTACCAAAAGGCTAGAAAACATATGTGGTTCCTACACAACCTCACGTTAGAACTTATGGATGTGTGGAATACATGTATGAACCAAAGTATGAACCAAAGTATGACACATTTAGGAGAAGACCCTATGGAAACATACCAAGGGTCATGCTTGCCATCGACCACTATGGACCCAAACAGTTTGGGTACCTAAAATGCATTAACTTTGTTTTGTAGGGTGTCCGGTACTTTGACAAAGGATGTTCCAGACACACATGACAAAGAATAAGCACTTTCCTTACAAACTTTGTGGCAAAAGATGGTCCAAGGGTGAATTTTGGCAACAAAAATACACTGCTATACAAGAGGATATGGCACACTTATCGAAAATGGACTTATAATCAAGAATGTTGCATATGTGGAAGGATTGGATTACAACTTGCCGAGCAATTGGACAATTCTCGTGATATGGGATACAAGGTCACTTTTGACAAAAACAATTGTATTGTCATTAGTGAAAGAGGTGATCAAGTTGTACTTGCTTGGTAGAAGGCAACAGAACATGTATGTTGTGGATTGGTCTCATGCGAGCCGAAACTCACTGATTGTGCATACCAAATCAAACTCAATTGGCTATGGCACAAGAAGTTAAATCATCTAAATTTTGATGATATTAATCAGTTAGTGAAGAAGAAGTTAGTGGTTGGTTTACCCGAGATCACATTCAAGAAGGATGCTATCTCGTGATGCATGTCGGCAAAGTAAATGATAAAGTCAAGTTTCAAGTCAAAGACTAAATAAATAACTAACAGAGTGTTGGAGCTTATGCACATGGATCTTTTGGACCAATAACTCCAACAAGTGTGACAGAAAGAAATACACCTTAGTGGTTGTGGATGATTTTTCTAGATACACTTGGGTGATATTCATGAACAAGAAAAGTGAGACACTCCAAAGCTTGCCTAATCTTTTGAAGAGGTTACAAAATGAGAAAAGTTTAACAGATTATAAAGATTAGATCGGATCAGAGTCTTGAATTTCTCAACAAAGTTATAAGAGAATATTGTGAATGTAATGGTGTACTTCATCAACTTGTCATTGCTTTGGTACACCTCAAAGAAAATGGGGTTCTTTGAAAGAAGAAACAGGACATTAAAGGAAGCGGGAAGAACAATGATTTGTGAAGCATTGCTACTGAAAGATATTGGGTTTGAAGCGAAATACAACATGCTATACACAAAATAGAACATCAAGAAACAAGAAGTCTGCTTGAAGACACCTTATGAGATCTGGAATGGAAGGATACCTAATATATCCTATTTTCACCCATTTGGAAGCAAATGTTTTATTCTAAATCATAAAGTTCATTTGAAAACATTCCAACCAAAATCGGATGAAGGAATTTTCTTAGGATATTCCTCGATCAAGTGAGCATTGAGGTCTTGAACAAAGAACAACTGAAACATGAAGAAACAATCAATGTTGTGTTTGATGAACCTAAGTTTACTTGGTATGGAAGATAAAGAGTGTGAACTCACTGAAAATCAACAAATCATCGATCCAGATTGTGTTGAAGTTTTGGAAAGATTCAATGACTTAAAAGTTTCGATCATCGCCTCTTGAACATCCTGTGACAATGTTATTGATGCAACAATCGAACCGAGTTCAAGGATCTGTGACCCCCCTAGAGAAGAAACTACAAGAGACCCTCTTCAAAGATGATATTCCCGAAAATCAAAATAACCAAAATCCACAATGGTTAAGGAATCACCTCTTGAACAAGTTATTGGCAATGTACAAACAAGGTGTGAGGACTAGAAGACAACTGGAAGCTATGTTTACTTGTTTTCTATCACAAATGGAACCCAAAGTTGTTGAAGAAGCAATTTCAGATCCAGATTGGATAATTGCTATGCAAGAAGAATTAAATGAATTTGAAAGAAATCAAGTTTGGTCACTTGTTGAAAGGCCAAGTCATGCAAATATCATTGGTACTAAATGGGTATCTGAAAATAAACTTGATGAATCTGGTACCATTGTTAGAAATAAGGCCGGACTAGTTGCAAAAGGCTATTCTCAAGCGTAGGAATAGATTTTGATGAGACCTATGCACTGTTGCAAGATTGGAAGCTATCGTTATTTTTGGCACATCTTTGCATACAAGAACTTCAAAGTATATCAAATGGATGTCAAGAGTGCATTTTTAAATGGTATCCTAGAGGAGGAAGTGTATGTTCAAAACCTCCTGGATTTGAAGTTAAAGATCAAGAAGATAAAGTGTATAGACTCAACAAGGCACTTTATGGATCAAAACAAGCACCAAGAGCATGGTATGAGACTCTATCTCAATTCTTGGTGGACAATGGTTTTACAAAAGGGACCATTGACAAGACACTTTTCGTAATCGGTGAAGGGGACAACACCTATTTGGTACAAATTTATGTGGATGACATAATTTTTGGTTCTGAGAATGATTTACTTTGTGAAAAGTTTGCAAATCTAATGAAGAGCAAATTCCAAATGAGTATGATGGGAGAAATGAATTACTTCTTGGGATTGCAAGTTAAACAGTTGAAAGATGGAATCTTCATTCATCAAACCAAGTATACCAAAGAGTTCTTTGAAGAAATTTGGTATGGAAAACAAAGACTAAGAGCTCAACTCCTATGAGTACAAACATCGATTGGATGAAGATAAAGAAGGCAAAGATGTTGATCGGACTTTATCTGAGAAGGATGATAGGCGATCTGGTCAGATCTCACTTGCCAAGAGACTGATATATCCTTTCTTTGTAGGTGTTTGTGCAAGATTTCAATCCAAACCTAAAGAAAGTCATTTAGGTGCTGTCAAAAGAATTCTTAAGTACCTAAAAGAGACTTTGGGAGTAGGAATATGGTATTCCAAGGAAGGAAGCTTCAAGGTAATATCCTACTCAGATTCTGATTATGCTGGATGCAAGATTGATAGAAAAAGCACCTCAGAACACATCGCTTAATGGGAAATAGACTGGTCTCTGGTTTAGCAAGAAATGAATTCTATTTCAACTTCCACTCTTGAAAATTTGAATACATTCTTCTTTGGAAGTTCTTTGTGCACAAGTACTATGGCTAAGACAACAATTAAGGGATTATGGAATTGAAGAAAGAGAAATTCCAATCATGTGTGACAACACAAGTGCAATTGCAATCACGAAAAAATCTGTTTTGCATTCAAGAACCAAGCACATTGATGTGAGACATCATTTTATAAGAGATCATGTTGAAAAGAAAGATGTGGTGGTTCTATACATTCCTACTGAAGATCAACTTGCTGATATTTTCACTAAGCCACTTGATAGTGAAAGATTTGCCAAATTAAGAACTGAACTTGGAATTATAAAGATTGACTGATATTCAGCAATGTCTTTGAATTTCACCAAGGGATTAGTCTTTGCTATGTTGGGTGAGCTCACTTAGCAGATTAGTCATTGGTATCAACAATTCCATGTACTTTTGTTTGAACAATTGAGCAAATGAGGTTGCCAAGGGGATTGGTCTTTGTCATGTTGGGTGAGCTCACTTGATAGATCAGTCATTGGTGTTAAACTTCATCTTGTTTTATCAATTGAACAAAACAAGGAGAAAACAAGGATCGTGAGAGTCACTTTGTCGCAGGTCATTTTGAAGCACATTATCGCTAGATCTTGAGCCCACCTCGCCGAGGATACCTTGTTTGAAGGAAACTTTACTCGACCAAAGTTATTAAGGTCAAAAAGCGATTTGGCGGGATATTTATTTTTATTCATTATTACCACGCTTAAACCATCCAACGGTTACAAACGTTATGGTGGATTAATGGGCCACGTGTCAAGACGAATTTATTCAGATTAATCGTGGTTACCTCTATGTACGTGCAAAGACAGTTTCAACTACCCACCGCCTATATATTCGAGACTATCACCCAAATAGAATCGTCACTTGCAAATCCTTTTTATCATCATGTCGTTACATCGCACAGATTTAAGATTCAATCTTCTTCATCTCATTCTTCTCATTATAATGGCGGAAAAAGTTGATGTACAAATTGAATCAAGCCAAAGTGTTAGAGGTTTTGTTGAAGATGCAAACAGAATCGAATCGCCATTAACATTGGTCGAAGAATAAGGAGGTATGTCGGTCTCGAAAATGTGTTAAACATAAGACCGACACAATTTCTTATACAAATGTTGTCGGTTCGGAGAAACATTCAAATAAAGGAAGGAATCAAGCATTTAAGGCTCTTGTAAATGGGCGAGAATTGAAGTTTCCCAGGTCTGTTGAGGAAGTTTTGGATTTGTTGAAGTGGTGGACGGCTCTGTCAATCCTAAAGCAATGGGATTGGACAAATTGGCGTTTGTAGATCGAGTTAAGACAGATGCGAAAATCAAGTCCGTTCTGGCATCAACTGCAAACACATTGGTATTGAATACGATCTGTTTGAGCAAGCTCATTGCAAAGAACATACTTGGGCTAGTGGCAGTATGGACACTCTATCGGGACCCAAGATAGAGTTGATGATTGTCATCTGTAGGAGCATGAAGTTTGATTGGGCCAGGTACTTTATTCATTATATGAAGAAAGTGGCCAAGGAAGAGAGTTTAGGGAAGAGGAAGTCCAAGGCACGCCCTTAGGATTAATGGTCCGACTACTCTTTGAATCATCTTGGAATTCTGATGTAGCACCTGTGGATATTAATCGTCTAGATACAAGAAGGAGATTGATTATGCAATTCTGGACTTGATGAAGATGAAGAAATTGCTGGAGAAGTCTGCATGATGATAATGATGATGGAGATGATGGTGATCTTGGTGGTGAGCAGGTTCAGCAAACTAAGAAGATTTCCATCAAACCTGCTGCACCAAAGAAAACCTGTTGGAAAGAGGAAGAAGAGTGTTGATGTTAGAAAGACTACGAAGTCTTGAAATCAAAGAGAACAAGAAAGGAAACAAAGACAGATCGATGAGTCTGGCCGAGGTCAAGTGGAGGTTCTCGACCTGCTGTGGGTTCAAGAAAAATCTGTTGGTGAAATTTTTAGAGAACAACAGAAGGAAGCTAGCAGAAAAAGAAAATTGACTAGAAAAGTTGATGATGATGAACCCCTATCCAAGAGGATGAAGGAAGTTGCCAAAAAGAAGAAATATGGCAAGGGGAAAGAGTTGAAAAATTTGGAGGCACAGAGGGCCCAAGAAGAAGCATCAGTAGAAGAGGAAGAAGAGGCTGTTGAAGCTGAGCCTCTAACAATCATTCCACCAGTTGTTATCGGTGATTCCTCCAATGAAGAAGTTATCAAGTCCACGATCTTGAGCAGGTTGTTTTTGAGCAATCAGAGAGGATGTACAGCAGATCTCATCGACCACGAGCCTCTTTGTAGTATCCATTTGAAGAACCACACAACAAACCACCGAACTGAACTCTTGTGGTGGTTGAAGAGGTGATTGGAGACTTGGTTGAAGACCACACAAATTTGGCAATAGTTCGGGGGGAAGAGCGGCTTCTTCGCTAACCTGGCGATGAGCATGTAAGTCGTGGGGAACCAAGTGTGATCTGAGATGGAAGTAGTAGGTACAAATGCACATTCACGACAACTCTCTTGACTTTCAAACATCTCAGTAGAAGAAACCATGGATCTGCTTGTTGGAACCTTTGGAGGTCAACAAGCTCTGAGCTGCTCCTGAGAGATCTTTTATGCCATTTGAAAGGCATGCAAAAGGAGCAAGAAAATCAAGAGTATGTGGATCCCAAACTTGACAAATTGTCGATTACTTCCAGTGGAAGTTTGGGTTCTACAAAAGACAAAAACCAGCTGCTCAACCAATGACAGATTTTGAAGAATGGGTTTTTGACAAGTTGGGAGTGAAAAATTGTTTGGATCTGATTGATACAACCTTGCCGCAATCAAGACCATGGATCTGCTTGATGAGCAAATGAGGAGGAGGAGGGTATCAAATTTAGAGATCCAAGAGATGGTCCTGATGATTCTTCTTCATCATCAGATAGTAGAGGAGATTTTCCCTCTGGACCAGGAGAATCAAGTGGGGCTGCACTAACACATGTACCATCTGCATGTGATCCACTCGATCTTTGGAAGATCTCACTGAGGGCCGCCAGAGATCAAGAAATGGATGAGGATCTACAAGATCTCACCATGGATGATCTAGAAGCACTAATCACCGAGGGAATTACATTGAGTCTTTGGTAGGTGATGATGAACCAAGCACATTTCATGTTGTAGAGCCTCTTGCACAACTTTGAAGATGTACTGAGAATCTTGATTTGGATGTGGAAAAGACCACTAACTTGATGAACCAAGTGCTAGTTCTGAGGAATCCATTGAATATCAAAGTGGATTTGACTTTGAAGGATTCTCACCAAAATCGCCATGATTCGACCAAGATTGGTCATGTAGAAGGTTTTCAAGTGGATAATGATGCCATATTTAATCCACAGAAATTGAAGAGGAGGTGCAGTTCTTTGAGATACAAACAAAGACTGGACAAAGGTTGAACAGGAGGTACAGTCTCTTGAGTCACAAACAAACACTGGACAAAGGTTGGAACTGATTTGGGTTTGGAGGAAACCCCATTGTTGATGAGGCTGCTTTGTAGTGGAGCTCTTTGAGCCAAGGCCACTTTGTAGGGAAGGATAGTCGCAGATCGCAGTTAATGAGGATGAGCAATTTCTTTGGACTATAACTTCAAAGATGATGAAGAATTTCAAATTTTTGAGAAGAAGAAGTTGTTGAAGAACCCTGACAAAATCCTATCCTTGAAGATGTTCTTGGTGCAATGGTTGAGGAAGGACCTCCCCCTGCTGGGAGAGATATGAGTAGAGCTATGGTCATCAGCAGACAACAGGCACAATATAGAGTTGAGGAGCCTGCTGATGGATCTAATGACAGTAGAATGGCCAGTGGAGTGCCAATTGAAGTTGTCAATGAGTTAAGAACTGTAAGAAATGACATGCAACAGTTAAGAACTCAATTGGACAGGCAAGAACAGAGATTTGAAGAACTGATGAAGATGGTAAACGATAATAGACAATCTACTGATACAGTTGCTTCAAACTTTGCATCTACTCAAAATGCAATGAATAATTTGATACTAGATGTCAAGGGTATCAAAGTTGGAAATACAGCCAAAGACAAGTTTCTAAAAGATCAACTTGTCTCTATACATGAGAAACTTGACAAGCTTGCTGAAGCTCCCAAACTTGCTGAGCCTGTTGCTGCACAACAACCTGCTATGCCTGATCCCAAACTCACTGAAAGGATCAACAGACTGGAGGAGACCCTGCAATCAAGGATTACTTCACTTGATACTAGAATCGAACAGCAAGCGGGTCAATTACACAGAGTGATAGTATCACGAGAAGCTATTCATGGCCTCATCTCACGTTTTGTTGATGATGTCACTAAGGGGAAGAGGGCCAATCACCGCAAAGAAAAGGAGGCTGCCGGACTCTTTGCGTGAAGAGATGGACTGATGATACAAATGCTTTTAGGCAACTCGCACTGGCGATTGCAACTCACGATGATCTCTGTCACAAGTACAAGAAAGAGTTTCATAATGAATGAGACCCTATCGTGACATGGGATTTCATGAAGGTCTTAACTCTTTCTTGAGTTTGAAGTTTTGGGAGGCAAGGATTAAAGCCTTAAGAGCAAAATACCAGAGGCGTAAGAAGTAGCGAGAGGTGAAAAGGTCTTCGCCAATTACAAAAGCAAAAGATTCATTGAATGAATTTAAGGAGCTATATATGAAGTTTGGCTTGTGGTGAATCGAGATCAATCTTGTCTCGCTGAAGCATGGAATTGGTGGAAACAAGTCAATTCTTATATTGACTTTACACTTATTGAGAATGAATGGATGGTTGAAATGATAGAAGAGATCGAGCCTATCAAGAGCAAGTTTGAGAAGGCTAGACAAGAAAGAGAGAAGAGACAATAGATCGACTTCTTATCACTTGTTTATCTTTCTTGTATCTAGTTGTAATAATCAGAACAAATATTTATAATGAGAATTGACTGAATTTGTTCTGTTTGTGTTTTTATCTTTTGCTTTGTTTGATTAGGTGAGGTAGTGGCATCATCACCAAAAAGGGGGAAATTGTTGGACTTATTTCTTAGTTTTGATGATGAGTGCCATACTAGCCTGTTATAGTGCAAAGGCAAAAGATGTCTAGATAAAATGTATAGGCTTATTAGAGTTTGATTCATAAATAGGTTTGATCAAACAAGCATCAGTAATAGGTCATTGATCGCTTATCGCCAGATCGGTCTAGGTCGATGGGTAGATAGGTCGATGGCCTGGTGCAACTCTCTTGAAGATCAAGACCAAGGCCGAGGAGGTTCAAACTCGATGAATGAAGAAGGCTAAGGGATCAAACTTAGTATTTAATGTCAAGGATATGGAATCGATATCTAGGCAAGTCTGTGATGACCTAAATTGATTACATATACCTTGTGTAGAAAGATCTAAGTTCCACAAGTTGGATGATGTTTGGAACTTGGTTATATTCAAAATGATGTAATCTAACTTCACAAATAAAAGTTGGATAAAGGAATCAATTGCATTATATTTCTGAGACAAAAATATAATATTCAAAGAGATCGATTGGTTTTACACGAGACTAATGAACCTCGCCGATATATGTCTCGATTAATTCAAGATTATTGAGAAGTTACATGGATAAGAACAGCCAACTACCTCTGACTTATCAAGCAAATCAAAGGCTGAGATTAAAAAGACGTTAGGATGATCCATATTTTTATCCATTGGATACAAGTCAAAGGGGTGGATGATGCCTTTGTCAAAAGTAATCCCCGACAAAGTCGACCCCATGAATAGTGACAGAATGCAGTGAGGATGGGACAAATACAAGGAACGGTCACATTTGAATTTCAAATTCAAGTCACATGCATTCCTACCTATAAATAGAGGACTTTCAACTCAAGGAGAGATGATGAATTTTGGAATAAACTTCAAGTGATAACATTGAGCTGAAAAACACCCTGCTGAACTCACTGAGCTTAAGGCTGCTGATCTAGTTATTTTCTTCAAGTGCATTTTGTGTTTAAGCTGCATCAAGCATACACACTTGAAGACTGCAAGCTGCTGATTACATCATCCTAATCAAGCTGCTGCAACTGAATCATTTACTTGATTCATTCTTTATTTTATAAAGAGCCTGCTGAAGACAGTGAAGCATCTGTTAGGTGTGAAAGACTGTTGGTTTGTGGTGGAGCTGGTGAAGAGGCAATTCTACCCTTCAAGGACCAGTGGAAGACTCAGGAGCAAAGAATCCTACCTTCTTAGTTTTCGGTTTGTGAAGCCATAGTTATTGGTGAAGGACAAGCAACCTAGGATTCTTTGTAACAGAGATAACTCAAAGATTACTAGTGAATTTCCTCCAACATCACAGGAGAAGAGTGGACGTACAGGATTACATCACCTGGAACCACTATAAAAATCTCTCTACTTACTTACTGCATTTACTTTACGCACTTAGTCATTATTCATATCAACTCTTTGAATCTAGCAATCGAAATCACACACATACATTCTTGAGTATCTAATACTTAGTAACATATTTAACAACAAGTAACAAGGCTTAATTTTGATATTATTCCATTTGCACAAATTCAGCAAAGAATCGAACTATCGAGAGACTCATTGTTTATCAACAGAGTCACGAGGTCTCAGCAGACTCTTCAAGTATCGGCGAGTCTCTTGAAGTTGCAATTTGTTAACTCCAAAGTTTTAAGTGTTAAGTTTATTCACCCCCCCCCCCCCTCTAAACTTAACTAAAGCCTTTTCAAGGGACCAACAATACCCTTCTTTCTTCTTTTTCTCTTTTCTTTCAAAGGGCATGGATGGCTTTCTAGGAGCTGTCTGTCCACTCTGCTGTCCTCCAAAGGTCTCAACCAGCTGAGTCATAGTTTTTTCAACAGATGCCTCTAGGTCAGTAGGTTGCTCAGGTTGTATATTAGTACCTACTACCTCCATCTGTTCCACACTGGGTTCCCCCTGACTAACATTTTCATCAGCAGGGTTAGCAATAGATTTCTCTTCCCCCTGACTTCTTGCAGAACTTGCAGGGTCTTGTACTGACTTTTCAACTTCCACAGCAGGTACAGACTCAGTAGTCTGCTGTGGTTCTTCAATAAGTTGCTCAACAACAACTTGTGCAGCTTCAGTTAGGCTTAGCATCCTTTACATGAGAGGAATCAGCAACTTCTACAACAAGCTCAGGTGCAGCAGCCTGCTGTGATTCTCCAGTAGGTTGCTCAACAACAACCTCTACAATCTTAATAGGCTTAATAATTGTTAAAGGTTCTGCCTCAATAGCCTCTGCTTCTTCTTCTTCTTCCCTCAGAGCCTCTAGAGTCCTTAATTGTTTCCCTATGCCATGTTTCTTTCTCTTGGCAATCTCTTACATTCTTTTGGACAGTTGCTCTGATTTAGCTTCAGCATCTTTCCTCTTTCTATTGGCGTCCTTCTGTTGCTCCTTTAAGGCTTCAGCAATAGTCTTCTTCTTTGCAACTACAGCAGGGTCAGTAACCTCAATGATTGATCAATACCAATGATTGATCTGTCAAGTGAGCTCCCCCAACAGGACAAAGACCAATCCCCTTGGCAACTTCACTTGCTCTATTGTCCAAACATAAATAAGTACATTGAATTGTTGATACCAATGACTAGTCTGCTAAGTGAGCTCACCCATCATTGCAAAGACTAATCCTCTTGGTGAATTCCAGTACACTGCTGATAAAAAATGTATCAGTCAACTTTTATAATTCCATGTTCAGTCCTTAGTTTAGCATATCATTCACTATCTAATGGTTTATTGAAAATATCAGCAAGTTGATCTTCAGTGGGGATATACAGAACCACCACATCCTTCTTTTCAACATGATCTCTTATGAAATGATGTCTCACATCAATATGCTTGGTTCTTGAGTGCAACATAGGATTTTCTATGATTGCAATTGCACTTGTGTTGTCACACATTATAGGAATTTCTCTTTCTTCAAATCCATAATCCCTTAATTGTTGTCTAACCACAGTATTTGTGCACAACAACTTCCAGCAGCAATATATTCAGCTTCAGCAGTGGAAGTTGATATAGAATTCTGTTTCTTGCTAAACCAGGAAACCAGTCTATTTCCTATTAACTCCGAGTTTCTGTGGTGCTTTTTCTATGAATCTTGCATCCAGCATAATCAGAATCTGAGTAGGATATAACCTTGAATCTTCCATCTTTTGAATACCATATCCCTACTCCCAAAGTCTCTTTTAGATACTTGAGAACTCTTTTTTATGCAAACTAAATGACTTTCTTTAGGTTTTGAATGAAATCGCCACAAACATCTACAAAGAGAGGATATATCAGTCTCATGGCGTTGAGAGTACAATGAGATCGCCTATCATCCTTCACATATAAGGTCTGATCAACATCTTTGCCATCTTTGTCTTCATCCAATCTTATGTTTGTACTCATAGGAGTTGATACTTTGGTGTTTGTTTTCCATACCAAATTTCTTGATGAGCTCTTGGTATACTTGGTTTGATGAATGAAGATTCCATCTTTCATCTGCTTGACTTGAAATCCCAAAAAGTAGTTCATTTCTCCCATCACACTCATTTGGAATTTACTTTTCATCAGATTTGCAAACTTTTCACAAAGTAAATCATTTTCAGAACCAAATATTATGTCATCCACATAAATTTGTACCAGCAAGGTGCTGTTTCCTTTATTGATTCTAAAAAGAGTCTTGTCAATGGTACCTTTGGTAAAACCAATGTCTACCAAGTAATGAGATAAAGTCTCATACCATGCTATTGGTGCTTGTTTCAAACCATAGAGTGCTTTATTGAGTCTATACACTTTATCTTCTTGATCTTTAACTTCAAATCCAGGAGGTTGCTGAACATAGACCTCCTCCTCCAGAATGCCATTAAAAAATGCACTCTTGACATCCATCTAATATACCTTGAAGTTTTTATATGCAGCATATGCCAAGAATAATCTTATAGCTTCCAATCTTGCAACAGGTGCATATGTTTCATCAAAATCTATTCCTTCTGCGTGAGAATAGCCTTTTGCTACTAGTCTGGCCTTATTTCTCACAATGGTACCAGATTCATCCAATTTGTTTCTGTATACCCATTTTGTACCAATTATATTTGCATGATTAGGCCTTTCCACTAGTGTCCAGACTTGATTTCCTTCAAATTCATTCAACTCTTCTTGCATAGCAATTATCCAATCTGGATCTGATATTGCTTCTTCAACAACTTTAGGTTCCATTTGAGATAGAAAGCAATTAAACATTGCTTCTAACTGTCTTCTAGTCCTCACACCTTGCTGTATATTGCCAATAACTTGTTCAGCAGGGTGATCTCTTAACCATTGTGGATTCTGGTTAGATTGATTCTCAGGAATATCATCTTCAGTAGCGTCTGATGTTTCTTCAATAGGGGGTTCCGCAGACCCTTGAACTGCTTCAGTTGTTGCATCAGTAGTGTTTCCAGCAGGGTGTTCAGCAGGGGCAGAATCAGAAAATTTTAAGTCGTTAAATCTTTCCAAAACTTCAACACATTCTAGATCAGTGACTTGTTGATTCTCAGCAGGTTCTGAAGCTTTATCTTCCATTCCAGTGAACTTAGGTTCATCAAATACAACATGTATTGTTTCTTCATGTTTCAGTGTCCTTTTGTTCAGTACCCTGAATGCCTTGCTAACTGAAGAATATCCCAAGAAAATTCCTTCATCTGATTTTGGTTGGAATGTCTTCAATTGTTCCTTATGATTCAATATAAAACACTTGCTTCCAAATGGATGGAAATAAGATATATTAGGTTTTCTTCCATTCCAAATCTCATAAGGTGTCTTCATCAGCTTGTTGTTCACTAATGTTCTATTTTGTGTATAGCATGCTGTATTAACTGCTTCAGCCCAATATCTTTCAGGTAGCAATGCTTCACAAATCATAGTTCTGCCTGCTTCTTTTAGAGTTCTATTTCTTCTTTCAGCAACCCCATTTTGCTGAGGTGTACCAGCGGTAGCCAGTTGATGTAGTACACCATTCTGTTCACAATATTCTCTTATAACTTTATTGAGAAATTCAGTACCCTTGTCTGATCTGATCTTCACTACTGTCAAACTTTTCTCATTTTGCAATCTCTTCAAAAGTTCAGGCATCTTTTGAAGTGTTTCACTTTTCTTGTTCATGAATATCACCCAAGTGTATCTTGAATAATCATCCACAACCACTAATGTGTACTTCTTTCCTGTTACACTTGTTGGTGTTACTGGTCCAAATAGATCCATGTGCATCAGCACCAAAACTCTTTTTGTTGATTGTTTAGTCTTTGACTTGAAGCTTGACTTATTCTGTTTACCTTGCTGACATGCATCACATATAGCATCCTTCTTGAATGTGATCTCAGGTAAACCAATCACCAGTTTCTTCTTCACCAACTGATTGATATCATCAAAATTTAGATGATTCAACTTCTTATGCCATAACCAATTAAGTTCTAACTTGGTATGAACAATCAGGCATGTTTCTGGAACAGCAATAGACCAACCCACAACATACATGTTTTGTTGTCTTTTTCCAGCTAACACAACTTGATCACCTCTTTTTCTATTGACAATACATGTGTTTTTATCAAAAGTTACCTTGTATCCCATGTCACAAAACTATCCAGTGCTCAGTAGGTTGTAGTCCAGTCCTTCCACATATGCAACATTCCTGATTGTTAATCCATTTCTCACAAGTGTGCCATATCTCCTTGTGTATCCTGGTGTGTTCTTGTTGCCAAAGTTCACTCTTGGACCATCGTTTGCCACAAAACTTGACAAACAGTGCTTATTCTTTGTCATGTGTCTGGAACATCCACTGTCAAAGTACCAGACACCATACAAAACAAAGTTAGTGCATTTTAGGTACCCAAACCTGTTTGGGTCCATAATGGTCAGTGGTAAGCATGACCCTTGGCAAGTTTCCATAAGGTCTTCTTTGAAAGGTATCATACTTGGGTTCATACATGTATTCTACACATCCATAAGGTCTAACAATTGGTTGTGTAGGATTTGTTAGTAATATCATCCGCAGCGGAAGCGATTTATGGATCTAGATCTATATAATACACGTAATAAAATAACTAGATCTATTCTACAAGGGGGTTGTAGAACATACCTCTTGGATCTCAAAATCCAAGTTGGAGAACCGCAATAGAAAAGAAGATGTGAAGAGCACCACGATCTTCCGTACGTGTGATCCAAGCAACTCCCGGTGGAAGGAAATCCTCGGCTCGAATCCTCCCGATATGCTACCCGGAAAATCTCCAAGATTTTTCCCAATCACCTCTTGCCGAAATTTCTTTCTTCTCTCTAAGAGTTGATAGTCGAAATTTTCATGTGTGTTAAGGCTTGGGAGAACTCTCTTTATATAGGAGAGTAAAACTTAAGCCCCAAGGATTTAATAATTAATACATAATCAATTATTAATAAATCCTATAAATAAAAATAATTCCTAAATATTCAAGAACCAATCAAGAATATTTTTTATCTTTATTTATTACCATAAATATTTATCCAATAAATATTTTATGCACATGTCTTATTAATACACAAGGAAAACAATTCTTGTTTCCATAAAAATGTCATGGACGTGAATCACTTTGTGACCTAGTCACTTTGATGATTTTGCCATACACATTAATTGCCAAGATTAGGAAAATGTCTTTTCCAATTATTTTAATTATTTAGCCCAACTAATTTAATAGTCCACTAAACAATTAATTCACATATCGTTTTAATAAAGTCCAACAAGAACTAAATTAATATTATTAGGATTCGACGTCCGAGAATAGCTATGCTATATCAGGAGGCACGTCGGGGACCATGGACTAATAATCAATGACTCCGATAAATCAAATAAATAATTATAGAATAATTATATTCGATAAATCAATCACGAGAATATGCCACCATAATCCCGTGATCGCACTCCTCCGATTATAAGATTATATTTATCTCCTCACGAGAATAATAATAAGCGTCCATTGATATAATCATTACATATGGATTAATCCTCCATAGACTGTTCATTCCAAATCGGGAAATTTCCGTTAACCCTTTTAGAACCTCTTATCCTTATTTACCATTAACCCCTAGTGATCAATTAGTGCACATAATCGACTAGTAGCTAATTAGTCAAATGTGAACTCCCGGATCGATCAATTTCGTAGGGCTAACAAATAAGGAATCGTCTATCTACTTCCATAAATGGAAGGAATGGATTCCGTATCGTGATAACACGTACTACTCACTCAATCCAAAGACAATGCCAAGATGGGGTAATTCGGACCACGGACTCGGTGTAATCCTTAACCGTCAAGTCAAACCTCATATTGATTCAAGCGGTTGGTGTGATCACCTCTCAGATTAAGATATATCCATAAATATGATCATCCATTGATTCGATAAGACTTCACGATTACGGAATTATATCGTGAACTCTAATCAAATCGGTCCAAATTCTATATGATATATCTATCATATATAAATGCCCCATTAGGTTCTCTTAACCGAAAGTCCGGATAAGACAATCACACCTATTGTGTTCTGGGCGCATTAATAGCACGTTAAAGGAGAGACCCGATACTCTCGATTAACTTCACTACGGGCTAATTGTATTTTAAGTACATCTTCACTAACTCAATCCTCCCGTGTATATACCATACACTGAGTTAAGTGATTACATAAACGATATACTTAGGGTTTTCTGTAGTGTAAATACTATTGTCACATCGGTGAATATGAGAATAATAAATATGAATAATAACATCATTTTATTTATTAAATAAAACAATTACAAAATTGTCTTTCGGGCATCACACCTAACAATCTCCCACTTGCACGAAAGCATGTGATTAATTGTTTTAGAGCACACCCTATTATTTAAAATACAACAAACAACATCTCCCACTTGCTCTAAAGCAATGGAGACTCATCCCGTATGCTAGTACCCACTAAGCATATCATAACCATTTCAGATTCCAAAGTACACTCCGAGTATGCCGTCGTAGGATAGGTCAGTGGCTCGGGGAGCACCTATATCTGAATGTCATGGGTCTTAATGATCAGTCAGGTTGTCGGCTCGAGGCGATCCGTAGAATCGAAACGTCGCCGGTCCATGTAATCATGTGGTACTTTCCCAATATGCTCTTGCACTCAAGTGATTTAAGAAATCCTTATAAGCTACCCCTTCATCGTTTGCACAATGATGTGGTATCGGCTTTCCAAATCTAGAATCACTCCCAGATATGAAAAGGAAATCCTTAAGCTATATCGCCTCTCTAGCTACTACAAAAGCCGCTAATCACCCAACTAGTTAAAGTCGAGTTGGCGTTCTTTGGATCCTTCCAGGCAATAGCTTCAACACAAGAGTAAACACTTGAGACCGAGATCGACTTAACGATCATCCTTAATCTGACACCAAGTCAGAACCAGTGTATTCTCACATATCCAAGTTCACAATTGAATATGCCCGCATATTATTCCTCGTTCTCTCAAGATACTAAAGGACATGCTAAACTTGCTTTGTTAATCGCCGAATGTAAGATTCGATCAAAATTGACGTTCAACAACTCGACCATCTCTTGTCACAAAGAGAATCCATCCCATTTCTCTTTATCCGAAGATTTAGAGAGTCATTCCCGAGGCATAGGGTAGAACTTCCTCGTTGAATGTTGCATACACAGATGCATCATCTTAACCAATAAGATGGATGGGAAACCGATGGATCGATTCTAATGAATTCGACCGAGTCAAACTCAGAGAATGTTGTCCAAATCTCTCATTCTGAGAATTGTGGCATTGTCGGTTCTCGACTTGAGATAACACACCCATGTTGATTCCAACTGGTGCAAGTGTTATCCTTCACAAACACTAATATATATGTATATATTCACTCTTGTACTAAAAAATTGATATCCGGACTTCAAAAGACTTATCAATATTCTCGTCAAATCCATATATTATAGAAATATATGACTTCCAATGACCAAGAGGTTTGCTTTTATCCACAAAGGACATAAGCCTTGTGATCATCCCGTCATAAGTTCATAAGGCAATACCATTCTGTTCGAATGAATCCAGACTCCGTTTGTTTGGCAAGAAAATCTCGAGGAATCACCCCTATTTCTTCTTTAGAACGAAATCATGCAATACCGAACTCATTCTACTCCTTTCCGTGTAGATCCAATTACTCCCACTTTGGGCTGAGGCGCTCGGTGGTTCTACAAGAGCATGAACAGAATTGGAGTACCGAACTCCATTCACAGGGTTATGGCTATTAAACCAACCTTTATTTATCAGAATACTATACTGCTCACAAAAGAGCCATAGGTTATCAATCGATCCTCAGACTACAAAGTCCGCCGAAACCGTAATGGGTAATGGATAAACCATACTCCCACTACATTCTGGGTGGATCAAAATTCTGATTTAGTTTAGTAGTATTTAGTGTTATCACCAACAACCGATGTTGGATGTGGTCTGATTTTAATCAGTTAGTAACTACCTTGAGTAAACGTACTTCAAGATTCAAGGTTTTACTGTTCATGGATTCTATCAGAAAGGATGCAACAGTATAACTGTCCCTTCCCGATGTCAAGAAACTGATAGCGAACCTTTTTCTCAATGCTACAAGATATATAACGATTGGTCACTGACCGAACATGTACGCGAAATTCCCAGTCAAACCATCAAGCATCATGTGCTAAATGCTTATATTGACGGAATTTGGGTGAACCGAATCCACTCATTATCCGTTAATTCCAAAGCACATTCTAGGTAGACTTCTCGGTTCTACACTTCAATGTAAACCGTTATTTCACTTCCAATATCTTTATTGAGTTAAGCAGTGTATTGTGGCACATCTACAACAATGTAAAGGCAATTCAGTGGTTTCTTCCTTAGTGAAAGCATTTCACTATGAGGCAGACCGAGCATCAGTCCCTAGGACTATGTGATGGCCCATTTCTGAGTATAAAATACTCCATGTCCGACAAAATCAGAGACACCTTTGAATATTTTGGATAAACTTATCAGAGTGTTTGAGTAGTTGTCAGACTAGAAGTCACTACTCATAAGCCCCTGCTAGCTTGTATCTTTCATCAAACCCCGAAGGTCGTCATGAACAAGCTATGTTACTTCTTTATAACCATTATCCTTTCCCGATTGAAAGGAAAATTAGTCATTGAACCTTTAAGACAATCTAACCAGGCTGGGAGAAAAGGAATCACCCTGAACCAGTCTTGTGTCTTGTCTTTTAGGGACTATGCACTAAGCGTGGAATATGAAGAAGTGTTTATCTAAATATAGAAACCAATTGCTTTTAATAGTTCTTAAGATGTGTTTTATATACATATTTCAGCAGTTGTAAGTGGTTTTGACTTTATCAAACAAAAGTCCGAGTCTTGGATTCGTACTACAAATGGTATATTAACTTCTATCGACAAACAAATTATCGAATAGAAGGTAAATCCATTCGTTCCAACGAATCTTAAACCGAAAATAAATTTTCCGCGATATCCAAGGATTGAATCCGAGATTCATTTCCTCATATCACTCCCACTATTTATAGCTAAAATTACTGCCCGTTGTCTAGTCTATTAATCGTTAATGCATAACTATCTTGTTCTTCCAAAGAACATAGTCTACGAAAAATCACCAAGGATTCATAGGTTGGTGATCCAAATCACTATCCTTATCCTATGGTTTTCGGTTTATTAATTTTCGGTTTAGCCTTAAAATCAACTCGCTTTTAGATGACTAACACTCTTAGACATACTCTCCCATTCTTGACTTTCCGTAAATGGAAACAGTTTTGAACTAGCAGTTCGTGTGAGTAGACACTACTCTTGAACCGTGGGATGTCTATTTCGAGTGTTACTTGTCCGGACTTGTCGGATTTTCTAATATACTAGAAAAACAACAAATCATAACATTAAAGCTCCCACTAGTTTATCGGTTCCAAATACCGTCTAACCAGCAATGCTTCATTTTATGATTTTCCAATTTTTCAATTTGAAAATCTCTCGTGTAAACACTTACACAGTTCTAATGTTTCCAGAAAAATACAAATCATAAAACTCCCACTAGTTCATCGATTCCAAATATCGTCTAACTAGCAACAGTTCATGATTTTCCGATTTTTCAATTAGAACGGTTACGTGTGTAGTCATACACACTGAAAATTCACTAGAAGAATTTCAAAGTCCGAAATCACCTTTGATCAAACTAAGTTTGTCTTCCATTTGACACGAATGACACTAGTGACATACCAATATGTCACTATGGTTTTTAAAAGGCGTATGAGAAAATATCTCTTCCGAAAAATAATTGCATTATCGATTAACTAGTTCAACGTCCTAGTTACTTTCCACTTTTTAACGAAGTCAATACAAGTCAATTATAAAATTTAAGCAATTTAGTAAGGGATATAATGCTGTAAATAAAATGACATAAATTAATTCAAGTTTAACACTACTATATTAAATTTTAGGAATTGTAAACTAAAAAATAAGTCTACTCTACCATTCCAAGGTTTTAACCTTGCATCTCAGTGCCGCCGTAGGGTAGGTCAAAGAGATGACGGTTAAATCGAGACAATCTCATCAATGAATAACTTGTGAGAATCAAACATCCCACGAGAGTCGAACATCCCTTTATTCATTGACTACCTTCCTTTTTTAGCCTAGATATTACCAAAAATATCCTTTATGAGTGTGACCTACTATATCGGATCTCTTAGAGTGCGCCCGAGTGTGCCGTCGTAGGATAGGTCGGTGACCCGACGAGTACCCGTAAATCCTATCCTTTCGGAGACCAAGCCATGAATGTTGATAGGGTGAACACCATCCGTAGGGGGCGAAATCAAAGCGCCGCGAGGCGTCACCCTTCTCTCACTTACTTGTATCTATAGTAGAGGCCGTGGGGTTGGCTGTCGCCTCCCCCGCTCCCACTCAATATTTTGGAAGTGGTGGTGGGTTAACTAACCACGTCTTTTTGATGTTAACATAAAAGCACATCAAATCAAGGATTCCGAATGGTGTCGGTAACGTGAGGCAAGCCTACCCGTCCAATTCGTTGGAACATATGTGACAGTCGGGACGAAGTCGGGTCAAGAGAGCCCTATTGAGATTAGAAGGAATCACCCCTCCGCTCTCGGTTTGGCTTAGTCTTGCCGGACCCCCGTGCATACATCACACTAGGAGGGTTAAGTCGTTCGAGCGAAGCTCAATTGACCACCCAACCTATAAGCGAACCGTTTTTATCCAAGATTTGTTGTTCTTTTACCATCATTCAATCTCGTAGACACTACGAATCGAAAACGTGATCTCGTTTGAGCTTTAAGGCGGTTCACCGAGAACACACACCGAAAGGCTAACGATTTCATAACCCGTCCTCGGATCTTTAATTAGTTACTAAATTAAATTAATTACCACATATGAATAAAATTTCAACTAATTACACGAGTTTGTATACATGCCTATTTAATTTAATTACCAAAATTAAAATTCTACATGTATGCATGGAGTGGATTTATGATATGATGCATGTCATGGCAATTCCGATTTTATATCTATTTTATGATCGAACACATAAAAAAAAAAAATTGCGGAAAATTTAAACACCGAGATGGATCGTTGGTACCCCCGACTAACCTATTTTCTAAGGAAAAGTAAAACTAATTCTAAGTCTTCAAATCTCGATCTTCGATCTTGATTTTGAAACTTCCGATCTCGAACCTTCGATCTTTACACGAACCACGAACATTTATTTATAGAGAGAGGCGTAATATACCAATATATTTAAAATATATCTATATTATCAAATTGTTTTATATAAAAAAACTTACTATTTTGTTTTTTTTTTTTTTTTTTTTTTTTAGAGGCACTCGGCCAAAGTTAATAAAAAAACTTTTTTTTTTTTTTTTTTTTTTTTTTTTTTTTTAATAACATCATGTCACGGCAGCCAAAAAAAAAAAGAACTTTTTTTTTTTTTTTTTTGTTACAGCTTAGGTCTTGCGGCCAAAAGAAATTAGGTTACCTACTACAAAAAAATTGATTGCTGCCGCATAAAAAAATTGCCGCCGAAAAAAAATATTAAACAAATCGGCCTCCTCCGTTATACCTTCTTGATGATCTTCAATACCATGATCTTCAACACATCATCTTCGTCGTCTCGAACCCGGATCAAAATTAAATACAAAAGGTACTACCGTTTACAATTTTTCGCATGACATAAAATAAAATACACATCCTATGCTCAATTGATACTAATCAAAAAAGCTACAAAATAGATCTACCGGGTAAACAGTACCAACCCCAATCCATCTCTTCAACCACAACAATCGCAACATAAAAAATTAAACATAATTTTCGGCCCCCTTTTTTAAAAAAAATAATTTGGGACAAAAAATAAATCTACATGTTTTACCACTCCTAGATCTAATATTTTATACGTATAAATATAGATCCCCTTGGCAATCCGATACCACTTGTTAGTAATATCATCCAGCAATGAGGCGATTTATGGATCTAGATCTATATAATACACGTAATAAAATAACTAGATCTATTCTATAAGGGGTTGTAGAACATACCTCTTGGATCTCAAAATCCAAGTTGGAGAACCGCAATAGAAAAGAAGATGTGAAGAGCACCACGATCTTCCGTACGTGTGATCCAAGCAACTCCCGGTGGAAGGAAATCCTCGGCTCGAATCCTCCCGATATGCTACCCGGAAAAATCTCCAAGATTTTTCCCCAATCACCCTTGGCCGAAATTTCTATCTTCTCTCTAAGAGTTGATAGTCGAAATTTTCATGTGTGTTAAGGCTTGGGAGAACTCTCTTTATATAGGAGAGTAAAACTTAAGCCCCAAGGATTTAATAATTAATACATAATCAATTATTAATAAATCCTATAAATAAAAATAATTCCTAAATATTCAAGAACCAATCAAGAATATTTTTTATCTTTATTTATTACCATAAATATTTATCCAATAAATATTTTATGCACATGTCTTATTAATACACAAGGAAAACAATTCTTGTTTCCATAAAAATGTCATGGACGTGAATCACTTTGTGACCTAGTCACTTTGATGATTTTGCCATACACATTAATTGCCAAGATTAGGAAAATGTCTTTTCCAATTATTTTAATTATTTATCCCAACTAATTTAATAGTCCACTAAACAATTAATTCACATATCGTTTTAATAAAGTCCAACAAGAACTAAATTAATATTATTAGGATTCGACGTCCGAGAATAGCTATGCTATATCAGGAGGCACGTCGGGGACCATGGACTAATAATCAGCGGCTCCGATAAATCAAATAAATAATTATAGAATAATTATATTCGATAAATCAATCACAGAATATGCCACCATAATCCCGTGATCGCACTCCTCCGATTATAAGATTATATTTATCTCCTCACGAGAATAATAATAAGCGTCCATTGATATAATCATTACATATGGATTAATCCTCCATAGATCGCTCATTCCAAATCGGAAATTTCCGTTAACCCTTTTAGAACCTCTTATCCTTATTTACCATTAACCCCTAGTGATCAATTAGTGCACATAATCGACTAGTAGCTAATTAGTCAAATGTGAACTCCGGGATCGATCAATTTTCTTAGGGCTAACAAATAAGGGAATCGTCTATCTACTTCCATAAATGGAAGGAATGGATTCCGTATCTGTGATAACACGGACTACTCACTCAATCCAAGACAATGCCAAGATGGGGTAATTCGGACCACGGACTCGGTGTAATCCTTAACCGTCAAGTCAAACCTCATACTTGATTCAAGCGGTTGGTCGTGATCACCTCGAGATTAAGATATATCCATAAATATGATCATCCATTGATTCGATAAGACTTCTCGATTACGGAATTATATCGTGAACTCTAATCAAATCGGTCCAAATTTCATATGATATATCTATCATATATAAATGCCCCATTAGGTTCTCTTAACCGAAAGTCCGGATAAGACAATCACACCTATTGTGTTCTGGGCGCATTAATAGCACGTTAAAGGAGAGACCCGATACTCTCGATTAACTTCACTACGGGCTAATTGTATTTTAAGTACATCTTCACTAACTCAATCCTCCCGTGTATATACCATACACTGAGTTAAGTGATTACATAAACGATATACTTAGGGTTTTCTGTAGTGTAAATACTATTGTCACATCGGTGAATATGAGAATAATAAATATGAATAATAACATCATTTTATTTATTAAATAAAACAATTACAAAATTGTCTTTCGGGCATCACACCTAACAGGATTCACATATGCTTTCTGGCCTTTTGGAATATAATGTTGTTTAAAGTGATTTCTTTTGTAAGAAGCACTAGGATAACCATAGGTTTGCTGTCTGTTAGGAACAACCCTGTAATATGGAGTCTGTTGATGTCCCTGCTGAGGTCTTGTATAATTCCTCTGCTGATTCCATTGCTTAGGCTTTACCCTAGCAGCATGGTTATATCTGTTGTTTCTAGCAGTAGGTGCAGGAATATTTCAATCATCATCAGTAGGGAACAATCTACCTTTCCACCTGAGATAAGTATCCCTTGAATGATTAGCATTTTTGGATTTAGGATTCTTATCCTTGGAATATTTTTGGTTTTTCCTTTTTTGTGGTCTAGCAGACTTGGTAGCAGGTCTGCTATCAGTAGGTCTAAAAGGCACAACAGTCCTATTTTTAGATTTATTCTTTTTATTAGGAGCTGTTGACTTCTGATGTTGCTTCCTTGAAGCTTTATCAGTAGGCTTTACTGCCTCAGCAACCCTTTTGGGAGTTGGATCTTGTGCAGGCACAAACTTAGCACCAATTCTGGTACTAGGTTCAGTGACCTTACTGGATCAACTCTTATTGGATTGTTGAGTTCAAAATCCTAGCCCTGTTCTATCACCATAAGGCTTTCCAGATTTAAATGCAGTGGAGGAACAAGATGGTTCAAGAGAGACTCAGCACTCTTCATCGAATGTACAAAGAGCTTATCTTTGATTCTGTCTAACTTCTTTTTCCTTTCCTTTGAGAATTCTTAATTCAGCATTTAATCTTTCAACTTCTGATTGAAGAGCTTCCTTTTTAGCCTTCACAATCTCATAACCAGATTGTATTATCCTCAGTTGATTAAGGATGGCATCTAATGTTTCTTCATTGTCAGAATTTTTTGGATTTGAACCACAAGTTGATTCACAATCACTTCCAGTATGAGTGTTTATTGATACAGAATTGTATACCTCCTCTGTTTCATCCATATTTGCCATTAAATCATGATCCTCTATCTCAGCAACAAGTGCAGTAGCATCAGATTCATTTCCTTTTTCTGATTCTACTTCATATCCTGATTCATCTTCAGCAACCATAGCGCTCTTGCCAGATCTTCTTTGTTGGCTCTTGGTCTTCGTGAGAGTGCCGACAATCGAGTCTAAAATGTCCAGGCTTCTTGCAATTAAAGCAAAGATAATCGTGTTCCTTTTTCTGCTTTTAATTCGGAGACGATCGGAGTTTGAAGTGTCCTGGTGTCTTGCAATGATAGCACAAGTAATCATTATCTTTCTTTGATTCATCCTTCTTCTTTTCACTGAATTTCTTTGTGAAATTCCTTCGAGAACCCTTTCCTGATTTCATCATTCTGATTTTCTTACTCAGTAGGGCAATCTGCTCTTGCATCCCATCCTGTAGATCATCTTGAGCTCCTAATGTTTCTTCTTGATGTGAAGCAACCAATGCAGTGGTCTTTGGCTCTCTTTTTTCAGTCTCAGGCACAAGCTTTTTGCTAAATTCATAGGCCTTAAGATATGAAAACAGTTTGAAGGTGTCTTCTTCTTGTAAACTCCTCATTTCTTCTATAACAGTCACCTTCATCTCCCAAACTTCTTTTCCTGGGAATGCTTCCAAGATTTTTGAATTTATCTCTTCTTGTGAGTACTTCACACTCAGTAGGGTAAGTTCATCCATGATTGCATTGAATCTTGACTCCATTTGTTGAATGGTTTCATTTGGTTTCATTTTGAACTCTTGAAACTTTTTCTTTGCTACACTGATCTTGTTCTTTTTGATTGCATCAGTGCCTTCACAGATTAATTGCAACTTATCCCAAAGTTCTTTTGCAGTCTTGCAATCTTTCACCTTCATATACATATTGCTATCCAAAGTTCTGTATATGATATCAATAGCAATATTGTTGAGATTTGCTATTTTTCTATCTTCAATGATCCATTCCCTTTTGGTTTTGGAATGTCTTGTGTCTCGCCTCCCACTTATTCTTGACTTGGTAATCTCCAAAGTGGTCCATCCACAACAAATCCATCATTTCATCATGTGTTGCAAATAGATAAGCCTTGCATCTGACGTTTATATTCATCAAAACGATCTAAAGAACACATCAATATTGTTCTAGCATACTGGTTGTTATCCATGATGCAAAGCTTTGAAAATCAGAAACTTGAAAAAGTTTTCAAAGTATTTTCACAAGCACAACACGTAGGATTACTTCAGAACATAAGCACTGCTCCGATACCAATTGTTGGTCCCTTGAAAAGGATTTGGTTAAGTTTAGAGGGGGGGTGAATAAACTTAACACTTAAAACATTTGGAGTTAACAAACTCAAAGAACTTCAAGACTGGCTTTGGTCGGTCGATAGTCTCATCGATCGTTGAGTTTTCTTGAATTAGTCTGGAAATATATCAAAAATTAAGCCTTATTACTTGTTGTTAAATATGATACCAAGTATTAGATACTCAGTAGTGTATGTGTGTGATTCAGTTTCTAGATTCAGTAGATTGATGTGCTAGATAAACTAAATCCTGAATATAAATGCCGAAAGTAAGTAGGCAGATTTTATAGTGGTTTAAAATGGTGTAATCATGTCAGTCAACTCTTCTCCTGTGATGTTGGAGGTAATTCACTAGAGATTCCTCAGGTAGCTGTTACAAAAATCCCTAAGTTGCTTGTCCTTCACCAATAACTATGGCTTCACAAACTGAACACTTGGAACAGGTAGGTTTGCTACTCCAAAGTCTTCCACTCGTCCATGAAGGGTAGGATTGCCTCTTCACCAGCTCCACCACAAACAATAGTCCTGGAAACAAATGTGCTTCACAGTCTTCAGTAGATTTCTTGTAAATGAGAGTTCGAATCAAGTAAGTGATTCACCTTTCAGCAGCTTGATCAGGATGATATGATCAGCAGCATGATGTCTTCAAGTGTGTAAATTTGATGTAGCTTGAACGCAGATTACACTTGAAGAATTGTACTGGATCAGTAGCTTTATGCTCAGTAGGGTCAGCAGGGTGTTTGATCGATTTAATTCTGATAGCTCAACATGGATTCTTATTTTTTCTTCAAAAATCATCATATCTATCTAAGTTAGGAGTCCTCTATTTATAGGTAGAAATCCTTGTGACTTATGTTTGAAATTCAAACATAGCCGTTTTGAATTTGTCTCCATCTTGACTTGCTTTATCATTGTTCTAGAATGATGACATAATCGCCGAACTCCTTTTGACAGTTTTGATCATTCCACCCTTTGACTTGTATCCATTGGATAAATGTCTGAATCATCCCAACGTCCCTTTAATCTTAACCATTGATTTGTTTGATAAAATCAGAGGTTGTTAGTTGTCCCTTTCTTTGTAATCTTCCAATGTAACCTTTGAATAATTTGAATTATATGTATCAGCAGGTTCCTATGACAATAAGTCTGCTGAAGTACATATTAGTCAGCTGATCAATGTTTTGCTGTGTCTATAAGACAATGCAGCTGACTTCTTTTATCTAACTTTTATTTAAGAAGTTAGATTACACCATTTAATCATAACCAAGTTCCAATCACCACTTAACTTGTGGAACATAGACCTTGTACACAAGGTATATGTAATCAGTTTAGGTCATCACAGACTTCCCTAAATTCTAATTCCATATGCTTGACTTTAATTACTAAGTTTGATCCCTTAGCCTTCAATAACTGAGTTTGAGCCCTCAGCCTTCAGTCTTCAGTAGGTTCCTGACTATTCTACTGACCTATGTACCCTACTGATATAGACAAGTCTGCTGATGTAGATCAGCTGACCTTTTACAGTGCTTGTTTGATCAAACCTATACAAGATCAAACTCTAATAAACCTATACATTTGATCTGGATATCTTTTTGCCTTTGCTATATAACAGCTAGTCTGGCACTCATCACTAAAACTCAAAAATAAGTCCAACAGTACATATGAACGTTGGCTAAACAACAAATGCAATGGCTATAAAATTCATCTGACCATTACATTGCCCCTATAAATACACAGAGGCAAGCACTTGAGAAAAAGGGATCTGAAAAAGCTTTACAAAGCATATATCTAAAGATCCAGATTCAGAAAATCAGATTTCATATCTAGAAAATGGGAAGCCAGTAGAATTTCCTTGAAGATTACAAAGAAAGATCCAGTAACCCATTAAGGGGGAAGAAGGCATCTTGGAGCTGCAACGTCATATCCAGAAGAATCAAACAGCTCAATGAATTAATCTTTTGATTAATTCTAAACCTAACATTTGTGAAAAAGGGTTGGCTGTGCATAGTTTGAGGAGAGAAACTCCACCTTTCCTCTTACGGTTCTAACTTGGTTGCCACAGCTGTTGGTGCAGTCTGCGGACTGTGTTTGTGTTAGTGGTGAGATGGTGAAAGAGTCATTCGACCTCCGAAGGATCAGTGTGCAGAGTGAAGGGAGCAATCACACCTTTCTTCATTATGTGTAGACAGTGAAACTAGGGTGTCGTGAAGGACTGTCATTAGACTAGGATTTTGTAACAGTTACTTCAAGATTCTAGTGATACCTTCTATACCACAGGAGCAGGGGAGATGTACGGGATTACACCACCCAGAACTTCCATAAACAAACTCTGTGTTGAGTTACTTTACGCATTTATATTTGTGATGTGATTATTTTATTGCATAATCATTCTATCACTACACTCATCAAACATTAGACACTGAGTCAACACAGAACTGATACATAGAAGACTTAGATCTTTTTGACACATCTAGTGCACAAATGGCTTGATCTTATCCGCTGCAAGTTAATACAGTACCAGCATTAGCTAAGCTAAATTAACTAACTCCTACACAGGATTAAAGGGTTGGATCGAAACTAAACTCAGCCACATTGTACATCCGTTTGATAGTTCAGTTTAAGTTACAGAGAAACTCAGTTCCTGGGGTACTTTCAAATTTGGGAAAGTTTTTTGTGACAAGTTTATTCACCCCTCCCTCTAAACTTGTGTTAGCCTTTCCAAGGGACCAACAATTGGTATCAGAGTTGTTCTTCCGTTTGGAAATGATCCAAAGATATCTTACAAACCAGTTGTTGAAAACCCTTCACTGTATCAGTTGTAAAAGCATTTAGTTGAAATGGATACATCTAGAATTAGAAGTTGGCTTATTCACCCCCTAACTAACTGTTTGCAAAATGTATGTGATTTTCAGGATTAAGTATTTGAAAGGATTAGTGCTACAAATTCACATACAATCCAGAACCTCAACTCAGTGATGATGTGGATACCAATATCAATGTACATGATGACAAATCCAGAGGAGTTCCGTCACTAACTAACTTCTTAGAATAAGAAGAAAAGGAGTTGTTGCAAGGAACTGACGATATAAAAGATTCATTAGAGCAACAAGGAATGTACATTCATATCGTGAAGCTGTAACAAGTAATCAAGAATAGGTACATTCTACAACTCAGTTATCATTCGCTGAACTCAGTCAGAGAAATTCTGAGCTTGCCAAGTTGACCGAAAAACTCACACTGGAGTTGAAACTAAAAGATATAGAAGTTAGCAAAGCAAAATATTGGAATGAGTTTCTTGAAACTGAGATGTCAAATCTAGCTGAAAGATTATTATCTAGTTAATTTGACAAAAGCAATGATAATTACCCATCGTTACCCAGTCTTAAGATTTCAAGGAGTATAAACTCTAAACATCAAAATACTGAAAGACCTAGTGGATTACACAGAGAAAATAAAGATGATAAATCTTAAAGAATCCTTGTGAAATCAACAAAGGTTGAGCGTAATGGCCTATCTAGAAAATAGATGAGAAAGGTTAATTCACTCATCAAAGAAACTGAAGTCAGTACTTCAGTAACTAATCCAGTCGGACCCAAGAAGATATGGGTATCGAAGAAAACTTAAAAGCTGTTTTGCAGAGCTAAGTCGATTCTTATGTTCTTTGAAACCGAGAAAACTGACTTTCTATACAAAGCTGAAAAAGGCAAAAGCTGAAGGGCAAATTGGTCAAAAGCAGAAAAATTTCCAGCTACTATCTGTCGCTTGGCCTGACAAGACAAATCACCTGAAGACACGTGTCAATCAAGAAGAAGAAGTACATGTGGATCCCTACAAATCTCATTGATTTTGACATGACTCTCATTTAAAACGATTGAGTAATTGAAAGACTCAGAAACACATATTTGACAAAATCTTGCAATCAATTTCAAAACATTCAAAGTTCTCCCAAGAATTCTTAAATCCATGGAGCGATACAACATTGATGAAGGAATTACCATGAGTCTGGATGACTTCAGTCAAAAAATTTCAAACTCCATCCTATCAACTCAGATTGCAGACAAAATCAAAAAGGTTTGAGGACTTGAAAATCTGATTGATACAAAGGTCAATACTCTGTGCCTAGAAAATATCAAAGATTTCTACAGAAACGCCGTAATTGCTGATGATGGAATGAGTTTCAGGACAGCAGTTCAAGATAAAAGCATTACTGTTATTGAACATCTGCTTTCCCTAGTCTTTGGTTTGGACATATTTGAAGGATCTTCATCTCGCACTTTTGGAAATGAAGAAAAAGACAAACTTTGGAACGTCACAGCTGTTAGATGTAATATCGTCGGACCAATCATAGATTGACCCGATTACGCAGCGGAATGCATCAGATCTAGATCTAAACGAAACAAAGAACATAAATTAAAGATCTAAACCTACAAGGGGGTTTAGGAGCCTACCTTTTTATGGTGCTTAACGCCAAGAATGTTAGATCTCCAAGAACATGTATTCTGAGCAGCCATAGCCTTCCAACGTGTGTCTCCTAGCAACACCAAGTGGATGGTGTTTCCCGCCGCCGGACCTCCTTGATATGCTACCAGAATAATCCCGAAGATTATCCCAACTCGAAACCCAAAGTACTTAGTCAAAAATATCAACCTAAGTACTAGTCAATATGGCGTGTTTAATGTGTGTCAAAAGGCTTGGGAGAACTCTCTTTATATAGGAGAGTAATCCTTGTCCTCCAAGGATTTAATAATTAAGAGATAATTATTACATTAATCCTTTTTCCAAATAAAAGATAAAAAAAATAATTATCCCAAACAAATTAGGATAAATCATATTATTATCTAATATTCCATGAATTATCATTTAACAAATAAAAGATAAATTACACATTAAATAATTATCCAAGAAAACTAATTCCTTGATAAATAATTAATATGTCATGCGCTCCAACCTTAATCAAAAAAGGCCACACGAATTTTTCTATATTTGACGCATTAGGTAAAAAGGTCAACACACTAATTTGGGCCGGGTCCACAAAAACTTTATTTCCGTGTATTTAATCATCTAGTCCAACTAAACAATTAATCCACATATCAATTAATTAGCCCAATGCACTATTTAATTATAATTGATGTGCAACGACGAGAAACCTATATGCTATATTAGGAGCCACGTCGGGGACCATGGACCCATATTCATTATCTACAATAAATCGAATAAAAATTATTCATCAGACATAATAATTATATCCAACGTATTAATTCCGGGATTACACCACCATAAACCCGAAACTGAACTCTATCAAATATAAATAACTTACACTCAATTTATTAGTCGAAAGCGTCCACTGATATAATCATTTCATACGGATAAATCCTTCCTACTGTTCACTTCGATTCTGGATATTTCCGTAAACTCTTCTCGAAACATATTATCCTTATTTACCATTAACCCCCTAGTGATCAATTAGTTCATATCCAATATAATATGAACTCGGCCGATCGATCAGTTTCTAGGGTCAACAAATAAGGGAACTATATGTCTACTTCCCGAGGGAAGGAATGGATTCCATATCTGTGATAGCACAGACTACTCACTCATCCCAGAATAGAGCCAACGAGAAGTGTTGGACCGCATACTGCGAAGTAGTCCTTACTAACACATCAAACTCTACCCTAGTCTAAGCAGTCTTCTGTGATCACCTCAAGATTAAGATTAATCCACATATGATAATCTTGTGATTCGATAAGACTTCTCGATTGCGGAATTATATCGAGAACTCAAATCAAATCGGTCCAACCCTATATGATTATCATCATATATAAATGCCCATTAGGTACCCTATTACCGACAGTCCGGATAAGACTGTCACACCTAATGTGTTCTGGGCGCATCATTAGCAAATTAATCTAAAGACCCGTACTCAAATTAATAAACGCTACGGACTAAGTTAATTTTAAGTATATTTCACAAACTCAATCCTCGTGTGTATAGCCATACACTAAGTTATGTGATTACATAATCAATATACTTAGGGTTTTCTGTAGTGTATCAATATTGGCAGTAAATGCGAATAAATAAGATGAAATAAATTCTGTCATTTATTTAAATAAAACAATTACAAATTGTCTTTCGGGCATAAAACCTAACAATCTCCCACATGCAAGAAAGGCAAGTGGATTAATTGTTTTAGAGCACACCTTATATCTATATTACAACAATACAACTCCCACTTGCTCTAAAGCAAATAAGTCATGTCCCTAATACCAATAGTTTCCAAGTGCCGGTTGAAGACTTCTAACGGCAATGTCTTGATGAAAGGATCAGCAGGGTTTTCAGCAGAGGCGATTTTCTTGACGGAAATGTCACCTCTTTGGACTATCTCTCTGATTAAATGGTACTTTCTCTCGATATGCTTTGACTTGCGGTGACTACGGGGTTCTTTCGAATTAGATACTGCCCCATTGTTGTCACAATAGTGGGCGATCGGATCGTTGTGATTTGGAGAGACTCATAAACCACTCAGGAACTTCTTGAGCCAAACTGCTTCCTTAGCTGCCTCAGAGGCCGCTTATTTAGCTTCCATAGTAGAATCAGCCGTGCTGGATTGCTTGATGCTTCTCCAAATGACTGCACCACAACCAATGGTAAACACTGAGCCTGAGGTAGATTTGAGATCATCTCTATCTGACTGGAAGTCAGAGTCAGTGTACCCCTGTACATCCAGGTTTGCACCCGAATATACCAGCATATAATTCCTGGTCCTCTTCAAGTACTTTAAGCGGTTCATTACTGCAATCCAATGCTCATTGCCTTGATTAGACTGATAACGACTGACGAGTCCAACACCATAACAGATATCTGGTCTAATGCACAACATAGCATACATTAGACTACCTACAGCCGAAGCATAAGGCACTCTTTGCATAGCCTCTATTTCCTCAGGAGTCTGAGGACTCTGAGTCTTAGAGAGATGGACGCCGTGACGAGTTGGTAGGTAACACTTCTTTGCGTCCGTCATGCTATATCTAGCCATCAACTTATCAATGTAAGTTGCTTGTGAAAGAGCTAACATCTTGTTCTTACGATCCCGTATTAATTGGATCCTGAGAACATAATTCGCCTCTCCCAAATCTTTCATTTGGAATTGGCTGGCCAACCATATTTTAATGTCCGACAACATCCCCTTATCGTTTCCAATTAGGAGAATGTCATCTACGTACAACACTAGAAACACAACCTTATCCTTAATTACTTTCTTGTATACACAAGGTTCATCAGGATTTTGTTCGAAATCATATGACTTAATGGTGTCATCAAATCTATGATTCCAAGACTGAGATGCTTGCTTCAACCCATAAATGGATCTGAGCAACTTGCACACTTTGTGCTCTTGGCCTTCCTCGATGTATCCTTCTGGTTGCTGCATATAGATTTCCTCGTCGAGAAAGCCGTTAAGAAACACTGTCTCGACATCCATTTACCAGATTTCATAATCTAGGCATGCGGCAATAGAAAGGAGGATCGGATGGATTTAAGCATGGCCACAGGGGAGAAGGTCTCTTCGTAGTCTATACCCTCTCTCTGTGTGTAGCCCTTAGCTACAAGCCGTGCTTTAAAGGTTTGCACCTTACCATCAACTCCTCGCTTCCTCTTGTAGAGCCACTTGCTCCCTATGGTTTTTACCCCTTCAGGGCAATCTACAAGTTTCCAGATGGAGTTAGAGTACATGGACTCTATCTCTTGATTCATCGCGTCAACCCATTGATCCTTGTCACGATCATCCATGGCCTCGCGAAAAGACACTGGATCATCTTCCACACCATCAGAGACGGCTACGTTTGCCTCTAATTGTCCATACCGATTTGGTGGCTGAACCACTCTCTCAGTACGTCTGGGTGGATTAGGAGGAGGGGTCACTGTTGCATTCATAGTACTGTCTACAGTGACAATAGGTGGCACTAGTGGTCTGACCTCGTCAGAAAGTAACTCCTCAAGTACGACTGCGAGGCTTGAAGTCTGTCATATACTGATCCTCAAAAAACATGGCGTTAGTGGAAACTATTACCTTGTTATCTTCCAGATCGTAAAACAGACCTCCACGTGTTCTCTTGGGGTAACCAACAAACAGACATACTTTCGTACGCTTTTGTAGTTTCGTAGTCTTGTCCGCTAGTAAATGTGCAGGACAACCTCAAATTCGAAAGTGACGTATGCTTTCGCCATGTCTCTTCCAAAGTTCCAAGGGTGTCTAACTGACAGACTTAGACGGAACCACATTCAAAATGTGTACCACTGCTTCTAGAGCATATCCCCAAAAGGATATCGGTAGCGAGGCGTAACTCATCATTGATCGACCATGTCAATCAATGTTCTATATCTCCTTTCAAAGAACTCCATTTTTTGAGGTGTCCTAGGCGCGAGCGTTGGGAGCAGATCCCATATTCAAGTAGGTAGTCGGTGAACTCGGTGTCTAAGTACTCTCCTCCACGATCGAGCAAAGGCATTTCAAGGACTTGCCTAATCGCCTTCGGCTTCGCTGAAATTTCTTAAACTTGCCAAAAGTCTCGGATTTTCGATCGGCGGATAAACATATCCGAACCTCGAGTAGTCGTCGATGAAAGTAACAAAATACTCGAATCCGCCTCTAGCTTGCACATTCATCAGACCACAGGGGTCTGAATGTACTAACTCTAGAGGTTCTTTGGCCCTATTCCCTTTTGACAAGAAGGGACGCTTAGTCATTTTTCCCTCCAGGCAAGAGTCGCAGACGGGCAGCGAGTCAACAGATAACTCTTTTAAGGAATCACCCTTAGCCAGTCGTTTGATTCTTTCCAAGGAAATGTGACCTAGCCTAATGTGCC
This sequence comes from Gentiana macrophylla, assembly GCA_026214975.1. NCBI lineage: Eukaryota > Viridiplantae > Streptophyta > Magnoliopsida > Gentianales > Gentianaceae > Gentiana > Gentiana macrophylla. Next base: position 60,827,121 of record CM047805.1, read on the forward strand.
AAAGATATGTACTATCTTCTTTATGAGAAATTATCTGCCTTTTAGCAGATTTTAGATGTGCTACTTTAAACATTTTAGTATTTAACAGGGGAGCTTGCGTGGGTTTAATGAAATACAATCCGTTTTCTAATACAGTCGTACACAAAGTAAAACCATTCTTTGAAATAGTAAACTCAATATTCATAAAAGAAACAGAGTACAACTGGTCTTTCAAAGCAGAATACGAAATTAAATTTCTACGAAAATTCGGAATGAAATAAACATTGTCTAAATGTAAAACTTTATTCCCAAAATGTAAAACCACAGCTCCCACTGCTTTTGCTGAAACTAACACCCCGGTGCCGACTCTCATAACTTGAGCTCCTTCCTCTAGCTCCTCAAACGAACTAAGGATCTGTAAAAAGAACATACATTGTTAGTAGCTTCAGTATCCAGTATCCAATTTGATACATCTTTAGCTTCATTAAAAGATTCCAAGACAAGTAATTCATGATTACCTTTATTATCTTTCCCATTGCAAGCCTTAACCTTCCCATCATTTACATCTTTGAGATATACAGGGCAGTGACGACGCCAGTGCCCTATCTCATTGCAGTAATGACACTTGCGCTTGGGCTTGGATAGTGTATTCGGCTTAGCCTTCTTCTTCATAGGTTTAGGCACCGGCACAGTTTGTTTCTTATTCTTTTGCTTACCCTGCTGGTTTGACTTAGACGCCTTGGCTACGACCACATTGGCCTCAGCCTTCTTTTCCTTGTCTAGGGTTTTATCTTTCGTAGAAAGACCCTTATAGACTTGAAGTTCGTTGATCAAATCCATCATGGAAAGGTGATCCTTAGACATGACGTAGCTGGTCTTGAACGTCAGGAAATCAGATGTCAGAGATTTGAGAAACACTGACACTTGGGTAGCATCGTCTATAATCGCACCATGAGTTGCTGCATCGGTAAAGTAACTAATCATGTTCATCACATGACCAGTAACCGACTGACCCCGCCTCATCTTGGCATTGACAGCCTTCCTCACGGCCTCGTGTCTTGCTTGATCAGACGGTTTGCCAAACACGGTGGTTACATGCTGCAAGATTTCTCGTGCGGTATTAAAATCCTCAATCTTGCTCCGAATGACATCCGACACTGAGGCTAAGAAGATGCCTATTGCCTTATTATTTGCCTCTGTCCATTTTTTATGTTGATCGCAAATGCGTTTAGGCGGATTTTGAGGGGGAAGAACAGGTCATTCCTCAGTCAAAACAAATTGTGCATTCTCAAATACGAGCACCACGTTTACGTTACTTTTCCACTTAGTAAAATTGTCGCCATTTAGCTTATCATTCAGTAAAGTTTGAATTTGCGAATACATGTTGCTGTAAATAAAATGACAGAAATTTAATCAAATATACACTACTATATTTTGTATTTTAGGAATAATATACTATATAAGGTCTATCCTACCATTCCAAGGATTTAATCTCACACCTCAGTGCCGCCGCAGGGTCAGTCGAATAGGTGACGATTAAACTGAGACAATCTCTCTCAATGATTAAGCTTCAAGAATCGAACATCTCATGGGAATCAGACATCCCGGGCCTTACTCATTGACTACCTTCTTTTTTCTAGCCTAAATATTTCGAAAATAACCATAAAGAGTGTGACCTACTATATCAGATCTCAAAGTACGCCCCAATTGTGCCGCCGTAGGGTCGGTCAGTGACTCAACGAGTACCTGAAATCCTATCCTTTCGGAAACCAAGCCTTGAATTTTGATAGGGGTGAACACCACCCGCAGGGGCTGGAATCAAAGCGGCTCGAGGTGTCACCCTTCTCTCACGTGCTTGCATTTATAGTAGAGGCCGTGGGTTTGGCTGTCGCCTTCCCCACTCCCACTCAATAATTTGAAAAAAGTGGTGGGTTTACTAATTCCGGTTTTGGCCTTGACAATAAGAAACAATAATCAAAGTACTCCGAATAGGGTCGGTTATGTAGGCAAGCCTACGCCGTCTTATTCGTGACAGTTCAGGCCAATCCGGCAAGAGTAGCCCCGTTTAGCCCGAAGGCTTATCGGCTATGCTAAGTCCTGTCGAACTGCTATAATGTACATCACACGTGAGTGGAGTCGATTGAGCCGAAGCTCGGTTGAACTCGCCCAACCATGGTTAGACCATTTCCGAACCAATGTACTAAGATTCTCTGATTTCTAAATTGTCACAGAAAGCGTAATCTCGTTTCTGTTTAAGGTGGGTTCACTGAGAACCCATCACCGAAAAGCTCAACAATTTATCCAAGTGGGATTCCCCGAGAATCCATCACTAAAATCGTAACGATTGACAAAAACCCGGGTCCTCGGTTTTTATAATTAGCTATTTATTATTTAACTACCACATATTAAATTAATAAGCATTCATACTAATTATTCGAGTTATACACGTCTATTTTAATTCGAAATTAAAAAACTATGTGTATGCATTGGAGTGGAATCATGAAGATGCAAGTCATGGTAATTTTCCGGTTTTAAGCATGTAATCTTGATCAAATACAAAATTATACCGAAAAGTAAACACCGAGATGGACCGTTGGTAACCCCGACTAACTATTTTCTAAGGAAAAGTAAAACATAAACTATGTCTTCGAATCTTGAACTCGAACCGCCGGATCACGAACCACGAACACCCGAGAGAAGAAAAGGCTTTTTAATTAAATAAACAAATATTATTATAATTATCAAAAACCTTTTTTTTTATTATTATTTAGTATAAAAAAAACTTCTAGAAATAATTTTTTTTATAATTTTCTGCCAAATAACGGCAGATTTGATAGAAAAAAAATTAGGTTAAAATTTTTTTTACATACAAAGCCGCTGAAAACCCTAGCTGCATGCAGGTTTATAAAAAACAGACTTATAGCGACGCTTTTCAGGATCGCATGTTTTTAGCCGTTTCTCCTCGTTCATACCTTGGGTTTCACCTTGATCTTCATCTTTTCAGCAAGATCTTCATATTTCGAGCCCGGTAACAAAACTACAATAAAAGATGCTACTTTTACATGGAATTTTCGAAAAAAGCATAATTAAAGATACAAATCCTATGCTCAATTGTTACTAAACAATGGAGCTACAAAATTGATCTCCGGGTAAACAATACCAACCACAATCCATCTCTTCAACCACAACATTCACAAGCATACAACATGATTAAATTTCAAATTTACCAAAAACGAAATAAAAACACCTAAAACATGCTTTTCCACTCCAAGATCTAAAATTCATATACTTTGATCGTTAGATCAAAGGCTCTCTGATACCACTTATTAGATGTAATATCGTCGGATCAATCATAGATTGACCCGATTACGTAGCGGAATGCATCAGATCTAGATCTAAACGAAACAAAGAACATAAATTAAAGATCTAAACCTACAAGGGGGTTTAGGAGCCTACCTTTTTATGGTGCTTAACGCCAAGAATGATACATCTCCAAGAACACGTATTTTGAGCAGCCACAGCCTTCCAACGTGTGTCTCCCAGCAAGACCAAGTGGATGGTGTTTCCCACCGCCGGACCTCCTTGATATGCTACCGGAATAATCCAGAAGATTATCCCAACTCGAAACCCAAAGTACTTAGTCGAAAATATCAACCTAAGTACTAGTCAATATGGCGTGTTTAATGTGTGTCAAAAGGCTTGGGAGAACTCTCTTTATATAGGAGAGTAATCCTTGTCCTCCAAGGATTTAATAATTAAGAGATAATTATTACATTAATCCTTTTTCCAAATAAAAGATAAATAAAATAATTATCCCAAACAAATTAGGATAAATCATATTATTATCTAATATTCCATGAATTGTCATTTAACAAATAAAAGATAAATCACACATTAAATAATTATCCAAGAAAACCAATTCCTTGATAAATAATTAATATGTCATGCGCTCCAACCTTAATCAAAAAAGGCCACACACATTTTTCTATATTTGACCAATTAGGTCAAAAGGTCAACACACTAATTTGGGCCGAGTCCACGAAAACTTTATTTCCGTGTATTTAATCATCTAGTCCAACTAAACAATTAATCCACATATCAATTAAATAGCCCAATGCACTATTTAATTATAATTGAGGTCAACGACGAGAAACCTATATGCTATATTAGGAGCCACGTCGGGGACCATGGACCCATATTCAGTAGCTACAATAAATCGAATAAAAATTATTCATCAGACAGAATAATTATATCCAACCTATTAATTCCGGGATTACACCACCGTAAACCCGAAACTGAACTCTATCGAACATAGATAACTTACACTCAATTTATGAGTCGAAAGCGTCCACTGATATAATCATTTCATACGGATAAATCCTCCATAGACTGTTCACTTTGATTCGGGATGTTTCCGTAAACCCTTCTCGAAACATATTATCCTTATTTACCATTAATCCCTTAGTGATCAATTAGTTCATATCCAATATAATATGAACTCGGCTGATCGATCAGTTTTTAGGGTCAACAAATAAGGGAATTTTCTGTCTACTTCCCGAGGGAAGGAATGGATTCCATATCTGTGATAGCACAGACTACTCACTCATCCCAGAATAGAGCCAACGAGAAGTGTTGGACCGCATACTGTGAAGTGATCCTTACTAACACATCAAACTCTACCTTAGTCTAAGCAGTCGTCTGTGATCACCTCAGGATTAAGATTAATCCATATATGATCATCTTGTGATTCGATAAGACTTCTCGATTATGGAATTATATCGAGAACTCAATTCAAAGCAGTCCAGCCCTATATGATTATCATCATATATATAATGCCCCATTAGGTACCCTATTACCGACAGTCCGGATAAGACTGTCACACCTAAAGTGTTCTGGGCGCATCATTAGCAAATTAATCTAGACACCCGTACTCAGATTAATAAACGCTAAGGACTAAGTTAATTTTAAGTATGTTTCACAAACTCAATCCTCGTGTGTATAGCCATACACTGAGTTATGTGATTACATAATCAATATACTTAGGGTTTTCTGTAGTGTATCAATATTGGCAATAAATGCGAATAAATAAGATGAAATAAATTCTGTCATTTAATTAAATAAAACAATTACAAATTGTCTTTCATGCATAAAACCTAACAACAGCACTCAACAAAGATAAGAAGAATTTCATTGGATCCATTCATCAACAAAATGAGAATTCATGTTTTTGACAATTTTCCTGACCAAAAATGTCATTGGTCACACCTGGAATCTTTACACTCTGTCAACAGAGAAACTGAAACTAATCTATGCTATTTGGTTTGAAGAAAAGCTGGATTGGAACAAGTTTGTTCTCAAGCAATTGATCAAACAAATTTCAGATGAAAAAGTGAAAGCACATGGAAGGAGGCTGTTGGAGAAAAGTTCTTATCGAAAAAGGGATTTACATATCTGGTTCAAAGTATACTAGACTATTTCTCCATCTCAAAATCCACAGAAACAGAAGTTATACAAAAATCAGTGTCCAGTGGAGCGAAGAAAAGGAAAGTCTATGAGGAAGACAAGAGAGAAACTTCAAACTCTAGCTCATGTGAAACAGTAAATCTGGATGAAAGAACCTTAAGGAGACAAAAAAGGATGTGGAACAAATATCTTGCAAAGAAAACTGAAACAGAAGACACTATTCTAATTGAAGATGAATCTGAAGAAAGTGAACTTCCAACTGAGATGCGTGAAGGATATACTGGGGAACAAAGAGAAGTTTTGGAAGATGCTGAATTTTGCGTGACTCAGTACGAGAAAGAACAATTAAGTCATGACTCTCATTATCATGAAGCCAGTTCCTTATCTCAAGTCCAAAATACGTCTACAAGCAAATCTATATTGAAGGACGTTCCCCGTAATGAAACTAAAAGATCTCAGCACCAATTAACTGAAACTGTGGAGAAATTGGAAGGATTTAAAGTGATCATCGAAAGTCTGATGCAGACTCTACAACAGAAGCTCTACAACATACATGAATTTATTTCAATAGCACATTACTCAAGTCTGAACAAATACTCCAACAAGTAAGTGATTCAGCTTTCAGCAGCTTGATCAGGATGAAATGATCAGCAACTTGAAATCTTCAAGTGTGTATACTTGATGTAACTTGATAGCAGCTTACACTTGAAGAATTTACTAGATCAGTAGCTTTAAGCTTAGTAAATCAGCAGGGTGATTTCTTGGTAAGAAAACTGATAATTCAGGATTGATAGTTGTTTTTTTCTTCAATTTTCAACAATTGTATCTAAATTAGGAGTCCTCTATTTATAGTAGAGAATCTTGTGTCTTATGTTTGAAATTCAAACATAGCCGTTTCAGATTTGTCCACATCTTGACTTGCTTTCGGTCCTCAGACATAAATAATCGACAATGTCGATTTACTTTTGTGATTTTGGTCATCCACACTTTGACTTGTATCCATTGGATAAAGCTCTGAATCTTTCCAACGTTCCTTTAATCTTAACCATTGATTTGTTGATAAATTCAAGAGTTTTTATCTGTCCTTATCCTTGTAATCTTCCAATATAACCTTTGATTAATTCAAAATATATATCCAACGGGTTCCTCTGTATATAAGTCTACTGAAATACTTGGCAGTTAGCTGTTCCAAGTTTGCTGTGTTTATAAAACACTGTAGCTGACTTCTTTATATCTAACTTTATGTTATGAAGTTAGATTACACCAACTTGAACATAACTATGTTCCAATCACCACTTAACTTATGGAACTTAGACCTTGTACACAAGGTATATGTAATCAGTTTAGGTCATCATAGACTTCCCTAAATTCTGATTCCATATCTTTGACTTTAAACACTAAGTTTGATCCCTTAGCCTTAAATAACCGAGTTTGAGCCCTCAACCTTCAGTCTTCAGCAGGTTCCTAAACTAGTCTACTGACTCAGGTACCTTACTGACCTAGACAGGTCTGCTGATGAAAGTCAGTTGACCTCTTACAATGCTTGTTTGATCAAACCAATACAAAGATCAAACTCTAATAAGCCTATACATTTGATCTAGTCATCTTTTTGCCTTTGCTCTATAACAGCTAGTCATGCACTTATCACTAAAACTTAAAATATGTCCAACAATTTCCCCCTTTTTGGTGATGATGCCAATACCCTCCTTACAGCAAAGCAAAAAGAGTAGAAACAAAAATACAGAACAAATTCAGTCATTTCTCATTATAATCATGTTTGTTCAAAAGTTATTACAATCTAGATCCAGCAATAAAAAAACAGGTGTGAGTATGCTGATCTAGTTCCTCCTTTCTCTTTCTTGTCTTTCTCTTTCTTGCTGCTTTTGATATTCCCTTATGTCTCTGACCATATCTCTCATCCATTTATTTTCAATAAGGGAAAAATCAATATGGGGGTTTACTTCCTTCCACCATTTCCATGCCTCGGGTAGAGTTAGATTAATTTGGTGTACTCTGAATCCTAGACGCATGTATAATTGCTTGAACTCTTCGAATGATTCTCTTGCTGAAGTAGTAGGTAGACTTATCCACCTCTACCACCTTTGTGTGAAGCTCTTAAGGATTTAACTCTAGCTTCCCAAAACTTAAGTCCTAAAAGGGAATTTAGCCCCTCATGGAAAACCTTGTCATGCTACGGTCTCCTCTTATTGTAGTATTGCTTCTTGTATTCTATGAAGAGGTCATCAGTCAGCTGAAGTCTGCCAGGTGCAGGTTCTCTGAATGCATTTGTATCAGCCTCCCATTTCTTTTGAGCAAAAATCCTTGCAGCCTCTTTTGCTATTACTGTCTGGCTCTCTTCCCCCTTATTGAAATCATCAACAAAACGGGAAAGCAGGCCATGAACACTCTCTTGTGTGATGACTAAATTATTCAGTTGACCTTCCATAATTTCTGTCGGTGTCAACTACTGTGATCCTTCCTTCCAGTGTTTGCTCCAACAGATTGATCATTTCAGTGATCTTAAGATCCAAAGCAGCAGGTTGAGTGGCACCAGCAGGGTCAGCCACATCAGGTTTGGGTGCTTCAGCAAGGTTGTCAAGCTTCTTGTGAATAGAGGCAAATTGTTCTTGAGTGTATTTCCTTGTTTTATGCCTCTCACATCTTTGGTAAGGTCAGCAAGAGCAAATTGAGTGGATGTGATATTGGAAGCAACTGTTTCAGTAGTCCTCCATCTATTTTCCACAAGGTTCATCAAATCATCAAATCTTTGCTCTTGTCAGTCAAGTTGAGTTCTTAACAGTGTAATGTCATGTCTGACTGCCCTCAACTCATCCAAAATATGTGCTGGTACTGCACCAGCCATACCTCCAGTCATATGTCCAGCTGCATCATCAGCAGGCTCTTCAACATTGTACTGCGCCCTCTGTCTGCTGACAACCATGGCCCAACTTCTATCCCTTCCAGCATGGTCAGGACCTTCTTCAACCATGGCACAAAAAATATCTTCCAAAGTTGGATCTTGTGCTGGTTGAGGTTCCAAGATAGGTTCTTCTTCAAACAGTGGTACAAATGGCTGTTGAGGTTCAACAGCAACAAATTCTTCTTCAGGAATTTGAAACTCCTCACCACTGAAATCATAGTCCAGCAGCTGTTCATCCTCATCAATAACAGCAGTCTGCTGACTAACTTTTCCATCAGTACCCTTTGCCGCAGTAAGCTGTACTACAGCAGCCTGTTCTTCAATAGTTGCAGGGGTTTCCTTCAAACCAATTGTGAGTTCCAACCTTTGTCCAGGTGTTCGCTGATACTCAGCAACATGTACCTCTAGTTCCGACCTTTGTTCATGTGCTGTTTGTTCCTCAGCAGCTTGAACCTCCTTAAGAATTATGGGTGATCCTTCAAAACCCATCACCATGTCCAATCTCTGTCCAATCATTGTTTGTTCCTCAGTGAGTTGGACCCTTTCTTCTACAAAGTAAAAGGAAAAATAGCCATATTTTCCTCTAGAAATCCTCTAGCATCAGTAATTTTCTGTAGAGTATCAGCAGATTTAGATAGAGTGCCCTGAGTATCAATCCATTCCAGATATTGAGCCGAATCTTCATAATTGATATCAGGCTCACTGTGTTCAATAACCTTCTCTACATCCAAATTTTCAGTCTGCTGATCATCAGGATTCACATCAGACTCCATAACCAAAAATGTATCAGATGTACCAACCAACCTATTATCTCCAAGATTTATTCCATCATTGATTAGAGCCTCCAAATCATCTATAGTAAGATCTTTCAGATTTTCATCCATTTGGTCAGGTTGCTAGCCCTCAGCAGGTTTGTCAGAACCAGTATACTGTTCTACTCTTGATTCAGTTGACAATGCAGATCCACTGGCTTCTCCTTGATGTGTATGATGATTATCATCATAATCAGATGATGATGAATCATCACTATCTGGTGCATCCCTAGGAGTCTTAAACATAATACCTCATTATTTCCAGCAAGGAAGTATTGACCAAATCAAGTAGGTTTTCCACTTCTAACTTTTCAAAAGCCCATTCTTCAAAATCTTTCATTGGCTCAGCAGCTGATATTTGTTTCTTATAATATTCAAACATCCATTGAAAGTAATCAGCAACCAGTTTAAGTTTGGGATAAACATATCCTTCTTTTCTTTTCTTCTCCTTCCTCTCAAAAGGCATTGAAGGCTCTCTTGGTGCTGTTTGTTCAACTTGTTGTCCTCCAAAGGTTTCATCAAGTAGATTCAATGTTTCCTCAGCAGATGCAACTATGTCAGTAGGTACCTCAGATTGTACATTTGTACCTACCACCTCCAATTGTTCCACACTTGGTTCCTCCTAACTTGTATGTGTAATAGCAAGGTCAGTAAGTATGTGTTCTCCCCCTTGAGTTGTAGCATCCACAAAGAGGTCGAGAACAGTTCAACAACTTCTACAAAGAGGCTCAAGTCAAATGATGCTGCTATGGTTCTTCAATGTGTTCCTCAACAACAACACCAGCATCAGCGATAGGCTCAACAACCTTTACTTCTACTTCCCTTTGATCTTCTAGAATCCTCAATTCTTTCCCTTTTCCATGTTTATTTTTCATCACAACTTCCTTCATTCTTTTTGAAGGTCGTTCAGCTTCACTCTCAGCAGCTTTCTTCTTTCTTCCATCTTCATTCTGTTGCTCTTTTAAAATATCAGTAGAAGACTTCTCCTTTACAACATCAGTAGGGTCAGTATCTTCGACTTCAACTGGGCCCTCAGTAGACTCAGCAGTCTCTACTGAATGCTTCCTTGTTTTCTTAAGCTTTAGCATCTCAGTAATCTTCCTAGTATCAGTAGACTTTCTCTTCTCAGTAACTTTCTTAGGTACAACAGATTTAGTAACTTGTTTAACCTGCTCACTACCAGCATCATCATCTCCATCATTGTCACTCTCAGTCTTTTCTGTATCCAACTCTTCATCATCATCCATACCAGGGATGAGATAGTTGATCTCATTCTTAAATATGGACTTGTTTAATTTTTTAGGTGCAACATCGGCAACCTTCAAATGAGTCAGCAGGGCCTGAATCATCAAACCCAAGGGCAATGTTTTGGACTTTCTTGTCCATTCTCTTTCTTCAGTTATCACTTTCTTCATATATTGAATAAAGAATCCTGCCCAATCAAACTTCATGCTTTTGCAGATGATGATCATTAGGTCAATCTTGGGTCCAGACAGTGTATCAAGGCTTCCACTAAATCCCAATATATTCTTTGCTATAATCTTGCACAGCAGATTATACTCCATCCCAAAATGCTTCACATTGATTCCCAGAGATGATTTTATAGCATCAGTGGTCATTATTCTATCAACAAAATCCAATCTTGACAGCTGAATTTCTTCAGGATTGGTTGGAGCATTATTTCCAGGTCCAAAACCAAAAGCTTCCCTCAGCAGGTTTGAGGAAAATTCAATCTCTTGACAATTTACTGTGGTGGTAAATGCTTCTCTATTATCTCTTATCACAATGTTTCTCCAGATGTTTATACCTTTTGTATAAGATATTCTTTCCAATATGAGATTTAGGACATCTTCTAATCCTTCATATCTTCTGATTCTACGACCAATATTGATAGCCAATTCAGTTTTATTAGCATCAACAACAAACCCTCTAACACTTTGGCTCGTTCCAATGTGAACATCATCCTTATCTGCCATTAGAATTTTGAGAAAGATGAAGAAGAGAGCATTCAAAACTGTGTTCACACAGTGTGTTTTCAGAGAAATATCGATCTGAAAGTTGTAAGTAATGTCTCTGTGTATATATCTGTATATATATATATAGGTAGGTGGTTGAAACTGTCAGATAAAGTCCTGTACACGTACTGTAGCAATAACCACGATTAAATTTAGAATGAATGATATTCCTCCACGTGTCCCACTAATTTATTTCATGAGAGTTGTAACCATCCGATCGTGTAACTGCGGTTATTATTGATAGGAATAACATCTATATACTGTTGACTTTCATTTAAGTTTGACTGTATTGTAACGTATAGCTTAGCATCCTTCATCTTCAATAGACTTAGTTCAGCAGTCTGCTGATAAAGAATGACTCAAGTCTGCTGACAGAGTAAATTTGCTGATATTCAATTCCTCTTGTTTTGTCCAACTGATAATACAAGATGAAGTTTAACACCATAGACTGATCTGTCAAATGAGCTCACCCAACAGGACAAAGACCAATCCCCTTGGCAACTTCATTTGCTCAATTGTCCAAACACATATAAGTACATGGAATTGGTGATACCAATGACTAATCTTCTAGGTGAGCTCACCCAACATAGCAAAGAGTAATCCCCTTGGTGAATTCCAGTACATTGCTGATCAAAGGTGTGTCAGTCAACTTTTATAATTCAAATTTAAGTCCTTAACTTAGCAGATCTTTCACTATCCAATGGTTTTGTGAATATGTCAGCAAGTTGATCTTCAGTTGGGATGTAAAGAACCACCACATCTTTCTTTTCAACATGATCTCTTATAAAGTGATGTCTCACATCAATATGCTTGGTTCTATAGTGCAAAACATGATTTTCTGTGATTGCAATTGCACTTGTGTTGTCACACAATATAGGAATTTCTCTTTCTTCAATTCTATAATCCCTTAACTGTTGTCTTAACCATATATTTGTGCACATCAACTTCCAGCAGCTATATATTCAGCTTCAGCAGTAGAAGTTGATATAGAATTCTGTTTCTTGCTAAACCAGGAAATCTGTTTATTTCCCATCAATTGACAGGTTCCTGTGGTGCTTTTTTATCAATCTTGCATCCTGCACAATCAGAATCTGAATAGGATATAACCTTGAAGCTTCCATCTTTTGAATACCATATCCCTACTCCTAAGGTCTCTTTTAGATACTTGAGAATCCTTTTTACTGCAGCTAGATGGATTTCTTTTGGTTTAGATTAAAATCTTGCACAAACACCTACAACAAAGGATATATCAGGTCTGCTGGTAGTAAGGTACAGCGGACTGCCTATCATCCTTCTGTATAAGGTTTGATCAACATCTTTTCCTTCTTTATCTTCATCCAATCTAATGTTTGTACTCATAGGAGTTGATACTCTGGTGCTGTTTCCATACCAAATTTCTTCAGTAGCTCCTTGGTATACTTGGTTTGGTGAATGAAGATTCCATCTTTCATTTGTTTGACTTGTAATCCCAAGAACTAGTTCATTTCTCCTATCATACTCATTTGGAATTTACTTTTCATCAGATTAGCAAATTTTTCACATAGAAATTCATATTCAGAGCCAAAAATTATGTCATCAACATAACTCTGTACCAGCAGGGTGCTGTCTCCTTCATTGATTCTGAAAAGAGTCTTCTCAATGGTTCTTTTTGTAAAGCCATTGTCCACAAGAATTGAGATAGGGTCTCATACCATGCTATTTGTGCTTGTTTCAAGCCATAAAGTGCTTTACTGAGTCTGTACACTTTATCCTTTTGATCTTTAACTTCAAAACCAGGAGGTTGGTGAACATAAACCTCTTCCTCTAGAATGCCATTCAGAAATGCACTCTTGACATCCATCTGGTATACTTTGAAGTTTTTGTAAGCAACATATGCCAAGAATAATCTTATAGCTTCCAATCTTGCAACAGGGGCATATGTCTCATAAAAATCTATTCCTTCTGCTTCAGAATAGCCTTTTGCTACTAGTCTGGCCTTATTCCTTACAATGGTACCAGATTCATCCAATTTGTTTCTGTATACCCATTTTGTTCCAATTATATTTGCATGATTAGGCCTTTTCACTAGTGTCCAAAATTGATTTCTTTCAAATTCATTCAATTCTTATTGCATAGCAATTATCCATTCTGGATGTGATATTGCTTCTTCTACAACTTTAGGCTCTATTTGAGATAGAAAACATAGCTTCTAATTGTCTTCTAGTCCTCACACCTTGATGTATATTGCCAATAACTTGCTCAGCAGGGTGATCCCTTAACCATTGAGGATTTTGGTTAGATTGATTCTTAGGAACATCATCTTCAGTAGGGTCTGCTGTAGCTTCAGCAAGGGGTTCAACAGATCCTTTAACTGCCTCACTTGTTGCATCAGTAGTATTACCAGCAGGGTGTTCAGCAGGGGCAGAGTCAGAAATATTTAAATCATTTATCCTTTCTAGAACATCAACACATTCTGGATCAGTGACTTGTTCATTCTCAGCAGGTTCTGAAGCTTTATCTTCCATTCCAGTAAACTTAGGTTTATCAAATACAACATGTATTGTTTCTTCATGTTTCAGTGTTCTTTTGTCCAGTCCCCAGAATGCCTTGATGAATGAAGAATATCCCAAGAAGATTCCCTCGTCTGATTTTGGTTGGAAAGTCTTCAGTTGCTCCTTATGATTTAATATAAAACATTTGCTTTCAAATGGATGGAAATAGGATATATTAGGTTTCATTCCATTCCAAATCTCATAAGGTGTCTTCAGCAGCTTCTTGTTCACTGAGGTCCTATTTTGTGTATAACATGCTGTATTGACCGCTTCAACCCAAAATCTTTCAGGTAATAATGCTTCACAAAATATAGTTCTCCCTGCTTCTTTTAAAGTCATGTTTCTTCTCTCAGCAACCCCATTATGCTGAGGTGTACCAGCAGCAGCCAGTTAATGCAACACACCATTCTGCTCACAATATTCTCTTAAAACTTTATTGAGAAATTCAGTACCCTTGTCTGATCTGATCTTCACTACTGTCAAACTTTCTCATTTTGCAATCTCTTCCAATGTTCAGGCATCTTTTGATGTGTTTCACTTTTCTTGTTCATGAATACTACCTAAGTGTATCTTGAATAATCATCCACAACTACTAGAGTGTACTTCTTTCCTGTCACACTGGTTGGTGTTACTGGTCCAAATCGATCTATTTGCATCAGCTCCAAAACTCTTTTTGTTGATTGCTTGGTCTTTGACTTGAAGCTTGATTTTGTTTGTTTAACTTGTTGACAAGCATCACATATAGCATCCTTTTTGAATGTTTCTCAGGTAAGCCAATCACCAGTTTCTTCTTCACCAACTGATTGATATCATCAAAGTTTAGATGATTTAATTTATTATGTCATAACCAATTTAGTTCTGACTTGGTATGCACAATCAAGCATGTCTCTGGAATAGCAGTAGACCAATCCAAAACATACATGTTTTGTTGTCTTCTTCCAACCAACACAACTTGATCACCTCTTTCACTTATGACAATACATGTGCCTTTGTCAAAAGTGACCTTGTAACCCATGTCATAAAACTGTCCAGTGCTCAGTAGGTTGTAGTCCGGTCCTTCCAAAAATGCAACATTCCTGATAGTTAATCCATTTCTCACAAGTGTGCCATATCCTCTTGTGTATCCTGGTGTGTTCTTGTTGCAAAAACTCACTCTTGGACCATCATTTGCCACATAGTTTGTCAGATAGTTCTTAATCTTTGTCATATGTCTGGAACATCCACTGTCAAAGTACCAGACCCTACAAAACATAGTTAATGTATTTTAGGTACCCAAAACTGTTTGGGTCCATAGTGGTAAGTGGTAAGCATTACCCTTGGCAAATTTCCATAAGGTCTTCTCTGAAAAGTTTTGTACTTTTGTTCATACATGTATTCTACACATCCATAAGGTCTAACATTTGGTTTTGTAGGACTCACATATGCTTTCTGGCCTTTTGGTATGTAATGCTATTTGGAGTGATTTCTATTGTTAGAAGCACTCGCATAACCATAGGTTTGCTGACTTTTGCTCTTCAATAGGTCTGGACAATCAGGTCTAAAATGTCCAGGCTTCTTGCAGTTGATGCACAGATAATCAGGTTCCTTTTTCTGTTTTAGTTCAGGACAGTCAGGTTTGAAGTGTCCTGGTTTCTTGCATTGATAGCACAAGTAATCATTGTCTTTCTTGGATTCATCCTTCTTCTTTTCACTGGATTTCTTTGTGAAACTCCTTGGAGAACCCTTTCTAGTTTTCATCATTCTGATTTTCTTGCTCAATTGGGAAATTTGCTCTTGCATCTCATCCAGTAGATCATCTTGAGCTCCTGATGTTTCTTCTTGATATGTAGCAGCCAATGCAGTGGTCTTTGGTTCTTCCTTTTCAGTCTCAGGTACAAGTTTTTTGCTGAATTCATACGCCTTGAGATCTAAAAATAATTTGAATGTGTCATCTTCATGTAAACTTCTCTTTTCTTCTATGGCAGTCACCTTCATTTCCCAATCTTCTTTTGCAGGTAATGCTTCAAAGATTTTAGAGTTCATTTCTTCTTTTGAATAGTTTACACTCAGTAGGGTGAGTTCATCCATGATGGCATTGAATCTTGATTCCATTTGTTCAATGCTTTCATTTGGTTTCATTTTGAAATCTTGGAACTTCTTCTTTGCCACACTGACTTTGTTCTTCTTGATTGCATCAGTGCCTTCACAGATTAATTGTAACATATCCCAAAGTTCCTTTGCAGTCTGGTAATCCTTCACTTTCAAGTACATATTGCTATCCAAGGTTCTGTATATGATATCAATAGCAATATTGTTGAGGTTTGCTCTTTTTTTATCTTCAGCATTCCATTCTCTTTTTGGTTTTGGAATGTTTTATGTTTGACCATCTACATTTATAGCTTTTGTGATTTCCAGTGGTCCATCAGTCTGCACATCCATGAACTCATCATGTGTTGCAGCTAGAAAAGCCGGCATACGATGTTTATACTCATCAAAACGATCCAAAGAACACATCAACATTGTTCTAGCATACTGGTTGTTATCCATGATGCAGATCTTTGAAAATCAGAGACTTGAAAAAGTTTTCCAAGTATTTTCAAAGCACAACAAGTAGGATTACTTCAGAACAGAAGCACTGCTCTGATACCAATTGTTGGTCCCTTGAAAAAGCTTTGGTTAAGTTTATAGGGGGGTGAATAAACTTAACACTTAAATCTTTTGGAGTTAACAAACTCAAAGAAGTTCGATGCTCACTGCTTGATTGCTCGATGGTCTGCGACCACTCGATGAGTCTGGCGACACTTCGAGAGTCTACTTGCCGTTAATTTTACTGAATTTGTTGCAGCGGAATATATTCAAGTTAAGCCTTATTACTTGTTGTTAAACTATGATACTAAGTATTATATACTCAGTAGTGTGAGTGTGTGATTCAGTTGCTAGTTTCAATAGGTTGATGTGCTTAATATACTAAATGCAGAAATTAAATGCAGAAAGTAAGTAGGCAATTTTTATAGTGGTTCCAGGTGGTGTAATCATGCCAGTCCACTCTTCTCCTGTGATGTTGGAGG
The DNA here is from genome assembly GCA_026214975.1 of Gentiana macrophylla. Lineage (NCBI taxonomy): Eukaryota > Viridiplantae > Streptophyta > Magnoliopsida > Gentianales > Gentianaceae > Gentiana > Gentiana macrophylla. The sequence goes on from CM047805.1 coordinate 60,843,888, forward strand.
TAATTCCTTAGAGATCTTTGAGGTTGTAGTTACAAAAATCCCTAAGTTGTCTGTCATTCACCAATAACTATGGCTTCACAAACTGAACACTTGGAACATGTAGGATTGCTGCTCCAAAGTCTTCCACTGGTCCTTGAAGGTTAGGATTGCCTCTTCACCAACTCCACCACAAACAACAATATTTGACACCTAAGTGCTTCTCTGTCTTCAGCAGTTTCATGTAAAGAAGGTTTGAATCAAGTAAGTGATTCAGCTTTCAGCAACTTGATCAGGATGAAATGATTAGCAGCTTGAAATCTTCAAGTGTGTATACTTGATGTAACTTGAAAGCAGGTTACACTTGAAGAATTTTACTAGTTCAGTAGCTTTAAGCTTAGTAACATCAGCAAGGTGATTTCTTGATAAGAAAACTGATAGCTCAGGATTGATAGTTGTTTTTTTTCATCAATTTTCATCACTTGTATCTGAATTAGGAGTCCTCTATTTATAGTACAGAATATCCTGTGACATATGTTTGAAATTCAAACATAGCCGTTTCAGATTTGTCCCTATCTTGACTTGCTTTACATCCCTCAGATATAGTAATCGACACGTCGATTTACTTTTAGACGATTTTGATCATCCCACCCTTTGACTTGTATACATTGGATAAAGCTCTGAATCTTTCCAACATTCATTTAATCTTAACCATTGATTTGTTGACAAATTCAAGAGTTGTTATCTGTCCTTATCCTTGTAATCTTCCAATGTAACCTTCGATTAATTCAAAATATATTTCCAGCAGGTTCCTGTGTATATAAGTCTGCTGAAATACTTGGCAGTCAGCTGTTCCAAGTTTGCCGTGTTTATAAAACACTGCAGCTGACTTCTTTATATCTAACTTTTTGTTATGAAGTTAGATTACACCAACTTGAACATAACTAAGTTCCAATCACCACTTGACTGATGGAACATAGACCTTGTACACAAGGTATATGTAATCAGTTTAGGTCATCACAGACTTCCCTAAATTCGGATTCCATATCCTTGACTTTAAACACTAAGTTTGATCCCTTAGCCTTGATGGCGAGTTTGAGCCTCTCACCCTTCGAGTCTTCAGAGGGTCCTAAACTAGTCTCTTGACTCGTACCTTACTAACTTAGACAGGACTGCTGGCAAAAGTCAGCTGACCTCTTACAATGCTTGTTTGATCAAACCTATACAAAGATCAAACTCTAATAAGCTTATACATTTGATCTAGACATCTTTTTTCCTTTGCCTATAACAGCTAGTCTGGCACTAATCTCAAAAACTTAAAATATGTCCAACAAAACACAACAAACTTCTTATACCACTGCCTTGGAGCCTGCTTAAGTCCATATAAGGACTTCTTCAACTTGCACCCAAATCCTTCTTTGCCAGGAACTTGGAAACCCTCTGGCTGAGTCATATAAATCTCCTTATCTACATCTCCATGTAGAAAGGTTGTCTTCACATTCAATTGCTCATGTTCAAGATTCGATGTGGCACCATTGCTAACAGCACCCTGATGGAAGTTGACGATACAGGGTTTCACTCCCTCCACGTGTCGTCTATCGGTTGGTCATCACATTATGAATGAGCTACAACATACTCATGTCGAGACCCAGGATCGAGGCTAGGGCCATCTAATCGGCTCCAGGTTACGACTATCGACTACCGAGCAGTGTGGGATGACAAGTCCATAAGGATAGAGTCCGCACCAGCTAGCAGTGTAGGACAATGAGTCTAGGGTCGATCACCGCAAGTCGGCAGTATCGACACCGAGGACAGTGTCCGCGCCAGCTGTCCAAGCCCATTAACAGCGATAGCTTGGGCAAGGGTATAAGGCCCATTAAAGGGTAAAGATGACAATAACATAAGCCGACTTAACCTTAGGGTTTAGGCAAGTGTTGTCATTATAAATACCCCATTCCAGGAACTACGTAAGGCTTGATTCCTGGAATAGAACATGATACGTAGGCAATCCAAGATACAGTCTTGGACTCAGCCGCAAACATAAAAATCCTCCACCTCATTCCTTTTTGGCATTAGGGTTCTTGTGTGTTCATCACTAGATTAAATTAAGGCTCAAATCATTAAGGTGACATAATCGGTCACCGTCATTGGCGCTAGAAGGAGGGTCTTCTATTGATTGAATACGCAAAAGCACGATGCCTCCTAAGAAAACTGCATCCAAAACTGCATCCAAAGCAGTCGATCAAGGCTCCCAGATGAACGAGCCGATCGATCCTGATATGCAAGGAGACGAATATCCCGCCTTGGATCTTATTCAGCACGATCCTCAGCAGAAACAAGGGGAAAAAAATCCAGCCTTGAATCCTGTCCAGGAGACCCACCAACCAGAAAAGCAAGCCCTTGCTCCAGAATATCGGGCGCTTGCAGATTAGTTGGCAGGGGCAAATTTGGAGGTAATGTCCAGAATAATAGCCGAGGCAGTTACAGCGCGAAGGCAGGCAGACGCCGCCCATAAAGAAGCTATGGCGGAAGGCGGCCAGAAAGACGTAGTGGACAAGCCTAAACAGACTCCTGGGGACGAAATAAGCGTATCATCCAGCTCAGTGGAAAGGAAGAGACGTGAGATCCACCAAAAACACCAGAGAGGGGATGATGATAGCGCCAGGGAAGAGTTGAATGCAATTTTGGGAAAGATCCAGGTTTCGTTGTGGCTCGAGTCTCCCTTCACAAAGGAGATCGAGAGCTTCCCTAAACCCAAGGGGTTTAAGATACCGAAAATAGAACCTTATGATGGCACCACCGACCCGGAGGACCATCTCCACAGGTATCTATCTCAAATGAGGCTGGATGGGGCACCCGATGCAATGCGCTGTCGGGCATTCGAGACTCTACTCGTAGGTCGAGCAAGAGAATGGTTCACGAAGCTACGACCAGGGTCGATCTCCAATTTTTCCATGCTCGCTCGAAAGTTCCGAGATGCGTTTATAGTCAATAAGAAGTTTCATCTGAGTGCCACGCACCTCATGAACGTGAGGCAGCAAAAAGATGAGACAGTAATGGAATATTTGAAGAGGTTTAATCTCGAGGCCATGCAGGTCAAGGACGCAGACGACCGACTTCTGATCACATCGTTCGTAGGGGGGCTGCGCAATACTAAGTTATACCTTAAGTTGAGCAGAGACGTTCCCCATACCATGGACGAATGTGTCAATGTGGTGCATAGATTCTGTCAGGGGGAAGAGGCAGTGCGGAGGCACACCCAATCCGACTGGATGGAATCCAAGAAGGACACCCGAGGTCCGAACAGGAATCAGTCCAAGAGGTAGGATGTCGAAAGTAAGCCATCAGTTTGGGACCGTATCGACACGTCCACCTCAGACCGTGGGGGCAAGAAGGGACCCTCACGTGATAAGGACTTTATCCCACTCAATCGACCTCGATCTGAGGTGTTGTCGATTATGCTTTCAAAAAACTTGGCGAGGAAACCGCCACCATTGAAGAAACCTCGAGAAAAGAGGAACGCAAGCAAATACTGTGATTTTCACGAAGACATAGGTCATACCACGAGGAGGATTGTATCGACCGAAAAGATATCGACGTCCTCGCATTCGTGAAGGAAAGATAGACGGTTGTCGGCGAGATCGGTATGATGGGCCCAGGGGGCGTGGAGAATTCAAGAGGAGAAACTCCGATCAAGATAGGAACCGAGGTCGAGATGCCCAGAGACGAAGGGATCGGTCACCTCAGAGGAATCGATCCCCAGTGTCGGGAAGGAAACAACAGAGATAACTTTGGTCGGGACGATCTGAAGAAAATCGACACAGTAAACTATGTCAATACGATCTTTGGTCCGATATGAAAGTGATAAGGATCGAGACCAAAGAAAGAGCCGACTAGTAGCTCGAGAGAGGCGCAAGTAGCTCAATTCACGGCAGTCGGATACGGCCCTCGAGATGATATCCCTAAGTCGAGGAGTCATAGCGAAGGGTTAGTTATTGAAGCAGTTATTAGCCGAGCCCGTGTATCGAGAGTCTGCATCGATTACGGGAGTGCAGTGAACATCATATACCACTCGGCATTTCAAGCAATGAAGTTGAAAGAGAAGGATCTAGCCCCCATAGCGTCTCCCCTGTTCGGATTCACAGGGCAAGCAGTCCATCCCATGGGCTCGATAAAGTTACTCACGACAGTTGGGGATGGCGAGAAAGGAAGGACACTTGAATTAAGTTATGTGGTGGTCAAGGCTCCCTCTGCGTACAATGTTATCCTAGGGCGACCCGCACTCTTCGACCTTCGAGCTATAATTTCAACATTCCATAAGAGTATGAAGTTTCCCACCAGGAACGGTTCCCACGAGGTAAAAGGAGACGTTGAAGTCGCTCGGAGTTGTAACTCTGTTGTCATGAATGGGAAGATGGCGGTTCAACAAGTCTTAGTCGAGGAATTGATTCCAGAGGAAGAAGAGGAGAAGAGTTGGGTCTCCAGTGACGCAGTCGAAAATGTCCGACTCTGGGAAGGAGAGGACGATCAGTGTGTGCAAGTCGGGATTTGGATCCTAGAGAAAGAAAAACAACTACTGGTCGAGCTTTTAATCGAGTTCAGGGACATCTTTGCCTGGAAAGCCACCGACATGCCGGGGCTGTCAACCGATATCGCGGTTCATAAGCTAGAAATTGACCAGGCTAAAAAGCCAGTCAAACAGAAGAAGAGAAATTTTGCGTCGGATCGACTTGAGGCCATCGAGTTGGAAGTCGGCAAGCTACTAGCAGCCAAGATAGTGAGAGAGGTATTCTACCCAGAGTGGCTAGCTAACCCTGTATTAGTCAAGAAGCCCGATGGCAGTTGGCGCATGTGTGTGGACTTCACAGACTTAAACAAAGCATGCCCAAAAGACTCGTACCCGCTACCCAAAATCGACAGGTTAGTAGATTCAACCATTGATTTTGAAGTTTTTGGTTTCTTAGATGCATATAAAGGATACCATCAGATTTTAATGGATCCTCGAGATGCGGAAAAAACAGCGTTTATCACAGAATTCGGCACCTTCTGCTATGTGACCATGCCATTCGGATTAAAGAATGCTGGGGCAACATACCAGAGGGCAGTCAATAAGATATTTGCAAGGCAAATTGGTAGATGTATGGAAGTTTATGTAGACGACTTTCTTATCAAGAGTCGATCTATGAGACAATACCTGGTCGATGCTCGAGAGGTTTTCGAAGTGTTGAGAGAAACGCAGATGAGATTAAACCCGAAGAAGTGTACTTTTGGAATCAGGTCGGGTAAGTTCTTGGGCTACATGATCTCGAAGGACGGGATCCGAGCGAATCCGGATAAAATCAACACATTGAAGAACATGCCCGCACCACGAAATATCAAGGAAGTACAAAAGCTCACGGGTCGAATGGCAGCTCTCAACAGATTTCTATCGAGATCAGCACAGCGTGCACTACCATTTTTCAAGATACTCCGGAAGGCCAGTCCTTTTCATTGGGATGATGAGTGTTAGACAGCCTTTGAAGAGTTGAAGACTTATTTATCAGAGTTACCTACCTTAACTTCACCTCGAGACGGGGAAAGATTGTTAGTTTATTTGGCAGTATGCGAGGAGGCAGTGAGTGCGGTCCTGGTTAGAGAAGGGGTACATGGCCAAGTGCCAATCTACTTTGTCAGCAAGGCTTTGCATGGCCCCAAGGTCCGATACTCGCCAGCCGAGAAGTTAGCATTATGTCTTGTTCATGCCTCGAGGAAGTTAAGGCCATATTTTCAAGCTCATCCTATTGTGGTAGTCACAGACCAACCACTAAAGCAAATTTTGGCAAAGCCTGATACTTCAGGTCGACTGGCGAAATGGGTGATAGAAATGGCCCAGTACGACATCGAGTTCGTTCCTCGAACTGCGATTAAGGCACAGGCCTTGGCAGATTTTTTGGCTGAAGGAATCTCTGTCCAACTCGATCAAGAAAAACGAGGTCCGGAGGAAAATAGGACTCTACAGGTCGATGGGGCATCGAGTAAGGAAGGGGCAGGAGCAGGGCTCCTCCTGGTAAGTCCAAAAGGCGAGGAATTCCCATACGCCCTTCGATTCGACTTTAAGGCAACGAACAACGAGGCCGAGTATGAAGCTATGATAACTGGCCTGAAGCTTGCTCTGAAACTGGGGGGTCGAGGATCTGTTGGTGTATAGCGACTCGCAATTGGTAGTCAATCACGTGAAAGGGGAGTATGAGGCTAAGGAAGAAACCATGAAGAATTACTTAACAGTTGTTCAAGGCCTCATACCAAAATTCAGGACAGTTCAATTCGAGCAGGTGCCTCGAAGTCAGAACAAAAGAGCCGATGCGCTCTCAAAACTTGCGTCTAACTTTAGGTCAAGCAAGAAGGTTCTAGTCGAATTATTGGCCGATAGGAGTTACATCGAGACGGAGGCCCAGCCGATTACTCAGCAGGCCACGTGGATGGACTCAATCGCTCTTTACCTTAAAGATGGTGTATTACCATCTGATAAGGTGCAATCCAGAAAGGTTCGACTCCAGTCCACTCGATACGCGTTCTTCGATGATATCCTCTATCGGAAATCTTTTGTAAGCCCATGGTTAAGATGTGTATCTGAAACCGAAGGTGAATATCTCTTGGAAGAAATTCATAGAGGAGCGTGTGGAAACCACTGCGGGGCTAGAATGTTAGCTCGAAAATGCAAGTTAGCTGGGTATTTTTGGCCGTCGATGCAGCGAGATGCGAATAATCTTGTCCAGAAATGCAACGCTTGTCAGATCCATGATAATATCTCTCATCAACAAGCACAAGATATGAACGTCATCTCGTCAGCATGGCCGTTTGATCAGTGGGGGGTCGATATTGTCGGACCTTTGCCCCGAGCTCCGGGAAATCTCAGATTCATGGTCGTCGCGGTGGACTACTTCACAAAATGGGTAGAAGCTAAGGCTTTGCCCGACATCCGAGCTGCAACCATTAAAAAGTTCTTGTGGGTCGACATTCTATGTAGGTACGGAATTCCAAAGGCTTTGATCTCGGATAACGGTACCCAATTTGAAGATCGAAAAGTTAGAGAATGGTGCAACGAGTACCAAATCGACCAGCGGTTCACCTCAGTGGCTCACCCCCAGGCAAACGGTCAAGTCGAAAGCGGACTAACCGGCGAGATCAAGTCAGGTTAAAGAAGAGGCTAGAGGCAGAAGGTCGAGATTGGGCAGTTCAACTTCCGAGCATCCTATGGTCATACAGGACAGCTCCTAATTCATCGACAGGAGAAACTCCCTTTTCTTTAGTGTATGGGTGTGAAGCGGTGATACCTGCCGAGATCGGAGTTCCCTCCCCTCGAGTTCTGGCCTATAATGTTGAGACAAATGATCCCGAACTCCGACAGGAAAGGGACAATGTCGAGGAACGAAGAGAGATAGCCTCAGCCAGAATGGCAAGGTATAAGCAAAAGATCTCTCAGTATTACAACTCGAGGGTCAGACATCGATACTTCAAGATTGGAGATCTGGTTCTAAGGAAGAATGAAGCAAGTCGACAGGAGGCAGTTGGAAAGTTGGCCCCGAATTGGGAAGGACCATATCAGATTATGAAAGTCCACCCTAAAGGGTCGTATCAACTTGGTCAAGCAGACGGAACCACGATTCCTCGACATTGGCACGCCAACAATCTGAGGAAGTATTATGTTTGAGATAAGCTTTACTTTGATGAATTTATCTACTTTTCACTTATGAATCTTGTAATAAGTCCATGAGACAATTTTATGAGTATTTTAACAAATTTGTATCTTTTCGAGATGTTTTCTGTGTTTGTTAGGATTTATAGCCAAAACGATACAAGTCCAATGTGACAGAAAAGTTAAAGGCAAAATAATCAACAACGAGTAGAGAAATCCGCAAGTCGGAAATCTAGACAAGCCAAAGCAAAGTTAGCCTAAGGGGTGACGAATGCAAAGGCATAGAGACGGTTCGCAGGGTCGGGCCAAAGGTCCAAGCTAAAAGCCAAACGAGCCCAAGAGGCAAACAAGGCCAAAGCAAAGGACGGTTCGCATAGTCGGGCCACCTGTCCAAGTCGAAAGCCAAACGAGCCCAGAGGGCGAAAAAGGCCTAGACAAAGGACGGTTCACATAGTCGGGCCACCTGTCCCAGTCGATGGTCGAAAGAGCTTAAGTGACAAAAAAGACCAAAGATCAGGGACAGTTTACATTAAAATGCTCAGCCAAATGTCAACTAAGCCTAAGGGGCAAAAGACTAAGGCAAGCAACTCGATCTCAAGTGCAATAAGAACTAAAGGTTCATAATACACTTGGGGGGCAACACAATATCAACAATAAGTACAGCAAATAAAGCGAGTAGCGAGTATCGAGAAGACATCAAGAAGACGAGCAAAGCAATAAGATAAGTAAGATAAGAAAAAGATGGCAAAATCAAATCAAAATTCAGAGTAAAGTTGTCATGAGGCAAGGCCAGGTCGAAAGGACCAGCCAAAGTTAAAATAAATGTTATTACAAATTAGAAGTTCGAATATCAGAAGAAGAATTAAAAAGACAACGATCAGGGGTCGACTTTAGGGGTCGGTTCCGAATTAGCAGAAGTCGGATCGATAGCGGTTGGGTCAGCAGCAGGGGCAGAACTAGAGGCACCATATTTGATGGCCAAAGACTCTCCTCGCTGAAACTCTTCGAAGTATCGATCGTAAATCTTCTCCGATTCAGGGTTATAAAACATAGGCGTCTCGAGGGACGATATGTCGAATCCGGGGATGACGGCCTTCACCTGATCAACAGCCAAAGTGTAGCCACCCATCATCGAGGCACGCATGATCACTTCTAGATCGTCCTCGAGGTTGGTCGACGTCCGGTATTCCATGATCGCCTCGGTCTTAGCCTCTTCGACCTGCGCCTGCGCTCGATATAATTCAGGTTGTAGCGCATCTCGATCTTGGCGAGCCTTCCTAGCTTCTTCATCGGCAGCTTTCTGCCCCCTCAGCAACATCTCGTAGTCTTGAGCCAGCTTGAGCAGCTCCCTACCCTGATCATGCCGTTCCTCCTGCAGTCGGCCCAGCTCCTTCTCAGTAGTGGCCAGTTTTGTTTCAGCAGCCACCAACTTATCTTGCAGCTTCTCGAGCTCGGCGACCGACTCATGCTTCAACGCGTTGTATTGTTTTTCCACAGTAGAGAGGGCAGCACTTTTGGCGACATTGTCTTGAAGCAGCCTGCCATTCTCCTTCTTGATTTCGTCCGCCGACTCCCCTGTCTTGGCCAGCCGTCGGGCAGCCTCCCGACCAACAAGGGTATTCTACAAAACGTAAAGAGTGTATCAGAAAAGGGACAAGGCATAGGCCTCGAGAGAAGCTAATAGGAAAAGAAGGATCGACTCACAAGACGATTTAACTTTCGCAGCACGAAGGACAGGTTCTTGTCGTCCCACGCCCGGTATGTCGTTGGCAACCTTGATCACACCGATCCACGACTCGGTAGAGGTCTCAAAGAAACCTTCTTCCTCTTCACCTCTCGGTTGCTCCTCACCACCTCGGCGACAGTTGGCCTTTTTTCTTTGTTCGCGCCGCCCGCTCTCCGACATTAGCCTCGACATTTGAGGTTAAATTGACAATCTCCTCCTCGTCTTCATCTCGAAGAGAACCAAATCGGACTGTCAAATTACCGGTGATCGGAGGTGGGTCAGTCGATCCAGTCTCGGCAGTCGATTCTATAGCAGCAGGGGTAGGTTCAGATCGGAGGCACCCCTCTCGGGAAGCGGCGCCTGGTCTCGACCACCCGCAAGTCGAGGGTAGCACGACCTCCGAGGGGTGGAGCAGCAATGACCGTCGACTCGGGGATACGGGTGGGGTCAGTGACCTTGGAAAACCTCCCCACTACAAAAAAGCAAAGAAGACAAGTTAGTGTGATCGATAAATAAAACAAGCAACAAATCATCAAACACGACAAATGACAAGTATGTAAAAATAGGCGAATAGGGAACATCCTACGGTTCTCGTGATCTGGGACGTTAAGACCCATGTATGGCATCGGCCCAGCTTCCTCCAAATGGGCCAGGTGATACAAGAGACTCAGGTCTCGAGTACACACCTCGAAGTTGTGTCCACCCAGGAGACGAGCCTCGTGTAGAACTGGATCTTTCCCAAGCTTGTCCTGTTTTCCGTCTCTCGACCTCCACTGCCCTATGTAGGGGTTATCCAGGCAATGACGGAGAAAGAAAAATCGAGGCTTCCACTCCCCGTGAGAAGAAGGCCCCTTGGTTATGAACTCATGTCGGTTGGCTCTTCTTTGAAACGAATACCATAACTTGTCAGGCATAGCAGCTATCTTGTAGTAGTACCGGAACAAGGGCACTGAGAAGCAGACCTGAGCTACTCGACACGCTATTATGAACCCCATCAGAGTCCTAACACCATTCGGGTCTATCTGGGAAATACTGACCTCATAATGCTCGAGGATCGCAAGAACGGTAGGACAGAGTGGAAACCTTAATCCACTCGCCAATTGACTCTCGTAGACAGCACAAAACCCCTCTGGGGGCTCGTCGGCAAACTTGTGAAGGCCAGATGGTAGCCGAGCCTCGAATGGAGGGATAGAGATGTTGTATCTTTGACACAGTCTGGAGACCTCTTCAGTGGAGAACGTACTAAGACACCCCTTAGCACCCTTTCCATCCATCCTAGTTACTAGTTTTTTAGGCTGGTTAGGGACAGGAGGAGGGGAAGCAGCAGGTTCACCAGAGTTTCCCCGGAGAGGAAGATTGGAAATAACAGGCGCCGGAGATGAGCTATGAACGGGCGTTTCACTACCCCTATCTGATTCAGTTGCGCTACTACTACTAGACATGAACAAAATCACAGAAAAGATGAATGCTAAGGAAAAGAAGGAGTCTTACTTGGTGTTTTGGAGATGGTGATAAGAAATAGCAAGCAGGTTTGCAGCGGCGTCTATCCTCTCTCCTTTTATATGCTAGTGAAAAAGTTACAAATGATTTGAAGAGACGTGGGTATTGGGGGTTATAACCCCTGGAAATCGCGACAATCAAGGCAATGACGCGTCTTTTACGGGATTCGAAACGTTTCGTATGCCAGATATCGTGCCACGTGGCTACAAGGCAGTTGAGGTTGTGAAAAGGCGGGCTTTCTCCCGCCCAAAGGGAAACCCAACTCGATGACTGTTAGTGTGACAGACTCGACCTCGGATGACGGGAGTCACCTCTCTCAAGTCTGGGGGGCTTATGACGATACAGGGTTTCACTCCCTCCACGTGTCGTCTATCGGTTGGTCATCACATTATGAATGAGCTACAACATACTCATGTCGAGACCCAGGATCGAGCCTAGGGCCATCTAATCGGCTCCAGGTTACGACTATCGACTACCGAGCAGTGTGGGATGACAAGTCCATAAGGATAGAGTCCGCACCAGCTAGCAGTGTAGGACAATGAGTCTAGGGTCGATCACCGCAAGTCGGCAGTATCGACACCGAGGACAGTGTCCGCGCCAGCTGTCCAAGCCCATTAACAGTGATAGCTTGGGCAAGGGTTTAAGGCCCATTAAAGGGTAAAGATGACAATAACATAAGCCGACTTAACCTTAGGGTTTAGGCAAGTGTTGTCATTATAAATACCCCATTCCAGGAACTACGTAAGGCTTGATTCCTGGAATAGAACAGGATACGTAGGCAATCCAAGATACAGTCTTGGACTCAGCCGCAAACATAAAAATCCACCACCTCATTCTTTTTTGGCATTAGGGTTCTTGCGTGTTCATCACTAGATTAAATTAGGGCTCAAATCATTAAGGTGACATAATCGGTCACCGTCAGAAGTATGTCTGACCACTAGAGAAAATATTTCTTCATAGTCTACCCCTCGTTCTGACTGAACCCCCTAGAACCAAACATGCCTTTTATCTAAAACCCTCAGTAGATGTCATTTCTTCATTTTTCTTGAATATACATTTGCAAGTTACCACCCTCCTGTCTTGTGGTTATTTGACCATATCCCAAATCTCATTCTTATGAAGTGACTCCATTTCTTTTCCCATAGAAACAAGCCTTTGGGATACCTCAGAACATGTCACAGCTTCCCCGTAAGTGTTAGGTTCAAAACCATCCACTTCTTCAGCTACCTGTAGTGCATATCCAACCATACCCTCCTCAAACCCATATCTTCTTGGAGGTCTGATATTGGTCCTCCTAGCTCTGCTGAGAGCTATACCCTGCTGACCAACATCAACAGTTTGAGTCTCTGCTGACCCTTGTTCAGCAAACTGGCTTGGATCCTGTTCTGGATCTACTAACTGTTGACTGTTCCCTATTGAGTCTTTTGATTCAGTAGAATATACTTGAAGCTTCACCGTTTGTCAACATTCTCAGTCTCAGATCCAATTTCAGATTCAGATGTGGCTCTCACAGATTAGTTCAGCATAGATTTTTCATCAAAAACTACATTCCTACTGAGTATAAACCTATTTTAGACTGATGACCAGATTCTGTACCCCTTAACTCCATCTCCATATCCAACAAACACACCCTTTTTGGCCCTAGGCTCCAATTTGCCCTCACTGACATGATGGTAGACAGTGCTTCCAAAAACCTTAAGTCCAGAGTAGTCTGCTGACTTTCCTGACCAAACTTCAAGTGGTGTTTTAAGTTTGATCCTAGTGTGAGGCCCCCTATTGATTGAGTAGCATGCTGTACTGACAGCCTCTGCCCAAAATGTCCTTGCTATACCAGAATTAGAGAACATGCACATGGCCCTCTCCAGAAGAGTTTGATTCATTCTTTCTACAACCCCATTTTGTTGTGGAGTATCTCTTACAGTATGGTGCCTGGAAATGCCTTCATTCTTGCAAAATTCATCAAACTCGGACCAACAGAATTCTAGTCCATTATCAGTTCTAAGTTTCTTGATCTTCATCCTGTCTGATTTTCAGCCAAAGCCTTCCACTGCCTGAAGTTCTTGAATCCTTTACTCTTGTGCTTCATCATAATTACCCAAACCATCCTTGAATAATCATCTATAAAAGACACAAAGTACCTGTGACCACCCAATGACTCCACCCTTGAAGGTCCCCAGCAATCAGAATGGACATAATCAAGTGTCCCTTTTGTGATGTGGATTGCTTTTGGAAACTTGCTCCTATGTAGATTCCCAAACACACAGTGTTCATAAAATTCAAGTTCCATGACCTTACGTCCCCCAAGTACATCAGACTTAGACAGAATTTGCATCCCTCTTTCACCCATATGACCTAATCTCATATGCCACAACTTAGTCAGTTATGATCTTTGTGCCAATCTACCTTGCTTAAAACCGATAAACAGATTTCTTGATGAACCTGGACGCCCCGATACCAGTTTGTTATTACGGATCGATCAAGAAGTGATGGTGATTGTGAGTAAAGATATAAGATAAACAAGCATGCAAACACAAAAACAAGAAGAACACAGATTTAATGTGGTTTCCGGCAATGTGGCGACTACTCCATGGACAAACAAGGATATTTTATTATCACCAGAATGTTACATCAAGCAATTAATACAGACGGTATTTATAGCCTTGGGAATCCAACCCTAACTGAATAAACAGCCAACCCAGTAAATGACTGAAATACCCCAGAAGTAACTCCACCGACTTAGAAAACCATGCAGACGTGTTCCTTAAGTCTGCTGTGAACCAGTAGACGTCATTTTTCTAATACCCTGAATCAGTAGACCCAGCTCCAACAGACTAATCAACTCTGCTGTTGCCCAGACGAACAGCAGATTCAGCAGATGCTTCATGCTCTGCTGACACAGCAGATCAAAAGGAATCGAAAACACCCGATGGACGCATGCATTTCTAAGATTCGCATCAGGTCGAGGCGTACCATATAATATGTCGATATTTTTCTTTTTGTAATTTCAAACTACATTTATTTGTCGTTTGTTTCACGTTTTTATATCACAGATTTATTCTTTATCAAATCATGGACATTTTCCTTGTGATTGCCCGTAACGATTGGTTTATTCGGGTGGTATTTCAAAAGTCATACCATATTACGCATTTCAAAATTAACTAAGGCATTTCATACTACAAATTTAAACTAATCACTCTCAAAATTATCTATAACATACAATACTACACTTGCAAAATTAAGGCATTTATACTAATCATTTTCAAATAAAAAAACATACAACATTCTCACATACAATGCTACACATTTGAATCAAAAAATGTAACACTCTGATACATGAATTCGAATTAAAAAAAAAACACTATCATACATATTGTCATACATGAATTATCCATGAATACCAATAAAAAAATTCAAAATTAAAAATGTCTACACTATCATACATATAACACTATCATACATTAAATCCAATCTAAAAAAATTGTCTACACTACCATATATGAATTCCAATCAAATATAACACTATCATACAAGAAATTTCAAATTCTTTTTTAGGTTTGGTGGAAAAATAATCGAAATTAAACCCAATAAACCGTAAATGACTTACAAGAGGAGCGTCGTCTCAAGGAAGAATAGTCATTGTGATGATATAGAGCTTCAATCACTTGCCCGTTACAATTTATAGACACTCCCGTTCCAATTTTCAGACCACGCTTTTTTTTCTTCTAATAGAATGAAATGGGTAGAGGATGAAGAATGAGAAAAGATCATTCCAATGGGTAGACCACTCCCGTTCTAATTTTCAGACCACTCCCGTTGAAATTGAAGAAGGAGAAGAGGGGTTTCTTTCTACGTTTTTTCTTCTGCACATTTTTTTCAACTCTGACGGAATGAAGTGGATGGAAGAGGAAAAAGAGAAGAGATTATATTAGGGTTTTCAAATCCAATAGGTCCGTTCGAATTGTAACGAGGAGAAAGGCTATTTCCGTTACAATTGAACGTGATACGTGCAATTTGAATTTCAGTTCCCAATCCCACTCTCCTCGTTGCAACTTTGACAGAGGCGTTTAAATTTTGACGCACCACGTTCAAATTGTGACGTGTCCGTTTCAATTCCAACGGGTGTGTCAAAATTTTAGCGGATTCCATTCTTTTTGCTCTGTGTTTAAAGTTCAACGAGTCACCTATTATATTTTAATGGTTTCGTCAAAGTTGGAACGAACCGTTGGAATTTCAACGTGAAACTTAAAAAAATGTCAGGTCTGACCCGACCTGACATTAAATATGGGATGCTATAGTGACTGAGCTATGAAATGTGAAGTCAGTCCTCCTAGCCGGAAATTAATTTTTTACTGAACTATTGAAATTGTTGAAAGCCCAGGAATGAAAACACTAATGATAACCTTCCGATCGGCGCAATTATGGAAGTTGAGGAATCATTTCTTGACCTAGAATTAGAATTGGGGAAGAAATTGATTTATAAGTTGATGAAATTGGATGAAATTGATTTGGAGGGAGAAATTCCCGTTTTTTAGTCAATGTGGTGAAAATGAGGCCCCAAAACACGTGGCGACCAACGTTGGGAGCCACGTGGGAGCCAAATAAGCATTTTTAACTTCGGTGCCCATTATCAAAATCGGCTAGGGTGACTATTTTTGCAAAAAAAAAATGTTACAGGAATATTTTTTTTCACCGGAGCAAAACTAGGAGTGAAATGCAAAATAGGCCAAGTTACATGACTATTTGTGCAATTTTCCCTGAACGTAAGTATCATGACTTTCCTTTCCTTAAATGTTATACGGGAGTTCTCAAAAAACAAAATATTATACGGGAGAACGTCACTAACGATGACTTTCGTCTCGTGAAAAAATAATACAATAGTATGTGGTGCTCTTAAACAATATCGTTGTGTCAATAGAAACAACTTTAAACGATTGCCAAAAAAACAGTAATTTTTTGAGGGCCCATATCATTGTTATTACCAATGTTGCCGCAATGCCACTCATTGGGCTGGCCTCGCATTTTGTTTTCGTCCAGTAGCAATTGTAGCATATTACTATGCTTGAAGAAAGTTTAAAATATTAAATTTAAATAGAAAAACGCGACATATATGACCTGGATATTTAACTTTTTCGACAACTTTCATGTAAAATGTTGCAATAAATTTGACACTTACGGCAAATTGAAAAGTTAGACTAATTCTTCAGCTAATAATATGTAATTTGTTATTTAGTGCTTGTGATATTATATATACATCAGTAATTTTTCAGAAGAATTCAAAAATTAAATTAATTCATCAATTTTTCAACAGAAAATTGGTTATATATTAATCAATGATGAAAATTACAATTTTGTGTGTCGCTGTTTTCGTGGTTGCACTATTGTCACATGTGGGAGAGGGTTCAAAACCAGATCAAACCGAAATCAGTGTGGATTCAGGTTCGCTGCATGTGTTTCGGGAAGCTCATGGATTCCCGAGGTATATGCTACAGCTAAAGTGTTGTGATTCGTGTGCATGTTGTAACCATAATAAGAATTGCTTAGGCTGTGGTAATCATCCTAAAAACGGCGCTTCCTTCCATTTGCGTAGCGATGGAGATGAGGATGACTCGGATTGCAATAATGTTCCTGAAGGAGAAGGTGAAGGAGAAAACGAACACGATGACGATAACTAGCTAGGCTTCAGCAGTGAAGATCTACGTGGAGTGATACATGAAGTGGGTGCCGAAGTTAGTGTCAAAACTGGGTGAATTCAATTTGTTGCAATTTTTTTTAATATTATTATTATTATTATTATTATTATTATTATTATTATTATTTACGTTTTGATTTTTTCGTGTGCTTTCTGTGTGATTTTTCTCAGTTTTTAAATTGGTGCAAGTTGTCTTAGAGAACATTTATCTTCAATAATCATCATTATCTTTGTTGTTTTACTCTCTCTGGTGTTAATTAATACCCGTGCTTTTTAAGTGTAACTTAAAAAAAAATCCCGTCAGACTCAAAAGATTAGTCACAGACAATTGTCTTGTGAACAAAAAAAAAAAAAAAAAAAAACGTCAGCCTTACGGACCCTTTCTACCCTTAAACACTACGAAAACATTGGTCAAAATGAGGAGCTTGAGAAAAATAAATGGGCTTCTGAAGGTATCACACTAAATCAATTTGAGCCAGCATAGCGAGCTAGGTGAAAAAAGGCATATTCTGGAGTGTCCTTAAGCGCAATGGTAGATTTTGTGTGGTACTTTTAAAGGACCCAATTTAATACACAACCATTGCCATCATTGTTACGAAGACGTCCAATGCCCCAACGACAATATTTAAACAGAGAACTGACGCAATCAGATATTGTACTGCAAGGTTGTATTAGACATCTCTTTTTCTTGAAGAAATGTTAATTTTAAAAAAGGGGATGAAAAGAAATTAAATTAGTACAAAAGTTGGACCAACCCACTTCGATAAACCTCATAATACATCAGGACCTAACATCGCTTCATTATAACCTATTAACATACAAACCTAGTAGAAAAAATCCATCAAGAGGAAATAATACGACAATTCAGTGCTCAATAATGTTTAAAATAAAAACTGTTGATCTAGAGAACCCTTATATCTAATGAATCTTGTGAACTTCTATTGTAGCCCAGTTTCATCATATAGCTGTCAAACCTCTTGTACCACTACCTTTGAGACTGCTTCATTCCTTCCAAGGATTTATTCAACTTGCAAACATCCATTCTTTTCCACAGACTTGGAATCCATCTGGCTGAGTCACGTATATTTCCTTATCCAACTCTCTACTAGAAAATTTGTCTTCAAATCTAGTTGATGAAGTTCAAGATTCTAATTTGCAACCATTTCTAGTAACACCCTCATAGTATTGTGCATGACTACTGGTGAGAATATCTAAACATAGTCTACCCCTTCTTTTTGACTGAGCTCTCTTGAAACCACATATGCCTTATACCTAATGCTAACAGTTGGTGACATTCCTTCCTATTCCTTGAAGACCCACATACATGTGATTGTCTTCGACCTTTGTGGTAGTTTGACTAATTCCCAAGTCTGATTTGTGATATGTGACTCCATTTCATCTCCCATGGCAGCAAGCCACTAAGATTGTTCAGTACATGTCACAACTTCCATGTAGGTGTTTGGTTCCGATCCATCCACCTCCCCAGAATCTTGAATTCAGATCCAACCATATTCTCAAACACATACCTCTTCGGAGGTCCAACATTAGTCCTTCTAGCTCGGCCAAGACCTATAGTCTGCTGAACAATTTCAACTTTTTGAGTCTCAGCTGGTTGATTCGGATTTAGATCTGGTTCGGCCAGATCAGATGAGTGTTGACTGTTCTCAACTGATTGTTGTAGCTCAACAGATTGAACCTGAAGCTCCACCTGTTTGTCAACCCCCTCAGATTCAGATCGGATTTCTGATTCTGGTGTGGATCTCACAATGGTGTTAAGAATAAAATTTTCATCAAAGAATACATTTTTGCTAGGTTTAAGGTTACCATATCCCTGTTTTTTAGCTGATGACCAGATTCCATACCCCTTAACTCCATCTCCATACCTCACAAACACTCCCTATTTGGCTCTTGGTTCTAGCTTACCTCCACTAACATGGTAATAAATTGTGCATAAAAAACTCTTAAATTTGAGTAATCAGTAGGCCTTTTAATCAAATTTCATATGGTGTTTTGAGATCGATCTCTGTGTGAGGTCCATGATTGATTAAGTAGTATCTTTGTACTTACTGACCTCTGCTAAAAAATCTTCATGCCAAACCACCATTAGGGAGCATGCACATCTGTTATAGTATATAGGTTTGAAAGGGATCTTTGAGTGCATAAGTCGCGATCTTGTGGAAGCTTCTTGATGTATGGAAGCCTCGAAGATCTCGCTAATCGCTTTCAGTATGATGTAAACTAGAAAGCGGTTCTTCGGTTATAGTTTGTTATAACCGTTTGTAACTTACTTCTGACTATTTCATGAGGTGTATGAAACTATACATATCCCATGATCAGCTGTATTGTAATCAACCTTGTTATTTTACTTGATCAATAATAATTCCGCATTTTATTTTGTTTCTTTGTAATCCTACGAACTTCATCATGGTATCAGCGCAGAAATTTCAGAATTTCTAAATGCTTTCCTGCGTTTTCTCTCCAGTTTTTGAAGAATCTTGAGAGTGTTCTTAATTTTTCCTGAGTTTTCAGTTTTTTGAGTGTAATATGTGAACTTTTTCTTTATTTTTTGATCAGTTCTTGATCGGTTTTTCACTTTTCATTATTGATTTGTGATCAATTCTGGAGTTCTTGATAGCCATGGAAGCTATGAAACAAGAATTAAGTCTCTACAGTCCATTCTATGTTCATTCTAATGAGAATCCTTCTCTGGTTCTTGTTCAACCATTGATGAATGGCAACAACTATAATCCATGGAAAATGTCCATGGAAATGGTGTTAATCACCAAGAATAAACATGGCTTTGTAGACGGCACAATTAAAAGGCCTTCAACAGATTCAGCAGATTTCAAGGCATGGAGGCAATGTGATACGATGGTGAGATCATGGATCTTAAATTCTGTAGAGAACACCATTGCACAAAGATTGATGTATTTCAAGAATGCTCATGCAGTTTGGAAGAATCTTGCAGCAAGGTTTTCAAATGTTAATGGATTAAGACTTTCAGATCTTCTTGAAGAAATGCATCTACTGAAACAAGGCATAGATTATGTCAATCAATATTTCACAAAATTGATAATTCTTTGGGAAGAAATCAAGACCATCGGGCCTGTAACAGTCTGTTCCTGTGATCCTTAATGTCACTGCAATGCAATAAGCAATCTGTTGGATAATATATAGGTTGAACATTTCATGAAATTCCTTAAAGGTTTGAGGGATGAATTTAACCAATGGTCTCACGGTCAATGTTGATGGTACCCTTTCCAGAAATTCAAGATGTCTTTGAAATGGCAATCAAGTTTCAGATACATATGTTGTATGTGACTAACAAGGCCAAGAATGAAGAATCCATGGTTCTATTGTCACAGAAGAATGGACAGGGACAAAATCAGACTGTCCGTAGATCTAACTCTGCCGCAAATCCCAGGCCTAAAAATCCCAAAAAGATGCAATATGTTTGCCCTATGACTAAACTGAAGAAAAATCATTTTCCTTTAAGTACCACTGCTGTAAATGCTACTTTTGACCTTGTTCATATATATATTTGGGGTCCTCTGAGACAGCATACTGTGAATGGACAACAATATTTTTCTTACTATTGTAAATGATTTCTCTAGATTTACTTGGGTTTTTCTTATGAGGAAAATATCTGAAGCATCTGACCTTGTTAAATCTTTTGTTAAATTTGTTTCTACTCAGTTTCATAAAATTATTAAATTAATTAGATCTGACAATGGTGTAGAATTTCAACTTACTGACTTTATTGATCAGCAGGGTATCATACATCCAACATCCTGTGTAAGTACACCCGAGCAAAATGGTATTGTTGAAAGAAAACATCATCATCTACTGAATGTTGCAAAGAGGATTGAGGTTCCAGAATAATCTACCCACTGAATATTGGGGTTTTTGCCTTTTGCATGTTGTAAAATTGATTAATGCCACACCTACACCACTGCTGAAGGAAAACACTCCACATAAAGTGCTTTATGGCACCAAACCAGAATATTATGTATTTAATTTTTTTGGTTGCTTAGTTTTTTCATGCACACTTCAGTAGTATAGGATAAAATTTGACTCAAGATGTAGGACATGTGTCTATCTTGGGAATTCAACTACATCTAAGGGTGCTATTCTCTTAGACATTACCAACAAAGATATCTTTGTTGCTAGAAATACTCAATTCCATTAGACTTATTTTCCACTCTTTCAATAGGTGTTTGGAAAGCCTAGATATATTGCTGACATGCCTGTTCCTTTGCCAGTAATAGACACTTTTAATGACCTGCTGACTGAATCAGCAGACCAACCAACAATGGGATCAACAGCAGCTGAAACATCCAATGAGGGGCATGCACCCGTAAATTAGGCACCTGAACCCACACAACTAAGAAGGTCCAGAAAAACAAGGAACTCACCAACCTTTTATCAAGGGGGTGCTCATAATGTTTAGAAGACTCCACATCTGGTGAGTGCAGTCACGAGTCTGGATTACTTCTCAGTAGACTATGCCAGATTCATTAATGCTATTGATGCTGTTAAAGAGCCTAAGACCTACAATCAAGCTATCAAGCATGATGAATGGAAGGAGGCAATGAACAAAGAAATTGAAGCTTTACAAAAGACTCACACATGGGAGATAGTTGATCTGCCGCCAAGCAAGAAACCCATAGGGTGCAAGTGGGTGTACAGAATCAAACACAATCATGATAGATTAGTAGAGAGATACAAAGCTAGACTAGTAGGAAAAGGCTACACACAAACATATGAGATTGATTTTCAAGAAACATTTTCCCTTGTTGTCAAGATCACTACTGTTCTTGCAGCAGCAGCAGCAAAAAAACCAACAATTGGCATATAGATCAACTGGATGTCAACACTACCTTTCTACATAGAGACCTACAAGAAGAAGTATACATGCAGTTACCCTCAGGATGTGCAGCAACTAAACCAAACCAAGTTTTCAAATTTACCATATAGGGACTCAACCAAGCCAGCAGACAATGGAATTGCAAGTTGACTGAATCATTGGAGGCTCAAGGATTCATTCAATCCAAACATGACCACAATCTATTCACAAAAGGGTCAGGACAGTCATTAATTGCCTTATTGGTATATGTGGATGATATCATAGTTGCTAGCCCTAGTGAAGAGTTAATTCAGCAATTTAAGGATGCTTTACATCAGCAGTTCACCATCAAAGATCTTGGAAATTGAAATATCTCCTAGGGATTGAGGTTGCTAGATGTCCAAAAGGCATATCCATTTCACACAAAAAAATACACACTTAACCTCCTAGAAGAATATGAATTTTTAGGAACTAAACCTGCTAAGACACCTATGGAGTCCAAACATAATTTACAACATGGTGATTCACCACTTTTAGAAGATAACACTGCATACAGATCCCTTGTGGGTAAATTGAATTACCTCACTTTTACCAGACCAGATATTGCCTTTGCAGTATAACCCCTAAGTCAATTTCTGGACACCCCTACTGAGAATCATATGAAGGCAGCTTATAGACTGATGAGGTACTTGAAGACCAATCCTGGCCAATGAATCTTCTTCCCAGCAGACAATAATCATGTACTTAAAGGTTTTACAGATAGTGAGTGGGCTGGTTGTCCTAAAACAAGAAGATCAGTATCAGGTTATATGATGTTCTTAGGAGATGCACCAATCTCCTAGAAGGCAAAGAAACAAAAAACAATTGCCAGAAGCTTATCAGAATCTGAGTACAGGGCCACGGCAAATGTAGTTTGTGAAATCCAGTGGCTTAACTATATACTACTGGATTACAAATTCGATTCGATTACTCTTTGTGTTATTTTGTGACAATTACAGTGCAATGCACATTGTTCACAATCCTATCTTTCATGAAAGAACAAAACATATTGAAATTGACTACCATGTTATGAGAGACAAAGTCAAATCATGACTTATCAAATTTCTTCCAGTCAATACAAAAGAACAGATAGCTGACATCCTCACCAAGGCCTTGGATGCACCTATTTTCTCTTCCCAACTAGATAAATTTGGAGTTTCAAAGATCTTCCAGAATTCAAGTAGGTGAAAGGGATGTTGAGTGCAAGATGTTCATGTACCACTCTCAGCATGAGGAGGGAGTTACAATATATAGGCTGAAAGGGATGCTGAGTGCATAAGCTGCTGATAGTGTGGAAGCATACTGACAATGTGGAAGCCCCAGCAACCTGCTGATAACATTCAGTATGATGTAAACTAGAAAGTGGTTATTCTATTATACTTTGTTATAACCTTTTGTAACTTACTTCTGACTTATTTATGAGGTGTATGAAGCTATAAATACCCCATGATCAGCTGCATTGTAATCAACCTTGTAATTTTACTTGATAAATAATAATTCCGCATTTTATTTTGTTTGTTTGTAATCCTACAAACTACATCAACATCACCCTCTCCGGATGTGTTTAAGTCATCTGTTCTGCAACACCATTCTAATAATGAGTATCCTTGATTGTATTGTGTCTTGCTATACCATCTTCTTTGCAAAACTCATCCAACTTAGATCAGTAGAATTCCAGACCATTATCTGTTTGGCGCATCTTGATCTTCTTGCCTTTATGATTCTCCATCAAGGCCTTTCACTGCTTAAAATTCTTAAATGCATCATATTTATGTTTCATCATAATCACTCAAGTCATTCTTGAATAATCATAAATTAGTGACATAAAGTATGACCACCCAATTCTTCCACCATTGACAGACCCCGGTAATCAGATTATTATAATCAACTATTGCCTTTGTGTTGTGAATTGCTTTTGGGAACTTGCTTCCATATGGCATCCCAAACACAAAATGCTCACATAAGTCCAGATTCTTGACCTTATATCTCCCAAGAAGATCAGATTCAGACAGAATTTACATCCCTTTTTCACCAATATGACCAAGTCTCATATGCCATAACTTAGTCATATAATTCTGGTGAACTACAGATGATTCAACAACAACAAAACCAGATACGATAGATCCCCGTATAACAGATACACAATTCCCCTTTTGGACACATTTAGAAAACACATTTAAACCCTTATAGACATTCACAACTATACCTACCTCTGAATCTTAACCCTTTGTTGTCTAGAAGACTGAGAGAAATCATAATCTTTGTCATCTGTGGAACATGCCTAACTTTGTTCAATGTCTAGAATTTACCATCATGAGTCCGGATTTGAACAGAGCCAATTTCAATTGTCTTGAAGACCTTACCTTGGCCACAAAAATATGCTCTCCATCCATTTTCTTATAAGTTTTAAACCACTCCCTACATGGAAGAATACGGTAAAATGCCCTAGAATCAAGAATCCACACATCATTATGATGTGTTGATTCGCCATCCACTATAACTATGTCTTCATTTGAATTTGTGTCATGCTCTGCTATTTCAGCAGTGCCACATTTGTTCTTCCTCCGTTTCTTCTTCTTTGGACATTTGTTCTTCCAATATCCCTGATCCTTAAAACAATAGCAGATAGTTGTATGCTTAGAACCTTTGGAACCACCCTTCTTTGACTTCTTATTTCCATGGTTTCCATGCCCTTTGCTGCTACGGACCACCAAACTAGCAGCATGTTGTCTGTACCGATTATAGGCACCTTATGGTGTAACTTTCGAGTGTAAAGATATGATCTCACATCCTCCAAAGACAACGTATCCTTCCCAACAATAAATGAGTGCACAAAGTCCTCATATAATGCGGGCAATGAAACCAACTGAATCAAGGCTGTATCATCATCTTCAATCTTGACATCAATATCTATTCATCCATAAATATTGTATTCAACTGATAAGGGTGATCCTTCAGCTGAGTGCCCTCATGAATCTGAAGACTGAACATTCGTTGTTTCAACAAAAACTTATTAGTCAGAGATTTTCCGTGTAAAAAATCTCAGGTTTCAACGACAGCTCAGCCGTAATATCCTCTTTCGCAAATTCTATGATAATATCATCTGACATGCACAACATGATTGTTGAATATGCCTTTTAATCCAGACTGGCCATCTCAACGGATTCGACATCCACCGTCTTTGTCAACGGAGCCTATATATATCCTTTGTTGATTTAACAAGGCACGTATCTTGATCTGCATTAAACTGAAAATGTTTTTGACTGTAAATTTGTCGATTTTCACGTTAATTGCAGACATCCTTCTTCCTGGTTCCTAAAACATAGCTTTGATCACAACCTTGGTGCCAACCAATCTCGATCGGATGGAATGCGAATTCCATGAACCTCGCTTTGATACTGGTGTGTTGAATGGATTGCAAGAAGAACCAAGAAAGCAGAAGCAATTAAATCGTAAAATCAATTAATCAAGCATAACAAGAAAGAAGACACGAAATTTAATGTGGTTCGCCAACGTTTTGTTGACTACATCCATAGATACAAAATTGGATTTGATTATTTATAGAAAGTTACAATGATATTGCTACGCCAGCATGGTATCTACAGTCTTGGGACCCAAACCCTAGACGACCCAATAACCCACTATCTGATTTACTAAAACACCCCCGGACGCTGCCTTCCAAGATTCAGACGAATACCAAAAGATATAACCAAATTCAGACTCAGAGCCGACCAGACATAAATAGAACATAATTTAGACGTGATCACCATACTTTGAGTGAGAACATCAGATTTGATGCTCGGATGAGTATTTAGACGCATATTTCAGATAAAGCTACCATCTTTGTATGTAATGTCCCGTTCTCCGATACCGAGTCCTTATCTAGAAAAGAACGTTCGGCGCGTATAACATTAAATAAATCCAATATTATATGCAAGTTTCTACATCATCGTATCAAAATAAAGAATACAGAAGCTAAAAAAGACTCGGGTGAAATCATAAATGCTACTAGAATAGATTAAAACCATGCTAAAGATAGAAATGTTATCTTACAACAAAGATAATTCCAAATCTTACAACAATGATGTTTCAAAAGTAAGGTAAAACATTTGATCTTACAAGTAAGCCTTGAAATAAAAAACAACATAAATCTTGGAAAAGAAAGCAATTTAGTTGATACATCATAGATAATAAAAGAAAAGGAAGTCAAGTAAAGCATGGCATCGTCAATTATCATCCTCAAAGTAGCACCAAGCTCTTGTTCAACCTGTTCGTCTTCTAACCCCAAAAGCAAAAAACAAACATGAAATCAAGGTAAGTACAAAGGTACTTAGTAAAGAGTATAAGATATTGAATAATTAAGATTTACAACGAAAGATACATGTAATTATTATGTTATCTTTGTGAGACCGACTCAAACTCTAGGGTTCACTTCATGCTCATCAACATGTCGTGGGATCCTACTTGTTTCAAGATTAGCATATCTTTGTTACATTTGTATTCAAGGGAACTACGCATGGTGCTACTCACCACAAAGTATCTGGGTGCAACCTATTGGTCGATCACACTAATAACCACATGATAGCCTCGATAGTGTACATCTCTGGTGAAGTCCCTCCATACTTGGGATCTTAGTAACATACTGAGATATTCATTCACGAAGTCCCTCTACTCATGGTTCCCATCAGAGGTCAGCAGAGTTATTAATTTTATCCGACCGCCCACACATCACGATATAGACTTGTGACTTACAAAGAAAAAAAATGATGTTTAGGCTTTTAACTACATACATATGTTACTAATTGTTAACTAGAAACCTAAGTGTTTTCAAAGAAAGGCTCACTTACAACTTCTACTCCCTCACCTAGACCACTAGACGTTGAAATCGTAACACATTACACAGACACTAATGAATACTAATTCATCAAAGCACTGGCCAATCCTGCTCTTCCGACTGTCCTGAACTTCAACCTTTAGGAAGAATACATTTGGTGCCAGAATTAAACGTATCAGAAGCTTAATCATGGCTTGTTCATGTTCATATAATGTTATTAAATAAAAAAGATTCAAAACTAGATTGGGGGCTCAAAACACTCAATATAGAAAAAACAACAGTTTTGCCGCGCTATAGACTTTCAGCGCGTGCTAAAACAGAACAACAAATCAAACAGCTTTCTGGTTTGGTTTTAGCGTGCACTAAACCAATTCATCGGGCACTAAAACGTCACCAGAACCCTGTTAGGTGTAGTGCCCGAAAGACAATTTGTGTAATTGTTTTTTATGACATAATTTATCTCACCTTATTAATTGCTTTGTGCTTGTAAGTAATACACTACTGCAAACCCTAAGTATATCAGTATGTAACCGCTTAACTCAGTGTATGACATGCACGAGAGGATTGAGTTAGTGGTGATATGCTTAAACTGTTAGTCCGTGGTGAACTTAATCAGAGTTTAGGGTCTCTTGATTAAAACACCAATAATGCGCCCAGAACACCTTTGGGTGTGATAGTCTTATCCGGTTGTCGGTAGAGGTACCACGCTGGGCATTTATATATGATGGCATTCATATAGGACTGGACCGATTTAATCTGAATTTCTCGATATAATTCCGTAATCAAGGAATCTTATTAAATCATTAGATGATCATATATGGATCAACCTTAATCCTGAGGTGATCATAGGGTGCTGCTTGTCCCGGGGTAGTGTTTGATGTGCTAGTTACGGTTCACTTAAATATGTGTTCCAAGCCACTTCTCATTGGCACTATCTCCAGATGAGTGAGTAGTTCTGATTTTCATAGACATGGAATCCATTCTTTCCTGCGGGAAGTAGAGAGACAGTCCCCTTATTTGTTAGCCCTAAGAAAGTGATCGATCCCGGGAGTTCACATTTGTCTAATTGATCACTAGTCAGATATGTGAACTAATTGATCATCAGAGGGTTAATGGTAAATAAGGATAAGATATTCTGTGTCGGGTTTACGGAGACTTCCCACTCAGAATGGACAGTCTATGGAGGGTTAATCCGTATGTAGTGATTATATCAATGGACGCTTATTCACTCTATGGGTTGAGTATAAGTATACATCTATAATCGGTAGAGTTCAGTTTCGGGTTTATGGTGGCGTAATCCCGGAATTAATAATTAATGTATTTATTCTGTTCGATGAATAATTAATTATTGGAGCTACTGGTTATAGGTCAATGGTCCCCGATGTGGCTTCTGTAATTCGGACTAATAATCTTGTTATTTGGGCCTCAATGATAATTAATTGGCTGGGCTAATTAATTGATATGCATGGATATTATTTAGTTGGGCTAAATAATATAATACACATAAAAGACATTTTATGTGGGCTTAGTAACCCTACATGTGTGGCGCCAATATATGTCAATTAAATATAGAGAAATTAGTTTTCTTGGATAATTATTTGACATGTGATTTATCATTTATTTGTTAAATGATAATTCAAGGAATATTAGATAATAATATGATTTATCCTAATTTGTTTGGGATAATCATTTTATTTATCTTTTATTTGGAATAAAGGATTAATGTAATAATTACCTCAGCAGCAAGTTGGGCGGCTCACTGGAGAAAATTGACTAGTCAAAATTCCGATCCAACCGTCCATATTGAAGCCCAAGGAGTGAGGAACAGATCTGGAAAGTTTCGTCGCGATCCGAGTTCGTTTGGTTTGCCGATCGTCGAAGATTTTGAACAGCTGCAGATTATGTTAGAAAGTAGTAAACCCTAGTTAGGGTTTGGTTATTTATTTTCTAATAGGTTAGATACGGGGGTGCCAACGGTCCATCTCGGTGTTTATTTTCCGCACTATAATACATGTTTAGATTGTATGAGTAGAACCGGAAAATTGCCATGACATGCATCATATCACGAATTCCACTCCATATGCATACATGTAGAAATTAATTCGAGGAATTAGTTAGGCATGTATAAAACACACAATTAGTTTTAATTAATTATTTGATATTAATTAGAAACTAATTAGGGTAAAAACCGAGAAACATGGGTTTTTTCAATCGTCGAGGTTGGGTGATGGATTCTCGGTGAATCCCACTCTGCGAAAGCATAAGGAGTAAAATCCCGAAACCTCGTGGTTAAGGTGTTGGATTCTTGGTGAATTCCACCTTACCTAGACGAGATTACGTTTTTGTTCCGTAGTGTCTACGTGAAAGTTTGATGTTTAAGGATTGGATAATCACGGGCAAACATGGTTCGAAAGTGGTTTAACCACGGTTGGGTGGTCAACAGTAGCTACGGCTCGATCGACTTCACCCTCCACGTGTGGCGTTTAAACGGGGGTCTAGCAAGGCTGAGCCATCCGAAGAGCCACTACGGCTCAACGGAGCTCCCCTAGTCTTGACCCGTCCGACGGCCACATATGTTCCAACGAATAGGTCGGGTGGGCTAACGTACCCATGTAACCGACAACATTCGGGCCAATGATTTATTGTTCCTTAATGTAACATCAAGTCCAAAAACGTGATCAGTAAACCCACCACTTTTTTTTTAAATATTGAGTGGGAGCGGATAGCGCACAACCGACCCCACGCCTTTTATCATCGCTGACACAAGCAACGTGAGAAAATGGTGACGCCGCGTGCGGCCCGACCGCCTCCCTAAGAAGGCCTTCACCGCTATCAAAATTCAAGGCTTGGTCTCCGAAAGGATAGGATTTTGGGTAATCGTCGGTCACCGACCGACCCTAAGGCGGCACACTCGGGGTCTACCTAAAAATCTGAGACAAGAGGTCACACTCATAAAGGGTATTTTAGGTAGTACCTTGGCTGAAAAAGAAAGGTGATTGACGATCACAAATGAGATGTTCGATTCTCAACTCGATCTTCAATATTAATCAAACCTCTTTGACCTACCCTATGGAGGCACCGAGGCGTTAGATTAAATCCTTGGAACGGTAGGATAGACTACAAGTACTTAGTTTATGTTCCTAAAATTTATTAGTAGTGTATGATTTGGATTTATCTTCCACAATTTTATTTACAACTATTTATATATCTCTCTAGGTGCTAGACTGCTAGTGTAAAATTGATTTGTCTTGTGCTTTTCTAATTTAGAAAATTAGTGAAAATGACATTTGTAGTATCCTACGCTTCACGGATCCGAGACTCGGACTTTTGTTTGATAAAGTCGTTAACCACTAAGAAATGGTGAAAGAGGTATATGTAAAGTGATTTCGGATCACTACGTATTAAAACTATTATAGGCAAATGGTTTCCGTAGTAAGATAAACGACCCTTCAATATCTATTAACTAGTGCATATATCCTAGAGATAAGACCGGATCCGACGACTTTTGTTTGATAAAGGCTAAGGGTGATTCCTATCTCCCAAATGGTTTCCGGGGAACACTATCTCAAAGGAACAATGACTAAGTTTCCTTTCAATCGGAACAATGAGAGGAGGCTAATAGATTTGAAGGGTAACATAGCTTGTTCATCATGACATTCGGGGTCTAGTGAGAGACACAAGCTAGTGGGAGTTTTTGAGTGGTGACATTTTGTCTGATAACTGCTCAAAACACGATTTAGTTTATCGAAAGAATACGAGGAGGAGTCTCTGATTTAGCAGAGAATAGAGTATTCCATGCTCAGAAATAGGCTATCGCATAGTCTTGGGACTGATGCTTGGCCTGCCTCCTAGTGGAATGTTTCTCACTAAGGAAGAAACCATAGACTTGCCCTATATAGTTATTGATGTGCTACAATACACTGCTAAACTCGATTAAGATAATTTGTTGCAAAATAACGGTTAACATTATTATGTAAACCGAGAAGTCTACCTAGAAGATGCTAGTGAATTTATGGATAAGGAGTGAATTTGGTTCACACCACTTCCATAAATGTAGGCATTTAGCACTTAATGCTTGAAGGTAGGACTGGAGATTTTGCGCATACGTTCAGATTGTGACTGTTCGTGAAATATCTTAATGTGTCGAGTGAAGGTTGGTTATAAGATTCTTGAAATCAGAATGTGACGATTGAAATGTCACATGGCTTCTGATAGAATCTATAAGATAACAACCTTAGACCTTGGAGTACGGTTACTCTAGGAAGTTACTATCTGATTTAGTCAGGCCACGTCCAACATCGGTTGTTGGTGATTGCACTGATAAATACTACTAGATCAGAATGTCAATCCACCCAGAATGCAGTGGGAGTATGGTTTAACCATTGACCCATTATGGTTGTGTGGACTTTATAGTCTGCTGGGGAGATTGATAACCTATGGCTATTTGTGGGCTTTATAGGATTCTGATCAGAGAGGTTGGTTTGAAAAACCTTATCCTTGTGAATGGAGTTTTGGTACTCCAGTTCTGTTCAGCCTCTTGTAGAACCACCTGACTGTCTCAGGCTCGGTAGGAGCAATTGGATCTACACAGAAAAGAGTTGAATGAATAGGAAAGTTTAAACTTTCAGCACAAAGCTGAGTGGTATAGGGGTGATTCCCTGACAAGTAGAGAGTTAACCAGACCTTGAACTCTCTCACCACTCAGTCTTGCAAGATTTCGTTAGAAAGCGGAAAAGAGGGGTGATACCCTGAGACTTTCTTGCCAAAAAACGGATTCTGAATTCATTCGGAACAGAAGGGTCTTGGTTAGAACAAACGGCAAGATGACTGCCGGGGCTTATATCCTTTGTGGATTTAAGAGAACCTCTCGGTCATTTAAAGTCACATGTTTTAAAATATGTGGACTTGACCAGAATATTGATAAGTCTTTAGTAGATTGGATATCAATATTAGTAAAGTAGTAGTATTAGTGTTCATGAATGATAACACTGACACGGTTGGAAACAACATGTGTGTGCTATCTGAAGTCAGAAACTGACACGCCAAGATTCTCTAGATGAGAGAATGGACTATATTCTAAGAATCCGATTCGGTCAAATTCACAAGAATGAGTCATTGGCCATCCTACCTATCTTATTGAATAAGACGATCATGCGTATACGTATGCAACATTCATCGAGAGTAGTCCTACCCTACCTCTCAGGAATGATTCTCCAAATCTTTGGATAAAGAGAAAATCGGATAGAGTCTCTCTAGGATAAGGGCAAGTCAGCTTAACACGAGTCAATTGCAATCGAATCTTGGATTTGAGCAATAAGTAGCGGTTTAGTATGTCCTCAAGTATCTTTAGAAAACGAGGAATCATATGCTTGTATATTCAGGTGCAAACTTGAATATGATTGACTACACTGATTCTGACTTGTAGTCAGATTAAGGATGATCATTAAGTTGATCTCGGGCTCAGTGTTTACTCATAGTGCTTAGAATTTCCTTTTGGAGTGCAGGAGTAATTCCGTGTCCGATAAGTCGATATCACTTCATTGTGAAAACAGTGAAGAGATAGCTTAGAAGGATCTTCTCAGTCACTAGAGGTCAAAAGCATATTGAGAGAGAGTACCACCTGATTAGATGGACCGGCGACGTTTCGATCCTAAAGATCGTCTCGAGCCGACAACCTAACTGATCAGTGTACCAAGTCGAGTGCTTGGAGGGTACGGCATTGAGGGATATATCTCATCTACTTTTAGAGCAAGTGGGAGAGTGTTGTGAATAAGATGAGAAGGGTGTGCTCTAAAAACAATCGTTGCTTGTCATTTCGTGCAAGTGGGAGATTGTTAGGTGTAGTGCCCGAAAGACAATTTGTGTAATTGTTTTTGATGACAGAATTTATCTCACCTTATTAATTGCTTTTTGCTTGTAAGTAATACACTACTGCAAACCCTACGTATATCAGTATGTAACCGCTTAACTCAGTGTATGGCATGCACGAGAGGATTGAGTTAGTGGTGATATGCTTAAACTGTTAGTCCGCGGTGAACTTAATCAGAGTTTAGGGTCTCTTGATTAAAACACCAATAATGCGCCCAGAACACCTTTGGGTGTGATAGTCTTATCCGGGTTGTCGGTAGAGGGTACCTACGTGGAGCATTTATATATGATGGCATTCATATAGGACTGGACCGATTTAATCTGAATTTCTCGATATAATTCCGTAATCAAGGAATCTTATTAAATCATTAGATGATCATATATGGATCAACCTTAATCCTGAGGTGATCACAGGGTGCTGCTTGTCCCGGGGTAGTGTTTGATGTGTTAGTTACGGTTCACTTAAATATGTATTCCAAGCAACTTCTCATTGACACTATCTCCAGATGAGTGAGTAGTTCTGATTTTCACAGACATGGAATCCATTCCTTCCTGTGGGAAGTAGAGAGACAGTCCCGTTATTTGTTAGCCCTAAGAAAGTGATCGATCCCGGGAGTTCACATTTGTCTAATTGATCACTAGTCAGATATGTGAACTAATTGATCATCAGAGGGTTAATGGTAAATAAGGATAAGATATTCTGTGTCGGGTTTACGGAGACTTCCCACTCAGAATGGACAGTCTATGGAGGGTTAATCCATATGTAGTGATTATATCAATGGACGCTTATTCACTCTATGGGTTGAGTATAAGTATACATCTATAATCGGTAGAGTTCGGGCCGGGTTTATGGTATGTAATCCCGGAATTAATAATTAATGTATTTATTCTGTTCGATGAATAATTAATTATTGGAGCTACTGGTTATAGGTCCGTGGTCCCCGATGTGGCTTCTGTAATTCGGACTAATAATCTTGTTATTTGGGCCTCAATGATAATTAATTGGCTGGGCTAATTAATTGATATGCATGGATATTATTTAGTTGGGCTAAATAATATAATACACATAAAAGACATTTTATGTGGGCTTAGTAACCCTACATGTGTGGCGTTCTTGGATAATTATTTGACATGTGATTTATCATTTATTTGTTAAATGATAATTCAAGGAATATTAGATAATAATATGATTTATCCTAATTTGTTTGGGATAATCATTTTATTTATCTTTTATTTGGAATAAAGGATTAATGTAATAATTATCTCTTAATATTTAATCCTTGGAGGACAAGGATTACTCTCCTATATAAAGAGAGTTCTCCCAAGCCTTTTGGATTGAAAAATTTCGACCACTATAGCAAAAAGGAGAGAAATAATTAGTTTTCTTGTCTTGGGTTTTAGAAGAAGAAAAACTTAAGTTTTTCTTGGTATTGCATATTGAGGAGGTTCATGTATCAAGAAGGGTGTCCACCAACCGCCATTTGGAGAACACATCGGAAGATCTTGGTTCTCTTCCTACTATTGGTAACATGATCTTAACCCCCTTGTAGTAGTTTAAGTCTTTTAATTATGTATTGTGATATATAAGTCGTGATCCATCCGCTGCGCGTAGATCTAACTCGTTTAGATCTAAGAACCTGCATCCTTCAAACCCTGCTTACATCTGCATTGTAATTTGGAGCGCGCTATGCCCTCTTTTGTCCGGTCCATTCTGCTTACGTTTTAGCGCGTGCTAAATGCCTCTGGTGCACTCTAAAAGGGTCATTTTTACCAAAACATGCCATTTTCAACACATTAAGAAGTCAATCTGATTCCAAACATTTTGACAGCATGAAATACATGCAAACAACAAAAAAAACAATTTCTGAACATGTTATAACATATCACATCACAACAACACTTAAGCATGAGTTTTAACCACAATTCAACACCACAACTCAATCCTAACATGATAAAACCATAACTAATCAATAAGAAATGTCTCTTACTTGTTTGCTAAGAAAATCCAAGAAAAACTTCTAAGAAAACTGCCGTACTTCTGAACTTCCCCAAGGAAACCTATTTGATCAACGATTTGACTAGAATTACTTGTGATCAACAACTTCTGAACCATTAGAACTATGAAATTAACCTCTTAACAAGTAGAACTTGATCAATAACCAAAACTACGGCTTTTTATTACCTTTTCAAAGTTCCACCTTTTTAGTATCAACTTGTATCCCTTCCCCCTTTGATTCCGAATCTCTAATTGTTTCTAAAAACGATGAGAGCCTTGTGAGAATGTGGAAGAATTCTCACTTGTCTTTTCTGTTTCTTTTTCTCTGATAACGAAAGTTTGAACATTGAAGGAGCACCACTACCGACAAACTCCCTTTGTGATCAGGTGCTATGAAAATTAAGATGCAGTAAATAAATGCGTAAAGTAAGTAAATAAGTGAGACAAAAATTATAGAGGTTCCAGGTGGTGTAATCCTGTCTGTCTTCTCTTCCCCTGTGATGTAAGAGGCCAAATTCACAATGTTCTTGAGATTTACAGTTACAAGACACAAAGTAAATTTAAACACTGATTGTCATTCACTAATCCCTAGCTTCACCATCTTCCAGCTTTAGTCTTCAACGGGTCGAATTGCTGTATGAACTAAACATGCTACACTGGTCCTTGAAGGGTAGTATTGCCTCTACACCAGCTACACAAACACAGTCTTCCTGACTGCACTCAACTGTCCTTCACACCTTCTTGGTGTTTCACAGTCTAAACCTTTGATGAATACTTATGAACACTTTGAAGATTTCTTGATCTTTCAATATAGAAATTAGCAGTAGTTCTTTTGATTCACTTTCTCCCTTACTTGAATATTTCTTGATAAATTTAACCTTAAAACCTCACACTTCGTCTTGAGGTAGAAGTGTCCTATTTATATGTGTTTCTCCAACGGTAAGATGAATCTGAACGTTTGAATTTGAATCCCTATATCCGTTGGTGGTCCTACTGATTCTGTTGAATGTCAGCGTCCTTTCTGACATTTCTGTGCAACCATTAAATTTGCTTACTTTATAACGGTCAGATTCTCCTTCAGTTTTTTCTTGACCTTAGCATGAAAACTTGCCTTATAAGATTTAGACAGTTTTCAACTTAATAGCATTAACTGAGTTTTTACTCTTCTTTAAAAAGCCAGTACTCTATTCTTCATATGATTATAATTGACTTAATCAGAGTACACCATAATTCACAAATCAGCTAAGATATCATTGTCCTTATATATCTTAGGTAACATACAAGATCCATAAGTCAGTGCAGGCCATCACAGACTTTCCTAAATTCTAACTTTACAGTCTTGGCTTTATCCTTCATAACTGAGTTTCCCTCAGTTCTTCAATCTTCTATAACTGAGTCTGTGTCCCTCAATCTTCAGTTTTAGATATGTCAACTGAGTCTGTGTCCCTCAGCAAACTTACCTTCTTCACTTTCTGTAGCTGTGCTCTGAATCAACTTTCCAATCTGATTTTCTTTGGTTGTAAACTTAGTTTTATTAAAGTCATCAAGTCAATTTATCGTTTTCTCAGTTCTGATCCTAGAACTATTGTAGTGCTTGTCTGATTTACCTATAAAAATATCAGACTCTAATAAATCCAATACATTGATTTCTAGAGACATCTTTTTGCTTTGCACTATAACGGCTAGTTGTGACACTTCATCAATGGGGTTAAAAACAATAATTAAATAACTGATGAATCATCATCGAAAAATAAATTTTATTTCCAACAATTTCCCTCTTTTGATGATGTCAATACCCTCCTTAAAAGCAATGCAAAAAGATATGGACAAAATAAAATAATGAACACAAAGAACTGAGAAACTGAGATGCTATTGATGAACTGAGTTACAAAGTATTAGAATACAAATACATGAAAAGAAACTAAGTTCAAGCTTCTTTTCCTATCCCTTCGTTAGCTCCACCTGTCTTGTTATCATAGATTTCAGCAATTTCTCTCATACAAGCATTCGTTGTCGTGCTCTCGATTCCATGGATATACGTTCCATGAATCTGTCATGCTATGTTTGCTTAAAAATTTACTCTTGAACAATACTGAAAATACGAATACAATTCTCCTTAATCTTTCACTTGTGGCTGTTTTTAGTATGTCTTGAACGAACTCAGGTTCAGTCTTTTCAACTTTTTCTGAAGCCTTATCTAGAGTACCATGTCTCTCCCATTTACTCAGTTTGTGCCAATAGTGCACAAGAATCTTTTGCATGCTTAGAAAAGTTCCTAAGGCTAGTTCCCTTGATTCACCTTCCTGTGTGGGTAGCTCTCTGAAAACATTATGCAGCTGTGAATCTCTTCAGACCAAGTCTTGTCTCAGTTGGTTCTGAGAACTTTGCAATCAGCTCCATCTCTTCATCAGTCATGTCTGCTCTGGCTTTCTTCAGTTCGACCAGTTTCTCATCAATGCTTTCAAGAACATTTGGCATATCAAATGCATTGACTTTTAATAGGTCCAGACTTTCTCCCTTATTGACATCATCTTTATTGATCAAGATCCTGATGTAAGAATTCAGGTGCTGCTAATTTGATGCCAATATAGTCTATGCAACAACTGAGTCTTTCATTCCATTCTCCAGCAGAATCAATCTGTCAACCACATTGTTAAGAATGCCTTCCAATCTTCCTTGTGTCTCAGTTTTCCTTGCATCAGTTTCAATGGTAGTTTTGCGAATTTCAATCAAAGTGTTATGGCAGTCATCTTTGACACTGTTCAATCAATTTTCCATGTTGAGTCTTTCATGTTTTTTTTCCTCCATGGACTTTAACACTTTTCCAAAAATACTTAGATCATCTTTTTGAATTTTCACAAGCTCATTAAAATAGAATTTGATGGCCTCAGCTTGTGTTGGCACTTCATTTTTAGTTTCAGCTTTCTTTTCTTCAGTTTTATCCCTTTCATCTCCAGGTACTTTCTCAGCTTCAATCTGAGACTTGCTTGCAACAATCTCAGCTGTTTTTATCTCTTTTAGAGGAGTAGAAGTAATTTGATTCAGCTTTTCTTTGAAATCCGCAGTTTCTCTTACTGGTGACTTATAATCATTTTCTTCTTTAGCAATGTCAACTTTTGCTTGGTCAGCTTCAGTTTTTGCTATTTCAAGCACATCTCTGTCATTTGGAGACTGATATCCTTCTTTCTCTTCATTTTCTGATTCAGACTGAGTCTCAGAGTCCGAATCACTACTTCCTTCAGTGCTATCTTCATCAGAATCTTCAGCAGCATCTTTTGCCGTTTCCTTTTCTTGGAGTGAGGCGAGAATCCCTTTTTGTAAATTAGGATCTCCCTATGAATCATCATCATTGTCATTATCATCCTTCCTAGACATAGAAATTTCCTTTCCAGCATGCTTCTTCCAGTAACTGTTCCTGATCAATGAGTAAAACATGCATAGAAAATCTTCAGAACTGAATAGGTGGGATAGATGAGTGATATCAAACAGACTGAACACCCATTTCTCTTCAGTTTCCATCAGCATTTGTTGTTCTCTATGATTTTCGAATGAGCTGAAGTTCCAGTATTGATAAGCATCAAGTCTTCTACAATCATCTTCAATCAGTTTCCCAATATCGACAGATGGTTCAGGCTGGGTTGTGATTTCTTCAGTTACTCTGGGAATTTCTGGATTGAACTCTACTAGAGTCTCAATTCTCTCAACTTCAGTTTTCCCTTATTCAGTTTTGATGGGTTCCTATTCAGCAACAATTGGGATGACGGATGATTCAAATTGGGACAAATAACTTGCTCGGGGCCAGTTTCTCTTCAAAGAACAACTTCTTTTCCGATAATGGTTCGATTTGAAAGAATAGGCTCAACTACAGCCATAAGTTCAGCTGTTTGATCTGGATTTTCTCTTAATTCAGTTGCCCGCTGCTCACTTGGTTCAGCAACCGATTCCTTGACAGGTTCAATCTCCAGTTCAGAAATTGGCTCCTTCCCTTTTTCACTATCATCAGCTTTCTTCTCAACTTTTTCTTCGTTAACAAGTTTGTCCAGAGTGATGGCTTGTACTGGTGCAGATTCAACTTCACCAACTTCTTTTTCTTGCGACTGAGATGCCTCTAATTATCTGATTGATTCCTTATACTCAAGCCTAGACGCTGATTTTTGTGGTGTAGATTTAGACTTAGCAATTAAATTGAGCATGGTTTAGATTTCTAATCCAATCAGTTTCTTCATCATCGATTTTAGTTCTCAGGGCTTGTTCCTCCTGAGTGTCAGCTTCTGGCAGTGCTGGAACTATCATTTATTCAACAACAGCTTCAACAGGTGGTTTTCTCATCGATGACTGGTTTTGTGGGAGTTTCCTAAGTTCTGGGTTTCTTAGCTAGATTTTTGGCAACTAAGGTAGCATATTTTGCTGGTGAAGGCTCCATGATCTTCTTAGCAATTACCACAGCGTTGGCCTTTTCAGATTCTTCCAGTTTTCTCTTTTTGTCCCTTAACTCGTCCACTTGTTCAAAGAATTCAACACTTTTTTGAGGCTTCTTTGATCTTTTGCTTTTCTTTAGGTTCAGCCTCAGAACCTTCAACTTTCCTCTTCCCATATTTTTCTTCTTTACCTGCAATTTTGCCATCTATAATTGCAGTTTCCTTTCTCTGTGCAATGCCGATGTTTTGAGTGGGTTTTAAGAGGTCTTTTCATAAGTCACATCTGTCGTTGAGATTGCGAAAAAGATGGTGAGTGGAGAGGATGGACGGTCAAGATCAATGTAGGTCACAACTTTTCTGTCATCCATAGCTTGTATCATTGAATGCAGTAGATACGGTGTATCTCCAACTGTAATTGTCCAACTTGATCTTCTCCAAAACTTGAAACAATTGCCTTTTTGGTCAATTCCAAAACTCAGTTGAGAATATGACTAAGTTTTAATAATCACAGGTTCTCAGTCTTCTTAGCTTTTGATTTTCTCCTGCAAAACAAATTGAGAGATTTTTGCTATCCATATCTGTTTGTGTCCTTCTTGATTAGTTTTTGAATTTCTGTAATTCTTAGATGACTTGTTAATCTTAGGCTTATACCTTTCTTGACATTTTGACTGAGTAAAGTCAGTTTTCACAAACTTTTGCTGTTTTGGTCTAACAGACTTTTGTTCATCCATTTTGTGAAACTGATATGATCTTTTAGTGATCATAGGTTCATTCCAGTCTTCATCAGTAGGAAAGAGTCTTCCTTTCCCCTGAATGTGTTATTCCATGAATGATAATCATTCATTGATGAATACGACATGAACGTTCTTTTAACTGATTTCTGATCAGTTGGGCCCTTTTCAGCCTTCTGATTCTTCCTGTAGAATCTTTCAATTTGCGGTTTGCCACTGACTGATTTTACAAATTTGTCAGTTTTAAATTGAGGCTGTGCTGAGTTTTTGTCAGTTCTAACAGTTTTATCATTTTTTTGAGTTCCTGACTTTTGTGCAGTTTCGAACATAGGTTCAACTGAACTAGGTCTGAACTTAGAATTCTATTGATTGTCAAACCCTAAACCTGTTCTATCTCCAAATGGTTTTCCTGGTTTGAACTGAACGTTGGGAATTGGATCAACTAATGACTTTGTGATGTTTATTACCTCTGTTAGTTCATCAGTTGAGCAATTTTCCTTGGTTCCACTGTTAGCCTTGATAAGGTTAATCTCAACACTCAATCTTAGAATTTCAGCTTTCAACAATTCTTTTTCCTTTTTGACATTCTCATAATTTTTTGAATTTCCTATATTTCCTTTATGAGTATGTCCAAGTTTTCATTGAAATCTTCATTTATATGATTGTTCATGGCACTGTGAGTGTTGGATGTGGAAGGATTTAGCTCATGATGTGTGTCGATAAATTCTCAGTTATAGCTTCTTCATATTCCATTATCTGCTTGTCATTATTTGATCCAACAGTGTGGCTCATCAGATTAGTTCCAAAAAGTAATATTTCTTCATCACTTTATGAAGGATGTAGGATCTTAGATCTAAACGAGTTAGATCTACGCGCAGCAGATTGATCACGACTTATACAACACAATACATAATTAAAGGACTTAAACTACTACAAGGGGGTTAAGATCATGTTACCAATATCGGGAAGAGACGTCTTGATCTTAGGATGAGAAGCTTTGATCTTCCAATGTGTTCTCCAAACGGTGGTTGGTGGACACCCTTCTTGATATGAGAACATCCTTGATATGCTTCCAAGAAAAACTCCATGTTTTTCTCCAACCGGGTGGAGCTAAGGATCGACCTCCTTAGCCTTTTTTCTCTATAAATTCGTGGCCCCCTCTTCCCCTAGGGCTCAGGGAGAACTCTCTTTTTATAAACAAAATCCAAGAGAGAAAACCTATACCCAATCGGTTTAACAAAATAAAAGAGATAATTCTAATTATTATTATTCAATAAAAATAAGAGATAATTACAATCTTATAATAAGAAAATATAATTACCCTTATAGTTAAGAGATAAATAATAAATAAATTATTTTCTTTTATTTATCCAATTAATTATTTAACAAATAAATAACTAATTACACAATATGTCATTATCCAAGAAAATTAATTTCTTGGAAAATCCAAGACATATTGGCGCCACACTAAGCCACTGTGCCCACGAAAAATGTCTTTTCATGTATTATATTATTTAAATTTAACTAAATAATATCCATGCATATCAATTAATTAGCCCACCAATTAATTATCACGATGCCCAAATAACAAGATTATTAGTCCGAATTACGTAAGCCACATCGGGGACCATGGACTATAACCGTAGCTTCAATAATTAATTATTCATCAAACAAAATATAATTATTAATTCCGGGATTACGCCACCATAAACCCGCTGAACTCTACCAATTATAGATGTATACTTATACTCAACCCATGTAGTGAATAAGCGTCCCATTGATATAATCACTACATATGGATTAACCCTCCATAGATCGTCCCATTCTCGAGTGGGAAGTCTCCGTGAACCCGACTCGAGAATATCTTATCCTTATTTACCATTAACCCCGATGATGAATTAGTATGCATATCGACTAGTAGCTAATTAGTCAAATGCTAAACTCCCAGATCGATCACTTTCTTAGGGCTAACAAATAAGGGATCTGTCTCTCTACTTCCCATGGAAGGAATGGATTCCATGTCTGTGAAAATCGAACTACTCACTCATCGGAGATAGTGCCAATGAGAAGTGGCTTGGAACACATATCTAAGTGAACCTTAACTAACACATCAAACACTACCCCGAGACAAGCAAAGACCCTGATCACCTCAGATTAAGGTTGATCCATTTATGATCATCTAATGATTTAATAAGATTCCTCGATTACGGAATTATATCGAGAAATTCAGATTAAATCGGTCCAAATCCTATATGAATGCCATCATATATAAATGCCCCACGTAGGTACCCTCTACCGACAAATCCAGATAAGACTATCACACCCTAAGGTGTTAAGGCGCATTATTGGTGTTTTAATCAAGAGACCCTAAACTCGATTAAGTTCACCACGGACTAACAGTTTAAGTATATCACCACTAACTCAATCCTCACGTGTAATCCATACACTGAGTTAAGTGGTTACATACAGATATACTTTGGGTTTGCAGCAGTGTATTACTTTAAAAGCATAAAGCAAGTAATAATGTGAGATAAATTCTGTCATCCAATATAAAAAACTATTACACAAATTGTCTTTCGGGCACTACACCTAACAATCTCCCACTTGCACGAAATGACAAGTAACGATTGTTTTTAGAGCACACCCTTTCTCATCTTATTCACAACACTCTCCCACTTGCTCTAAAAGCAGATGAGACATATCCATCAATGTCGTACCCTCCAAGCACTCGACTTGGTACACTGATTAGTTAGGTTGTCGACTCGAGACGATCTTTAGGATTGAAACGTTGCCGGTCCTTCCAACCAGGCGGTACTCTCTCTCAATATGCTTTTGACTTCTTGTGACTGAGAAGATCCTTCTAAGCTATCTCTTCACTATTTTCACAATGAAGTGATATCGGCTTATCAGACCTAGAATTACTCCCAGACCAAAAAGGAAATTCTAAGCACTATGAGTAAACACTGAGCCCGAGATCAACTTAATGATCATCCTTAATCTGACTACAAGTCAGAATCAGTGTAGTCAACCATATTCAAGTTTGCACCTGAATATACAAGCATATGATTCCTCGTTCTCTAAAGATACTTGAGGACGTACTAAACCGCTACTTATTGCTCAAATCCAACATTCGATTGCAATTGACTCATTTTAAGCTGACTTGCCCTTATCCCAGAGAGACTCTATCCCATTTTCTCTTTATCTAAAGATTTAGAGAATCATTCCTGAGAGGTAGGCTAGGACACTCTCGTTGAATGTTGCATCCGTATATACAAGATCATATTA
This sequence comes from Gentiana macrophylla, assembly GCA_026214975.1. Taxonomy (NCBI): domain Eukaryota; kingdom Viridiplantae; phylum Streptophyta; class Magnoliopsida; order Gentianales; family Gentianaceae; genus Gentiana; species Gentiana macrophylla. The sequence continues at coordinate 60,886,471 of CM047805.1, forward strand.
TTCAATAAGATAGGTGGGATAGCCAATGACTCATTCTCATGAATATGACCGAGTCAAATTCTTAGAATATAGTCCAATTCTCTCATCCAGAGAATCTAGGCGTGTCAGTTTCCGACTTCAGATAGCACACACATGTTGTTTCCAACCGTTTCAGTGTTATCATTCATGAACACCAATACTACTACTTTTCCAATATTGATATCCAGTCTAACGAAAGACTTATCAATATTCTAGTCAAGTCCACATATTTTAAAACATGTGACTTTAAATGACCGAGAGGTTCTCTTAAATCCACAAAGGATATAAGCCCCGGCAGTCATCTTGCTGTTTGTTCTAACCAAGACCCTTCTGTTCCGACTGAATTTAGAATCCGTTTTTGGCAAGAATGTCTCAGGGTATCACCCCTATTTTCCGCTTTCCAACGAAATCTTGCAAGAATGAGTGGCAAGAGAGTTCAAGGTCTGGTTAACTCTCTACTTGTCAGGGAATCACCCATCTTCCACTCAGATTTGCACTGAAAGTTTAAACTTTCCTATTCATTCAACTCTTTTCCGCGTAGATCCAATTACTCCCACTGGGCCTGAGACACTCAGGTGGTTCTACAAGAGGCTGAACAGAACTGGAGTACCAAAACTCCATTCACAGGGTAAAGGCTTTCAAACCAACCTCTATGATCAGAATCCTATACAGTCCACCAAGAGCCATAGGTTATCAATCACCCCAGCAGACTTTAAAGTCCACAAAACCATAATGGGTCAACGGTTAAACCATACTCCCACTGCGTTTTAGGTGGATTGACGTTCTGATCTAGTAGTATTTATCAGTGTAGTCACCAACATCCGATGTTGGACGTGGCCTGACTAAATCAAATAGTAACTTCCTAGAGTAACCGTACTCCAAGGTCTAAGGTTGTTATCTATGTATTCTTTCAGAAAGGGTGTGGCAGTCCAACCGTCACTTTCTAAACTAAAGAATCTCATAACCAACCTTCACTCGTCACATTAAGATATTTCATGAATAGTTATATTATGTGCGTGTGTGCAAAATCTACAGTCCTACCTTCAAGCACTAAGTGCTAAATGCCTACATTTACGGAAGTGGTGTGAACCGAATTCACTCCATATCCATAAATTCACGAGCATCTTCTAGGTAGACTTCTCGGTTTACATAATAATGTTAACCGTTATTTTGCAACAATATCTTAATCGAGTTAAGCAGTGCATTGTAGCACATAAATAACTATGCAAGGCGAGGCTACGGTTTCTTCCTTAGTGAAAATCACTCCACTTGAAGACAGGCCGAGCATCAGTCCAAAGACTATGCGATAGCCTATTTTTGAGTATGGAATACTCTATGCTCTGCTAAAATCAGAGACTCCTCCTCGTATTTTTCCGATAAACTAACCAGCGTTTTGAGTAGTTATCAGACAAAATTTCACCATTCAAAATCTCCCACTAGCTTGTATCTCTCACTAGACCCCGAAGGTCACTGTGAACAAGCTATGTTACCTCTTCAAATCTATTACCCTCTCCCGATTGAAAGGAAACTTAGTCATTGTTCCTTTGAGATAGTGTTCCTAGACTGGGAGATAGGAATCACCCTTAGCCAGTCGTCAGGTCTTTTCTCTAGGATATATGCTCTAATTAATAGATATTGAAGGGTCGTTTATCTTAATACGGAAACCTTTTACCTTTAATAGTTTTAGATGTGTTACACATACCTATTCAGCTTTTCTTAGTGTTTTCTGTCTTTATCAAACAAAAGTCCGAGTCTCAGATTCATACTACAAATGTCATTTTCACTTTGTTTAAGGCAACTGTAGTATTGAGATGAAAGTGAATCCATTTGTTTCAACGAATCTGTAAACAGAAAAATAAATTTTTCTATGATATTCAAGGATAGAATCCGAAATTCATTTCCTTATATCACTCCCACTATTCTATCTGAAATTACTGCCCATTGTTTCTCTATTAATCGTTAATGCAAAGCTCTCTTGTTCTTCCAAATAACTTAGCTCCCGAGTCGAGTTACTCGGTTAAGAAAGTTGCTAAGGATTCATGGCTTAGTGATCCGAAATCACTTTCCTTATCCTATACTTTCTTTATTTAATGTTTCGGTTTAGCCTCAAAACTTCAGTTAAGATGATTAACACTTATAGACATTCTTTCCCATTCTTAACTTTCCTTAAAAAAGAAATAGTCTTGAACAAGCAGTTCGTTTGAGTAGACACTACTCGTGAACTGTGGGATGTCTAATGAAAGCGTTACCCAGTGGGACTAATTTTCTAATAAATTAGAAAAACATAAGATAAAAGCTCCCACTAGTTTATCGGTTCCAAATACCGTCTAACTAGCGACACTTTAATTGATTATTCTCCAATTTTTCTATTAGAAAATTTCTCGTGTAGACACTACACAATTAAAATTCACTAGAAGAATTTTATCGTCCCAATCATCTTTCAAACTAACTATGGTTGTCTCTCGTTCAACACGAGTGACAGCAGTGACATACTTATTTACGTCACTTAAGTCTTGAAGGCTCAAGAGAAATATCTCTTCCGAAAAATTAATCGCATGTTAGATCAATAAGTACAACGTTCTAGTTACTTACCACTTTTTAACGAAGTCATTACTAGTCAATTTTACACTAGTAGTCTAGCACCCTAGAGAGATATATAAATAGTTGTAAATAAAATTGACAGAAAATAAATCCAAATCATACACTACTAATAAATTTTAGGAACATAAACTAAGTACTTGTAGTCTATCCTACCATTCCAAGGATTTAATCTATCGCCTCAGTGCCGCCTTAGGGTAGGTCAAAGAGGTTTCGATTAATATTGAAAATCAGATTGAGAATCGAACATCTCATTTCTGATCGTCAATCACCTTTCCTTTTCAGCCAAGGTACTACCAAAAATACCCTTTATGAGTGTGACCCATCTGTCTCGATTTTTAGGTAGACCCCGAGTGTGCCGCCTTAGGGTCGGTCAGTGACCCGACGAGTACCCAAAATCCTATCCTTTCGGAGACCAAGCCTTGAATTTTGATAGCGGTGAAGGCCTTCCTTAGGGGGCCGAAATCAAAGCCGGCACGAGGCGTCACCATTCTATCACGTTGCTTGCGTCAACAATAGAGGCCATGGGGTCGGCTGTCACCTCTCCCGCTCCCACTCAATATTTTGAAAAAAAAAGTGGTGGGTTTACTGATCACGTTTTTGGACTTGATGTTACATTAAGGAACAATAAATCATAGGCCCGAATGTTGTCGGTTACGTGGGCTAGCCCACCCGACCTATTCGTTGGAACATATGTGGCCGTTGGACGGGTCAAGACCAGGGGAGCTCCGTTGAGCCGTAGTGGCTCTTCGGATGGCTCAGCCTTGCCGGACCCCCGTGCAAACGCCACACGTGGAGGGTGTTGACCACCCAACCGTGGTTAAACCACTTTCGAACAATGTTTGCCCGTGATTATCCAATCCTTAAACATCAAACTTTCACGTAGACACTACGGAACAAAAACGTAATCTCGTCTAGGTAAGGTGGAATTCACCGAGAATCCAACACCTTAACCATGAGGTTTCGGGATTTTACTCCGTATGCTTTCGCAGAGTGGGATTCACCGAGAATCCATCACCCAACCTTGACGATTGAAAAAACCCGTGTTCCTCGGTTTTTACCCTAATTAGTTTCTAATTAATATCAAACAATTAATTAAAACTAATTGCGTATTTTATACATGCCTAACTAATTCCTCGAATTAATTTCTACATGTATGCATATGGAGTGGAATTCATGATATGATGCATGTCATGGCAATTTTCCGGTTCTACACATACAATCTAAACATGTATTCTAGTGCGGAAAATAAACGCCGAGATGGACCGTTGGCACCCCCGTATCTAACCTATTAGAAAAAAAAAAAACCAAACCCTAACTAGGGTTTACTACTTTCTAACATAATCTGCAGCTGCTCAAAATCTGCGACGATCGGCAAACCAAAAGAACTCGGATCGCGACGAAACTTTCCAGATCTATTCTCACTCCTTGGGCTCCAATATGGACGGTTGGATCGGAGTTTTGACTTGTCAATTTTCTCCAGTGAGCCGCCCAACTTGCTGCTGGATCTGACTTTTACAGCAGCGCCTCAAAGACTTCCCGAGGCCGATCGGGAATCGATATGAATCCTGATCGAGCTGAAATTTTTATGCCACGTCAAAAGCTCCTTATTTATCGATTTGACCAGTTGGATTTGCGTTTCAACGGTCCAAACTCTCCCAGAAATTCGAGGAAGTCACATGTAGGGTTTCTGTGAATCCTGCGTTTTTCTGTTACAGCAGCTTCTTTGCAGCAATGAACGGATATCAAAACGGATTCCGATCGACTCCAAATTTTGTGGAATTGTTCATCATCTTCCAGTCTTGATTCTGACCGGAGGGATCGTCGTTTCAACGGCTCGATCAACAAGAAAAACGAAATAACTAAACAGATCTATTTTCTGGAAATTAATATTGTAATAAAAATAAATTACATAATTTCCTATACTCATATGAATGAATTTTCATCGTTTATATTGGTTTACAATAGATCTAATGGGTAAACAGTGCCAACCCCCAATCCATCTCTTCAACCATAGCAATTAATCATTATCAATGCGTAAAACAATAATAAAATTTACCTACATGCAATTCCACTCCTTTAAATCGTTTAATTATGATTATGACTATATAAATCGTGGAACCTTGCTCCGATACCACATGAAGGATGTAGGATCTTAGATCTAAACGAGTTAGATCTACGCGCAGCGGATTGATCACGACTTATACAACACAATACATAATTAAAGGACTTACACTACTACAAGGGGGTTAAGATCATGTTACCAATATCGGGAAGAGACGTCTTGATCTTAGGATGAGAAGCTTTGATCTTCCAATGTGTTCTCCAAACGGTGGTTGGTGGACACCCTTCTTGATATGAGAACATCCTTGATATGCTTCCAAGAAAAACTCCATGTTTTTCTCCAACCGGGTGGAGCTAAGGATCGACCTCCTTAGCCTTTTTTCTCTATAAATTTCGTGGCCCCTCTTCCCTGAGCACTCAGGAGAACTCTCTTTTATAAGCAAAATCCGAGAGAGAAAACCTATACCCAATCGGTTTAACAAAATAAAAGAGATAATTCTAATTATTATTATTCAATAAAAATAAGAGATAATTACAATCTTATAATAAGAAAATATAATTACCCTTATAGTTAAGAGATAAATAATAAATAAATTATTTTCTTTTATTTATCCAATTAATTATTTAACAAATAAATAACTAATTACACAATATGTCATTATCCAAGAAAACTAATTTCTTGGAAAATCCAAGAAATATTGGCGCCACACTAAGCTCACTGCGCCCACGAAAATGCCTTTTCATGTATTATATTATTTAAATTTCAACTAAATAATATCCATGCATATCAATTAATTAGCCCACCAATTAATTATCAACGATGCCCAAATAACAAGATTATTAGTCCGAATTACAGAAGCCACATCGGGGACCATGGACCTATAACCAGTAGCTCCAATAATTAATTATTCATCAAACAAAATAAAATTATTAATTCCGGGATTACGCCACTATAAACCCGAAACTGAACTCTACCAATTATAGATGTATACTTATACTCAACCCATAGAGTGAATAACCGTCCATTGATATAATCACTACATACGGATTAACCCTCCATAGACTGTCCATTCTGAGTGGGAAGTCTCCGTGAACCCGACTCAGAATATCTTATCCTTATTTACCATTAACCCCATGATGATCAATTAGTATGCATATCTGACTAGTAGCTAATTAGTCAAATGCGAAACTCCCAGGATCGATCACTTTCTTAGGGTTAACAAATAAGGGGATCGTCTCTCTCTACTTCCCGCAGGAAGGAATGGATTCCATGTCTGTGAAAATCGTAACTACTCACTCATCGAGAGATAGTGCCAATGAGAAGTGGCTTGGAACACATATCTAAGTGAACCGTAACTAACACAAAGAAACACTACCCGAGACAAGCGGACTCCAGTGATCACCTCAGATTAAGGTTGATCCATTTATGATCATCTAATGATTTAATAAGATTCCTCGATTACGGAATTATATCGAGAAATCCAGATTAAATCGGTCCAAATTCTATATGAATGCCATCATATATAAATGCCCCACGTAGGTACCCTCTACCGACAAACGGATAAGACTATCACACCCTAAGGTGTTCTGGGCGCATTATTGGTGTTTTAATCAAGAGACCCTAAACTCTAATTAAGTTCACCACGGACTAACAGTTTAAGTATATCACCACTAACTCAATCCTCACGTGTAATCCATACACTGAGTTAAGTGGTTACATACAGATATACTTAGGGTTTGCAGCAGTGTATTACTTTAAAAGCATAAAGCAAGTAATAATGTGAGATAAATTATGTCATCCAATATAAAAAACAATTACACAAATTGTCTTTCGGGCACTACACCTAACACTTTAACCATGATCATTTCCTCCAAAGCTTGTGGGTAGTATTTCAGCATTATATTCATCAAATCTAAAAAATGAACAACTAAGAATATTTCTAAAATGATTATGTGATTCCATGATGTGATAATTGATAACTCAGTTGGAAGCAATTTATGCCTAGAGATTCGAAGCAGTAGTAACTTTGAATCACCTCCAAAAGGAAGAACTACTCCGATACCAATTGTTGGTATCTGAAATAACTGAAGCACAGTTACCTCGAGCAAATAAACTGATATGGAGATTCAGCTATAGATCTCTTCAAAACAGAAGCACTGCTCCGATACCAATTGTTGGTCCTTTGGAAAGGCTAACACAAGTTGGGGGGTGAATAAACTTGTCCCCAAAAACCAATTGAAAACTGAATCTTGAACTAATTGAGTTCAGCTTTAAACTTGTGTGGAGTTAAGATAACTTAGCTGAGTATAAGTCAATACTGACTTATCCTTAACTGGGTTAACCGGCGGCGGATTAAATTAAGCCTTTATGAAAAACTTGAGTTTATCAGTTTGTCTAGATTAAATACAGTGTTGTGCTAACTCAGTTTCTAATGTTTGCTGAGTCTGTGATCATGTTCTATGAAAATTAAGATGCAATAAATGAATTCGTAAAGTAAGTGAATAAGTGAGAAAAAAATTGTAGAGGTTCCAAGTGGTGTAATCCTATCAGTCCTCTCTTCCTCTGTGATGTAGGAGGCCACATTCACTATGTTCTTGAGATTTACAGTTACAAGACACTAAGTAAATTTAAACACAGATTGTTCTTCACTAATCCCTAGCTTCACAATCTTTCAGCTTCAGTCTTCAACAGGTCGAGTTGATCTTTGAACTAAGCTTTCCACACTTGTCCTTGAAAGGTAGGATTGCCTCTTCACCTGATCTACACAAACACAGTGTTCCTGACTGCACTCAACTGTCCTTCACACCTTCTTGGTGTTTCACAGTCTAAACCTTTGATGAAATCAAGGTTGAAACTTGAATCAATAACAATGATTCAGTTTGTGTTTCGAGCTTCTTCTTCTAGATGTATATGATATACTCAGGCTCTGTTTTTCTTCAAGTGTGAGTCTTGATGTTTCCTGGAATACTTATGAACACTTTGAAGATTTCTTGATCTTGCAATATAAAAATTAGCAGAAGTTCTTTTGATTCACTTTCCCCCTTACTTGAATCTTTCTTGAAAAAATTAACCTTAGCACTCCGCACTTCTTCTTGTGGTAGAAGTGTCCTATTTATAGGGTTTTCTCCAACGGTTAGATGAATTTGAATGTTTGAATTTGAATCCCAATAGCCATTGTTGGTCCTGCTTATCCTGTTGAATGCCAGCGTCCTTTTTGACATTTCTGTGCAACCAATAAAATTGCTTACTTTATAACGGTATATTCTCCTTCTGTTTTTCTTGACCTCAGCATAAAAACTTGCCTTATAAGATTTAGACAGGTTTTCAACTTAAGAGCATTAACTGAGTTTTTACTCTTCTTTAAAAAGCCCAGTACTCTATTCTTCATATGATTATAATTGACTTAATCAGACTACACCATAATTCACAAATCAGCTAAGATATCATTGTCCTTATGTATGTTAGGTAACATACAAGATCCATAAAGTCAGTTAAGGCCATCACAGAATTTCCTGAATTCTAAGTTTACACTCTTGGCTTTATCCTCCATAACTGAGTTTGAACCATCAGTTCTTCAATCTTCTATAATCGAGTCATGTCCCCGCCTTACATTTTAGAAAGTCAATCGAGTCTGTGTCCTCAATGAACTTACCTTCTTCGCCAATCGATTTTTTTCTTGGTTGTAAACTCAGTTCTTTTAAAGTCATCAAATCAGTTTCTCGTTTTCTCAGTTCTGATTCTAGAACTATTACAGTACTTGTCTGATTTACCTATACAAATATCAGACTCTAATAAATTCTATACATTTATTTCTAGACATCTTTTTGCTTTGCACTATAACAGCTAGTTATGACACTTCATCAATGGGGTTAAAAACAATAATTAATTAAATAACTGATGAATCATCATCAAAACACAAATTTTATTTCCAACATTAACACTTTGTTAAACAAATTTCTCCAGGCCATTTATGGAATATGTTGGAAATAATATCTGTGTTTTGATGATGATTTGACACGATTTAGTAAGATCACATACAACCCATGATGATGAAGTCATAGCTAACTGTTATAGTGCATAATGAAAGAAGAAGCAAGAAATAGTCTAGAGAAAAATGTATAAGTTCTATCTAGAGTCTGAACTTTGTATAGGTTGTTTCAGACAAGCATTGTAATGATAGGAACTAGGCGAACAGCTAAGTCACAGCAAGTAAACTGAGTATACATATGAAGAATCGAGGATCGACTCGAGTTATGAAAGAATCAAGAAGATAAGTTCATTTGAGACACAAACTCAGTTGGCTTATCTACAAGACTGAAGAACTGACGGACACAGACTCAGTTATAGATGACTGAAGAACTGAGGGACACAGACTCAGTTATTGAAGACTGAAGAACTAAGGTGGCAAACTCAGTTAGAAGCTCATTAAGTCGTGACTATAAGTCAGGATTCAGGCAAGTCTGTGGTGACCTGAAACTGAACTATAGATCATGTAAAGCTGAATAATCTTAAGGACAAAGATTATCAGTTACCAAGAAATGAGGAAACTGAATGGTGTACCCTGACTTAGTCAATTAAAGTCAGATGTCATGTATATATGGTACTTAGTTTTGAAGAAGAGTAGAAAATTAACTGAGTTAAGGCCTTGTTTAATTTGAAATAACATAACGACAAAAGGTCGTACATATGAACGTTGGCTAAACAACAAATGCAACGGCTAATAAAATTCATCTGACCGTTACATTGCCCCTACAAATACACAGAGGCAAGCACTTGAGAAAAAGGGATCTGAAAAAGCATTACAAAGCATATATCTAAAGACCCAGATTTAGAAAATCATATTTCATATCTAGAAAAGGGGAAGCCAATGGAATTGCCTTGAAGATTACAAAGAAAGGTCAAGTAACCCATTAAAGGGGAAGGCATCTTGTAGCTACAACATCATATCCAAAAGAATCAGACAGTTCACTGAATTAATCTTTTGATTAATTCTAAACCTAACCTTCGTGAAAAAGGGTTGGTTGTTTATAGTTTGAGGAGAGCAACTACACCTTTCCTCATACGGTTACAACTTGGTTGCCACAGCTGTTGGTGCAGTCAGTGGACTGTGTTTGTGTTAGTGGTGAGCTGGTGAAGGAGTCATTCCACCTCCGAAGGATCAGTGTGCAGAGTGAAGGGAGCAATCACACCTATCTTCATTATGTGTAGATAGTGAAACTTGGGTGTCGTGAAGGACTGTCATTAGACTAGGATTTTGTAATAGTTACTTCAAGATTATAGTGATACCTCTTATACCACAGGAGCAGGGGAGATGTACGGGATTACACCACCCGGAACATCCATAAACAAACTCTGTGTTGATTTACTTTACGTATTTATATTTGTGATGTGATTATTTTATTGCATAATCATTCTATCACTACACTCAGCAAACATTAGACACTGAGTCAGCACAGAACTGATACATAGAAGACTTAGATCTTTATTGACACATCTAGTGCACAAAAGGCTTGATCTTATCCGCTACAAGTTAATACAGTACCAGCATTAGCTAAGCTGAATAAACTAACTCCTACACAGGATTAAAGGGTTTGAACGAAACTGAACTAAGCCACATTGTACATCCATTTGATAGTTCAGTTTGAGTTACTGAGAAGCTCCGTTCCTGGGGTACTTTCAGTTTTGGGAAAGTTTTTGGTGACAAGTTTATTCACCCCCCCCCCCTCTAAACTTGTGTTAGCCTTTCCAAGGGACCAACAATTGGTATCGGAGTTGTTCTTCTGTTTGGAAGTGATCCAAAAATATCTTACAAACCAGTTGTTGAAACCCCTTCATTGTATCAGTTGTAAAAGCATTTAGTTGAAATGGATACATCTAGAATTAGAAGTTGTCTTATTCACCCCTGACTAGCAGTTTGCAAAATTTATCTGATTTTTAGGATCAACTATTTGAAAGGATTAGTGCTACAAATTCACATACAAATCCAGAACCTTAACTCAGTGATGATATGGATATCAATATCAATGTACATGATGACAAATCCAGAGGAGTTCCATCACTAAGTAACTTCTTAGAATAAGAAGAAAATGAGTTGTTGCAAGGAACTGACGATATAAAAGATTCATTAGAGCAACCAAAGAATGTACATTCATATCGTGAAGCTGTAACAAGTAATCAAAAATAGGTACATTTTACAACTCAGTTATCATTCGATGAACTCAGTCAGAGAAATTCTGAGCTTGCCAAGTTGACCGAAAAACTCACACTGGAGTTGAAACTAAAAGATATAGAACTTAGCAAAGAAAAATATTGGAATGAGTTTCTTGAAACTGAGATGTCAAATCTAGCTGAAAGATGATTATCTAGTAAAATTGACAAAAGCAATGATAATTACCCATCTTTACCCAGTCTTAAGATTTCAAGGAGTATAAACTCTAAACATCAAAATATTGAAAGACCTAGTGGATTACACAGAGAAAATAAAGATGATAAATCTAAAAGAATCCTTGTGAAATCAACTAAGGTTGAGCGTAATGGCCTATCTAGAAAAGAGATGAGAAAGGTTAATTCTCTAATCAAAGAAACTGAAGTCTATACTTCAGTAACTAATCCAGCCGGACCCAAGAAGATATGGGTATAGAAGAAAACTTAAAACTGTTTTGCAGGCTAAGTCAGTTCTTATGTTGCTGAAACCGGAGAAAACTGACTTTCTATACAAAGCTGAAAAAGGCGAAAGCTGAAGGGAAAATTGGTCAAAAGCAGATAACTTTCCAGCTACTATCTGTCGCTTGGGCTGACAAGACAAATCACCTGAAGACACGTGTCAATCAAGTAGAAGAAGTAGATGTGCATCCCTACAAATCTCATTGATTGTGACACTACTCTCATTTAAAACGATTGAGTAATTGAAAGACTCATAAACACATATTTGACAAAATATTGCAATCAATTTCAAAACATTCAAAGTTCTCCCAATAATTCTTAAATCCATGGAGCGATACAACATTGATGAAGGAATTACCATGAGTCTGGATGACTTCAGTCAAAAATTTTCAAACTCCATCCTATCAACTCATATTGCAAACAAAATCAAAAAGGTTCGAGGACTTGAAAATCTGATTGATACAAAGGTCAACACTCTGTGCCCAGAAAATATCAAAGATTTCTATAGAAACGCCGTAATCGCTGATGATGGAAAGAGTTTCAGGACAGCAGTTCAAGATAAAAGCATTACTGTTAATGAACATCTGCTTTCCCTAGTCTTTGGTTTGGACATATTTGGAGGATCTTCATCTCTCACTTTTGGAAATAAAGAAAAATACAAACTTTGGAATGTCACAGCACTCAACAAAGATAAGAAGAATTTCATTGGATCCATTCATCAACAAAAACGAGAATTCGCATTTTTGACAATTTTCCTGACCAAAAATGTCATTGGTCACACCTGGAATCTTTACATTTTGTCAACAGAGAAACTGAAACTAATCTATGCTATTTGGTTTGAAGAAAAACTAGATTGGAACAAGTTTGTTCTCAAGCAATTGATCAAACAAATTTCAGATGAAAAAGCGAAAGCCCAAGGAAGGAAGGTTGTTGGAGAAAAGTTCTTATTGAAAAAAGGATTTACATATCTGGTTCAAAGTATACAAGACTATTTCTCCATCTCAAAATCCACAGAAACAGAATTTATACAGAAATCAGTGTCCAGTGGAGCGAAGAAAAGGAAAGTCGATGAGGAAGACATGAGAGAAACTTCAAACTCTAGCTGAAGTGAAACTATAAATCTGGATGAAAGAACCTTAAGGAGACAAAGAAGGATGTGGAACAAATATCTTGCAAAGATAACTGAAACAGAACACGCTATTATAATTGAAGATGAATCTGAAGAAAGTGAACTTCCAACTGAGATGCATGAAGGATATACTGAGGAACAAAGAGAAGTTTTGGAAGATGCTGAATTTTGCGCGACTGAGTATGAGAAAGAACTATTAAGTCATGACTCTCATTATCATGAAGCTAGTTCCTCATCTCAAGTCCAAAATACGTCTACAAGCAAATCTATATTGAAGGACGTTCCCCGTAATGAAACTGAAAGATCTCGGTGCCAATTAACTGAAACTGAGGAGAAATTGGAAGGATTAAAAGTGATCATCGAAAGTCTGATGCTGACTCTACAACAGAAGCTCTACAACTTACATGAATTTATTTCAACAGCATATTACTCAGGTCTGAACAAATACTCCATCAAATAAGTGATTCAGCTTTCAGCAGCTTGATCAGGATGAAATGATCAGCAGCTTGAAATCCTCAAGTATGTATACTTGATGTAACTTGATAGCAGGTTACACTTGAAGAATTTACTAGATCAGTAGCTTTAAGCTTTGTAACATCAGCAGGGTGATTTCTTGATAAGAAAACTGATAGCTCAGGATTGATAGTTTTTTTTTTCTTCAATTTTCATCACTTGTATCTGAATTAGGAGTCCTCTATTTATAGTAGAGAATCCTGTGACTTATGTTTGAAAATCAAACATAGCCATTTCAGATTTGTCCCCATCTTGACTTACTTTCTGTCCGTGTACAAAGTACTGACACTGTCAGTTTACTTTTTGACAGTTTTCAGACTGTTCACCCTTTGACTTGTATCCATTGGATAAAGCTCTGAATCTTTCCAACGTTCCTTTAGTCTTAACCATTGAGTTGTTGACAAAATCAAGAGTTGTTATCTGTCCTTATCCTTGTAATCTTCCAATGTAACCTTGGATTAATTCAAAATATATATCCAGCAGGTTCCTGTGTATATAAGTCTACTGAAATACTTGGCAGTCAGCTGTTCCAAGTTTGCTGTGTTTATAAAACACTGCAGCTGACTTCTTTATATCTAACATTTTGTTATAAAGTTAGATTACACCAAATTGAACATAACTAAGTTCCAATCACCACTTAACTTATGGAACTTAGACCTTGTACACAAGGTATATGTAATCAGTTTAGGTCATCACAGACTTTCCTAAATTCTGATTCCATATCTTTGACTTTAAACACTAAGTTTGATCCCTTAGCCTTCAATAACTGAGTTTGAGCCCTCAGCCTTCAGTCTTCAGCAGGTTCCTAAACTAGTCTACTGACTCAGGTGCCTTACTGACCTAGACAGGTCTGCTGATAATAGTCAGTTGACCTCTTACAATGCTTGTTTGATCAAACCTATACAAAGATCAAACTCTAATAAGTCTATACATTTGATCTAGACATCTTTTTGCCTTTGCTCTATAACAACTAGTTGGCATTTATCACTAAAACTTAAAATATGTCCAACAATTTCCCCTTTTTTGGTGATGATGTCAATACCCTCCTTACAGCAAAGCAAAAAGAGTAAAAACAAAAATACAGAACAAATTCAGTCATTTCTCATTATAATCATATTTGTTCAAAAGTTATTACAATCTAGATTCAGCAATAAAAAAACAGGTGTGAGTATGCTGATCTAGTTCCTTCTTTCTCTTTCTTGTCTTTCTCTTTCTTGCTGCTTGATATTCCCTTATGTCTGACCATATCTCTCATCCATTGATTTTCAATAACGGAAAAATCAATATGGGGGTTTACTTCCTTCCACCATTTCCATGCCTCAGGTAGAATTAGATTAATTTGGTGTACTCTGAATCCTAGACGCATGTATAATTGCTTGAACTCTTCTAATGATTCTCTTGTTGAAGTAGTAGGTAGACTTCTTCCACCTCTTCCAATTCTTCCACCTCTACCACCTCTGTGTGAAGCTCGTAAGGATTTAACTCTAGCTTCCCAAAACTTAAGTCCCAAAAGGGAATTTAGCCCCTCATGGAAACCCTTGTCATGGTAAGGTCTCCTAGTATTGTAGTATTGCTTCTTGTATTCTTTGAAGAGGTCATCAGTCAGCTGAAGTCTACCAGGTGCAGGTTCTTTGAATGCATTTCTATCAGCCTCCCATTTCTTTTGAGCAAAAATCCTTGCAGCCTCTTTTGCTACTGCTGTCTGGCTCTCTTCCCCCTTATTGACATCATCAACAAAACGGGAAAGCTGGCCATGAACACTCTCCTGTGTGATCACTATAATATTTAGTTGACCTTCCATAATTTCTGTTCTTGTGTCAACTGCTGTGATCCTTCCTTCCAGTGTTTTCTCTAATAGATTGATCCTTTCAGTGATCTTAAGATCCAAAGCAGCAGGTTGAGGGGCACCAGCCGGGTCAGCCACAACAGGTTTGGGTGCTTCAGCAAGGTTGGCAAGCTTCTTGTGAATAGAGGCAAATTGTTCTTTCAAGAACTGATCCTTGAGTGTATTTCCTTGTTTTATGCCTCTCACATCTTTGGTAAGGTCAGCAAGAGCAAATTGAGTGGATGTGATATTGGAAGCAACTGTTTCTGTAGTCCTCCATCTATTTTCCACAAGGTTCATCAAATCTTCAAATCTTTGCTCTTGTCTGTCAAGTTGAGTTCTTAACTGTGTAATGTCATGGCTGACTGCCCTCAACTCATCCAAAACATGTGCTAGTACTGCACCAGCCATACCTCCAGTCTTATGTCCAACAGCATCATCAGCAGGTTCTTCAACATTCTACTCTGCCCTCTGTCTGCTGACAACCATGGCCCAACTTCTATCCCTTCCAGCAGGGTCAGGACCTTCTTCAACCATGGCACCAAAAATATCTTGCAAAGTTGGATCTTGTGCTGGTTGAGGTTCCAAGATAGGTTCTTTTTCAAATAGTGGTACAAATGCTTGTTGAGGTTCAACAGCAACAAATTCTTCTTCAGGCATTTGAAACTCCTCATCACTGAAATCGTAGTCCAGCAGTTGTTCATCCTCATCAATAACTGCAGTCTACTAACTATCTTTTCCATCAGTACCCTTTGCCACAGTAGGCTTGTACTACAGCAACCTGTTCTTTAATAGTTGCAGGGGTTTCCTTCAAACCCATTGTGAGTTCCAACCTTTGTCCAGGTGCTGTCTGATCCTCAGCAACCTGTACCTCCAGTTCCGACCTTTGTTCAGGTGCTGTTTGTTCCTTAGCAGCCTGAACCTCCTCATGAAGTATGAGTGATCCTTCAAAACCCATCACCATTTCCAATCACTGTTTGTTCCTCAGTGAGTAGGACCCTTTCTTCTACAGAAATAAAAGGAAAAATAGCCATATTTTCCTTTAGAAATCCTCTAGCATCAGTAATTTTCTGTAGAGTATCAGCAGATTTAGATAGAGTGCCCTGTGTATCAATCCATTCCAAATATTGAGCTGAATCTTCAGAATTGATATCAGGCTCAATGTGTTCAATAACCTTCTCTACATCCAAATTTTCAGTCTGCTGATAATTAGGATTCACATCAGACTCCACAACCAAAATGTATCAGATGTACCAACCAACCTGTTATTTCCAAGATTTATTCCATCAATGATTAGAGCCTCCAAATCATCTATTGTAAGATCTTCCAGATTTTCATCCATTTGGTCAGGTTGCTGGCCCTCAGCAGGTTTGTCAACACCAGTAGACTGTTCTACTCTTGATTCAGTTGACAATGCAGATCCACTGGCTTCTCCTTGATGTTTAGGATGATTATCATCAGAATCAGATGATGATGAATCATCACTATCTAGTGCATCCCTAGGAGTCTTAAACATAATACCTCCTTCTTTCTTCTCTTCTTCAATGAGTTCCATCAATCTCATTTCCAGCAAGGATGTATTGACCAAATCATGTAGGTTTTCCACTTTTAACTTTTCAAAAGCCCATTCTTCAAAATCTGTCATTGGCTCAGCAGCTGATTTTTGTTTCTTATAATATTTAAACTTCCATTGAAAGTAATCAGCAACCAGTATAAGTTTGGGATCAACATATCCTTCTTTTCTTTTCTTCTCCTTCCTCTCAAAAGGCATTGAAGGCTTTATTGGTTCTGTTTGTTCAACTTGTTGTCCTCCAAAGGTTTCAACAAGTAGATTGAATGTTTCCTCGGTAGATGCAACTATGTCAGTAGGTACCTTAGATTGTACATTTGTACCTACCACCTCCAATTTTTCCACACTTGGTTCCTCCTAACTTGTATGTGTAACAGCAGGGTCAGCAACTATTTGTTCTTCCCCCTGAGTTGTAGCATCCACAGCAAGGTTAGGAACAGGTTCAACAACTTCTAAAGCAGGCTCAAGTACAGTAGTCTACTGTGGTTCTTCAATGTGTTGCTCAACAAAAACACCAGCATCAGCGATAGAATCAATAGCCTCTACTTCTACTTCCCTTTAATCTTCTAGAATCCTCAATTCTTTCCCTTTTCCATGTTTCTTTTTCATCATAACTTCCTTCATTCTTTTTGAAGGTTGTTCAGCTTCACTCTCAGCAGCTTTCCTCTTTCTTCCATCTTGCTTCTATTGCTCTTTTAAAATATTAGCAGCAGACTTCTCCTTTACAACATCAGTAGGGTCAGTATCTACTCAGTATACTCAGCAGTCTCTACTGATTGCTTTCTTTGTTTTCTTAAGCTTTAGCATCTCAGTAATCTTCCTAGTATCAGTAGGCTTTCTCTTCTCAGTAACTTTCTTAGGTACAGTAGATTTAGCAACTTGTATAACCTGCTCACCACTAGCATCATCATCTCTATCATTGTCACTCTCAGTCCTTTCTATATCCAACTCTTCATCATCATCCAAACCAGGGATGTGATAGCTGATCTCTTTCTTATATCTGGACTTTTTTTGTTTTTCAAGTGCAACATCAGCAACCTTCAAATGAGTCAGCAGGGCCTGAATCATCAAACCCGAGGGCAATGTTTTGGACTTTCTTGTCCCTTCTCTTTCTTCAGTTATCACTTTCTTCATATACTGAATAAAGAATCCTGCCCAATCAAACATCATGCTTTTCCAGATGATGATCATTATATCAATCTTGGGTCCAGACAGTGTATCAAGGACTCCACTAAATCCCAAGATATTCTTTGCTATAATCTTGCTCAGCAGATTATACTCCATCCCAATATGCTTCACATTGATTCCCAGAGTTTATTTTATAGCATCAGTGGTCTTTATTCTATCAACAAAATCCAATCTTGACAGCTCCATTTCTTCAGGATTGGTTGGAGCATTATTTCCAGGTCCAAAACCAAAAGCTTCCCTCAGCAGGTTTGAGGAAACTTCAATCTCTTGACAATTTAGTGTGGTGTTAAATGCTTCTCTATTATCTCTTATCACAATGTTTCTCCAGATGTTTACAACATTCGTATAAGATATTCTTTCCAATCTGAGATTTAGAACATCTACCAATCCTTCATATCTTCTGATTCTACGACGAATATTGATAGCCAATTCAGTTTTATTAGAATCAACAACAAACCCTCTGACACTTTGGCTCATTCCAATATGAACATCATCCTTATCTGCCATTAGAATTTTGAGAAAGATGAAGAAAAGAGCTTTCAAAACTGTGTTAACACAGTGTGTTGAGCCGAGAAATATCGATATGAAAGTTGTAAGTAAAGTCTCTGTGTATATATTTGTATATATATTGGTAGATGGTTGAAACTGTCAGATAAAGTCCTGTACACGTACTGTAGCAATAACCACGATTAAATTTGGAATGAATGAGATTCCGCCACGTGTCCCACTAATTTATTTCATGAGAGTTGTAACCATCCGATCATGTAACTACGGTTATTATGGATAGGAATAACATCTATTTACTATTGACTTTCATTTAAGTTTGACTGTATTGTAACGTATAGCTCAAAGAAATTTTCATCTTCATAGACTTGGATCGTGATCTGGCGATAAAGAATGACTCTGCGATCTCATCGAGAGAGTAACTCTGCTGATCTTCAATTCCTCTTGTTTTGTCCAACTGATAATACAAGATGAAGTTTAACACCAATGACTGATCTGTCAAATGAGCTCACCCAACAAGACAAAGACCAATACCCTTGGCAACTTTATTTGCTCAATTGTCCAAACACATACAAGTACATGGAATTGTTGATACTAATGACTAATCTGCTAGGTGAGCTCACCCAACATAGCAAAGACTAATCCCCTTGGTGAATTCCATTACATTGCTGATCAAAGGTGTGTCAGTCAACTTTTATAATTCCAATTTCAGTCCTTAACTTAGCAGATCTTTCACTATCCAATGGTTTTGTGAATATGTCAGCAAGTTGATCTTCAGTTGGGATGTAAAGAACCACCACATCTTTCTTTTCAACATGATCTCTTTTAAAGTGATGTCTCACATCAATATGCATGGTTCTTGAGTGCAAAACAGGATTTTCGGTGATTGCATTTGCACTTGTGTTGTCACACATGATAGGAAATTCTCTTTCTTCAATTCCATAATCCCTTAACTGTTGTCTTAACCATAATATTTGTGCACATCAACTTCCAGCAGCTATATATTCAGCTTCAGCAGTAGAAGATGAGATAGAATTTTGTTTCTTGCTAAACCAGGAAATCAGTCTATTTCCCATCAATTGACAGGTTCCTGTGGTTCTTTTTCTATCAATGTTGCATTTTGCATAATCAGAATCTGAATAGGATATAACCTCCAATCTTCCATATTTTGAATACCATATCCCTACTCCTAAGGTCTCTTTTAGATAGTTGAGAATCCTTTTGACTGCAGTTAGATGACTTTATTTTGGTTTAGATTGAAATCTTGCACAAACACCTACAACAAAGGATATATCATGTCTGCTTTGGCGATAGAGTACAATGACGCGCCTATCATCCTCTCAGATAAGGTTTGATCAACATCTTTGCCTTCTTTATCTTCATCCAATCTAATGTTTGTACTCATAGGAGTTGATACTCTGGTGCTGTTTTCCATACCAAATTTCTTCAGTAGCTCATTGGTATACTTGGTTTGGTGAATGAAGATTCCATCTTTCATTTGTTTGACTTGTAATCCCAAGAAATTGTTTATTTCTCCCATCATACTCATTTGTAATTTACTTTTCATCAGATTAGAAAAATTTTCACATAGCAATTCATTTTCAGAGCAAAAAATTATGTCATCAACATAAATCTGTACCAGCAGGGTACTGTCTCCTTCATTGATTCTGAAAAGAGTCTTGTCAATGGTTCCATTGGTAAAGCCATTGTCCACAAGAATTGAGATAGGGTCTCATACCATGCTCTTGGTGCTTGTTACAAGCCATAAAATGCTTTATTGAGTCTGTACAATTTATCATCTTGATCTTTAACTTCAAAACCAGGAGGTTGCTGAACATAAACCTCTTCCTCTAGAATGCCATTCAGAAACGCACTCTTGACATCCATCTAGTATACTTTGAAGTTTTTGTAAGCAGCATATGCCAAGAATAATCTTATAGCTTCCAATCTTGCAACAGGGGGATATGTCTCATCAAAATATATTCTTTCTACTTGAGAATAGACTTTTGCTACTAGTCTGGTCTTATTCCTTATAATGGTATCAGAGTCATCCAATTAGTTTCAGTACACCCATTTTGTTCCAATTATATTTCCATGATTAGGCCTTTCCACTAGTGTCCAAACTTGATTTCTTTCAAATTCATTCAATTCTTCTTGCATAGCAATTATCCAATCTGGATCCGATATTGCTTCTTCTACAACTTTAGGCTCCATTTGAGATAGAAAACAAGTAAACATAGCTTCTAATTGTCTTCTAGTCCTCACACCTTGATGTATATTTCCAATAACTTGCTCAGCAGGGTGATCCGTTAACCATTGAGGATTTTGGTTAGATTGATTCTTAGGAAAATCATCTTCAGTAGGGTCTGATGTTGCTTCAGCAAGGGGTTCAACCGATCCTTGAACTGCCTCAGTTATTGCATCAGTAGTATTACCAGCAGGTGTTCAGCAGGGGCAGAGTCAGAAATCTTTAAATCATTTATCCTTTCCAGAACATCAACACATTCTGGATCAGTGACTTGTTGATTCTCAGCAGGTTCTAAAGCTTAATCTTCCATTCCAGTAAACTTAGGTTCATCAAATACAACATGTATTGTTTCTTCATGTTTCAGTGTTCTTTTGTTCAGTACCCTGAATGCCTTGCTGACTGAAGAATATCCCAAGAAGATTCCTTCATATGATTTTGGTTGGAAAGTCTTCAGTTGCTTCTTATGATTTAATATAAAACATTTGCTTCCAAATGGATGGAAATAGGATATATTGGGTTTCCTTCCATTCCAAATCTCATAAGGTGTTTTCAGCAGCTTTTTGTTCACTGAGGTCCTATTTTGTGTATAACATGCGGTATTGACCACTTCAGCCCAATATCTTTCAGGTAATAATGCTTCACAAATCATAGTTCTTCCTGCTTCTTTCAAAGTTGTTTCTTCTCTCAGCAACCCCATTATGCTGAGGTGTACCAACAGCAGCCAGTTGATGCAGCACACCATTCTGCTCACAATATTCTCTTATAACTTTATTGAGAAATTCAGTACCCTTGTCTAATCTAATGTTCACTACTGTCAAACTTTCTCATTTTGCAATCTCTTCCAAAGTTCAGGCATCTTTTGATGTGTTTCACTTTTCTTGTTCATGAATACTACCCAAGTGTATCTTGAATAATCATCCTCAACTACTAGAGTGTACTTCTTTCCTGTCACACTGGTTGGTTTTACTGGTCCAAATAGATCAATGTGCATCAGTTCCAAAACTCTTTTTGTTGATTGCTTGGTCTTTGACTTGAAGATTGATTTTTTTGTTTACCTTGTTGACAAGCATCACATATAGCATCCTTTTTGAATGTTTCTCAGGTAAGCCAATCACCAGTTTCTTCTTCACAAACTGATTTATATCATCAAAGTTTAGATGATTTAATTTCTTATGCCATAACCAATTTAGTTCTGACTTGGTATGCACAATCAGGCATGTCTCTGGAACAGTAGTAGACCAATCCACAACATACATGGTTTGTTGTCTTCTTCCAGCCAACACAACTTGATCACCTCTTTCACTTATGACAATACATGTGTGATGTGATCCGTCCCGAGACATTTTATTTGTTTTGTAATTTATTTTATTTATCGACGTTTTATGAATAAAACGGCATTAGGCCCATGTCAAAAGTAGCCAACATGTTAGTATATTAGGCCAGGTGTTTATTTTTAGCAAATAATAGCCGTTTGGGCTTACTAGGGTTGAGTTAGGATTGTTACAAAATAAAGTGGCGAAAATTACTATGTAATTTATCCCACATTGCTTAGGAGTTGGTTAGTCATTTAATTTGTAGCCTATATAAAGGCATTCCTTGTAATTTAATATGAATAATCAATGATGAAATCTTTATAATGAAATTGAGAGTTTTCTCTTCTTCCTTGGTCTGTGATTGATCAAGAACATCACTTGCGAGTGAGTGATCTCTTTGTCGTAGAGATTGCACCCCTTTCAAGAGCTTATCAGCATTCTTGAGCAAAGCGTTGAGTTGTTCTTGGCCCTCTTCCTAGACTGCTGCTCAGATAGGTTAAGGTTTCCGGCTCGTATTGATCCTTTCATCGATCTCCTGGGATCGTATCGCATCAATGTGCCTTTGTCAAAAGTGTCATTGTAACCCATGTCACAAAACTGTCCAGTGCTCAGTAGGTTGTAGTCCAGTCCTTCCACAAATGCAACATTCCTGAAAGTTAATCCATTTCTCACAAGTGTTTCATATCCTCTTATGTATCCTGGTGTTCTTGTTGCAAAATTCACTCTTGGACCATCCTTTGCCACATAGTTTGTCAGACAGTGCTTATTCTTTGTCATATGTCTGGAACATCCACTGTCAAAGTACCAGACCCTACAAAACAAAGTTAATGTATTTTAGGTACCCAAAACTGTTTGGCTCCATAGTGGTCAGTGGTAAGCATGACCCTTGCCAAATTTCCATAAGGTCTTCTCTGAAAAGTTTTATACTTTTGTTCATACATGTATTCTGCACATCCATAAGGTCTAACATTTGGTTGTGTAGGACTCACATATGCTTTCTAGCCTTTTGGTATGTAATCCTGTTTGGAGTGATTTCTATTGTTAGAAGCACTAGCATAACCATAGGTTTGCTGTCTGGTAGGAGCAGCCCTGTAATATGGAGTCTGCTGAGGTCCCTGCTGAGGTCTTGTATAAATCCTTTACTGAGTCCTCTGCTGAGTCCTTTGCTGAGGTTTTACCCTAGCAGTATGGTTATATTTATTGTTTCTAGCAGTAGGTACAAGAATATTCCAATCATCATCGGTAGGGAATAATCTACCTTTCCCCCTGAGATAAGTATCCCTAGAATGATTGACATTTTTGCTCTTTTGTGGTCCAGCAAACTTGGTAGCAGGTCTGCTATCAGCAGGTCTAGAAGGTGCAGCAGTCCTAATTTTGGATTTATTCCTTTTGTTAGGTACTGTTGACCTTTTTGACTTCTGATTTTTCTTCCTTGAAGTCTTCTCAGTAGGCTTCACTGTCTCAGCAACCTTTTTGGGAGTTGGATCTTATAGAGGTACAAACTTAGGATCAATTCTGGTACTAGGTTCAGTAACCTTACTGGATCAACTCTTATTAGATTGTTGAGTCCCAAATCCAAGACCTGTTCTATCACCATAAGGATTTCCAGATTTGAATGCAGTAGTGGAACTAGATTGTTCAACAGACTCAGCAGCTACTGAATGTATAGCCGGCTTATGCTGATTCTGTCCAACCTCTTTTTCTTTTCCCTTGAGAATTCTTAATTCAGCTTTTAACCTTTCAACTTCTGTTTGAAGAGCTTCTTTGTCAGCCTTCACAATCTCATAACCAGATTGTATTATCATCAGTTGATTAAGGATGGCATCCAAAGTTTATTCATTGCCAGAATTTTTAGCATTTGAACCACAAGTTGATTCACAATCACTTTCAGCAGGAGTGTTTATAGACACAAAATTGTATACCTCCTCACTTTCATCCATATTTTCCATTAAAGCATAATCCTCCATATCATCAATAAGTGCAGTATCTTTAGATTCATTTGCTTTTTCTGATTCAACTTCATATCCTGATTCATCTTCAGCAACCATAGCTTTCTTGCCAGATCTTCTTTGCTGACTTTTCCTCTTCAGTAGGTCTGGACAATCAGGTCTAAAATGTCCAGGCTTCTTGCATTTGATGCACATATAATCTGGTTCCTTTTTCTGTTTTAGTTCAGGACAGTCAGGTTTGAAGTGTCCTGGTTTCTTGCATTGATAGCACAAGTAATCATTTTCTTTCTTGGATTCATCCTTCTTCTTTTCACTGGATTACTTTGTGAAACTCCTTGGAGAACCCTTTCCAGTTTTCATCATTCTAATTTTCTTGCTCAGTAGGGCAATTTGCTCTTGCATCTCATCCAGTAGATCATCTTGAGCTCCTGATGTTTCTTCTTGATGTGTAGCAGCCAATGCAGTGGTCTTTGGTTCTTCCTTTTCAGTCTCAGGTACAAGTTTCTTGCTGAATTCATACGCCTTGAGATCTGAAAATAATTTGAAGGTGTCCTCTTCATGTAAACTTCTCATTTCTTCTATGGCAGTCACCTTAATTTCCCAATCTTCTTTTGCAGGTAATGCTTCTAAGATTTTAGAGTTGATTTCTTCTTTTGAATAGTTAACACTCAGTATGGTGAGTTCATCCATGATGGCATTGAATCTTGATTCCATTTGTTCAATAGTTTCATTTGGTTTCATTTTGAAATCTTGGATCTTCTTCTTTGCCACACTGACTTTGTTCTTCTTGATTGCATCAGTCCCTTCACAGATTAATTGTAACATATCCCAAAGTTCCTTTGCAGTCTGGCTATCCAAGGTTCTGTATATGATATCAATAGCATTATTGTTGAGATTTGCTCTTTTTCTATCTTCAGCATTCCATTCTCTTTTTGGTTTTGGAATGTACTGTGTTTGACCATCTACAGTTATAGCTTTTGTGATTTCCAGTGGTCCATCAGTCTGCACATCCATCATCTCATCATGTGTTGCAGCTAGAAAAGCCTGCATATGACGTTTATACTCATTAAAACGATCCAAAGAACACATCAACATTGTTCTAGCATACTGGTTGTTATACATGATGCAGAGCTTTGAAAATCAGAGACTTGAAAAAGTTTTCAAAGTATTTTCACAAGCACAACAAGTAGGATTACTTCAGAACAGAAGCACTACTCCGATTCAAATTGTTGGTCCCTTGAAAAGGCTTTGGTTAGGTTTAGAGGGGGGTGAATAAACTTAACACTTAAATCTTTTGGAGTTAACAAACTCAGAAGTTCAGTAGCATGCTGACTGCTCAGTAGTCTGCTTACCACTCAATAGTCTGCTGACTGTTGATTTTACTGAATTTGTTGCTGTGGAATATATTCAAGTTAAGCATTATTACTTGTTGTTAAAATATGATATAAGTATTGGATACTCAGTAGTGTGAGTGTGTGATTCAGTTGCTAGTTTCAATAGGTTGATGTTCTTAATATACTAAATGCAGAAATTAAATACAGAAAGTAAGTAGGCAATTTTTATAGTGGTTCCAGGTGGTGTAACCATGTCAGTACACTCTTCTCCTGTGATGTTGGAGGTAATTCACTAGAGATCTTTGAGGTTGCAGTTACAAAAATCCCTAAGTTGTCTGTCCTTCACCAATAACTATGGATTTACAAACTGAACACTTGGAACAGGTATGATTGCTGCTCCAAAGTCTTCCACTGGTCCTTGAAGGGTAGGATTGCCTCTTCACCAGCTCCACCACAAACAACAGTTTTTGACACCTAAGTGCTTCTCTGTCTTCAGCAGGTGTCATGTAAAAGAAGGTTTGAATCAAGTAAGTGATTCAGCTTTTAGCTGCTTGATCAGGATGAAATGATCAGCAACTTGAAATCTTCAAGTGTGTATACTTGATGTAACTTGATAGCAGGTTACACTTGAAGAATTTACTAGATCAGTAGTTTTAGGCTTAGTAACATCAGCAGGGTGATTTCTTGATAAGAAAACTGATAGCTCAGGATTGATAGTTGTTTTTTTCTTCAATTTTCATCACTTGTATCTTAATTAGGAGTCCTCTATTTATGGTAGAGAATCCTGTGGCACCACCATTCTATTGTGGAGTATCTCTTACAGTATGGTGCCTGGAAATGCCTTCATTCTTGCAAAATTCATCAAACTCAGACCAACAGAATTCTAGTCCATTATCAGTTCTAAGTTTCTTGATCTTCCTCCTGTCTGATTTTCAGCCAAAGCCTTCCACTGCCTGAAGTTCTTGAATGCTTTACTCTTGTGCTTCATCATAATTACCCAAACCATCCTTGAATAATCATCTATAAAAGACACAAAGTACATGTGACCACCCAATGACTCCACTCTTGAAGGTCCCCAGCAATCAGAATGGACATAATCAAGTGTCCCTTTTGTGATGTGGATTGCTTTTGGGAACTTGCTCCTATGTAGATTCCCAAACACATAGTGTTCACAAAACCAGTTCCTTGAACTTATGTCCCCTAAGTAGATCAGACTTAGCCAGAATTTGCATCCCTCTTTCACCCATATGACCTAATCTCATATGCCACAACTTAGTCAGTTATGACCTTTTGCCTATCTACCTTGCTTAAAACCGATAAACAGATTTCTTGATGAACCTGGACGCTCCGATACCAGTTTTTTATTATTACGGATCGATCAAGAAGT
Source organism: Gentiana macrophylla (assembly GCA_026214975.1). Lineage (NCBI taxonomy): Eukaryota > Viridiplantae > Streptophyta > Magnoliopsida > Gentianales > Gentianaceae > Gentiana > Gentiana macrophylla. The sequence continues at coordinate 60,912,775 of CM047805.1, forward strand.
GATGGTGATTTTGAGTAAAGATATAAGATAAACAAGCATGCAAACACAGAAACAAGAAGAACACAGATTTAATAGGGTTTCCGGTAATGTGCCGACTACTCCATGGACAAACGACGATATTTTATTATCTCCAGAAAGTTACATCAAGCAATTAATACAGACGGTATTTATAGCCTTAGGAATCTAACCTTAACTGACTAACCAGCCAACCCAGTAAATGACTGAAATACCCCAGAAGTAACTCCATCGACCTTGGAAACCATGCAGACGGGTTCCTTAAGTCTGCTGTGAACCAGCAGACGTCACTCTGCTAATAACCTGAATCAACAGACCCAGCTCCAACAGACTGATCAACTCTACTGCTGCCCCAGACGAACAGCAGATTCAGCAGATGCTTCATGCTCTGCTGACCACAATAACTTCCACACCAGACCTCAGTAGCATAAGTTTACGTCACCATTAACTGAGTATGAAAACATCATTTCAAAACTATAACACTAATCAAAAACTTGTTATTGTCACTAATGTCGACATGTTTAATGTATATATATATATATATATATATATATATATATATATATATATATATATATATATATATTTTTAATTTCGTTGTGTTGTAACAGTAGACATGCGAAATAGAAGAGAAGATTGTTTATACCAACGTCAAAGAATATTTGATGATGACGAGGGAGAACAGATGCTAGACAAAGCCAACATAACAAAACTTATATTTTCGATCTAACGGATGCCTCACTTCCGGCCGAGGCTATACCAAGCTGCTAAAAATGAGAAAATATGCTTTATTGAGCAGACCTAATGTAATTTTCTACGAGCTACGCTATATAAGGAGCCCCAATTCAATGCATAGGGCATAGGATGACACAGCAGATCAAAAGGAATCGAAAACACCCGAGGGATGCATGCATTTCTAAGATTCGCATCAGGTCGAGGCGTACCATATAATATGTCGATATTTTTCTTTTTGTAATTTCAAACAAAATTTATTTGTCGTTTGTTTCACGTTTTTAAATCACAGATTTATTCTTTATAAAATCATGGACATTTTCATTGTGATTGCCCGTAACGATTAGTTTATTCGGGTGGTATTTCAAAAGTCATACCATATTACGCATTTCAAAATTAACTAAGGCATTTCATACTACAAATTTAAACTAATCACTTTCAAAATTATCTATAACATACAGTACTACACTAGCAAATAAAAGGCATTTATACTAATCATTTTCAAACAAAACAACATATAACATTCTCACATACAATGCTACACATTTGAATCAAAAAATATAACACTCCGATACATGAATTCGAATTAAAAAAATAACACTATCGTACATATTGTCATACATGAATTATCCATGAATGCCAATAAAAAATTTCAAAATTTAAAATGTCTACACTATCATACATTAATTCCAATCTAAAAAAAATGTCTACACTACCATATATGAATTCCAATCAAAAATCAAATGTAACACTATCATACAAGGAATTTTCAATTTTTTTTAGGTTTGGTGTAAAAATAATCGAAATTAAACCCACTAAACCGTAAATGACATACAATCACTTGCCCGTTACAATTTATAGACACTCCCGTTCAATTTTCAGACCACATTTTTTTTTCTTCTAATAGATTGAAATGGGTAGAGGATGAAGAATGAGAAGAGATCATTCCAATGGGTAGACCACTCCCGTTCTAATTTTCAGACCACTCTCGTTGAAATTGAAGAAGGAGAAGAGGGTTTCTTTCTACGATTTTTTTCCTCTGCACTTTTTTTTCAACTCTGACGGAATGAAATGGATGGAAGAGGAAAAAGAGAAGAGATTATATTAGGGTTTTCAAATCCAACAGATCTGTTCGAAATGTAACGAGGCTTTCTAGTTTTCAACGAGGCGAAAGGCTGTTTCCGATACAATTGAACGTGATACATGCAATTTGAATTTCAGTTCCCAATCCCACTCTCCTCATTGCAACTTTGACAGAGGCGTTTAAATTTTGACACACCACGTTCAAATTGTGACGTGTCCGTTTCAATTCCAACGGGTGTGTCAAAATTTTAGCGGATTCCATTCTTTTTGCTCTGTGTTTAAAGTTCAACGAGTCACCTATTATATTTCAATGGTTTCGTCAAAGTTGGAACGAACCGTTGGAATTTCAACGTGAAACTTAAAAAAATGTCAGGTTTTACCCGACCTGACATTAAATATGGGATGCTACAGTGACTGAGCTATGAAATGTCAAGTCAGTCCTCCTAGGCGGAATTTTTTTTTTGACTGAACTATTGAAATTGTTGAAAGCCCAGGAATGAAAACACTAACGATAAGCTTCCGATCGGCGCAGTTATGGAAGTTGGGGAATCATTTCTTGACCTAGAATTAGAATTAGGGAAGAAATTGATTTATAAGTTGATGAAATTGATTTGGAGGGAGAAATTCCCGTTTTTTTAGTGAATGTGGTGAAAATGAGGCCCACAAAACACGTGGCAGCCAACGTTGGGAGCCACGTGGCAGCCAAATAAGCATTTTTTTATCTTCGGTGCCAAGTTATCAAAATCCGGCTAGGGTGACTATTTTTGTAAAAAAAAAAAAGTTACAGGAATATTTTTTTTCACCGGAGCAAAACTAGGACTGAAATGCAAAATAGGCCAAGTTGCATGACTATTTTTGCAATTTTCCCTGAACGTAAGTATCACGACTTTCCTCTCCTTAATTGTTATACGGGAGTTCTCAAAAAACAAAATATTATACGGGAGAACGTCACTAACGATGACTTTCGCGTAGTGAAAAAATAATCCAATAATATGTGGTGCTCTGAAACAATATCGTTGTGTCAATAGAAACAACTTAAAACCAGTGCCATAAACCAGTATTTCTTGGAGGGCCCTTATCGTTCCCCCATTGTTATTACCAATGTTGCCGCAATGCCACCCATTGGGCCGGCCTCGCATTTTGTTTTCGTCCAGTAGCAATTGTAGCATATTACTATGCTTGAAGAAAGTTTAAAATATTAAATTTAAATAGAAAACCGCGAAATATATGACCTGGATATTTAACTTTTTCGACAACTTTCATGTAAAATGTTGCAATAAATTTGACACTTACGGCAAATTCAAAAGTTAGACTAATTCTTCAGCTAATAATATGCAATTTGTTATTTAGTGCTTGTGTTATTATATATACATCAGTAATTTTTCAGAAGAATTCAAAAATTAAATTAATTCATCAATTTTTCAACAGAAAATTGGTTATATATTAATCCATGATGAAAATTACAATTTTGTGTGTCGCGGTTTTCGTGGTTGCACTATTGTCACATGTGGGAGAGGGTTCAAAACCAGATCAAACCGAAATCAGTGTGGATTCCGGTTCGCTGCATGTGTTTCGGGAAGCTCATGGATTCCCGAGGTATATGCTACAGCTAAAGTGTTGTGATTCGTGTGCATGTTGTAACCATAATAAGAATTGCTTAGGCTGTGGTAATCATCCTAAAAACGGTGCTTCATTCCATTTGCGTAGCGATGGAGATGACGATGACTTGGATTGCAATAATGATCCTGAAGGAGAAGGTGAAGGAGAAAACGAACACGATGACGACAACTAGCTAGGCTTCAGTAGTGAAGATCTACGTGGAGTGATACATGAAGTGGGTGCCAAAGTTAGTGTCAAAACTGGGTGAATTCAATTTGTTGCAATTTTTTTTTAATATTATTATTATTATTATTATTTACGTTTTGATTTTATTGTGTGCTTTCTGTGTGATTTTTCTCAGTTTTTAAATTGGTGCAAGTTGTCTTAGAGAACATTTATCTTCAATAATCATCATTATCTTTGTTGTTTTACTCTCTCTGGTGTTAATTAATTCCCGTGCTTTTTAAGTGTAACTTAAAAAAAAATCCCGTCAGACTCAAATGATTAGTCACAGACAATTGTCTGAGAATATTTTGTGAACAAAAAAAAGAAAAAAAAAAAAAATGTCAGCCTTACGGACCCTTTCTACCCTTAAACATTACGAAAACATTGGTCAAAACTGAGGAGCTTGAGAAAAATAAATGGGCTTGTGAAGGTATCACACTAAATCTATTTGAGCCAGCATAGCGAGCTAGGTGAAAAAAAGGCATATTCTGGAGTGTCCTTAAGCGCAATGGTAGATTTGGTGTGGTACTTTTAAAGGCCCCAATTTAATAGACAACCATTACCATCATTGTTACGAAGACGTCCAACGCCCCAACGACAATATTTAAACAAAGAACTGACGCAATCAGATATAGTACTGCAAGGTTGTATTAGACATCTATTTTTCTTGAAGAAATGTTAATTTTAAAAAAAGGGATGAAAAGAAATTAAATTAGTACAAAAGCTGGACCAACCCACTTCGATAAACCTCATAATACATCAGGACCTAACATCGCCTCATTATAACCTCTTAACATACAAACCTAGTAGAAAAAATCCATCAAGAGGAAATAATATGACAATTCAGTGCTCAATAAAGTTTAAAATAAAAACCGTTGATCTAGAGAACCCTTATATCTAATGAATCATGTGAACTTTTATTGTAGCCCAGTTTCATCATATTGCTGTCAAACTGTGATACCCCGAAAATTCGAGATTTATTTTAACCGGTAAAAAGAAGTTTTGACGTTTAATGGAGTAATTTCAAAAAAATAAAATAAATAAAAATAAAGAATTCTTTAAATTATTGATTGAATAAGCTTTTTAATAAGAATAATTGGTTATTAATTTTAAAAAAAAAAAAAAAATTTTCCCTAATTCTCTAACTTCCTTAATTAAAAGGAAAGAAAAGATGTGTACAATTCTTTTAATCCCTTATTTTGACAATTAAAAGAATTTTCAAAACCCTTGATTGATCAAATTGGTTCTCCTCCTCTTTTCTCTCAAAGTGGCGTGAACCTTTGCCCTTGCCCTTGCCGCTATATTGCTTTTGTGAAGGAGAGAAAATCTCTCCTTGGTGATTAGAGGATATCGCCGCGTCGCCGTCGTAAAGTAAATCGATTCGGGCTTAAATAAAAGAGCGATTCTAATTGTTAGCTTAAGGCTCTCAAGAAACGCAGCACTCGGTAAGAATATCTCTAGAGTTATGTTTTCGTTTGGTTGAAAGATGAGGTGTTTAAGTATATGTAAGAATATTTCTCCGTTTACGTTTCCGTTGGCTTGAAAGATAAAATTTTAATCAACTTTTGGGCTGAAAACTGTGTAAATCTTGCATCCGTGTATGATAGAATAGATGTCGAAACGTGGTTATGTTTAGAGTAATGTTTTGGGGATGTTTGGTGTTGTGTTCAAGGTTTATTGAATGTGAATTGGGATTGCTTTTTGTGTTTTAGAGTGTGCGAGATGATCGTGTTTGTGCATAAAAGCAGAAAGTATAATGCTGATAATTTTGTAACGATGTAGTTATGTTTGAAAAGAATGATTTGGGGTGGTAAACATCCATGGTGTTGTGTTTTTCCTTTGGTTAAAGTCTATAGATGATATGGTGTTGTTTCATGAGGTTTTTCTGTGCCTAACCTTCTGTTATTTGCTGGTTTTTGGGTTGAGCATCAAAGTGGAATCGTATTTGAAGTTTTAGGGTTTTGGAAAATTCCGTGTGAGGCGGGCATCCGGATAGGCGGACGGGCGTCCAGTAGGTCAGACGGGCGTCTGAAATAGTCGGACGAGCGTTTGAGGTTGGTTTTTCGATTCAGGATGTAAAATTTCTGGGTGGACGGGTGTCTGAGAGTTCAGACGGGCGTCCAGTGTTCTAAACGGGCGTCCAACCTTGTTAAACGGGCATTCAGCTTAAATTGTCCTCCTTTTGTTGCTAATTGTTGTTTAAATCGTATGAATAAGTTTGGAAGTCATGTGTTGAGTGGTTCAGAGGTATCAACATCACTGTGAGGTTTGGGTTTTAGGCATTGAATGCTCGTAAGACTGTAGTGGTTAGGCGGATAGGGTAGCTCCCGAAGCCGGGCACCGGGAAGGTTTCCTTACGACTTCAATGACCTTAACGTATTTGGGGAGTTGCGCAGACAGTGGTGTGGTCGGGCCGGATAGGGTAGCACCCGAAGCCTGGAACCCGGGAAGGTTTCCTTGCACCCCAGTACGTGATGGTCCATTTTAATAATGGTACCATTGGTTGACCTTTAGGATCCTCCTCTTTAGGGGTTTACCCTTTTTTTGAGGATGTGCACATTCGGGACCTTTAGGTATGGATAGTTGTGATGTATTGTGTCGGTATGGGTTGGTTGTGTCTTTTATAGTTTGGTTGTATCCTTATGGATTGTAGGTAATTTTCATAAATTGGTTGCACCTTTCATGGGTTAGTTTAGTCCTCGGTTAACCTGAGTGGGTTGGTATTGACATATGGTTTGAAAGTTTTACTTTCCTTGTAGCTTGGGTATTGAATGTTAGTGGTGTTTCGAATACGTGGTTTGTGAAAGCATGGTTGAACAAGTGCACGATCTTATTTTGCATATCTTTGGATTTATTCTTACTCAACTTTATAGTTGACGGTTTCTACTTTTGGTGGGCCTGCTATGATCTATTTATGGGAGGCGATTCTTAGCAGGTAGCTTCTTTTGGATGTTTGCTTGTTGCTGGGATGTTGCGGGGATCTGAGAGACACGTAGTTACAGTCACATATTTTCCACTTGGGTGAATTTTTGGAACTTTAAGATTTTAGAAATGTTTCCGCACATTTTCATTTTCTTCAAGAGGTTGTATTTATTTTAATATTTTAAATAATGAATGGTGGATGTTTATTTCCTTTCTGTTGTGGAATGTTGGATATTACTGCCACGACTGTGTGTCGTGATGAGTAGCACTACGGTGACCAATGCCGGCGGCGGCGGGATTGGAAATCGAGTGTTACAAAGTGGTATCAGAGACAGGTTCGACTCCAGGACCACCACCTAAAATGATCCTTAGGGATAAGTTCACTAAAATGAGCACAGTGAGGATGTGTGGGGTAGGTATTGAGTCTTATGTATGGATTGTATGGTAAGTTCCGATGTATGTGGAAATGTGGCTGTGTGTTGAAATTACTTTTGGGCAACAAGTGTAACTATATGTGAAAGTATTTTGTGGCATAGTATATGTGATAACTGAATAAAGGATTGTTTATTTTTGTACAAGCCCGGTACAGATCCGAACTTCGAGGACGAAGTTTTGTCTTAAGGAGGGAAGGATGTGATACCCCGAAAATTCGAGATTTATTTTAACCGGTAAAAAGAAGTTTTGACGTTTAATGGAGTAATTTCAAAAAAATAAAATAAATAAAAATAAAGAATTCTTTAAATTATTGATTGAATAAGCTTTTTAATAAGAATAATTGGTTATTAATTTAAAAAAAAAAAAAAAGGATTTTCCCTAATTCTCTAACTTCCTTAATTAAAAGGAAAGAAAAGATGTGTACAATTCTTTTAATCCCTTATTTTGACAATTAAAAAGAATTTTCAAAAACCCTTGATTGATCAAATTGGTTCTCCTCCTCTTTTCTCTCAAAGTGGCGTGAACCTTTGCCCTTGCCCTTGCCGCCTATTGCTTTTGTAAAGGAGAGAAAAATCTCTCCTTGGTGATTAAGGATATCGCCGTCGTCGTAAGTAAATCGATTCGGGCTTAAAGAAAAGAGCGATTCTAATTCGTTAGCGAAGGCTCTCAAGAAACGCAGCACTCGGTAAGAATATCTCTAGAGTTACATTTTCGTTTGGTTGAAAGATGAGGTGTTTAAGTATATGTAAGAATATTTCTCCGTTTTACGTTTCCGTTGGCTTGAAAGATAAAATTTTAATCAACTTTTGGGGCTGAAAACCTGTGTAAATGCTATCACTGTATGATAGAATAGATGTCGAAACGTGGTTATGCTTAGAGTAATGTTTTGGGGGATGTTTGGTGTTGTGTTCAAGGTTTATTGAATGTGAATTGGGACTGTTTTGCTGTGTTTTAGAGTGTGCAGATGATCGTGTTTGTGCATAAAAACAGAAAGTATAATGCTGATAATTTTGTAACGATGTAGTTATGTTTGAAAAGAATGATTTGGGGTGGTAAACATCCATGGTGTTGTGTTTTTCCTTTGGTTAAAGTCTATAGATGATATGGTGCTGTTTCATGAGGTTTTTCTGTGCCTAACCTGCTGTTATTTGCTGGTTTTTGGGTTGAGCATCAAAGTGGAATCGTATTTGAAGTTTTTAAGGTTTTTGGAAAATTCCAGGTAGACGGGCGTCCGGATAGGCGGACGGGCGTCGATAGAGTCGACGGGCGCGTCAAAATAGTCGGACGAGCGTTTGAGGTTGGTTTTTCGATTCAGGATGTAAAATTTCTGGGTGGACGGGTGTCTGAGAGTTCAGACGGGCGTCCAGTGTTCTAAACGGGCGTCCAACCTTGTTAAACGGGCGTTCAGCTTAAATTGTCCTCCTTTTGTTGCTAATTGTTGTTTAAATCGTATGAATAAGTTTGGAAGTCATGTGTTGAGTGGTTCAGAGGTATCAACATCACTGTGAGGTTTGGGTTTTAGGCATTGAATGCTCGTAGACCTGTAGTGGTTGGGCCGGATAGGGTAGCTCCCGAAGCCGGGCACCCGGGAAGGTTTCCTTACGACTTCAATGACCTTAACGTATTTGGGGAGTTGTAGACAGTGGTGTGGTCGGGCCGGATAGGGTAGCACCCGAAGCCGGGAACCCGGGAAGGTTTCCTTGCACCCCAGTACGTGATGGTCCATTTTAATAATGGTACCATTGGTTGACCTTTAGGATCCTCCTCTTTAGGGGTTTACCCTTTTTGAGGGATGTGCACATTCGGGACCTTTAGCTATGGATAGTTGTGATGTATTGTGTCCGGTATGGGTTGGTTGTGTCATTTATAGTTTGGTTGTATCCTTATGGATTGTTGGTAATTTTCATAAATTGGTTGCACCTTTCATGGGTTAGTTTAGTCCTCGGTTAACCTGAGTGGGTTGGTATTGACATATGGTTTGAAAGTTTTACTTTCCTTGTAGCTTGGGTATTGAATGTTAGTGGTGTTTGAATCGTGGTTTGTGAAAGCATGGTTGAACAAGTGCACGATCTTATTTTGCATATCTTTGGATTTATTCTTACTCAACTTTATAGTTGACGGTTTCTACTTTTGGTGGGCCCTGCTATGATCCATTTATGGGGAGCAGATTCTTAGCAGGTAGCTTCTTTTGGATGTTTGCTTGTTCTTTGGGATGTTGCGGGGATCCGAGAGACACGTGAATTCTGATCCACATATTTTCCACTTGGGTGAATTTTTGAACTTTAAGATTTTAGAAATGTTTCACACATTTTCATTTTCTTCAAGAGGTTGTATTTATTTTAATATTTTAAATAATGAATGGTGGATGTTTATTTCCTTTCTGTTGTGGAATGTTGGATATTACTGCCACGACTGTGTGTCGTGATGAGTAGCACTACGGTGACCAATGCCGGCGGCCGACGGGATTGGAAATCGGGGTGTTACACAAACCTCTTGTACCACTGCCTTTGAGACTGCTTCATTCCTTCCAAGGATTTATTCAACTTGCAAACATCCATTCATTTCCACGGACTTGGAATCCATCTAGCTGAGTCTTGTATATTTCCTTATCCAACTCTCTATGTAGAAAATTTGTCTTCACATCTAGTTGATGAAGTTCAAGATTCTAATTTGCAACCACTACAACATAGTAGACCTTTGGCGACACTTTCTTTGTGGCAGTTTGACAAGTGCCGTAAATTTACCGGCGTATGTTATTAAGTGCCATGGAATCATGACATTTTTGCGACATATCAATTTATGCCGTTAATTGCCGACAATTAGCCGGCATTCATTGTTTATGTCATGAACGTGTGACATTTTTTTGTGGCGGTTTAATGTTATGTCATATAGAATACGTCACTCTTTCGACACTTCGTAAATATGTCAAAAAAATCATGACAACTTCCCGACATTTGAACATAATGCCACCAAATACACGACATTTTTTGAATTGCCACAAGCTATATCTATCTATCTATCTATATATATATATATACACACACACACACACTTTTTTAAGCAATGAAATATAAAGCATTTTCATGACATTATATGAAAATTCGCTATATATATATATATATATATATATACACACACACACTTTTTTTAAGCAATGAAATATAAAGCATTTTCATGACATTATATGAAAATTCGCTATTGAAATAAAAATGATCAGCTAACTTCAAGTAAAAGTGATTCCGGCACACGGGGATAACCCCCGAAGATGCACCAGAAGCAGCATCATGTGGCTATTAATGCATTAAAGCTAACAACATCGGATGTATGACCGTATCTTAACATGATTCGGGGGATTAAGAGAAGTATCGACTGGTGCCATCAGAGGCGTCCCTGTCTAAATTAATTTAGGCTCGGGGCAAAAAACAATTTAGGCCCTTCTTAGAAAAAAAGAATAACCAATATTTATTTTTGCACAAGACTCGAACCCTAATCATTTAATTGGTTATATTATATTGCTCACCACTATGTTAATACCTTGTTATTTGATAAATTATTGAAGTTTAATGTATAAATACAAAATATATATATGCCATTGGATTAAAAAAAAAAACCGGAGCCCTTAAATTCATCGATTGGGCGGGGGGCATGGGCCATGGCCTCGTTGGGCGCCCCTGGTGCCCATATACCTTCTGAACTTCAAATGCTCAATTCGTTATACACGCCGACATAATTGGATTGCCTTAGAAACAATCTCTCTCTATATACATACATGTGTGTAGAATTATTTATAAAACAAATTAGTTAGGTTTTTAAGTGTGAAAAAAACTCCCTCGAAAAAAAGTGTGAAAAAAAATATTATTAGTTAAGAGGCTCGTGCCACACCCACCCACCCCCCAGATTTTCCGAGATAATTCTAAATTATCCTTCCTTTTTTTTATTTGTAAATTATCCTTCCTAATGTTAATATGCTAAAACCCATATCACATATAATATATATCCCTATTGTTATAATGTTATATACTTTAGCTCCAGTGACGTATCAATAAAACAAACTCTTTTCCGTGGGTCTTCAGTTCGATTACTGTGCTTTAATTTTTCATTTCGTATTTTCATTTTTTATGCCTCTCGTCTATTTTTTAAGCACATATCTGGCTCCTTTAATATTTCTTATCACCCTCAAATAAAAAGTTATAATACTCGTTTTCTTTTTATTTATTTATAACAAAACTCGTTTAAAAGTTATTTTTTAACAAACACGTTTTCTTTCTTCTACTTCTTTTTTTTTCCTTCAGATTTTCATAAATACAATTCTTCGATTTTTTTAACTATGGATTTCAACGCCCCTTTTGTTTACTTATCTTAACTTTTTCAGATAATTGATATTACAGTAAAAAAAAATATAATTTATATACTACTTCCTTAATCATGGTGGTTGACTTGTATTCATTTTGTTGAAATTATACGATGCTTGTTCCAAATAAAATAAAATTATACGATGCTTCCTCTATTAGTTATTGTTGTTGTTATTCTTATCTTATTATTCCGTAGTGTTTTTTTAAAACATTTTTTTTAAATTCTTTTTGAAGACGAATCATACACTTTTAGTAGTACGTTTATATGCTTTGGACTATTTGGTAATATTAGTAAGTAATAATTCTGAAAATTAAGTGATATTTAAATTAAATGGTGTTTGATAACATATTGGATGACCTAATACCATGTTGATGTTACTTGAAGTTCAATTCGATTACAAATAATGGGTTGATACTTTTTAAAGTTCGATTTGATTAGTCCTTTATAAAATAAAATATTTTTCAAGTGATAAAAAAAGAATATTAGTCGACCAATGACCTGAAACAAGATATGAACCGTATCAAATCATGATTGAACCGTCTGTTCATAAATGAACCGGTGGGTGACCAACCAAAACCAATAATTAGTTTTGTCAGTTTTTAAATACTATTGATATTATATCATTGAAATACATACATGACATTATAGTAAATCATTGATCCCCTTATAAAATTTTAACCCCCTATAATTCATGCATACTATGATTCGATGACCAAGAGCAGCTTGATGTTAATTGAAGTGAATTCCATTATAAACACCAATTTGCTATAATTTTTAGTTCGAATTGATTAATTATTTATAAAGTTGATTATATTTGAAGTGTGTGAAAAAATAGAATATTAATTGACCAATGACTTGAACCGTGACCGAAATGAACCAATAGGTCAGTGACCAAAACTGTCAAACATGCGCTTTAGTCGATTCTTGAGTATAGTTGACGTTATATCATTAAAATACATGACATTCCCCTATAAAAAACATGACACTATAAAAAATCCATTACCCCTTCATCCATTTTTAGCACCCTATAATCCATATTTACTATAATTCGACGACCAAATACCATCTTGATGTTAATCTACGCTCAATTGGATTACAAACACCAACTAATATCATTTTAAATATTATTCTCTCTATTATTCATAAAATAAACTAATTTTTTAAGTGTGTGAAAAAGAATATTAGTTAATCAATGATCTGAAAAGTGATTTGAACGGTTTCAGACCATGGTTGAACCGTATGATCATACACTACTTATTCATGAACTAGTGGGTCACCAACCAAAACCGCCAATCTGGCGGTTCAATCAATTTTGAGGTATATATAGTTGATGTTTATATCATTGAACTACAAATATAATATTACACCAAATCCCTTAAACAACCCCCCCCCCCCACCCCTCTTTATCCCTTTTAACCCATTATAATCCATACTTGCTATAATTCGATGATCAAATACTAACTTGAAGTTAATTGAAGTTCAATTCGATTACAAACCCCAGATTGATATTAATTTAAGTTTAATTCCATTAATCATTTATAATATAAATTAGTTTTTAATTGTGCCAAAAAATATTAGTGACCAATGACCTTAAACGTGATCTAACCCCATATCGAATTATGTCCGAATTGTCGGTTCATGATCCACTATTCATGAACCAGTGGGTCACCAACCAAAACTGTCAATCAAACCGTTTAGACAATTTTTAAGTATAATTGATATTTATCAGCGTAATACACATGTCATTACAATAACATGTTAGATATTCATAAACTAAATATTTTATAATCGTTTGTATACGAGTTTCCGTACGAATTAATGTTATCGCAACGAAACGGGGTTCGACCTAAACGGATACATGCATCAGTTCATGAACGACATTCATGCAATTTTTCGGATCCATTCATCAGTTTGTGAAAGAATTCATGCAGGTTCATGAACCTACGAATGGATGCAACTAAAAAATCCAAGAGTTGCAAGGACCCTTTCGTGTAAGGAGTACCTCCATTCATTTATGGGGTATCTTGAGCCTCTAAAAGACACAAGTATGCAGACGAAATATGTCTCATGTTTTTCAGCATCATCAGAAAAATATCCTGAGTGTCATTGGGTTTGATTCAAACAAGTCACTGTTTGAATCAAACATCCTCAATTGTATCCTGAGAGAGATTTTCGTTTGATCCCTAAGTGACATATCGTATGGGACGAAACGTTTCTTAAAAGACAGCGTTCTTACGTGCCTTGGAGTTATTCATAATCCGTCAATATCCTAAGTACTAATTTAGCCAACATAACACATTAACCCCCATCATCAATTTTTAATCCCTTTTAATCCATTATCATTTATACTTGCTCTTCTAAAAAAAACTTATACTTGCTATGTTCAATGACCAAATACCAACCATATGTTAATTGAAGTTCAATTCTATTATGACACCAAATTGATATTATATTAAGTATGATTTGATTAATTATTAATGAAATAAACCGTTTTGGAGTGTGTGAAAAAAGAATATTAGTTGATCAATGACCTAAACTGTGATCTAAACTACAACGAACCGTGGTCGAACTATCGGTTCATCAACCATCTATTCATTAACCAGTTCACTCAATTATTGAACCATGAGCCGAAGATCTAAATTGTGGTCAGATGGACGTGGATGATTGTTTTGACATATGATATGGTGTGTGTATATACCACACATATAATCTTTTTAGCCAATAGATGTGTAATAATTTTATAATAGACAACAACATTATTGTTATCAAATATATTCCTAAAAAAAACAATGATAATTTTTAAAGTACATATAACGAAAAAAATTATATATATACTAATTTTATTTTTAAAGGTGACAACTATATTTTCTAAGCATAGGTTATTAATCTTTTTTACGCAGTAAGTATAGGTTACATCGACACCATAAAATTGTTAAGTTATACAAATTTATAAAATATATAATAAAAACACATGTTCTATTATGAAATACCTTATGTGAAATATGCTGGATAAATAGACCAAAAGAATGTCGAAATATAAATATTTTTTTTTGTTTGAAATGCAGTATTAAAAAAATTGCATTTCTATGGTAATAAAAAAATGAGGTTAAAGGTTGTAAAGAACTGTTTTTGATCTAAAATGAGGAAAAAGGACAAGAAAAAAAGATAGTGGTTGAAAAGGACAAAAACGCGCATGTTACTACATGTGTTACTACATGTTGCTACAACCACATGTAGTAACACATGTAGTAACAGACGTGTTTTTGTCCTTCTCAACCATTATTTTTTTCTTGTCCTTTTTTCCCATTTTGTATCTTATTTTGTCCTTATCCTCGACCCTATATCATGTAGTAACACATGTAATAATGAGACGTGTTTTGTCCTTCTCAACTATTTTTTTTTTCTTGTCCTTTTTTCCCATTTTGTATCTTATTTTGTCCTTATGGTCTCTGACCCCTAAAAAATGTCATTTCAAGAAAAGAAAGGATATATATATATACATATAAACGTGGGAAGCTGCTCATAGTGGGCACGTTTTTTTTCGCATCAAACATTTGAGATTTACTGGCTGATTTATGAAAATTTAAAACACAATTAAGTTCCATTACCAATTAAAACAAAATTTCAAATCCTGTTTTTCAAAACCGAAAATTTCAAATCCTTAAAGATAAACATATTACTACCATTTTTTCCCCCACAACTTTCAGCAAACGAGTTTTACCAAAACTCCATTGTTCTTCCCCTTAAAAAAAATTATTTTCCATGATGCTCCTGAAAAAAATCAACATTTATAATAAGAGGATTACCAAGCGGGTTCTTTATGGTGGTTGCTTCTCAAACGATAGCTAAGATTGCAAAGGTAACGGCTCACATGAAAGGCATGATTGAGTGTAGAGGTATTTCCGAGTATTCTTCGATCAATTAAATCGAAGACGAACAGTTCCTCAATTCTATTTTTCTTCCATCAATGTAAGTTTTTTTTAGTCTAAATTGATTTCATCTTTGATTCACCATAGGACGTGGAATCGCATAATTTTTTGTCGGTTTAAAGTTGAATCTACAAATTTTGTTTTTAAGAATTGTTGTCTTCTCTCAAACATCTAGTGTAGAATGTGAGCTTTATATTTTATTTTGGAATGATAAAAAGTGGAAGCTTTTTCACTTTTTTCTATGATAAAAGGTGGAAGCTTTTACCCTTTTTTTTTCTGCCTAGTCCATAAAATATATATATATATATATATATATATATATATATATATATATATATATATAGCATATATATATATAACTAAAAAGATCTAAGCATGCTGCAATTTTAGGTCCTTTTTATTGAAGGATTTTATGTATATTGATCCCTAGAGCTAAAACTGATTTACCCCCCCCCCCCTCTCTCTCTCTCTCACTCTATATATATATATATATTTCAAAAGTTCTTTTGGAATTTTGTAGTTAGACGTCAATTTTTTTATTTTCTTAGATTTATGTACTTAAGACATTCTTCTAAATATATGTTAATATGTTATTACGAATTTGGATGGAATTACATATCTTCTATGCATATAAAGCCTTTTAACTATGCTACATCTTTTTTTGATGCATCAATACATATATACCTATTTACCTTAAATATCAAAAGCTATTATGTGTCAAGTGATGCATCCTTTTTGCTGCATCGATGAATAAGTGTGAGATTTCAAACAATCATTAGTTTGAAGTCTTTTAATGGTGATCAACAAGCTACTGCTGATTTGATTTTGAAGTGTTCAAACTTTCGACTAATTAAGATTTTACTCTTGGTTTGTTGTGTAGTGTGTTTGAAGTTGTACACTAATTATTATTAGTTTATGTACAAATGTAATTAAATATCAGTTTGGAAATGTTTGATGGGATGACTACGCCATATCAATCAATTTGGTGTCTTTCTCCTTATTTGTAGCATGCCTTTGAATTTTGCAGGAACATGCTTTGAACGAATCTCTAATTCTTGTAACAAAAGAGTTCCTAAGAATCTGTTGACCAAAATAAAGGTATCTTTGATCAAATGTTAAACTCACTTGTAGTTTCTTTTTCCTGATTATTTACAAAATTTCGTGTTGGTCTTTTGCTGATAATTTATAATAAAATAAACTTTTTATCCATTGAAGAAAAAACTTGCATACGAATAGTTTTTGTCTTGTCCTGAAGTGTTGTTTGTTTTCCTTTCCATGAATGTAGGATTGATCAAGGAAGAAGAAAAACGAACATGAGAGATGTAAATGAAAGGTAAAATATATACGCACATCATATATATCACTATAGTTTTCTAATCGATTACAAATTTTCATACCATTCAATTTACCTTATGTAGGACATATTAATGCTGCAGGGAATGGAAGTTATTGAGATTGGATGCTTGTTCTTTTTCAGGAGGAAGATAGTTTTGTCTTTCCGAAGATAGTTATGTCTCTGAGTATTGAACTTATTAAATAAGAGCATTAGAAAATCATTTTCTTTTTTCTTTTTTAAGTACAACTTATTATTGGATTGAATGTTTGAACAATTGTTCTTTGGTGTGTAGTGTTCACTTCCTTCGACTTCAACCTTCAATATTTTGAATTTTTTTATTTCGTTCTTTGTCTTTGTTCATATGTTGATTACTACTATATATGAATGTCATTTAAGAATAATAGTATTCAATGGTATATTGATCAAATGTGACATAAATATGGTCAACAATTCAGTTAGTTCAAAATAGTGCATAAAAAATGATTTTAAATATCTTTCCGACAAAAATATTAACCGATTTTTCTTACACATCTCTTGAACTAACTGAATATGTGTCGTAAAATGTAATAAAAACTATCAAATGGAACAAATGCCGTTATACAAACACGTGTCCCACTAAATGAAAGAGATGTCAAATTTGTCACATCAACATGAGACAATCAAAATAAGTGTCGTTAAATTGCCATAATTATATGTCCGCCACATTAATCAAGTGCCAAGAAAAATGTCATAAAAAATAATCGACACATTAGGAAAATGTCAGCAAAATGCCACAAATAAAACATGCGTTGCTTTTTATTATGTGCCATATAATTGCCGCAAAATCTTCCCGGCGGAACAACAAACTGCCACAAAACATTGCCGACATCAGTCAAAAAAATGCTTGTTGTACTTCTCGACAGCATCTGCAGCCGCGCCCTCTTCGCGCTTTTCCGGTATGGGTTCGTCCAAGACATAGCCAATCTTCTCGTGCCTCATAACGATTTTGAGGTTTCTTTCCCAGTCGAGAAATTTGGTTTCGTCAAGCTTATATTCAATGATAAAACGAAGGATCAATTTGTTTGACATTTTCTACAACAATAAATAAAGATAGAATAAGTAAAAGGTTCATGTATTCCAAACCAAAAATTAGCACTTTAAAATTTTATGAGGTTTTGCTCCCACTAGCCAGCTACTCCCAATTGTCTTTCAAGAAAAGTTAATTCCTTTAGTGGTCAAGATCCTATTAAACTACCTCAAGCCCCTGCTTTGGCTGATAGGCCAAAAATAGTCCAAAGGGTGCGCAACTCTTTGTTGATCGTATATTATAAGACTCTTATTGTTTGACTAGTCAACTCTTTGACAATTTTTCATCTTATGAAATAGTCAAACCCTTGCCTCTAAAATCCAAATTACCCCGCTTTGGCTGGTGGCCGAGAGAATTCCTAGTCAAGTCATAACCCCAATATTCGTGAGATCTCTTACGATCATATCTCGATAACGACGATATTCCTGAGGTAAGTCAACCCCCTGCTTTGGCTGATGAGTTGGATCCGAACAAGGGATCATCACCGTCGTTATAATATGGGGAGGCTATTTTGACTTGATTATTTTGAGGTGGGAGTAATTTTAAATTAATTCACTTAATTAATTTTATTTAATTATGGTCTCATCTACTATGTGCATATTACTACGACATTGTATAAAGTAAAACATACACAACATTCAAAGCACAAAATAACCGGTATGATGATGGACTTTTCCTAGGTGTGGTTTCGAATACAAACTGACGAAACCGCGGTTCACTAGCTATGGGTAGCTGCAACCGCCAATAGGATCTTTATTGTTGTACGCCAATGGGTTCTTTATCTTTCGTTGGTCTTCGTCTTCTTGCTCCATTTCTTGTCACATAATAAATTTATCTAATAAATAATCACACCCGCCGCACACGGGGGAGCTAACGTGATTGGGATAAATGCAAAAAGTAAACTATGTCACGTTCTTCATAGCAGCCTAGGATAATTGAAAATCGAACATAAAGTAAATCACTCCCATCTATCATATCGGTCAAGTCCATGATCAATCGGGGTCCATATAATCATATTATATCTACACATCTAATCCGTACAATTATATCTTATGAAAAAGATAAAATTAAAAATTAACTAATTATGCGTCTTCTTTTATCACATCAAATAATTAATTAAATGACTTAAATCGAAAAATAAAAATTAACATTTAATTTTAAATCGATTCTAATTTCAATTTTATTGATTTGGCACTATTCAAAATTAAAATCAAAATTAAAAGTCGCTTTTGTTTCCTTTCCTTTTGGTTCTTAACCAAAAGGGATGCTTTTGGTTTCCTAAACCAAAACGCATCTTTCCAAACAAAATTTGGTTGACTGTCTGGCCACTTTTCCCAAATCAAATATTTGAAAAGGGCCTAGGCCTACGAAGTTGGAAATGCCATTATTATTTTAATGCCATATGACATCATAATGGTCCAAGCAATTTAAACAATTGGTTAGCCACATGATACAACTAAACAAAGGAGATATCAATACACAATAAATATGACAAAACGAAAAACAAAATTGGGGTCCACCATGAAAACAACTATCCAACGGCAGCACCCTAGGGGCACCACCGCCGCCGGCCGCCGTATGGTGGGGATTCGCTGCCGATCGGCCGAGCTCCCTACCCGATTTGAGAATCTAGATCTTGCATCTATCGATTAATTCAACGCAATTTCATTAGTGCTAATTGCTTAAGCTCGAAATTGGTTTCGATACCACTGTTAGGAAATCACTAGTTTAACGCAGCGGAATTTAAAATTTTGATTTTTAATCCCAAGATCGACTTCGTTTAATACAATAAACACGTTAAGTAGTTTGACGGTATATATCTTGGATGATCTACAAGATCGTCTTTTTGACCATCAAGGAGAGTAGTACTGTGCGCGAGCCATCCACGCGTCCGGCCCCTATCGATAATCCACACGAACTCCTTACCGGAATCTCCCTTGGATTGCTATCAGAAAAATTCAGTTGCTAGACCGGCATTTTTCTCTCTTTGTAAACTCACTAGAAGAAGCTTTATATTTTACTCAAGAACTATTAGCTCTTGGAATTGTGATGTACAAAAGAGCTAGCCAACCCCTTTCTTATATAGGGTGAGTGGTGCCCCTGATGCCCCTAATCTGATTAGTAGAAGCTTCCTAGTCGATAGATGAAGAGAATAACATTTTCCTAATAAAATAAGGAAAATCACTATAATTGATTTATCTCTTTTATTATAATAAATGTTGTCAATATCTTATATTTAATATATTTATCTTATTACCATAAATCTATTTTTCCAAAATCAATCAATATCCAATATTAATATTATGGTAATCCGATTAATTAAATTGCACAATCCAAGTGTATCTTATACCCTTGTGTTATGTGCCCCATATAGCCAATAACAGGCATCCGGAATATTCTTTAATTAATATAATTAATATCTTGTATAATATTTATTCATAATAAATAAATACCATCATATTAATTTACCACTATATCATTTATAGTCTAGAGATAAAACTTTCCTTATTTGGCTATCGACTATAACCGCATTTTAATACGACTCGATGTTCATATATGTGTGACCCGATAGGCTTCCGAATATGTTAGCAGTAGACACAAAGTGCAAATTACGTAAATGCCCTTCATACCTAACGATCACATGATAGCGTCCAGCAACACACCGTGACCCTCAATCATCAGAAGAGTCAAAAGCAATGACTATTACCTTTCATGTGAAATAAGTACCATGTAAATTACAATCTTACCACTGTAATAGTATCCATACGATCGTAGCTCGAGTGCCAGTACATTGACGATCGTATCTTATAATCTAGATATCATGCTCTCTCGGAATAACACATTTACTCCCACTTTGTAAAGATTCACGAGAGCTAGACATTCATTATAAGAAGGCCATTTCGGATATTCACTCACAATCATATATTCCCGGACGACTAACACGTATACTCCGCATGCTTCAATATCACACCCGAGCACTACCGCATGATCGCCCCATGGTTAGAGGAAATCTCAATAATGTCAAAGCATGACAATCCACACCGTGATGCCATGAAAACTCCGGTCTTAGGATAATTACATAACTGTCGCATATTGCGACACTTAATGTATGTGGGTCAGACTAACGTACGCATTCTCTATAATACACGTCCACATACAGTCCAAGTGTTTCTACACTTTGATAGACGAGATCTATCCCTAACTTCAATAAGCTAGAAGACATCCAATACGTGCTAGTCTAATGGTACTATCAATGTCCTATTTGACAGTACATACGACTAGAGACATTTAAGCATCAAACTCAAAAAAGTGATTAGAGATCTCATCAACCATAATCGATATCATGGTTTCTCTATCACAGTTTGACACTAGGGACGTTACTATATATATACATTCAATAACATGAAGAAAAACAATATATAATAACAAAAGTGCTTTTATGAATCATAATAAAGTTATTACATGAACTAAAATAGACTGTAAATGACCCGACCCGGTCAGATCTGGTTCAAACCGATTGGGTTTAGGAAACCTATTCAACAGTTCAAGCTGTGGTTAACAAGAAGAAGACTCATATTTTCTATCTTGTGTATCACTTGTATCCACATTTTTTGCTTTACAACCTAGTTTTTGGAGGTTGTATTGTTTTTGCAGTTTGGATATGCTCAATGAGTTGTTCTACTCATATGAACCCTTTTGATCTTTTGGTTTCATTGTAGAGTCTAGTGTTGGATGTTTTCTTGGTGCATATTACCTCAGGGGTTTTATACAAAATCATTAAACCTAACCTCTATCCTGCATTTAGTGTAGTTTAGATCATGTAAAACAACTCTTTTGTTCAGGATGTAATTTGTGCTTACCTTGGTAATATATAAATTCACATTTAACCAAAAAACATTTGATCTAACGGCTATGAAATCATACAAGTGGAGAAACAACATTTCATGCTATAAAGTTATCTTTTATAAGCCATCAAGTAAAAGGATCCAATGGTTAAAAAGCTGAATGGGAAAATTTCAAAAAGACTGAGTGACAACTCAGCAATCAATTAGAACCAATCATTCTTCAATGGTACACCTACACTACGAAGACTAAAAAGGATGAAGAAGAACAACAGGAAGAGAGAGTTGAGAAATTTTGAAAAGAAAAGCTAAGTATCGAAATAAATCTAGCAAGTCATCTCTCAACAAGATCCTCATCTCAAAAGCTTACAAATCAAAATCTAGGAATCAAGCAGATCAAAAAGTGAGCAAAACCAGAAATTATCCAGTGATCTACTTGAACAAAAGAGCTGCAATCAAGATCCACAAAGTCAAATTTAGCTGAAGGCTCTCATCCTTGTATCATTATTTTGATACAACACCAACTATACTTATCAACCAAGTTCTCAAGAAAACGGCAAACCGGATGAAGCATCTGCGGGGTGTGAAGGAACATCGAAGAAGGCAGAAGAGTTGTTGGAGAAAGGAAGTTCTTTAGACGAGCTGCGTGCAAGTAGACCATTGAAGCATTTGCGGGGTGTCAAGGATTGGCTACTTAGGGTGTGAAGCATCTACGGGGTGTGAGGCATTTGTGGGGTGTCAAGGACACTTACCTATTGTATAAGTCTAGAGTACAATAGTGATACCTCCTGAGTCACGGGAGAAGCAGTCACGTAGGAGATTACGCCACTCCGAAGATTGATAACATTTCTTGTCTTCTTTACTTTCACCACTTTACATAAAGTACTTACATACTCTTTATCACACTACTCGACACTGAAAACAAAGATCAAGGCTTATTTTGAAACAAATCATTATTCCTCTGCACTTACTATTAAAGAATAATTAGACGAATAAAACCAGACGAGCTTCTTGCTTGTATTCTTGTACTGGCCAGATTTGATCTCAAAGTAAGAAACTCCAAAATCAAGGAGTGGTCATTTACCCCACCCCCACCCCCCTTTGAACTCTTTCAAGCCTTGAATTACGGACCAACAGCTCAGAGTCAGATTGCGATAAAACTTCACAAAAATCCGAACATGCAAAAGTATGCTTCATGGGTCACTGTCCACCAACCTTCAATAATGAGAGTGAGGTACCTCATCCATAGTAGATGAGTTAAACGAGCAAATTGAAAATTTTCAGATAACTCTTAAACTAAAAAACAAAACGATTAGTGAACTTAAGAAACAACAAAACCATAAGACCGTTTCACTAGCCAACTACAGCTTAAGCACCAAGACTTACAAATTGAAAATGAAACTTTGAGAAATGAAGTTTCTTCGATAAAACAAGTGAATTCAAGACATGAAGAGCGTTGTTCTGAGCTCAAAAAGCAAGCTTCGAAAGAATCTAAGGTTAAAGAAGTCTGTAGTTCTCAAGTGAATCCTAGAACATCAACTGAACCCTCTACCTCGAAGTTTGTCTTGGATCCAAGGCATATTTCTTTATAACATGCTACAACCGTACCACCTAAAGCACTCACTCCACTAAAGAACGCTTCATATACACGTTCACACACTTCACGGCGATCTTCTTCACAAAACCATGCATATATGTATGATTGCAGAGGTTCAAGGAGCTATGCTCAACAGAAACAATATCATCATACAAATTATGCTACACCTAGTTTCTATACACCTGCATATCATAACCCCCGTATACACCAAGCACCCGACTACACTTTTAGACAACCCCAAGTTGATCCCTACTTAGCCAATCTGCTGCTTTGGCAAGATCAGCTTCTGAGAATGCATTAGAACACAAATAATCAAATCCCATGTCACTGTGATTAGTCAACTCAGTCCACTCGGACTAAGAAGACTGGACATAAACCAAGGGTATGGAAAGTATGGGTTCAAAAAGATTCTTTAAAGTCTGATTCTAACCCTGAAGGACCTAAAGTATGAAGGGTACCTTGGTCAAAATATGTCTTGCATGTTTCCAATTCTCAGGTACTGAAATGACATCATCCAATATGTTAGTGCCCTATATATGATAAACATTGTAAATTGGTGTACCAATAGGGAAGTCCCTCTTATTCCTTTTTATTATAGTATTTTGTGGTTTTTCACTTTCAACCCCTTTTGTGTAAAGCTTTTAAAAGTCAACCTATTTTTTTGTGTTAAAGTTAGAAAGCTCTAATTAAGGGAGAGCTCGTATTTAGGGGGGTTATTCTCCATGCTTTCAAATCGATCCTTAAAAGCTTTAAATGTGTTATTTTGAAAATAAATCAAAAGGTGAGATTGCTGAGTATTTTGTGGCAGTAAAGTTATCAATTGATTAATTTTCAAAATCGTAACCCTTTGATTTAAAGCTTTTAAATATAAGATTTGTACTGCATTTTATTTATGTCACACTAACTAGCCATGATGTCTTAGACTTACATCATATGGCATTGCAGGTATAATTAAATAATTTATTTAATTAATATTTCATTTTATCTGATTTATTAGTTACTTAAAATTATTTAATTACTATTCTTTGACTGCTAGATAATATACCACTAAAGCCTGGCCCAACAAGTCTTTATCTATATACCGGCCTGCCTGACTTTCAAACCTGGGTTGACCCGAGTTTTTTTAATTTTATCAAAACACCAAAAAAAAAACCGAAGTTTGCCGCATTTCCATTATCCCCAATTTATGCAAACACTAGCTTCTACACCCTCCAGCCGTTTCTCCTCTTTCTTCCCGTTTTCAATGAAGAATCCTTCGAATCCCGTAAGCTCCGCCCATCTGTTTCATCTCCTTGCTTTCTCTGGTATCATTGAACATTCGATGATCGATTTCATGTTGATTTGCAACATGTGGTAATTGAGTATTGTATTGATATGTCAAAGTATTACAATGTTACAATATATATACTAGTACAACGGATACAAAAGTAAAAACACATTAACTAGGTATTTTTAATTATATCTTCAACACGCCCCCGCAATCCCGTGGGTAGGGAGTAGACACGGAGATTGGCCTTCAAGTCAGTGAAACGTGGATTTCCCAAAGGTTTCGTGAGTAAGTCCGCAAGTTGGTCCTTGGAAGTAAGGAAGGCAACATTGAGCTTCTTGGCCACAATTAGCTCGCGAACATGGTGGAAGTCGATCTCAATGTGTTTGGTGCGAGCGTGGAAAACCGGGTTGTGAGCAAGGTATGTGGAACCAATATTGTCACACCAAAGTGTCGGAGTAGAAGTGACAATAAGCATATCACGGAGAAGACTACAAATCCACTGAATTTCAGCCGCAGTGTTGGATATGGTCTTGTACTCAGCCTCGGTGCTACTTTTAGAAACGGTGATATGCTGTTTAGAACGCCAGCTAATAAGGTGATCCCCGAGAAAGATGCAATAGGCAACGATAGAGCGACGATTATCAGGGTCAGCGGCCCAATCGGAATCGGAGTACGCACGCAAATGAGTAGTGGAACGCCGGGAGAAGAATAAGCCGTCAGAGATCATGGCTTTAAGGTAACGGAGTAAGCGCTTGACTGCTAACCAATGAGCCACGGTGGGAGCATGCATAAATTTACTGGCCTTGTGGACCGGAAAGGCAATATCCGGACGAGTAAAACTTTAGTACTGAAGGCCACCAACAATAGTACGATAAAGAGCCAGATCCGAGAATAAAGGACCCGGATCATGGTGTAGTCGGGTGGATGCAGCCATAGGTTTGGAACACGGTTTGGACTTATCCATATTCTCCTGTTTGAGCAATTGAAATATATACTTACGTTGCGTGAGAAAGAGACCATCCGCTGTATGAAGGGCTTCAATGCCAAGAAAGTAGGAAAGGGGACCAAGATCTTTGACCGGAAAGTGATGATTAAGGAACTTAATGACCTCTTCAACGTGAGTGGCGTTGTTGCCATTAATAATCACGTCGTCCACATAAATAAGAATATAAAGCTGAATAGGTCCACGAGAGTAGATATAAAGTGACGTATCCGCTTTAGAACCAATAAAGCCGAATGAGGTGAGTACATCGGTAAAGCGAGAGAACCCTACCCGTGGAGCTTGTTTCAGACCATAGAGACTGCGTTTCAGGCGGCAAACATAATTAGGATGATCCGGATGGGCAAAGCCCGGGGATTGGGCCATATAAACCGTCTCTGTAAGGTTGCCATGAAGAAACGCATTTTGAATGTCAACTTGGCGAAGTGGCCAACCCTATGAAATAGCAAGTGATAACAGAACACGAATAGTAACAAGCTTAACAACCGGGCTGAAGGTTTTAGTGTAGCCAATACCTTCAGCTTGATGAAAGCCTTTGGCCACAAGCCGGGCTTTACGTCGCTCAATATGACCATCCGCATGAAGTTTAGTACGAAACACCCATGTATTCCTAACGACATTCATGTCGGGACGGT
Organism: Gentiana macrophylla; assembly: GCA_026214975.1. Lineage (NCBI taxonomy): Eukaryota > Viridiplantae > Streptophyta > Magnoliopsida > Gentianales > Gentianaceae > Gentiana > Gentiana macrophylla. Next base: position 60,938,814 of record CM047805.1, read on the forward strand.
AGGGCACAAGGTCCCACGAGTTAGTATGAAGTAAAACATTAATCTCATCTTGCATGGCATCACGCCACACCCTGTGTTTAACGGCTTCGGTGTAGGAGGTGGGTTCAGATGAAGAGGCGGTGGCGGTAAGGGCTTTTGGTAGAGGGTAGCGAATAAAATCCGGGTTATGTTTGGGTTTGAGTGTTTGGGTACGAGTGCGGGTGGTCATAGGGTGATGAGTGATAGGTGGGGGGTGGAGGCGAAGGGGAGGGCGAAGGTGTTTGGTTGTCGGGTTGGGGGGAAAGGGTGGGAGCGGCAGGGGGTGGGCGTGAAGATGAGGAAGGAGGCATGGGTGGAAGGGCTAACGTGGTATTTTTGGTGGTGCGAGGGGCCGTAGGATGAGAGGGTAGGTATAATGGGAGAGGTACGGTGGAGGTGGTGGGTGGCGGGGTGGAATGGTTGGTGTGTAGGGAAAGACATGTTCATCAAAGACAACATGGCGGGCAACGTAGACACGACCGGTGGAAAGATCAAGGCACTTATAACCATGGTGTTAAGGACTATAACCAAAGAACACACAAGTTTTTGAGCAAAAGTCAGTTTTGTGGCGATTGTAAGGCCGAAGGTATGGCCAACAAGCACAACCAAAGGTACGAAAGAAGGAGTAGTCGGGGGTGCGGTGATAGACAAGCTCAAACGGGGATTTGTTGTTAAGAACACGGGAAGGAAGACGATTAATGATATAGGTGGCGGTGACAAAGGCATCTTCCCAGTAAGGCAAAGGAAGATTCGAATGAGCAAGGAGGGAAAGACCAACTTCAGTGATTTGGCGATGCCGACGTTCAATGGCACCGGCCTGTTCGTGGGTATGAGGTGCGGATCGACGATGCTGAATTCCCAAGTGGGTTAGGGTACGAGAAAAATGGCGGTATTCGCCGCCCCAGTCAGTTTGAATGGCCTTAAGTTTGGAATTAAATTGACGTTCTACAAGCGCTAGAAAGTTTGGAAAAATAATTTCAACATCACATTTGTGTTTTAAAGGATAAAGCCATATGTATTCGGTAAAGTCATCAAGAAAACTAAATAATACGAATTGCCCTAAATGGAGGACTAAGTAGGTCCCCAAACATCCGAGTAAATTAAATCTAAAGCCGAAGTAGAGGTAAAATCTGAAGTATATAAAGTATGACGATGACTTTTTGAAAGTTGACACGGAGCACAAACCGCTTCCGGTGGTTTATTAGGAATTAAAATATTTAAAGCACATAGAGCTTGATGAAGAATTTGGTTGGAGCAGTGACCAAGACGGTGATGCCATGGAGTGGAGGAGTGGGCCGTCGAGTGATGAGCTTGGATAGGACTATGAGGAGGGTCGCTGAAGTGGTAGAGGCCATCGTGGACAGATCCTTTAAGAAGAGTGGTGCCCGAAAGATCCTTCACAAGAAAGAAAGAATCATGAAATTCAAAATAAACAGAGTTTCTGCACAAAAACGTTGAACTAACAATAGATTTTTGGTTAACGCAGGGGAGACAAGAACATTAGAAAGGTGGTATGTGTACGGAGGTGAGTAAAATTTAGATGAGCCAGAGTGACAATAGGTTTTTGGTTAACCTGAGCCATCACCAACGTGGACTTGATCAGTGCCCTCATATGGTTTAGAATTAATGTTTAGATTGCGAAGGTCGTTGGTAAGGTGATGTGTGGCACCAGTGTCGGGAAGCCATTCAGAATTAGGGTTGTAGTTCGGGTGAGTAGCATATGCTTGAGGTGGACGTGGGTTACGGGTGGTCTTATTTAGGGGTGGAGTGGCTGCAGGGTCTGCAGATTCGCTATACCTGTAATAACACGCATGGACAGTATGCCCTACTTTCGCACATATTTGACAAATAATAGAAATGTCGTTACCAGTGTTGTTTGAGCGTGAACTACCACGTCCGTGACCACGACCGCCACGACCTCGATAATTGGGTGAATGACCTCTGCCACGATTAGAGTTGTTGTGATTGGAGCCACAATTATTCCCATAATTATTATTTCCATAATTTCCACTATTATTTCCAGTTGAACGAATGTAATTAGCCTGAGGTGGTGGAGCAAAGGCCAGATCGGGGCGAGCGGCGAGAGGGCCGGTGACGCTGAATTCGTGACTCGGTGGTGAGAAGAGAAACATAAAGCTCATCGGGGGTAATCGACTCTTTTTGAGTCACCATGGTCACCAGTGAATCATATTCATACCCGAGGCTGGCGAGCAGGTAGGTTACGAAATCATCGTCGGAAAGAGGGTGACCAGCCATATGTAATTCGTCCGAAATATTCTTGAGTTTGAAATAGTATTCAGACGCAGACAATTCATGTTTCCGGGTGGAGGCGAATTTAGTACGGAGTTGGACCAATTTTGCGCCGCTTTGAGATGCAAACGATGTCTGCAATGCCGTCTAGATTGCGGCGGAAGTGGTTGTGGTATACACTTAGAGCAGTACTTCATCGGATAGTGATGAGGTAATGGTGGAAAGATTATCTAATCCATCTGGGTCCAAGCTGCAAGGTCGTTTTCATATTCAGGGTTGTCTTCAAGTTTTCCATCGGCGTTGAGGAGCTTCGGCAATGGAGAAGCGATGGAGCCGTCGATAAAACCGTACATGCCCTGGCCTCATAGATAGGGTAGAAGCTGCGCTCTCCAGAGGTTGTAGTTTAGGCGTGTCAGTTTGGTTATATGAATGGAAGATCGGGGAGTAAATGTTGGGCAGTAGTGGTGGAGCTCTCATCATCAGACATGGTGAAACTTGGAGGAGGGATCGGCTAGGGTTTTTTTTTTAAGAAGAAGAAGAAGGCTGCGCAGGGTTTGTGGGATGATGGATCAAGGCTCTGATAGCATGTGGTAATTGAGTATTGTATTGATATGTCAAAGCATTACAAGGTTACAATATATATACTAGTACAAGGGATACAAAAGTAAATACACATTAACTAGGTATTGTTAATTATATCTTCAACACAATACGTTTTGTCTACTAAAAGTTAAGGCTCTGATTCGATCTTCAAATGGTGACAACGTTCCATTTCCTCTTTGATTCGCCTTCCTTATTATTCTATGTGAATTGTATGTTTTATTAATTGACCGATTCAGTAAGTGTCTAGTGCATAATTTCTTTAAGGTTGTGTACTTTGCATCAAATTTTGTGGTGTTTGTGTTTGTGAACTCTTGTGTGTAGTATCTTGTTGGTATCGTGTCTGAAGAGTCCTGTTAGTTGCTTAATCTATGTGATTCAGTAATATGATCAAGACTCACAACTGAAAGCTTGAGTCAAGTATTGGCCTTGAGAGGATTCTGGCCATTTGACTTATATTACACTATGATTTGATCTTGTGTCAATCTGACACTCTGATTGAAGCTCGGTTTGGTTTGTCCTTGATTCAGTTACAATTTGCAGAAAGTTGTGAAATTAGAATCCAGTGAATTGGTGGTATCACCTGGAGCATAAGGTCAAGGGTTCTGTTTTCACTTACTTGAATGCACTTTTGATTACTGAAGAACAAGGTCTATTGTGGCTATCTTGGTACAAAAATCAAGCTTGCATAATCTCTGAATTCAGGATTTGTCCTTCTGTGTCATTGGTTTAAACACCTGCACACTACCTTGTGGAAAGGCTTGACAAATTGAATTTGTGATAACTTTGCAAGGACTTGCTTTCTGGTACAAGGCTAGCTCCTTGTCTGTTTTCATCCCTCATTAACTTGTTAAGAATTTCAGTGCCTAATCCATGTTATTAGATCACTGAATCTCTGCCCCCTTGTTTGCTTACTTGCTAAACCTTGGCTAAAATCTGTAGCTTTTAGTGTTGTCTTGATCATTTGCATAATTGAGGCCTGTTGAAATATTAATTTGAAATATCCAGAAAATACGTTGAAGAAAAATATAACTCTCGAGTAGTAAAGAATTCAGATAATTCATTAGATAAAGTTGTATTAATGTATAAGATGGACAAGTATTAATGTAGTCATAAAAAGGATAAAGATAGTGCATGAACGCATCTTAAGATTGTATGCCTGGGTAACTATAAATAGGCAAACATTATAAGTATTTTGTATAAAGTGGATCAAAGTGGAATAAAGTGAATACAAACATTAAAAGATTTTCTCCAATTCTATTCTTGTGTGTGAGTTATAAAGTAGTAGCTCTCCATATATTTCCAACAAAGTGGTAGCAGAGCCAGGTTGTGCTTGTGTTTGGAGATAACGATTTAAGAAATGATGTCAAATGGTACACCCCAATTGGTACCACAACTCACCAAGGAAAATTATGATAATTGGTGCATTAGAATGAAGGCTTTGCTTGGATCCTATGATGTGTGGGATCAAGTAGAGAATGGTGTTGAAGGAGATGAAACCGCTACTAGGAAGAAAGATCAAAAAGCTCTCACACTCATCCATCAAGGATTGGATGAAAAAATCTTCGAGAAGGTTGCTAGCGCAACCACTTCCAAGCAAGCTTGGGATATTCTTCAATCATCCTTCAAAGGAGCTGACAAAGTTAAGAAGGTGCGTCTCCAAACATTGAGAGGAGAATTTGAATCTCTACGAATGAAGGAGTCCGAATCAATTTCAGATTATATTTCAAGAGTTTTGGCCATTACAAATCAAATGAAAAGATATGAAGATGATATGGGAGAAGACCGAATTGTCGGTAAGATTTTGAGATCGTTGGACTCAAAATTTAATTATGTCGCCGTTGCAATTGAAGAATCCAAAGATTTGGATACCATGACCATTGATGAACTTTCTGGATCGTTGCAAGCTCATGAAGAGAGATTGAAGGCACCGGTCCAAGCACCGATAGAAAAAGCTTTAAAAGCAAAGCTATCGTTAAAAGAAAACGAGTCAAATTATGGCACATCTCAAAGAGGCCGAGGTCGTGCAAGAGGTCGTGGTCAATTCAATGGTCGAGGCCGTAGTTTTGGAAGAGGTGGACGAGGAGACACCTCGAACAATAATGAATCTAGCCAAAACTCCAATCAAGAAAGAAGCCGTGGAAGAGGTAGAGGATCAAGAGGAAGAGGTTATAGACCGAATCAATCAAGGTATGAAAAATCAAATGTTGAATGTTATAATTGTCATCGTTTTGGTCATTTAGCTTGGGAGTGTAAAAATAAAGTGGAGGAAACAAACAATTTTTCGGAGAACAACAAAAATGATGAAGAGATAGAACCCACTATGCTTCTCGCATGCAAAACTATTGAAGGTGAAGAAAGTGATCAATGGTATCTTGACTCGGGTGCAAGCTGTCACATTTGTGGCAAGAGAAACTTGTTTGTGGAGCTTGATGAATCCATCAATGGTGATATAACATTTGGTGATGCCTCGAAAGTTCAAGTGAAAGGAAAAGGTACGATTCTAATTAAGATGAAAGATGGAAGCCATCAGTTTATTTCAAATGTATGTTATGTTCTAAATATGAAAAGTAACATTTTAAGTTTGGGACAACTTTTGGAGAAAAATTATGACATACACTTGAAAGATAAAAGTTTGACAATGAAAGATGAGAATGGAAGATTGCTTGCCAAAGTGCCAATGACGAAAAATAAAATGTTTTTGTTGAACATTCAAAGTGATACTCCTATGTGCTTGAATTCTTGTTTTAAAAATTCATCTTGGCTATGGCATTTGCGGCTTGGACACATGAATTTCGATGGCATGAAATTTAAGAGCAAAGGAAATATGGTGAAAGGAATGCCTTTCATAAATCATCCAAATCAATTGTGTGAAGGATGTCTTCTTGGCAAACAAGCAAGGAAGAGTTTTCCTAAAGAGTCTTTGACAAGGGCAAAACAACCTCTGGAGCTGGTTCATTTGGACGTATGTGGATCTATCAAGCCATCATCGCTTGGTAAGAATCATTATTTTGTGACATTTATCGATGATTATTCTCGGAAAACTTGGGTGTATTTTTTGAAGGAAAAATCAGAGGTGTTTGAAATTTTTAAAAAATTCAAGTTGATGGTGGAGAAACAAAGTGGCTATCAAATTAAATCTCTTCGATCCGATAGAGGCGGTGAATTTACATCAAACTGATTCAAAGATTTTTGTGAGATGAATGGCATCAGGCGTCCAATGACAGTTCCATACTCACCACAACAAAATGGAGTATCGGAAAGAAAGAATCGGACTATCTTGAACATGGCGAGGAGTATGTTGAAATGCAAGAATATGCCAAAAGAATATTGGGCTGAAGCTGTTTCTTGTGCCGTTTATTTACTAAATCGATGTTATACAAGAAGTGTCAATGGCGTAACACCTCAAGAAGCATGGAGTGGCCACAAGCCGAGTGTTTCTCATTTGCGAGTCTTTGGATGCATAGCCTATGCACATGTGCCCGATGAACATAGAACAAAACTTGATGATAAAAGTGTAAGGTATGTATTTGTCGGCTATGATCCAAGTTCTAAAGGCTATAAATTGTACAATCCGAACAATGGAAAAATTGTGGTTAGTAGAGATGTTGAGTTTGATGAAGAAGGTGTTTGGGAATGGAACACAAAAAATGAAGACTACAAATATATTTCATTCCCTGATGATGAGATGCAAGATACAACACAAGTTACTACACATCCACCAACACCTCCATCGCATAATACACCAGTTGAAGATGCAAGTTCTAGTGAAGGTCCTCGGAGATATAGGACGCTACGTGATTTATATGATGCTACCAAGAGGTACCAAGTTTGGATGATTTTACCAATTTTTGTTTATTTGTCGAGACTGAGCCAGTATGTTATGAAGATGCTTATCTTAACAAGAAATGGAGAGATGCAATGGATGAGGAAATTAACTCAATCTTGAAGAACGAGACGTGGGAGTTGGCACAATTACCTAAAGGCAAAAGTACAATTGGTGTGAAGTGGGTATACAAAATTAAGAAAAATGCAAACGGTGAGACGGAGAAGTGCAAAGCAAGATTAGTTGCCAAAGGATACAAGCAAAAGGCCGGGATCGATTATGATGAGGTTTTTGCTCCAGTTGCTCGTCTTGAAACGATTCGTTTGATTATTTCGCTTGCAGCTCAGAATCATTGGAAAATTCATCAAATGGATGTGAAATCCGCATTTTTGAATGGCTATTTGGAGGAAGAAGTTTATATCGATCAACCTCCGGGTTATGTCATAAAAGGGAAAGAGAAAATGGTGTTAAAATTAAAGAAGGCTCTCTATGGCTTGAAGCAAGCTCCTCATGCTTGGAATAGCAGGATTGATAAATATTTCAAGGCAAAAGGATTTACCAAGTGTCCACATGAACATGCTTTATATGTTAAATCAAACACACATGGTGATAAATTATTCGTATGTTTGTATGTGGATGACTTAATTTTTACAGGAAATAATCGAAAGATGATTGATGATTTTAAACGAGATATGGCAAAGGAGTTTGAAATGACGGACATCGGATTGATGTCATATTATCTTGGCATTGAAGTGAAGCAAATAGATGATGGCATATTTATTTCTCAAGAAAGATATGCTAATGAAATTCTAAAGAAATTCGAGATGATGAATTGCAAGCCGGTTAGCACTCCTGTTGAATGTGGAGTCAAATTATCTTTGGATAAAAATGGTGAGAAGATCAATCCCACATTCTTTAAAAGACTTGTTGGAAGTTTGAGGTACTTGACTTGTACAAGACCAGATATTCTTTTTGGTGTTGGACTTATTAGTCGATATATGGAAGCTCCTACTATGTTACATCTGAAAGTGGCCAAAAGAATTCTCCGGTATATCAAAGGTACAACAAATTATGGCATCTTCTATACATCTTCTGATGATGCTAAACTTGTTGGGTATAGTGATAGTGATTGGGCAGGTGATGTTGTTGATCGGAAAAGTACTACCGGATTTACTTTCTTTATGGGAAATTCTGCATTTACTTGGAGTTCGAAAAGGCAGCCAATTGTGACTCTTTCTACATGTGAAGCTGAGTATGTCGCAGCATGTGCGTGTGTTTGTCATGCTATTTGGTTGAGATGTTTGTTAAAGGAACTTCACCTACCGCAAGGAGAACCAACAAAGATTTATGTCGATAATAAATCCGCTTTGAATTTGTCCAAGAATCTGGTGTTTCATGAAAGGAGCAAGCATATTGATACAAAGTATCATTTCATCCGAGATTGCATATCCAAGAAAGAAGTGAATCTTGAGTTCGTGAAGTCACAAGATCAGACTGCAGATATTTTCACGAAGCCGTTAAAGTTTGAAGATTTTCGAAGATTGAGGATAAGACTTGGTGTGCAGGAAGATATTCCAAATTAAGGAGGGATGTTGAAATATTAATTTGAAATATCCAGAAAATACATTGAAGAAAAATATAACTCTCGAGTAGTAAAGAATTCAGATAATTCATTAGATAAAGTTGTATTAATGTATAAGATGGACAAGTATTAATGTAGTCATAAAAAGGATAAAGAGAGTGCATGAACGCATCTTAAGATTGTGTGCCTGGGTAACTATAAATAGGCAAACATTATAAGTATTTTGTATAAAGTGGATCAAAGTGGAATAAAGTGAATACAAACATTAAAAGATTTTCTCCACTTCTATTCTTGTGTGTGAGTTATAAAGTAGTAGCTCTCCATATATTTCCAACAAGGCCTTGACTTATCTTGCTGAATTGCCTGCTGCCCTTGAAAACGTGCTAAACCTGATTGTGAAACTCTTTTAATAGTTCTAGGGAGTAGTTTTAGCAAGCTGAACATTGTCGTCAGTTTTTACAAGTCAATGCTTGATTAACAGTCCTGAACTTGGACTGACAGTTCAGTCTTTAACACCTTGTCCAAAATTGTTGTTGAATCTGCTCCAAGTCTGTAATCTGAGCTTGTAAATGAATTTTAATTTTTGTAACAACCCGGGCTACTGTTGTCAATTTGCTTTGATAGTCTTTTGTTGTGTAGAATATCTTTTGTATCCTGAAAATCGTTTTTGATCACTCAAGTTTAATAATAATCTGTTCTTTCTTTTCGAAAGTGTTGTTCTGAACTTTTAGTGACATTTGGAAACGCCACAATAATTATTAATTGGTAGTATCAGCTTAATCTTCCTATTTGATTTGTTGTAACCTTGTTTTAATCTGTTTACTTTATCTTTGATCTGTACTTTAATCCACCTGCATATTTGCTTTGTGAATTAAATTTTATCAGAAAATTTTAATACAGATTTTTTAATCTGTTTTGATTGTGTTTACTAACTTGTCTTTGTCTTTTGAGCATAAGTTTTTATTACACCTTTAATCTATTGATCAGTAAGGTTTTTAACACCAGCGAATAACCGAATAAGTTAGATTCCACCTCTGTTGTTTAGTACTCGTGTTGAATTATCGAGAAAGGGTATATAAAATCATCTACACTCTATTCACCCCCCTCTGGAGTGTGTTTGTGCCATATATCGATCCAACAAGATACGGTAGTACGTATATTATAACAGGGATAAGATTTTATTTACACGGTAATCGTTTCACATGAAAGTTAGTTGTCATTGCATTTGACTCTTTCGATGATTGGGGGTCATGACGTGTTGTTAGAGGCTATTCATGATCGTTAGGTATGAAGGGCATTTTATAAATGCACTTTATGTCTATGGTCAATATATTCAGAAGCCTATCGGGTAACACACATAAGAATATCTAGCCGGATTAAAATGTGGTTATAGTGACAACCAAATAAGGAAACTTTTTATCTCGACTATAAAGTGTTATAGTGATAAATTAATATTGTGATATTTATTTACCATGAATAAATATATGCGGCTTCTATAGGCACCACGAAATACTATTGTCCCCCTTAAATTTATTATTTTCCATTTACATTACCACACCACCTAATCACTTAAGGCACAACCAAAAAATAATTCATTTAAGAACTTTTAACTATACACTTTAGTCTCTCATGTTTTAAAAATTATACACTCCAGTCCCTCCAATTTCTTCCCTTACATTATACCTCTTTTAAAAACACTTTTAACTCCCCCGGCATTACTTCCTTTTTATTTCATTTGAACCAATAAAAACATAGGAAATCGCCGGAGTTCTTGTCAGAACTGATGCCGGAGAAGATAAAAATCGTGGAAAACACAAGTGAAGCTAAGAACAACATAACTTTGAACCAAATCATGTAAGTATGTTGTACTGTTTGCTTTTTTGGCAGTAATTTGGTATAAATCGAAGGTGGTACCGTCGGAGGTGTTAATCCAAACGAAATTGTGTATTGTTATTTGTATTCATTTGTTTGATTGTAATGTGTATTCGTTGTTGGTTGAAACCGGGTTGAAATCGGAGGATTTTTTGGTGTTTTTCTTTCAACCAGCCATTTTCTGATCGGAGGTTTGGGGAAGATGACTGGGCGCTTAAAACGTCGGTCACATGAACGTTTTGATGGGGATAAAACGTCAGTCGTATTGATGTTGAAGTTATACAAGCCAACTAGGGTAACATGTTTCTTTGTCAGTGCAGATGACGTTATCTTATGCTCATAACGTCGGAGTGGTGGACGTTCTCATTAACATCATCATATGTGACATTTATTCTAATTACAAATGTCAACGGTTCTGAAGTTACCGTGCTAATGTAACGTTAAATTTTGTGACGTTATGTACTGAATTTCACTATGAATGACATAATTATTGTGCACATAACAACTTTGAATTAATGTTTCTTGACTTTGTAAACAACTTTCCACCAATGAATTAGTGTACTCCCAATTATAAATTAGTGTATTTTTCACATTGTAAATAACTTTCCAACTAGGAATTTTTGTCATGTAAGTGTCTTAAAATGAAAAGTAATCTAGTTACCTTTAACTCATAATAGGGACCTTATAATCTAGTTTGGGCAATGTAAGCATATACATAGATCTGTTTTGCCCATTATATGTGTTGTTTGGACCCGATAATGTAAAGCCGTAGGATCTCTTTACCTTAATAGATTGTCACCAAACGATGCTAGAAATCATCATGTATTAATTCCGGGGTCTTCTAATCCTTGTGACAACCTGCACAAGCTTCAAGAACACTAACAAAAGAGGTAGTTTGTGGTTGTTTAGACTGGACTTGAGAAATTGTATCTCAAGCTGCCTACATATCATGTGAATGAGTCAGGAATCAAGTCATCGTACTTTCTTATGGATCTCTTATAAAGAGGGGCTTGTGCCCTAGGCCTGCGTGGGCTGGGTCCTTGGTGGACTGTGATTTCGTGTTCCATAAGGAAGAGATAATCACGGTTTGATCTCATTGATTGTAGGAGATAATCTCGGTGATTTGAATAGCGGATATGAGCCTTTATGGTGGAAGATTCTTTCCATGTTTATTAGGTTAATTATGTACGTGGGGACTTAGTGCAGAATAGACTTAGGCTATATTAAATAGGATATTAATAGTACGGTTGGACTAGCATGTATTGCATGTCTTCTATCTTATGAAGGTAGGGATAGATCTCTTCTATCAAAGTGTTGGGACACTTGGACTGTATGTGGACGTGTATTAGAGAGTGCGTGCGTTAGAGTGACCCACTTACTTTATTAAGTGTCGCACTATATGACGGTTGAGTAATTATCCATAGACCGGAGTCTTCATGACGTCACGGTGTGGATTTTCATACTTTGATGCTATTATGATTTTCTCTAGCCATAGGGAGATCATGCGGTAGTGATTGGGTGCGATACTGAAGCATGCGTAGGATTCATATTGCTCGCTCATAAATCGCGTATCCTAATGGTAGGACAAAATATCCGGAATGGCCTTCTTAAATAGAATGTCTTATTGTCGAAAGTCTTTGCATAGAGGAAGTAATGTGTTACTTCGAAAGAATGGGATGTCCATATTATAAGATGCAGTCGTTAATGAATGACACTCAAGATACGGCTGTATGAATATTATAACAGAGATAGGATTCTATTTACATTGTAACCTTTTCACATGAAAGGTAGTAGTCATTGCATTTGACTCTTCTAATCATTGAGGGCATGACGTGTTCTAGATGCTATTCATGATCGTTAGGTATAACTACAAGAAAAGTGTGTTTTTATGATAGGAATTCGCGTCATTAAATGTTCAATTCCCATCATTAAAGAATTTTAATGACTGGAAATTTAATGACGGGAAATTTCCTCTTATGGGTGCCTCCTTCGTTAAAGGTATTAATGACGGGAAATATTTTCCCGTCATTAATTGTGCGGCACATTCATTGACGGAATTATCCCGTCACAAAATTTTATTTTTAATAATGGCTCATCCCCACATTATAAAGCCAATTTCCCATCATTGAATAACAATTTAACGATGGCATATCCCCTCATTGTAGGTTCATATTCCCCTCATTAAATAACGAATTAATGCAAAATTTCCCGTCACTATATCGTCTTTTTCCCGTCATTAAATCATGATATAATAATGACATACCCTCATTGGCCATTTCCCCTCATCTCAATCGCGAATCTCTCACTAAATGAGTCCATCAATATTACACAACTATAGTTTTTGTATATAAGGGAAGTGGACTTTGTACATTTGTTTTAAGGTATTAATTTAGTTGTAAAACAGATTCACTTATCTAAGCAAGCCGAAGAAAAAAGAAACAAGCTGCATGAGCAAGCTTTTTTGTGCATTTAAATCTCCATCCACACTGTGATATCTATATATTGAAAGATACACATCTATCTGAATGTAAGTACAATAGTAAATGACTAGAAAACATATATTGACAAGAAACATAGATTTACATACTGTTGAGATGTGGAAATAAGCGTTTATTGATAAACTAAGATGTCTCAGGGCCTTCATTTACATCATAAACTCTTACAAAGGTACCATCATGCAAGCTTAGACTGCCTGATTCAACTTGACTTTGATCCTCCATCAAATTATTAGCCTGGACATCTACCTTTGAAAATTCTTCATTTAATTGTTGCCCAGTATCCTTAAGAAGTAACACCTAGACATCGTGTTAACCGTGTGACCATCTAGTTGAGTCATATTCGCCTTGGAAAAAGCCTATCTCAAAAGTTTTGATCTCTTCATTATATTCTCCAAAACTTATGTCCAGCCACAAGCAGGTATCTAAGCATGATAAGACGGAGAAAAAGAAAAGAAACTTTAAGCTAAGACATATGCTTCCATGCTAAAGCAATACATGGGAAATAATAAGTACTTTATTCAACTTAAGGAAGAGTAAACCCCACAAATTTATAAAATAAATTTCTAAAAAAATAACGAAGCTCAGTAATGCACAACACTAACATTATAGACAACAATTTAGTGAACCAAGGTTGGCCCCCAGCCCTTGGAACATAATAGCCAACAATAATCACAATATTTTTGTTAAATGAACATTGTTTGCGAGAAATCTAATTTACAACAACAAAAATAATCACAGTTCAGTTGATTACCTGTAAAGCCTTCATTACATGCTCACAGGTCATACAAATAATTAACATGGCTACATGAAAGAAAATAAATGATTTAATACAAATAGTTCTATCAAGAAGGTATCTAAGTAAAAGAAACAGGTTCCTAAATTTAGGGTGATTAGTACAAAAAGCTTTAAAGAGGAGAAAAGAACACAAACAAAAAAGATGAAATTTCCTAATCAGGAAAACATAACAATGTGCTCAGTTCATAAATGGTAAGTTAAAGTGAACGATTTAGCTATTAAAATCAATAATTTTCTTTCACTAATAAACACATTCACAAAGGTCCTATATCTCGTTACAACATATTAACAACTTCGACTTTGATTATTCAACCATATTAAGTAATAAATTAAGAACTCATATCTAAATTCAGATTTTGGATTCAAATATTTATATATTTTTAACAGCATAAATTCTTTCCAAATCCAAAATAACATTACCTTATTGAAACAAGAAACATAACAACTAGATAAATAAGGGAACTACAAGCTTTTTCTATCTAACATGTCCCTAATTATTTTGTCAGGATCAAGCTTAAGTGTTTAAATAACTAATCCATCCATTCCAAAATAACTGAGGCAATTGCCAAAAAAATTTGTTCCAAAATAACTGAGACAGAACATTTTCCAAAGCAGCATTTATTGCTAATTTTCCTATTTTACCTGTATTTAATACTACGGTAGAAGTTAAAAAGAATACTGCATTAATTGTATTATAGGGATTTTTTAGTCATTGCATCCAAAAGGTCATAGCATTAAATCACTTTCTTAATAAACGTGTTTTTGGCAACTGCCTCAGATATTTCGGAACGGAGGGAGTATGTACTATTTGAACTAGCTTAAGTCATAATGATCACAATTCTTTCATAGGCAGTGTGCGTGTAGCAGGGGAGAGGGGATGGACGAGGATGCCTCCCCTGAAAATGCACATTGCACAATAATAGTAAGATGGCTTTTACATGAACCTAAATAGCATCAATCAGCTCATTTTTTGCATCCAGATGCATAGGCAGTTTCCAAATTTTGACACCGAGGCAACAACCCCTCACGATCTAACAAATAAACATCATCACAATGAAGAATTATATCCATAACTCTGAAAGAAGAGTAATTTTTTCAAGAAAATAATTAATCTGCGTACATAGGATGCAGGTTTTCTATAAGAGTTAGCAGATTGTTAAAAGAGTTCAGATTCAAATAATTGAGTTACTGGGAATTCAATTATAATGCCTGCATTACCATAATATATTGTCTTTCAAAACGTATTAGTTGTTGTCTTCGAGTCCTTTTCAACACAGAAAAATTGTTGAGCATTAGTCAAATAAACATATGAATCACTATGCAGAAGAAAAAAAGACTACACACTACTAAACATAGCATGGTATCGCAAAGTTGCAACGCGTAACAAAGAATAACAGAGTAATTAAATTGTTTTCGCTACACATACAGAATTTCGACATTCTTGTCTATTAGTGTTGTGTCATTTTGTTGTGACATTTCGTTGCAGCGATAATTGTTTTGATATTCTTAATATCTAGCTAAAAGTTGATTGCTTAGTCAGGGGAGGGGTGGAGGGAGGGGCATGGGAGACCGTAAATTGTTCTACTACTATTATTCTTGGTTTAGTCTGTGAACTACTATTACTTTGTTACAAGAATCCATCAACAAATATGTATTTTATTGATCGGTTTATTAAAGTATTCAATAGTATGTTCAAGGGAAACCTAATGTCTTAAAATTTGTATTATTCCACAAATTGCTTGAAACATCAAAAGACTTCACGGTTAAATGAACGTTTGTTTTAGAATAAACATTTTCAATGTTATAAGTGGGGGGTTATTGGATTTTTAGTCCTATAACTTTCCCCGTTTTTGTAAATAGTCTTCTTTTTGCGCCGGTAGCATTTTCAGTCCAATAACTTTCTATTTTCTGGATTTTTAGTCATTTTTGCCTAATCATCGCCGGAGCTCCGGTGAGATGGCTTAGGTGGCTGCCAAGTGTATTATGGGACCCATAAAATATGATGTGGCTGATTCGTGGCATGTGGGGCGCATTTTGAACAGCCGAGGGGATTCGAACCCATGACCTTTAGGTTATTTTCCAATCAGCTTATCATTACACTACATAAAATACTTTGTTTGAACTAGAACTAACAAATATAAGTACCAAGTATTATATGTGAATAAATTCGATACATATTATGTATGTTACGTACGTGCGTGTGTGTATATATATATATATATATATATATATGTTATGTATGTATATGTATGTATATATGTGTATGTATTTATATATTTACTTACATACATATATATATATATACATATATATGTACATATATATATATATATATATATATATATATATATATATATATATATATATATATATATATATATATATATATATATATATATATATATATATATATTTATTTATATATATATATATATGTATATATATATATATATATAGATATATGTATATATACATGTATATATATATATATATATATATATATATATATATATATATATATATATATATATATATATATATATATATATATACACATATATATATGTGTGTATATACACACACGCACGTACATAACATATGTATCGAATTTATTCACATATAATACTTGGTACTTATATTTGTTAGTTCTAGTTAGAACAAATTATTCTATGTAGTGTAATGGTAAGCTGATTGGAAAATGACCAAAAGGTCATGGGTTTGAATCTTCTCGGCTGCATTTTTAATTTCAACTTTCAAAATGGGCCCCACATGCCACGAATCAGCCACATAATATTTTTTGGGTCCCACAATACACTTGGCAGCCACCTAAGCCATCTCGCCGGAGCTCCGGCGATGATTAGGTAAAAAGGACTAAAAATCCAGAAAATGGGCCCCACATGCCACGAATCAGCCACATAATATTTTTTGGGTCCCACAAATACACTTAGCAGCCACCTAAGCCATCTCACCGGAGCTCCGGCGATAAATTAGGCAAAAAGAACTAAAAATCCAGAAAATAGAAAGTTATAGGACTGAAAATGCTACTGGCGCAAAAAGAGGACTATTTACAAAAACGGGGAAAGTTATAGGACTAAAAATCCAATAGCCCCTTATAAGTGGAGCAATAAAAATATTAAAAGAAAAAAGTGTGCTTTAGCTAATTAAGGCAACATATACATAACAAAATACGAAGCCTTCATTAGAATAAACAAGCAGTGGAATTTCACAGTCTAAAGTGTCACTTAGAATGTGAATTAAACAACAACTAAATTATAATAGCATTGCTTACAATTGGCAGATATGGCAGACCAAAAGTTGCTGCGAAAAAATGGTGGGTGCACACATCATGTGTAAGCATTGGTCGAAGGAGCATACTTCCTAATGGTTGGAATAACAGAAGGCATCCACTCATATGAGATGTATAAAATTTGAAATAATTACAGCTTATACAATTGCATATCATATCATTTTCTGGCAATTGAATCCAAATTGGCATAATACTAACATCTTCTTAATTGAACTTAAACACTTTGAGACATCATTTCAAAAGAAGGAACTTAACATAAACAATGTAGGGACCTCCATTGAGGAGGTTGGAAACGTCTTCTTCGCTGAAGAATCTTGAAGATTATCAAACACAAGGAGTACATTACTTTATGGTATTTTGGCTGTTAAAAAAAACATTACTTTATGGTAAAGATCCCATTTTTCTCTTAAGTATTCAAAAGTATTTTTACCTGCAATTGTACCCAAAAAGTACCCAATTAGACACACAGAAGGATCAATGTCAACGTATTCATTCACATCTAACATTATATGTTGAAATTTGGGAGAACGTTTACATAATTTAGGGTCAGAAACTATCACTTTGCTATCAAAGAATTTTTTCCCCAAATGACTTTCATTCCATTATTTTAAGTAGATCTTTCAGTTTTTACATTTACCCATTCAACTACCGTAGGTTTCAGGGGTTGAAAAGATATATTATTCTTAGAACTGGAACAAACAAGCAAAAGGGTTACCTATGATGCTGGTAGTTTCTTACCATAGTTAAGGTGGTCCTTACGTGCCCCTGAAGCAACCTAAGAGGAGACTTTGCCCTCTTTGCCGAAAGTAGGAGCTGCAATGTTAGCCTCGAATGACGCACTCCCAGCAGAGGCCCAAAATTTTATCCATAAAATAATATAAAATAATACATATCTCTATTTTACAACATCTCAATTCAAAAACCTCCCCAACAGCATCAATATCCTTATCCCTATAACATTTTAAATAATATTAAATAATACATATTCTACCTCACAACCCTATTTATATACATTAAATATTTATTATTTCACTCCAGCAGCATCACTATCCCTATCCCTATAAATTTTAATTATTAAATATGTTTAGGGCATGAATAGTGCATCCCCACAAGTAGGGATGCACTGTTCATATCCCTAAAAATAAATAGGGATAGGGCCTCTGCTGTGGAAGCTATTTTAATGTAAACTCTATTTTTTATCTTCATTTTAGGGATATGGCACCATATGGGGCTTCTGCTGGGAGTGCCCTAATAAGATCCACCAAATTTGCCATGGTTGCCGGTGGAATGTCAGAATCACCAAAGTTGCAAGACACCTCCGGCAAAGTCGATTTCTGGCCAAAAGAAGCTTTCTTTATAGAGATAAAGTGAGTTGCTCTCACCGGATTCCAATAAATCGTCAATTTCTCCTAGATGAAGGGAACCAGATTTGCTCAATAGTTCTTTCATAAAGCGCTTATCACTGAACAAACTCTCCATCCTAACAGCTGGGCAAGAACGAGCAGCCAAGATGTATAACAACAATTATTCACCCGATTTGGATGGAGGAGGATCCCAATTTGGATGGAGGAGGATGAATTGGTAATATAGCCGATTTGGGTGTTTTGAGAGAAGTCTAGGGTTAGGATATATTTCTTATTTTTTTGGGAAAGAATACGCTTGGGAATGATTAGATTTTGTTGAATTTGTTATTTACTTTTTTTCCATCGGTGAATTATACATGAAGTTGTACACTAAAAAAATGGATATTTGTTTATAAGGACTATTTTAAACACTTAATAGGCATTTAGGACACACTTAAATCTTAGGGGGAAGGGGCTACAAGGACAAAAAAACACATAAATGGGTCTGCAAGGACATTCTTATTTTTCAGCTGTTATAAAGGACAAAAACAAAATCTTTGGACAAAAATACCCCTTGTTACTTTTTACCCTTCTACAAATAGTAACAGTCAAGAAACAAGTAGTAACAGCCCATAAAATGTCGTAACATCCAATGAAAAAGTAGTAACGGTCTAAAAACAAGTAGTAACAGTCCTTATTTGTTAAAAAAAGAAGTAGTAACAGCCCGTAAAATGTCGTAACGGAGTAAAGCCAGTAACATTGAAATGTCGTAACTGTTAGGAAATCTATGCGGGAACGCAGCGGAATTCAAAAATTTATTTCCTATCGACCCAAGATCGACTTCGTTTAAGCAATAAACAAATAAGCTAAAGACGGTGGTTACATTGGTTGATCTAAAAGATCGACGCTTTGACCGTCTAAAGAGAGTAGTTCTGCATAGAGCCGCCCAAGTGTTCGGCCTCTACCGCTAGTCCACACGAACAGCCCGCCGGAATCCCATCATGGATTGCTATTGGAAAACTCCGGTTGCTAGACCGGTCCTTTTCCCCTCTCTCCAACTCTCTATAGGATGCTCTCTATTTTACACAAGAACTATTAGTTCTTGGAATTATGATGTGCAAAAGAGCTTGACACCCACACTATATTTATAGTGTAATATGCGCCCCAATGAAGAGTGGAGGAGAAGAAAACCTTTTTCCAATAAAAAAAAATATATTTGATTGATTTATCTCATTTATTATAATACCTCATATTAAATAAATCTAGGATATTGCCAATATCTTATATTGAATATTTCCAAGATATTGTCAAAATCTAATATTGACAATATTTATCTTTTATTATATTACCATAAATCAATTTACACATGTGTATATATCACATATATATAACATACATAAATCTATTTTTATATATTACACATATGGTGCGCATGCATGCAAATCCAATTTGCATTTAATGCACACACACACACACATATGCATTCATAACATATATATATATATATATATATATATATATATATATATATATATATATATATATATATATATTTTTATTTTATTAATATCTAATATTAATAATAGGTAATATCATTAATTAAATTGCACAATCCAAGTGTATCTTATACACTAATAAGTTCTTACCACCTTTAGCCATAAATTGGCTTCCGAATATTCTTTAATTAATATAATATTATTAATATCTTGTATTTAATTTATTCATATATTAATTTACCACTATAACATTTATAGTCTCGAGATAAACTTTCCTTATTTGGTTATCATCTATTACCACATTTTAATCCGCTAGATGTTCTTATGTGTGTGACCCGATAGGCTTCGAATATGTTGGCCGTAGACACAAAGTGCAAATTACTTAAAATGCCCTTCATGCCTAACGATCACGGGATAGCGTCTAGCAACACACCGTGACCCCAATCATCGGAAGAGTCAAATGCAATGACTACTACCTTTCATGTGAAACAGTTACCGTGTGACTTACAATCCTATCGCTGTAATAATATCCATACGGTCGTACGTCGAGTGTCAAACAATAACGACCGTATCTTATAATCTGGATATTAAGCTCTCTCGAAGTAACTCGTTTACTCCCACTTTGCAAAGATTCACGAGAGTAAGACATTCCTTATAAGAAGGCCATTTCGGATATTCGATCCCAATCATAGGATACGCGATTCTCGGACGACCAATCATGTATACTCCGCATGCTTCATATCATACCCAATCACTACCGCATAATTGCCCCGTGGCTGTGGAACCTCAATAGTCTCAAAGCATGACAATCCACACCGGATGCCATGAAGACTCGGTCCAAAGGATAATTACACAACCGCCACATAGTGTGACACTTATCCGTGTAAGTGGGTCACTCTAACGTCGCATTCTCTAATACACGCCCACGCATACCCAAGTGTCTCTACACTTCGATAGATGAGATCTATCCTCCGCCTCTAAAGATAGAAGACATCTAATACGTGCTAGTCTGCTTTTATACTATCAATGCCCTGCTTAATAGTACATCACCTAGAGACATTTAAGTATCAAACTTATTAAAGTGATTAGAGATCTCATCAACCATAATCGCCTATCATGGTTTCTCTATCACAGTCTAATACTAAGGACGTTATCATATAACAATTCACAATTGGTTCTTTAAAAGAACATATATATGACAACAGAAAAGCCATTTAATATATGTATAAACATAAAGAAATAGTAGAAATGATCCGACCCGGTCGGATCCGGTCCAACCCGATTGGGTTTAGGACACTATTTCAACAATCTCCCACTTGGCCTAAAATCAATCACTCGCACACACAAGACCAAGTTGAAACACAAGAATCTCATGCAATACTCGCAACCAGCCCTAGCCATAAACGGATCACTATCCGTGGGGACTCAGACTATCTTCATATCATGTTCCAAATGACCAAGTCAAAGGAACCGCCTCAACACACACATGAATCTCTAACGAGACCCTGGTCATTGCTTCAAGCAATAAATCCACTTACTATATCAGCTATACAGAAAAGGTGGAAGAACCGTATAAGGTTCAGGAATGAACCTTCTAGATCCATATCTCGCCTCATTTAGCCTCTAAGGCACTACTGTGTTTTGGCCTAGTTGTAGAATTTACAAAGGACCCATAGCTAAGAACATTTCCACTCAACCGTATCACTTATTCAAAGTGATTGCAAACCAGCATGCAGCTCCCACTCGCCTTCATAAGACTCGGGATCTACGCCTCAGATATCTACGTTTATTTAATTCCAAGTTTCAATAAACTAGGAAACTTTCCTTAACTTGTTTAAGGGTATTCTCAACCTTCACCAGATCTACTTTCATACTTGCTCATGACTATTCATGGAGTATGAACATCCGGCATTACCTATAAGATGGTTCCTATCGCAGTAGCGAAGGAAACCTTCCATAAGCATCATCTTTCACCTCATCTTTAGGACCAATGTCCTAACACAGATAGATCTTGCGATCTATGCTAAACTTCTTTTAGCATCTCATCTATATAGGTAAACTATAATTTAACAGCAGTTAAATCTATCACTATAGATTCCTATTTCTAAAATAAGAACTGCCAATCCAAGTGCTTTCGTAAAAACCTTGAACTACCAAACATTAATTGACTGTGACATGGGGTGATAATTCTCGAGATAGATATCTAATACCTTGCTCAAAAATCATAACACACTCCCACTATCCATCTTGCACATTGGGCATATCCTTCTTTTGACTAATCAAACTCCTTTGATTATCAAACAAAGAAATCGTCTAGAGAAACTTATTTGAGTCCATAAATGGATCTCGCGGGCTTACATATCATGTTATTGTCTATGAACATCAAAATCATGCGCCCAACGTCTTCAACACTATCATATAGCCATGATCACGAAGTTATAACAAGCATCATCCGATTAGAATCGGGCTCACCGGCAAAGATAAAGGTAATTACAAGGTTTACACCCCGTACCCCTCAGCCGTCACTATAGCCTAATAGTAATCATATTACAATCCATGTCAGCCTTTCAGGGACATTCCCTTTAGGTAAGACAGACTAGGTTCACAACCTGGTTGTCACTAATGGAATCTAATTCGATTTTATGGCTCTCGGCCATATCTCTCAAACTCCGCCTTTCAAACATTCTTTCATAAGTCGTGAGATGTTCATTCTTCAAGATGAACATACCGCAAATTTTTTCAGCTTGAGGTTATCCACAGACTTGCAGAACTTTTGTGTGCACGAGCGGTGTTTTTACACCTCATCGCTATGCGGCGTCTGCTCATGTTCCAATGGTTGAATATATCTTTGTGGTTCTCAAACTCCTTTGAGATTTGATTCACTCCCACTGTTTCTTTTGGAAGAAACACTTCCTCTAGAAGACAGCATGTTTGGAGACAAACATTTTGCTCCGCGGAACAAGTAAATAATATCTAGCGTACTTGCTAAGATATTCCACAAAGTTGCATATGTCGTATTAGGCTCCAAGCCATTTCTGACTTTGCTTATGACAACTTCAAATCATCGGTTAAGATAGATTTGACATTATCTTCTTCCATATCTAATATGGAATTTATTCAACCTTTATCTTTGGAACTAGGTTAAGTATAAGGGCACTATCCCGAAACGGGTAAGGGATACTTCGCATGGCTTGCGTCACATCTTTATCATATAAAGTGTTGCTTCCATTCTGGGAACACAATCTAATTGCGTATCCCAAATATGGTATCCTTCAAAGGAGAATCTTATTCCTTTTCAGACGACTTCTGAAACACCCTTCAAGTATTAATTACTTCAATCCAATTGAAGATTAATTCTTAAGTAGCTCATCAATCTCATATTCGTACTAGCTCGAACTTTTCAGGCTTTCCAAATTGTTGTACATCAATAAGTACATTCAACTATTTCTAAAAATAGTCCAAAAGAGAGACAAAACAATGCGTTTATGGTATAAATTGTCACAAGCCAACAAACATCAATATGTTTAGGCTTTAGTAAATCTTCTAGGTTTCATAACCTTTTCTTAAAAGGGTATTTTAGTCCTCTTTGGATAAGATACGTATAACCCACATGATTCATAATCATATGGTTCAACATCATCAGAATGACGTTTAATTACACGATTCCCTTCCATAGAGACTGTGCCTAGAGTAACCACAAATCAAGGATAACAGCCATACAAATATTTAGTTGAGATCTCATCACATATATCAACTATACAGTGACATCAATCTAGTATGTTAGATTCATTGACCTTCCAACTTTATCGGAATAACATTTATTCTTTACAATTGAATATGTCTACTAAATCCTAACAAATAACTGAAAGTATGTTCTTCATAAGAACCGGAACACAATAACATTTATTTAGTTCCCTTATCAGTTTAATTACTAGATCCAGAATGTGGTAAGTGTTACAACGTTTGCTTCACCTTCCATATCTGTATTAACCTTTTTAATTTAATCACACTCGTAAGATATCATATATCTAAGAGTTGACTTGAACTTAGATAGGTTTATCTTAACTCACTTGCCTAGAATAGAAACTTCAATAAGTTCTCTATTTAAGCATATGCCCTAACTTTCCTTTTTAATCCTTTAAGCACTTGAAAAATGTTTCTTATTGTAGTCTTCATAAGACTTAAGAAAGATCACAAGAGCTATGTCTTTGATTTCCTTTCATAAAGAAAATCTAAAGTTTATTAAATAGTTTATTTATCCTTTTGAATCTTATTCAAAACATTGACTATTTAATTAACCTTTAAGCAATGATAGAATTAAGTCGATACTTAAATCTTACAATTTTGAAAACATCCTTTCCAAAATTAGATGTGGTCATTCTTATCCAACGTTTGAATTAATTGTCATCATATGACTGAATGATCATATTGGATCGTATCCAATGTCATAGCTACCGCCTTTCATTAATAATTAAAGTCTTGGAGAACTCCATCATATATGTAGTCTCCTTGTCTCTAACTACTATAACGAGATTGCTCATGTTATTGCTTTTTTTTAAAAGGATTAAAATTTACTTAACCATTCTTGAGAACGTTTCTCAAACAGTCATAATTTGGTTTTTACTAATCGAGAAAAACATAAATATTAAAGTTTGCTAAAACTACAACATAAAAATGAAAATAAAAGAGTGTTGTTGTTTATACACGCAAAATCAAAAATGGTCTTTTGATTTATGATTTTGCTCCCACTAGTCAACTACTCCCAACTGACTTTCAAGGATTTTTCAAAATCCTTTAGTGGCTGGAATCCTATTTAGTTGACTCGATCCCCGACGTGGGCCGATCGACCGGATCAATTTTGACGGGTAGGTACTTCTTACCAATCGCGTCTAACGCGACTTCCAGTGGTTTGACTAGTCAACTCTTTGACAGTTCACATCGTCTATGTGATAGTCAACCTTATGTCTCTAAAATCGACACGGTCCCCGACGTGGGCCAATCACCGCAAGATTCTTAGTCGAGTCGTAACCCAAATATTCATGAGATCTCATAACGATCATATCTCGATAATGACGATATACCCGTGGTAGGTCAACTCCCGACGTGGGCCGATCAGTTGGATCCGAACAAGGGCTCTTCACCATCACTATAATATTGGGAGACATTTTATAACTCGATTTTTATTGTGGGAGTAATTACGTAAATTAATTCACTTAATTAATTTTAATTACGGTCTCATCAAATATATCTATCTCTATAGACATACATCCTACACATTTATCTAGATCGTGCCTAGTCATGCATCTATCGTATCATATAAAATAAATACAAGCACAAAATAAATAAATAAATACGTAAAGTAACCGGTATGATCATGGACTTTTCCTAGGTGCGGTTTCGAATACAAACTAACGAAACCGCGGGTCACAATTTAAGGGTAGCTGCAACCGCCAATAGGATCTTTAATGCTCCATTCTCCAATGGGATCTTTATTTTCGTCTTTCTTTGGTCTCCATCTTCTGCTCCATTCTTGTTACATTTAATTCTATCGAATAAAATAAATACACCCACCGCACACGGGAGGGAGCTAACGGGAATGGGATAAATGCAGAAAATAAACTAGGTCACGTTCTTCATAACGGCCTAGGACAATTTTTAAACCAACAGAAAAATTAAATCATTCACATCTATCATATCGGTCGAGTCCATGATCAATCGTGGTCCATATAATCATATTATATCTACTATATCTAATCCATACAATAACATCTTATGAAAAAGATAAAATTAAAAATTAACTACTTGCGTCTTAATTAATCAATTAACATTTAATCTATTAAATAATTTTATCCAATCAATTAACTAATTAACATTTAATTAATTAAATGATTTTAATCGAAATAAAATTAACGATTAATTTTAAACCGATTTTAATTTTAATTTTAATTAATTAGAACTATTCCAAAATAAATCAAAATTAAAATTATTTATCTTTTGTTTCTTTCCTTTTGATTCGTAATCAAAAGGGATGCCTTTGGTTTCCTAAACCAAATATGGCTTAGGTCTGGCAACTTTCCAAAATCAAAATTTTGGAAGTGGCCTAGGCCTAAGCCTTTTACAAATCAAATATTTGGAAAGGGTCTAGGCCTATTCCAAATCAAATATTTGGAAATGCCAAATAATTTTGGTTTAGCTTCGCCACTTTCCAAAATCAAAATTTTGAAGTGCCTTAGCCTGAAGCCTTTCCCAAATCAAATATTTGGAAGGGGCTTGGCCTATTCCAAACAAAGTTTGGAAATGCCATTATTATTTTAATGCCATGTGGCATCCCAATGGCCCAAACTATTTGAACCATTGGTTAGCCACATGACACAACTAAACAAAAGACGAATTACCAATCACAACTATGAACCATATTGAATCACAAAATACACAAAACAAAAATTTGGAGATCCGCCAAAGATTGACCGGTCAACCGATTGCCGCGCGAGCGCCACCGCCGCGCCGCCGCCGCCGCGCCGGGGGGTGGTGCCGCCGCCAGTCGGCCGAGCACCACCAGATCTCGTTTTTTTTTCTTTTCGTGTATCAATTTTGCAAATCAAAAAAAAATCTTTCATCCTTTAATTACGTGATTTAAACGATAAAATTAACTATGCATTATAACATGCTTATTGCTTAAGCTCGAAGCTCGCTCTGATACCACTGTTAGGAAATCTATGCGGGAACGCAGCGGAATTCAAAAATTTATTTCCTATCGACCCAAGATCGACTTCGTTTAAGCAATAAACAAATAAGCTAAATACGGTGGTTACCTTGGTTGATCTAAAAGATCGACGCTTTGACCGTCTAAGGAGAGTAGTTCTGCATAGAGCCGCCCAAGTGTTCGGCCTCTACCGCTAGTCCACTCGAACAGCCCGCCGGAATCCCATCATGGATTGCTATTGGAAAACTCCGGTTGCTAGACCGGCCCTTTTCCCTCTCTCCAACTCTACATGGATGATGCTCTATTTTTACACAAGAACTATTAGTTCTTGGAATTATGATGTGCAAAAGAGCTTGACACCCACACTATATTTATAGTGTAATATGCGCCCCAATGAAGAGTGGAGGAGAAGAAAACCTTTTTCCAATAAAAAAAAGGAAAATATATTTGATTGATTTATCTCATTTATTATAATATCTCATATTAAATAAATCTAGGATATTACCAATATCTTATATTGAATATTTCCAAGATATTGTCAAAATCTAATATTGACAATATTTATCTTTTATTATATTACCATAAATCAATTTACACATGTGTATATATCACATATATATGTATAACACACATAAATCTATTTTTATATATTACACATATGAAGCGCATGCATGCAAATCCAATTTGCATTTAATGCACACACACACACACGCATGCATAACATATATATATATATATATATATATATATATATATATATATATATATATATATATATATATATATATATTATTTTATTTTATTAATATCTAATATTAATAATAGGTAATATCATTAATTAAATTGCACAATCCAAGTGTATCTTATACACTAATAAGTTGCTCCACCTTTAGCCATAAATTGGCTTCCGGAATATTTTTTAATTAATATAATATTATTAATATCTTGTATTTAATTTATTCATATATTAATTTACCACTATAACCTTTATAGTCTCGAGATAAAAACTTTCTTATTTGGTTATCATCTATAACCACATTTTAATCCGGCTAGATGTTCTTATGTGTGTGACCCGATAGGCTTCCAATATGTTGGCCGTAGACACAAAGTGCAAATTACTTAAAATGCCCTTCATGCCTAACGATCACGGGATAGCGTCCTAGCAACACACCGTGACCCCAATCATCGGAAGAGTCAAATGCAATGACTACTACCTTTCATGTGAAACAGATTACCGTGTAACTTACAATCCTATCGGCGTAATAATATCCATACGGTCGTCGACGTCCGAGTGTCAAACATTAACGATCGTATCTTATAATCTGGATATCAAGCTCTCTCGGTAACTCGTTTACTCCCACTTTGCAAAGATTCACGAGAGTAAGACATTCCTTATAAGAAGGCCATTTCGGATATTCGATCCCAATCATAGGATACGCGATACCGGACGACCAATCATGTATACTCCGCATGCTTCAAAGATCATACCCAATCACTACCGCATGATCGCCGCCGTGGCTGGGGAAACCTCAATAGTGTCAAAGCATGACAATCCACACCGTGATGCCATGAAGACTCCGGTCCAAAGGATAATTACACAACCGCCACATAGTGTGACACTTATCCGTGTAAGTGGGTCGATCCCCACGTCGCGCATTCTCTAATACACGCCCACGTCATACCCAAGTGTCTCTACACTTCGATAGACGAAGATCTATCCCCGCCTTAAAGACAGAAGACATCTAATACGTGCTAGTCTCTGCTTATACTATCAATGCCCTGTTTAATAGTACATCAGCCTAGAGACATTTAAGTATCAAACTTATTAAAGTGATTAGAGATCTCATCAACCATAATCGCCTATCATGATTTCTCTATCACAGTCTAATACTAAGGACGTTATCATATAACAATACACAATTGGTTATTTAAAAGAACATATATATGACAACAGAAAAGCCATTTAATATATGTATAAACATAAAGAAATAGTAGAAATGATCCGACCCGGTCGGATCCGGTCCAACCCGATTGGGTTTAGGACACTATTTCAACAGTAACATCCATGAACAAGTAGTAACAGCCTAAAAAGAAGTAGTAACAATCCGTAAAATGTCGTAAAATCCAATAAACGAGTAGTAACAGCCCATAAAATAGATAAAGTACATCAAAAAATGTAGTAACGGTACAAAATTAATAGTAACAACCCTAAACCCAAAACTTTTTATAAGAAAAAAAAAAAAAAAAAAAAAAAAAAAGAGCCTGCAGTAAACCCTAAACCATGGCCGCCGGTGCAATCACCTCCATTCCGTCCACCGTCAAGAGGCAAACCTCCTTCTTCAAGCAGCAAAATTGGTGAAAATAGAACGCTGGTAGAACGTGATGTGATTCTTACGAATCAAATCCTTTGTTTTGCCTAGGAAGAAATTGAAGGTAGTCAATATGAGCTATGATCCGCGCCTTAGACCAAGACTACGGTTGGAACGCCACAACGTAATGCTCACTTACGTTGATAAGTTCTCAAAGGGGGGCGATCCTCCAATCCAAGAGAATCTCACACACAAGGTGCACAATTAAGACAATGCTTAATCGAAAATAATATTTCACTCAAAATTAACTTGTTCATGAAAGGAGATAGTATGTGTCTTATATAGGCTACAAGTAAAAGACTAGTTTTCCTCCTATGCAATGTGGGAGAAAATTAACTAATAAAATAAAGCCTAAGTAACTAAGACCTAGAAGGGGGCGCCACTTTCAATGGGCTTTTCTAGCCTTTCTTGTGTCATCTAAGCCCACAAGATAATTATTAAATAAAGTCCACATAAAATAATTAAACAAGTCCAAACAAAACTAACAATGGCGCCACAAGCATTATGTGTTGTCTTCAAGCCCAAAAGCATAGTGCATAAACAATATTGGAACTTCATCACTCTTTTTGGGCTGTCCAAACTCTTCATGGATCTCATTCAACAATGTATTCAAGGCTTCTCTCATATTCTTCCTTTGGAGCCTTGTCAATGGTCCATCTCTAATGATCAATGGATCAATCTTCTTCATGGTTGCCAATGGATCGGGATCCCCATTGTAAAACTCATCATATATCACATCATTCCCTCCCGGTTGGGAAGGATCTGTCCTCAGATCAAAGGGATTGTCGAAAAGAGTCAAATCAGCCACGTTGTCAGAAGAAGAAATATTCCAATCCGGCGGCAAGTCAATCTTGTAAACATTAGGGTTGATCCTCTCAAGAACTTGGATCGGTCCCTCGCCTTTCATGTGCATCTTGGTCTTGCGTTGCTTTGGGAAACTATCCTTGCACAAGTGTAACCAAACATAATCGCCAGGTTCGAAGATGACTTCTTTGCGTCCTTTATTAGCTTGCTTAGCATACCGCGCCGTGGCTGCCTCCACATTCTTCCGTGCTTTCTCATGTAGCTAATGAACAAGTGCAGCCCGTTGTTCACCATCTAAGCTAACTCGCAATATCGTAGGTAAAGAGCCAACGTAAAAGGCGTGTCCGGATTAAAACCGTAAACCATCTCAAATGGAGTAAATTTAGAAGCGGTGTTTACACCTATTATAAGCAAATTCAAATGTAAGGTAAACAATCTTCCCAATTTTTGAGATTTTTCTCGAACAAGACAACGAAGCAATCGACCTAACACACGATTAACCATTTCGGTTTGACCATCGGTTTGAGGATGAAATGCAGAGAATAAAGTAACTTGGTTCCTAAACGCATCCACAAAACTCTCAAAATGACCAACGAATTTTGAATCTCGATCACTCACAATCGTTCTAGGCACACCATGTAATCTAACTACTTCCTTAAGAAACAAATCAAAGAATATATGAAGCATCATTAGTTTTAGAGCATGCAAGAAAGTGTGCCATCTTAGAAAACCTATCCACTACCACAAAAACAGAATCGTGACCACTCTTAGAACGGGGTAAGCCTAACACAAAATCCATAGATAAATCACCCACGGTTGCGTAAGAATAGGAGGCGTATATAAACCGTGGGGGGGGATGTAGATTTAGCAGACTTACAAGTAATACAAGCATCACAATATTTAGCAACATCAACTTTCATACGAGGCCAATAAAAATGAGATTTAAGCATATCAAGCGTTTTAGTAATGCCAAAATGACCCATAAGACCACCACTATGTGCTTCACGCACCAATAAATCACGCGTAGAACAACGAGGAATACAAATGACATGATCTCGATACAAAAACCCTCGCGTCTAAAGAACCTACCATCGGTTTTATTATCGATATTATGCCACTTAGTCATAAAATCCTCATCGAAGCATATAAATCCTTGATAAATTCAAAACCTAGGAATTTAGTATGCATAGTGGTAATTAAAGCAGGTCTACGAGAAAGAGCATCAGCGACCACATTATCTTGACCCTTTTTGTACTTAATAATATAAGGAAATGACTCAATAAATTCAACCCAACGAACATGCCGCGGAATTAACTTACCCTGCCCTTTCAAGTACTTAAGCGATTCGTGATCAGTGTGTATGATAAACTCTCGTGGACATATGTGAAGGGCTCTAACTAACGCAAACAATTCCTTATCATAAGTTGCATAATTCAAAAAAGCACCTTTAAGCTTTTCACTAAAATATGCAATAGGTCTACCCTCTTGAGTTAAGACTCCACCAATACCCACACCCGATGCATCACATTCAATTTCAAAATGTTTATTAAAATCAGGAAGTGCAAGTATAGGGGCTGAAATTAAACGAGCTTTTAGAGTTTTGAAAGACTCCCTTTGCCGTGGACCCCAATAGAAGGGTACATTTTTCTTCACAAGCTCGTTCAGAGGGGCCGCGATGGTGCTAAAATCCTTGACAAAACGCCTGTAGAAGCTCGCTAAGCCATGGAAACTACGCACATCAGCCGCAGTTTGAGGTGTAGGCCAATCCTCGATAGCTTTAACCTTGTCACGATCAACTTCAACACCCTGGTCACTTACTACAAAACCAAGAAAAACAACTCTATCCAAACAAAAGGAACATTTTTTTAGATTAGCATAGAGCTGAGCATCGCGGAGCGTAGACAAAACAGCACGTAGGTGAACTATGTGATCATCTAAATTGTGGCTATAAATCAGAATATCATCAAAATAAACTACCACAAATTTATTTATAAACTCGCGAAGCACCTCGTTCATTAAACGCATGAAAGTACTAGGTGCATTAGTCAAGCCAAAGGGCATAACCAACCACTCATATAATCCAAATTTGGTTTTAAGGGCTGTCTTCCAATCATCACCTTCCCTAATACGAACTTGGTGATAACCACTCTTACGATCAATTTTAGTAAAAAATTTAGCACCCTGAAGTTCATCTAGCATGTCATCTAAACGAGGAATGGGATAACGATATTTTACCGTAATTTGATTAATGGCACGACTGTCCATGCACATTCTCCATTCACCTCCTTTCTTGGGCACCACGAGAACTGGTACTACACAAGGGCTCATAGACTCTTGAATTTTGCCTTTAGCTAATAATTCATCGACTTGTTTATTTATCTCTAAAGTTTCGGCTGGGTTTGCTCGATAAGCCAGACGATTGGGCAATGCAGAGCCCGGCACGAGGTCAATATGATGCTCCACGCCTCGTAATGGTGGTAAGCCACTTGGTTCCTCCTCGGGGAATACATCAGCAAACTCCTGTAAAACAGAGCACACAACACTAGGTAGAGAACCGGTGAGATCGCTTACAAGCATGAAACAAGGGGAAGGGGAGGGGGGCAACTCGGCCAAGTCACCTTTGGGGAGTGTGTGGGGCCGGTTGTAAGTGTAAGGGGAGGGATTATGGGGTCTTTGCATAAGAAAAGAA
Source organism: Gentiana macrophylla (assembly GCA_026214975.1). Lineage (NCBI taxonomy): Eukaryota > Viridiplantae > Streptophyta > Magnoliopsida > Gentianales > Gentianaceae > Gentiana > Gentiana macrophylla. The sequence goes on from CM047805.1 coordinate 60,970,966, forward strand.
ATACAACCTAGTCGGAGTCAATGGTATCAATGACTTCAGTGGCTTTGGCATAGAAGTTCCTACACACGCGCGCACATTTTGACTTTTCAACTTTATTACCTCCCTCACTAGATGTGGCACCGACACTCGCAATTGACTTTTCTACTTTATCACTCCCTCGTCGAGAAACTACATCGACCTCCCTTACCAATTTTTTGTTTTCAACTCTTATTTTTCCCTCAGTCCTAAGGCCCTCATTCTTTTTCTCTCCCGTCAATTTCTTTTCTTCACTTTTCAACTTTTCACCCTCTTTCCTTTTATTCTCCTCACGAGCTCGTGTGAGTGCGAGCTGATCTTGACGGACTTGCTCAGGGGTAAGAGCGGATAATGCATAACTCTTGCCCTTATGACGAACTGTGTACTTGTTCAAAAACCCATCAAACAAAACCTTTCGATCGTATTGCCACGGACGACCCAATAAAATGTGGCTGACTTCCAAAGGGACTACATCACATAATATCTCATCTTCGTATTTCCCAACGCTAAAAGAAATCAACGCTTGTTTTGTAACATTCAATGCTCCTGTGTTATTTAGCCACTGCAACTTGTAGGGGTGGGGATGAGGAACAGTAGGTAAACCCATACGATCAATCAAATCCGCGCTAACAACATTAGCACAACTACCAGAATCAACAATAAGAGAACAAAGTTTACCATTTAGCCTACAGCGGGTATGGAAAATATTCTCACGTTGGACACCATCCTCAAGCGTAGCACTGGTAGTGAGAACCTTTTTAAGCACAAAAATCAAACCCGTAGGTGGGTCACACTCAATATCATCCTCTTCAACTACATACTCATCCAGCTCAAAGTCCTCCGCATTAAAACCATCATCATCTACAGTCTCTTCAACTACTACCATATTACGTCTAGTAGGGCATTCAGACGCAACATGACCAACTCCGGTACACTTAAAACACTTAACATCACGAGACTGCTTAATGCGGCGGTCAACACCTTTACCCTTCTCACCTTCCTTAGCTTTAGAAGCATCATAGGAAGTAGTAGGGGCTGTCCGAGGTGCACTCCGTACAAAATTCTGAGCATCTCCTCTAGGCTGAAACGGACGGAAAGACGAAGAAGTACCTCCAATGGATTTGTTAACAGTGGATTTTTGTCGTTTCAACTGCCTCTCAATCGTACGAGCCGTTTGTAACATGTCATCCAAAGTATTACAACCACGTAACTCCAATGGTTGCCCAATTTCCAATCGCATACCACATAAAAAACGTTGCATAGTGACCATGTCCCTTCCTCAACTTTGTGATCGTGCCCACGATGAGTCATCATCTCTTCATAGAAATCATCTACCGAACGTTCTCCCTGTTTCATTGTCTGAAGAGCACGATAGAGGTCTTGATAATACGATATAAGAACAAAGCGAGTGCGCATTATCTCTTTCAAAAGTGTCCATGAACGTATAGGTGGCTGTCTGTATTTGGTACGCATGAACTGTACCTGATTCCACCACACCATAGCATAACCTGTAAACTCCAATTGAGCTAGATTGCACTTCTTCTCCTCGGTATAATTGTTACACGCAAAGATCTGATCTAGCTTACTCTCCCAATCAAGATATACCGAAGCACTACCAGAACCCGCAAAACTAGGAAGCTTCATCTTTACCTGTGTCATATTATTATCCGGAATGTACGGATCCTCGTCAGTATGTTGATCAGCATGATCACGGAGCTGTGGAACATTAATTACACGGACCGGTTGTCGAAGTCGAGGTACCGCAGTAGGAGCTGTGGGTTGTGCACCATCAGGTTGGGCACCACGATTAAGATTAACCATTTGGGCTGTTAAATGCTGAATGGATGCCCTCATAGCAGTCATATCCGCAAAAACCCTTTCGAATTTTGCAGCATTCTCGTCATTAATTTCCTTGCTAAGTTCTTTGACATGGGCAGCCAATCTCTCTTCAAGATACTCATTACTCAAAGTTTTAGAATGTTTAGAGTCCTCCATAGGATAGACAATAAACCCTCACCAAGACACACGTGTTTACACTCTCCCTCGCTCTTGTGGAAAGTAAAGCACCCCTTTTATAAACAAATCAATATAACAAGCAAAACGAATCTAGGCTAGGGTTAGGCTTGGGACGAGCTTAGATCACCAAAACTTTCGTAACACCAAATTTTGCACAAGAACTCTACGACACAACACAAGCTACAAAAAACAAAAAAAAATCTTGCAGAATTTTCCCGCCAATTTTACTCATTTTTTTATCACAAAAATTTTCATAACACCAAATTTTGCACAAGAACTCTACGACACAACACAAGCTACAAAAACAAAAAAAAATTTATGCATAACTTTCCCGCCATTTTACTCTTTTTTTTTTTTAAGGCTGGGATGCCTTTTGGACAATTACACAACCTACAAAATTATATGCACAGCAAATAAACGACTGACGAAACCACTAAACACCAACTAGGGTTCGTAATTTCAAGAACGTAGATCTTGATTACGAAAGAGTGAATCCTGATGAGTTCTTGATCGTTCTCGGTGTGAAAATAGGGTTTAGGTAGGCTGATTGCTACGGATTTGTGTGTGTTGTAGCAATATTATCCGGGCTGCGAGGAAGAAGGTCTGAAGGTTTGAAGAAAATTTGAAGGTTTCGGTTTAGGGTTCTTAAGACATGCAGGAACTAGGGTTTTCGAGTTTCCGTATTTGTTGGATCACTACTCAAGGAACAACTATGATCAGAACGATCAAAACAGCAAAACAACGATCAAAACAGCAAAGCGAACGATCAAGAACAGATTTTTTTTTTTTTTGAAGAAAACGCAGGAACACAGCAAGAACAGATTATGAGGATGACGATCAACACAGCAGAACAGCAAATTTCGTTTCTTTTTTTTTATATTTTTTTTCAATGGATGAACAAGAACAACTTTGCACTAAATAGGACGCAGGAAGCAAGAATCAACAATGAAGAACGAATAGAAAAGAAAACGTAAAGGGATATTTGATTACCAACAATTACTGAGCTCTGCTACCAACTGATGTGATTCTTATGAATCAAATCCTTTGTTTTGCCTAGGAAGAAATTGAAGGTAGTCAATACGAGCTATGATCCGCGCCTTAGACCAAGACTACGGTTGGAACGCCACAACGTAATGCTCACTTACGTTGATAAGTTCTCAAAGGGGGGCGATCCTCCAATCCAAGAGAATCTCACACACAAGGTGCACAATTAAGACAATGCTTAATCGAAAATAATATTTCACTCAAAATTAACTTGTTCATGAAAGGAGATAGTATGTGCCTTATATAGGCTACAAGTAAAAGACTAGTTTTCCTCATATGCAATGTGGGAGAAAATTAACTAGTAAAATAAAGCCTAAGTAACTAAGACCTAGAAGGGGGCGCCACTTTCAATGGGCTTTTCTAGCCTTTCTTGTGTCATCTAAGCCCAAAAGATAATTATTAAATAAAGTGCACATAAAATAGTTAAACAAGTCCAAACAAAACTAACAATGGCGCCACAAGCATTAGGTGTTGTCTTCAAGCCCAAAAGCATAGTGCATAAACAATATTGGGACTTCATCACTCTTTTTGGGCTGTCCAAACTCTTCATGGATCTCTTTCAACAATGTATTCAAGGCTTCTCTCATATTCTTCCTTTGGAGCCTTGTCAATGGTCCAACTCTAATGATCAATGGATCAATCTTCTTCATGGTTGCCAATGGATCGGGATCCCCATCATAAAACTCATCATATATCACATCAGAACGCCTCCCTTTTCCGATTGCATGTTCCTTTATATCCGATTCCATGTTTCTTTATAGCCGTCTCCTTTTTCTCCCTTTTTGATGCCGTAATCGGACATTCAAAGCTCCAATTTTGACCACATAATCACCAAGCCAAATTCGCATCAGTACCTGCTGGGTTCGAGGAGCAACCACCGGACGGAAATTGCAGATGCAGCCATCAATTTTGTTTTTTTAGCGGAGTTGAACGAGGGGTTGCTGAACAAGGCTCCGCAGTTGCAAGCATGGTTGCCGGAGGTTCCATGGCCCATCTTCCATGGCCCCAATCCGCTGGATTAGTGCGTCTAATGGGTAATAAAAAAAAAAGATGCAGAGAAGAAGAAGAAGTCATGGAGAAGAAGAAGAAGAAGCCTTTCGAATACCAATTGTTTTAGCGTCTAATAGGTTTTTATTTATTTATTATATTTATAAATCAGTAAAAGAAAAAAAAAGGGTATTTTGGTAAGTGTACGTCGGTTTTATCCTTTCTAAAAACTAGTTTCCTTGGAGCCCGATAAATGAATTAGTTTGTCCTTCTCGACAAAAACCTATAAATCTTATTTGTTTATAAGGACATATTTCAATTGCTTTTCCACTATTACCCTTTACATCATTTAACACAGTTTTGATGATTAAATGATCAAAACTTTTTTCAATTGTTAGCAGAAAGTAGCCTAATCGATTCAATTCTTGAGATGTAATTTCCAGCCCAAATAATTCAATTCTTGAGATGTAGTTTCCCGCACAAATTGCCAGTTCAAATTTCTTCAATGAAGGTTCAATGTTCTTGATCCTTAGTAGTACGTGTTCGATCACTCTAATATTTCTTGTTGTTCCAATCGAAGTTTACAGTGATAATTCATTGTTTCTAGTAGTTTCCGGTCACCGGAGGTTATCCAAGTAGGAAATCGATCTCGGAGCTCTTCATCGTACTGTGAAATCACCTTATTTAAAGCCATATACTCCCTCCGTCCCATAGTTGATTTAGGAATGGCTTGGTGGCAAGGGATTGCTTCTGTAGTAGCTGCCAATTTGATTTTGCTTGTTCCATTGATCTTAACAGGGCATCCAGGTACTCATTACGGCATTTCATTTCCAGTTTTAGCTCGATCCTCTTTCGGAATTCACGGTTCTCACATTCCAACAATTCTTCGAGCACTTGTCGGGTGTGGTTGGTTTGGGATTGAAACATGGATAGGAGGTGAAACAATTTTCCTATTTTTGCCTTAAAGCATAAAAAGCACATCAATTTCGCAGACTCTGCCATGGCTTGGTACTTCCATTCTTGAATTTGCTTGTTTCTTAACGTTTTGGGTTGCACAAATGGGTATTGTTTGGAGAGGAATTGATGGTATACGTGAATTAGAGAAGTATTCAGCACCTATACTCATTATTCTTACATTTGCCTTCTTGCTTGGTCTTATATAAAAGCTGGTGGCTTTAGTCATATATTATCTTTATCTTCAAGACAATCATATTCAGAATTCTGGGCTCTGTTCTTTCCTTCTTTAACAACAAACATAAGTTTCTGGGCTCCTGTTGCGTTAAACATTTGTGATTTCACTAGGTATGCCAAAAATAAAAAAGATCAGGTCATTGGCTAGATAGGATTACCCATTTTCATGGGTCTATTCACATTTGTTGGCTTAGCTGTAACCTCATCAACAAAAGATATTTTCGGGTATGTGATTTCGAATCCGATACAACTTCTTGGTGAAATTGGTGGGGTATTCACTATAATTCTTGCCATCATAAGCATAAGTTTAGCCACACTCACTACCAACATTGCAGCAAATGTGGTAGCTCCAACTAATGCTTTAGTCAATCTTAGCCCAAAGGTGTTCACATTTAGGAACATGTCCAGCATAAAGAAAATGCGCGTATTCGCGGAATGCTTGAAGTTAGTGTTCCTGAAGGTAATAACAGCATGCAAGATGATGTGAGTTACTCTAAGTGTCTACTTCAGCTTTAAGTTTGATGTTTGAGTTTATTTATTCTTGTATAATGTTGTTGCTATTTTGTTTTTCTTGTTTTCCCTGAAAGTCAGATGCAATACCTTTGTTGGCCATCGCCTGTCTTCATCCTCTCCAAGTTCACCCCCCCCCCCCCCCAATTTTATTCTTGTATGATTTGGAATAAAATTGATGCGGTGACATTGATATCACTGCATTTACAGTTACTGAATTGATGCAGTGACATTGATTTTACAATTTCATACAAAAATTGGTAACTTTGTAAAATAAGTGTAGTATCATTCACATTAGGGTGTAATCGAGCCGAGTCGAGTCGATACTCCATATGGCTTGAGCTCGAATCGACTAAAAAAGTTCAGGCTCGATTGAGCCATAAAAGGCAACATCGAACTCGACTGGCTAAGTACTCGATATAGCTCGACTCGGCTTGTAAACTCGGTTTCCTTGAAAAATCATCCTGATTTCGGGACAAGAAGTTCTTCAAACAGTGGCATCGCAACAGACAAGTTAGTGTCAAGGAGATTTATCTTCGATAAGGAAAAGTTGAAGAAACTTAAAAAAGAAACCAGTTTGGAAGAGAAAAATTCAAGCAAAGTAGGGATTTTTACAACATTTCTATGGTAGCATTTTATGGATGTGGCTAATATTAGAAAGGGAAGCACAAATTTTGCTGCCTTTAATGCTTTTAATATGATTCAATGTGAAAAAATGTGTGTTCGGAGAGGAGGTAATTTGGTACATCAATGAAGTGATATTGATGTCACTGCATATACATTTTGGTACACAAATTTGGTAGCTTTGTTAAATAATTGTAATGTCAATGAATTCGTGTAGTGTCATTCTTTGTGTTGTATCATTTTTTGTATAGTATCACCGATGGTCTTATTAATAAAATTACAAGGTTTTGTTTTAAAAGAAGAGTATGATTTGGAATAAAATTGATGTGGTCACTGCATCGGGAGTGGTCAATGCATCGGGGTGATGATTGCATCATGGTTGGTCACTGCATTGGGGTGGTGAATGCATCGTGGTGTCACCACATTACGATTGTTAATGCATCGCGGTGTCACTTCATCACGGTGTCTCTGCATCGGGGGTGGTCATTGCATCTCAGTGTCTCTGCATCGGGGTGGTCACTGCATCGCGGTGTCACTTCATCGCGGCGTCTCTGCATCGTGGTGTCTCTGCAATCCGGTGTCGCTTCATCACGGTGTCTCTGCATCGCGGTGTCCCTTCATCGCGGTGTCTCTGCATCGCGGTGTCACTTCATTGCGGTATCACTTTTTCAAGGTGTCTCTGCATTGCGGTGTCTGTGCAATGCGGTGTCACTTCATTGCGGTGTCTCTGCATCGCGGTGTCTCTACATCGTCAAATGTTATAACATCATGATGTCTTTGCATCGCGGTGTCACTTCATCGTGGTGTCTCTGCATCGGGGTGGTCACTGCATCGGAGGTGGTCACTGCATCGAAGTGTCACTTCATCGAGGCGTCTCTGCATCGCGGCGGTCAATGCATCGAGGCGGTCACCGACCGAAAAATAAACGGACAGGAAAATAAAAAAAAGAACAAAACAATAAATCAAAACATTCAGCGTCTCCCCTTCAAAAAAAAAAAAAAAAAAAAAACATTCAGCGTCCCTTTCTCTCCCTTTTTATCTATTTTTTTATTTTTTTTTCTTCATTAAGGGTATTTGAGTCTATCTAATTTGTGTCCTTATAACCAAATAAGATTCCTTAGTGTCCTATTTGCCTAATTAAGTCTAATATATGTCCTTTTGGACATTTACCCCTTAAAAAATTTGTTTGAATTTCCTTAAAAAATTGTATAAATAATGGGAGGAATTTTTTTTATCGGACCATAATGACGGGAAATATGATCCATAATGACGGTAATTGGTATTTGGTCATCAAACAACAAAATATTTTAGGTTCCATCATTTTAACTACCTTTAATGACGGGATTAACCTCTCGTCATTAAGTTTTTGTCACTGAAAGACAGTTTTCTTGTAGTGTTATATGTAGGGAATTTTAGTAAATGCACTTTATGTCTACGGCCAACATATTCGGAAGCCTATCGGGTCCCACACATAAAAACATCTAGCCAGATTAAAATACGGTTATAATGATAACAAAATAAGGAAACTATTTATCTCGACTATAAAGAGTTATAGTGATAAATTAATATTATGATATTTATTTATTATGAATAAATATAATACAAGATATTAATTATGCTAGTTAATTAAATATACATTGCGTGGGGCGCATGTTGTGTGTATGATATACATGGATTTTACAAATTAATTAATTATATTATTATATTATTTTGTATTAATATTATATATATATATATATATTTGTGTGTGTGTGTGTGTGTGTGTGTGTGTGTGTATGTGTGTGTGTGTGTGTGTATGTGTGTATAAATATATATATATATATATATATATATATATATATATATATATATATATATATATATATATATATATATATATATATATATATTTATTTATGGTAATATAATAAAGATATATTCAATATTAGATATTGACAATATATATCTTAGAAATATTTAATATAAGGTATTGAATATTAAATGAGATAAATCAATCAAAGATATTTTCCTTATTTTATTGGAAAAATGTTTTCTTTCTCCCTAATCTACTCAAGACTCTTCTCCAAGGCAATTAAAAGGGCTTGGGGTGCCACCCACTACAACAAAAAGGGTTATCAATGATGAGAATTTAATGACGGGTCAAATTTGCGTCATTAAATGGTAGTTATAATGACGGGTTCTATATTATATATTTTGTAAGATGATGACCAAATATTAATTCCCGTCATTGTTTATCATCTTTCCCGTTATTAGTGGCCCCATAAAAAAAATTCCTCTCATTATTTACTTATATATATTAAAAAAAGAAACCCACCCAATTATTTTGTTACAAAACAACCCTCTCATTTATTATCGTTAAGCATGATAGCGTATGGTTCGATTTTGTAGTTTTCTATACTTTGAAATATGAAATTTTGCAGGTGGTCTATGCTCAGTTGCACCGCCTCATTGATTGTCTTGATATTTTACTTACATTCTTTATGAGTTGTAAGCTTTTCGTTTGAGTGAATGCTCTCAATTTTAAGTTTAATTTTCTGTTGGTGTACGCAATATATTTTTTTGGGGTCTGATTGTTCCTATCTATGGAATCTTACATTAAAGCCATAGTTTCTTAGCTTTAGATATTCATTCTAAAATGTGTCCTAGTTGATTGTTGTAGTACTTGTTTTGAAATTAAACAGCATGTTGATACTACTCAAGATAGGGTTGAAGGAAACATGAGATAATTAAAAGCCCAAAACCGTAATCGACAGAATAGGGTAAACTTGTAATCAATCGACAAAACTTGTAATCAATCGACAGCACCTCCGTCACGGGCCATACTCCCTCTGTTCTTTGTGTTCTTAGTTTTGCAGTTGATGTTTGGAGGTCAAAAGTTGGGGAGAACAAAATCACTAAGGCTCACTCACTGATGTCAAATGCAATGGCACTTTGTTAACGCTAGAACTAAAACTGTATTGCTAGTGCAAACCATAGAGGTTTGTTATTATTTTGTTTTATTTGTAGTTGTGAGTTCAAATGTTTGAGTTAATACAGATACGGACTCTTTAATTCTTCGGAGATAATGAAGAAAATCAGTGGTTATCAATTTCTTTCCATCCTGTCATCTTTTCTCTATCAATCGATCTCGACTATTAAGAAAAATAATCCAGAAAATCATAAAGTTGAATGAGTATTTCTAATTCTAGAATCAGAATCTTTTTGAAAACTTCTCAATTTACCATGTATGTATAGTTTTGGACAATAAATATTCAATGGTAATGTCTGGAGTAGCTAGATTGTCTCCTGGTAGGTAAAAATGCAACTTAGGAACAATTGAAATTTAGCATATGATGCAAGAAGTGTCGATGAACTACACCGAACCGAACCGAACCGAACCAGCTTTCAGCGTGTAGTTTGATTGCTAGTTACATTACAGGGTTGAAAGCTACTATGTGTGAGTGATGGAGGCCTCTAATTCCTTTGTGCAAGGAATTCATGGCAAAAATTGGGAAGCATGAGCCCAGAGCTGGCAATGGAGCAATATATCAAACTTTTGTCTGAAACTGATCCTAAATGGGCTTATCATCCTGATGCATTAAGTTGTTTTGTTATTGATGTTGCTTTGACAGCCCTATAATAACCCTCCCATTTGAGGGGAAGTCAGAATATCTTGTGTCTACATCTCAGAGTTGGAATCCTCAAGTTTTTGTTTGGAGTACTTCAAGTCCGTCAATTTTGTGGTCGTACAAGCTCACAGTCAAAGGCTTGTGCTCATTTCCAGTATTTTTAATGTGAACAGAGTAGTATCTTGAATGTTGATGTACCTTATTACAAATCGTACCAGATTTCGTTGGGGACCTAAGAATGCTTTGGTAGAAGAAAGTGTAAAAGGGGGTGATACTATCTAATATGTCTACATTTGGAACCTTTCCTCTTGTTAGTAAAAGTCTTGTTAAACCACTAAAGTGGAGTATCCTTGATCTTCTATTTTTTCAACCATTTTGTCATGATTCTTCAATCCAAACAGAAGACGGTATAGGGTTGCCTGGGCTGGTGGTTTCTATGTGAACTTTTGAAAAATAGAAAAAAGAGTTCCTGAGAAAGAAAAAATAAATGATCTTGGACTCATTTTGTATTTTATAATTTTTAGAGGTCATGTTGTATTCTTTATTATTAGTTATATTTTAAATTGCTACTTTTTTTGTTGGCCTTACATAGCCATGTCCTTTCTTTGGTTTCATTCATCTTTGTTGTATATGTGATGTGATTTTGCAACAAATATCAATCACAGACCACTAAAAATTCCCTGACAGTCAATCCAAGGTTGTAATAGATTTAACGTTTTTTAAGATCATTTTGTTGAATTAAACAGCAAATTCATTAGAATGAGGATTCTGGATAACACACAAATGCAATATAGATATCATAAAAAGTGTTGCTGCATATTTAAATTGTCTAAACATAATGGGAAACAAAATTGTGTTGCTTGATAACGGTCATTTTGTGCCCGTTATTCTATGACCTTTATCCCCGATTCTAGTTTAAAGGAGCTATAATAGAGTAATAATAAGTCGTAATACGCTTAATTTACATATGTCGAGAGTTACGATTCATTATTATGTATTAAGAGGTTTTATTATATTATTTGATATTACAGACTGTATTTTATGTGATATTTGTAGTAACTCATTTGGGAGCACAAGGATGGACTTCGAAAAGCTTTGATGGATCACGAGACAAGTTCGGAGGCCCAAGACAGAAAAGAGGAAAGAGCCCAGAGCATGTAAGGCTCGGTCGACCGCCTGTGCATTCGGTCGACCGAGTGGGCCTCAAATCCGAGAAAAAGTTCGGCACGTTATTTGAGTCGGTTAGGGTTCGAGTGTTGGCATTTTAAGTCGGTTTTCTATGACGGCTGAGGCTCTATATAAACACAAGTCTTTTGTATTTTTTTAGGCATTCAAAAATACTATTTCATATTTACAAATAAGCAAATAAGGATTCTTTAGGCTTGCGGCTAGGGTTGCAAACATGTAAGCCCTAGTTTATCTTCTTGTTTTCTTTTAAGTAATCAATTTCCCAATTATGCTTTGATTGTTTGAGTAGGTATTCATATCTAGATGATGTAGATCTAGGATATGACGTTAGGGCAATGGTGATACCTTGTCTATAAGGATCCCAAACCCTACGTCCTCTACCTAACATCTACGGATGAATCTGTGTGTTTAATTTACGTGTATTTAGATTAGTCTATATGATGTCCTGATGATTCGCTGTATAATCCGATTCGTATATGAAACGCTGAGAAATATGTTCGGGGATGTAAATCTGGGGAGCCAGACTCTCGGGTGACCGAGAGGTGTCACTCGGTCGACCGAGAGCACCTATTCGGTCGACCGAGAGTCGCCAAGCTGCTTTCATCCGTTAATCGATCACGCCTTTATGATTAGGTTAGCTTAATTGAATCATTATCTCGGTAGGTATGGCTATGGCTACGCCACTCACTTGATTTAATTAAAACGCGTGTAAAAGGAAATACCGGTATAAAACTCTTAGGTAGGCTCATGAATTGATCTTCGGACTTTCAAATGTTATCTAGGTAGGGTTATATTAGGAATTGCGCGCACCTTCTTATACGTGAGATCGTAAACTAGCATGAGACTATAATTCGGTAATTGTTAGTTGGACGAGAGTTTGAGTGATCGTTTCAGAAGTACGCCTAACCAAAGGAATGTTGCCTGGACGAGGTGTACGGTTAATATCGGCATCCTTAGAGTCATAAGCGTGTGAGTTATATGAGATGGAGGCACCAAAAGGCGAAGTCACGTAACAACATCACGTTGATCTAGTGACCTAACCGGTGCTAAGTCAAGTAAAAGAGGATGACTCCCGTAGCCACTATAAATGAATATGGACGGATTAATAGTTGATAAGTCTTGCTATTATATAAATTGTCTAGATCCGCAGGATCACGGTTATAATTAGGGCGATTGATTACGTTATTTGTTTATGTGTTATTTATATGTTTGAGTGTGTCTTTCTTTTCTCAGACTTGATGTTGGTCATAGACCGTATTTGTCAAACGAAATAACCTGGTTGACTATTTAAGTTAGGATCCACAAATTGATTCTCTTAGGATCGACCTCGACTTATCTAGCTATACTGCGATTGAACCTAGTTCACTTGCTAGTGGGTTATTTAGGCATCGAGTTAGTAATTTAACTTGACCGCAATCAAGTTTTTGGCGCCGTTGCCGGGAATCAATGGTCCAACCGCTTAAATGATCTACTTGCTTATTTCGTTTTTTGTTTCTGTTTTCTTTTACAAGTGAGTAAAATAAAAAAAAAAAAAAAAAAAAAAAAAAAAAAAAAAGAAAAAAAAATATATTTATATATATGTTCTGTATGTTCGGTCGACCGAACAATGCTTCTCGGTCGACCGAGCCCTTTCATTGTTCTATATTATCGCGGCATTGTTTTCCCTTCGCTTGTTTTCCCGTTAGTAGGTTGTAAGCCTAGCGGCAGATGATGAGCAATCGTCTCGATTGTTAGTTTATTGACCGCTTGTTGTTTTTCTCATGTTGCGTATAATCGTAACTAAATCACTCGTAAGATTGTTCGTGATAAACAATATGTCATCAAAACAATTCTCCAAGGTTAAGGAAGAGGATGTTAACGCTTTTACGAACCAAGACAACACCAATGAAGCCGATGACGCAAAAGTCAAGGAGAAAATAGCAAAAATGAAAGAACGAATTCAGGAAGCCGTGAAGTCAAGGGAAGCAAGTGAAGCGTATGTAAAAAGAGGTATGTGTGCTTTAAATCCCGGTGATTTCTTCGGATTCGGACTCGATTCAGATTCGTATATTGATTATATGGATTACATGTCGGAGATAGAGTCCAGTTCGAGAGTAGCGTAGATATGGAACGACCTATAGTCACCTGTGCTAAGGAGGCAAAATATGTTGAAGATGAATCTCGTTAATGCCCAAGTTAGATGACCCCGGGCATTCCTTGTAGATGTTACCCCTAGAACAAGCACACTTGGGATTGGCTTTAATTGACTCGGATCGAGCTTAAACATTTTCCCTAAAAGCCTTTGCGATAGGAATATGATTCGACTCCCACAAACACCCCGCTAAAAGTGAGATTCATGGATAGTACTAGAACCATCATGTCCAGGCGGATGAATAACATGATCATTGGTATCGGACAACTTCGGTTTAAGATAGATTTGGTCGTAATGGACATAGAGGAGCATCCGTATAGCCCAATTATCTTGGGTAGGCCCTTTATTAATACCTCTAGAGCCCTTATTCGTATGACTAGGCATGAGATCACATTGTTTGATGCTAAAGGTTCTGAGACTTTTGGGATAAAGAACCCTGAGTTCCCTATTCGGTAAGTTTAAACATTATAGAAGTCGTTGGTTCTAAACCGGATGTGATTCCAAGTTCAGGAGGAGTGATGATGACAATGTTGACGATCGAGATGAGAAAGAGGTCCTTACAATCCTAAGCCGAGATAGAGCTGTTCGGCTTTTTGTAGTTAATAAGGATGATCTTTGAAGCCTCGCTTTCAAACCTAAGGATAGAAGGAGGAGAGTCAAGCCGCGAACTCGTAGAGTTCGAAATCAAGAAAGCTCATCGAAATCAAACGATCCCGCAAGTCGGTGCCTGCTTAGATGGACAATTTGATTGTCTTTTAAATGACGACGTACATCCCACGGAAAGGCACTCGTGCAAAGGAATGGCAAGACGCCGGTGAAGGTTAGTCGGGTGAAGACCGGCAAGTCAAGAACAATTCTTAAAGAGTGATATTGTGGGAAGTCGAGCTACCGACTTAAATCAGAGAACTAATTCTATCCTTCATTATTTTTATCTCTATTTTTATTTTTCTTTTTCTAAATAAAAGTAGCATGAAACGATGAGAAGTTTTTTTTCTATTTTGCCATGTTCCGACGACTGTTGAGTTAAGGATGTGCAAAATAAATTTTTTTTTATTCGAATCGTTTTCATGTGAAGTGAAGCGCTGCAATTGAATCTTTGTAAAAAATTGTTGATTAAGGAAATGATAATGCGTTATTTTATAAATGCTTAGACCAGATTGTTTGATTTATTCATGATAAGAATGAGGTTGCTTTTGTGCTTGAGGCGACTTATTGGTTAGAGAAAAAATTTTGCGGTAGGAATTGCAAGAGTGAAATAATAAATTTTGGCACTGTTATATATTGTAGTTATTTTACGGTATGTGTCAAATTTATTAAAATGGTCAACACCATTACTTTCTACACACCCCCACTCACCTTTCCCTCTTCCCAACCATTCACCTTTTTCTCTTCCCAACCTCTTTATTATCTTAATTCAAATTTTCAAATTCCACCTTTCCACCTCCTCAATCCCCAACAACTTTTCTACACCAATCACATTCCATTTCTTCAAACTCCATTTTTCTATTTAACCCACCATTCTCTCTTTCATTTTCCTCATCCTTTTCCCCAATTCCTTCATCCCATTTCTCCATCTCTCTTTTTTCCCCACACCCTAGTAGAAATCAAATGGAAGTGTTCCAAAAATCTTCATCCAATTAACCATTTTTCCCTCACCTTTGAAATTCTCGTCCGAAGGACTTTGCTTCAGATCAACCAAATTCGTCCACTTCGGGACGAGACATCTGAGCCGAAATCCACCGCTTTGACCGTTTCATCACTCGGTCAACCGAGTACTTACTCTCGGTCGACCGAGAATACCCCTGCCGCCGCCGTCCTGTTCTTTGCCAAGATTCTGTAAGGATGCCGCCAAGAAGAAGCAGAGCCGCTCAGTTTGTGGCTGTGGAAGGCAATATTCCAATGATCAACGGGGTCCCACAATTCGCGAGTCGGGAGGTATATTCTTCGTTTGCTAATCATTTCGTTAATGCCCCCGTACATCGAGCTCGGGGTCTGGATTTGGACAATTGTGGGGATGAGCTTTTGGAGTTGGTGGAAAGTTATCAATGGCGTGATGTCGTCGCACCCCCGGGCCGGGTCAACGCTAATTGGGTAAGAGAATTTTATGCTTATTTGCGTATACACCCGACACCAATGTCGTTATTATTCGTGGGCGACCAATTATCATTTCTCCGGGCACGATTAATGATTATTTTGGTTTGGATATCTCGGAGGACGGGCCGAGTATATGGCGGCGTTTGATGGGTCCGATGCTTGGTTGGAGGAAGTTGGAGCCTATCTAGGAATAGAATGGACTATAGGGGAGGTTGCCCGCACATTTGCGGAAACAGACTTTAGGAGATGGGAGGATAAGTGCCTTAATCGGCTTATCCGTTCTAATATCTTCCCGGCTAAGCATGTATCTACGGTTTACTATACTCATGCCACTTTGATCTATTGGTTGTACATGGGATGGCCTGTGAATGTGGGGCATTAATACGCAAGGAGATGACAGACGATGCTCTCAAGCCTCGGCATACCTTACCTTTTGGTTCACTAATCACTACATTCTGCGAGGAGCCGAGTGCCCGGTGTTAGCGGCGATTCCTATGTGGAACCAATGCCTATCCTATCTTTGAGTTCTCCCCCCACCGCCCGTCGCTCACGGCCACGATCAAGAAGGGGAACCCGAGAATGATCTTGACGGGCCGACCGAACAATTTGCAACTAGCACCATTCAATCCAGGATGGGATTAAGTATTTTAATATGGGTGTTGGCATTTCCTATAGTTAACGAGTTTTATTTTTGATTCATTTCTACTAGTATGTCGTGTTATATAGAGCAAGTTTCTCTGTTTCCTAAATTCGAACTTATGTAATGTTTTGGACTTGTTGAAATGTATTGAAAAGTAATCATTAATTAATGGACTTAAAAATGTTTAAGGAAATTGTTATACCTTTTACGGTCCCATTTTTCCGATTATTACGGTTTGGACTAATCTCAGAACGAGTTGCGAGCTTTGTTTAAGATATGTGTTGCAGTTGATTATTTTTCCGCCTCGCTATGGAGCCAATGCTCATGCTCATTGAATCTGCGCCAAGTCCTACGACTTGTTCAAACTTCCACGCTTATTCAGAGCTAAGTTCCTTTTTTGAGTTTGTTCTTTCGTTTTTTTACATTGAGGACAATGCATGGTTTAAGTGGGGGGTACAAGTCACTTAGCTCAAATGAGTAATTCCATATATCAAATAATCAATAAAATGAAAAAAATTTTAAAACTTTTAAACTTAGAATCACATTTACTTTTGTGAAGTCCTGATAATTATATCTAATAAGAAGTAAACCATATTTCATGAGTACGTGATCACTTTATACTCCTGCGATTTCTTGATTAGTAAACTTAATGATATTCATATTGTCCGTTGCAAGTAGTTGTTTATTATTCACTTATTCAATAATTGAATCGAGATGTGCCACGCTTGTTATAAAAGGTAAAATTATAATGTGTACATTGCATAGATGATTGATTATGCTTACCTAGTGTCGATTTATCGTCGGATGTGTTCCTAGAACTTCTAGCCACAAAAAGCCGAGTAATAAGCTTGAGGCGTGCACTGTGTTTGACAATGTTAAAACACTTGGCTTGTAGTAAATTACCAAAGTAGCTTCGCGCTTGTGGTAATGTTCGATGCTAATATTTGATCTAAGATAGAGGGATGCTCTAGAAAGTTGTCCTTCTTGAGATTGATAGTATCTGAAAAATATGAAGATATGAAAAGAATATTCAACTCTTTAAGAGGCTTTGAGTAGTACTCGGTCTCCAAGTCCAAAAACCCTATAGATACGCTCTAGCTTATTATTCCGGTGCTTGAAAAATTAAAAGGCTTGAGAAATGGGAATACTGAAGTTGGTAGGTTAAGACTACGAAGTTCGCATAAGCTCTAATCTTGCTACGAATGTTTAAAACTCAATGCACATGCACACAACACATCGATTCATGATGAATAGTGGATAATGGATATCCACGAGCATAGAGGATATGAGTTGATTCGAGTTTCTTGTGTCGAGATATCTTGTGACCACCGGAAAGTAGTTCATGGGAAATAACTTGTTGATATTTTGATCGGGACGATCAAAGGCTAAGTGGGGGGTAGTTGATAACGGTCATTTTGTGCCCGTTATTCTATGACCTTTATCCCCGATTCTAGTTTAAAGGAGCTATAATAGAGTAATAATAAGTCGTAATACGCTTAATTTACATATGTCGAGAGTTACGATTCATTATTATGTATTAAGAGGTTTTATTATATTATTTGATATTACAGACTGTATTTTATGTGATATTTGTAGTAACTCATTTGGGAGCACAAGGATGGACTTCGAAAAAGCTTTGATGGATCACGCACAAGTTCGGGAGGGCCCAAGATGAAAAGAGGAAAGAGCCCAGGAGCATGTAAGGCTCGGTCGACCGAGCCTGTGCATTCGGTCGACCGAGTGGGCCTACAGTCCAGAAGAAGTTCGGCACGTTATTTGAGTCGGTTAGGGTTCAGAGTGTTGGCATTTTAAGTCGGTTTTCTATGACGGCTGAGGCTCTATATAAACACAAGTCTTTTGTATTTTTTTAGGCATTCAAAAATACTATTTCATATTTACAAATAAGCAAATAAGGATTCTTTAGGCTTGCGGCTAGGGTTGCAAACATGTAAGCCCTAGTTTATCTTCTTGTTTTCTTTTAAGTAATCAATTTCCCAATTATGCTTTGATTGTTTGAGTAGGTATTCATATCTAGATGATGTAGATCTAGGATATGACGTTAGGGCAATGGTGATACCTTGTCTATAAGGATCCCAAACCCTACGTCCTCTACCTAACATCTACGGATGAATCTGTGTGTTTAATTTACGTGTATTTAGATTAGTCTATATGATGTCCTCGATGATTCATTTGTATAATCCGATTCGTATATAAGAAACGCCGAGAAATATGTTCGGGATGTAAATGGGGAGCCGGACTCTCGGGTGACCGAGAGGTGTCACTCGGTCGACCGAGAGCACCTATTCGGTCGACCGAGAGCCGCTGCTGTTTTTCATCCGTTAATCGACGCGTTTTATGATTAGGTTAGCTTAATTGAATCATTATCTCGTGAGGTATGGCTATGGCTACGCCACTCACTTGATTTAATTAAAACGCAAAAAGGAAATACCGGTATAAAACTCTTAGGTAGGCTCATGAATTGATCTTCGGACTTTCAGCGTTATCTAGGTAGGGTTATATTAGGGAATTGCGCGCACCTTCTTATAATGTAGATCGTAAACTAGCATGAGACTATAATTCGGTAATTGTTAGTTGGACGAGAGTTTGAGTGATCGTCTAGGAAGTACGCCTAACCAAAGGAATGTTGCCTGGACGAGGTGTACGGTTAATATCGGCATCCTTAGAGTCATAAGCGTGTGAGTTATATGAGATGGAGGCACCAAAAGGCGAAGTCACGTAACAACATCACAGTGATCTAGTGACCTAACCGGTGCTAAGTCAAGTAAAGAGGATGACTCCGTAGCCACTATAAATGAATATGGACGGATTAATAGTTGATAAGTCTTGCTATTATATAAATTGTCTAGATCCAGAGGATCACGGTTATAATTGGGCAGTTGATTACGTTATTTGTTTATGTGTTATTTATATGTTTGAGTGTGTCTTTCTTTTCTCGTACTTGATGTTGGTCATAGACCGTATTTGTCAAACGAAATAACTGGTTGACTATTTAAGTTAGGATCCACAAATTGATTCTCTGTGGGATCGACCTCGACTCTATCTAGCTATACTGCGATTGAACCTAGTTCACTTGCTAGTGGTTATTTAGGCATCGAGTTAGTAATTTAACTTGACCGCAATCATTGCTGCACATCTAAATTGTCTAAACAGAATGGGAAACCAAAAAAAAAAAACAACCTTAAAAATTACTCTAAATTTGTCTTTAAGCTATGTGTTGTGGAATTCTGGGCCAAAAAAGGGATCTTCTTTAATTCACTTCACAATTCATATAGGCTCCACATAAATCTCTAGAAAAAAAAACCCTGCACTTTTCTGTTTACCACACACTATCTACCAGATGAGAAGATGCTTCAAGGCAAAGGAACATCTATTTCTTTATATTATTTTTGTTGGTTTTTCAAGGCAGGAAATGTGATATCTAGATGATATAGACTTGTCCACTTATTGGAATGATATTCTTTGCTCTCTAATACATTTATTATGAAGATAAAAAAGTTTATATCATTTTCTCTATTTGTTTATATGGTTGTTGTCACTCAAATTTAGCTGGTATTATCTCTTGTGACTGTTCTATTTTACCCCTTGACACATTATTTTGCATAAACCAGCATCTATTAAATCTGCACATAATCTTCCTGTACATTCCATATTGCTTGTGCTAATCTTTTGCTAAATCTGCTGCACTGCTGTGCATATAACTTGGCTATTGTCGGGTTCACCTTGCTGGCTGTATTTCCTAAGTGTTGTACCTTCAATCTGGTGTTGTGCTCCAAATTTTCTGCACTTTGAATATTGCTGAATATCTCCATCTTGATCCTGTTATATTGTTGTTTATGCACTGCTGTTTTTGCTTGAAGATTCTCTGCTTAGATTGACTGCCTTGTGAACTAATCTGCCTGTCTGTGTTCTTAAATTGTGTGGGGATTCTTGTAGATGGTCAAAATATCTGGAGAAGAATGTATTCCGAGCCAACAGTAGTTGACATCATAATACTGAAAAGAAAGAGAAAACGAAACACATTTTGATGGTTTATTCGAACTCTTTTTGATGCGGCGTAAATTCCTTTGTTTTGGTTAGACGATATTTGATCCATCTTCACTTTCCTATTTATTCTTCATTTATGCCATATATCTAAGTCAATGTTTCGTGTTATTGTCATGTTTCTGGTTTAACTTGTTCATGCTCTTGTTTCATCATCTTAGGTGAATTGGTGCTGAGAAACTTTATTCCATGTAATTTTATGGATGTTTGCATTTTCATAATCTCCAGTTTGTAGGTGTCAATTCTTGTGATTTCGATATTTGTGGATGGCACTAGTTATGGGTCGGAAGAAAAAAAAGTCTAGGTTGTGTTAAAATGCTTGTAGGTGAGAGACGGTTTGGTTTTACACAAATAACATCTCCTGGGCAAGTCTTTGTGTTCTGGGACTATGATGTGTTGACTTATTTGGTGTTATCTAAAAAGAGATATTAACATCTTACCAACAAGCAGTTTAACACTAATTACATCTCATGAGTTATATCTGATATATGTATTGCATAATTTCGTTCTGGAGCTATTGATTCATTTAAAGATAACATCTATTCTAACCGTTTGCTTAGCAAGTCAATTTGAGAGCTCAAGCTTGTTTATCCTAGTCTGATTAGTTTATTATGATTGTAAGTGATTTAATTCTAGAAATAAGAATCTTATATCTTGTTTACTAAATATGAGTAAACTTTAACTATGTGTGTTTTCTACTGCCGCGTATATGTTTCCAGGTTTTTTTAAAGGTTTTGATGCATTCCGAGGAGATGTGTGAAAGGATTGCTATCGATCATATCCTACAATGGTTCAATTTTGCTGTCAAGTAGCTTGCTTCCCATGAACCGCCAATAATTGAAGGTGCTTAGTGTTTTGGTGATCAACATTTATGGTTGTTAGATATTTGGCATTGAGGATGTGATATTAGAAATTCCTACCATTATGTGACTACATGTAGCTTTTCTTTTTGAATATTTTGAAACAACTATACCTCAATGTGGGATACCTTGGTGTATATTTTGGAAATATTATTGCTTGTTGATGCAACAAGTATTAGTGTGTTTTATTTAATGGTACGGTTTTGATATTCTAATATTTCTTCATAATGGTTGATACTTTCATGGTATGTTTGATGAGGGTGGGTTATTTACAAGGAGCATGATTTGGTGTGGGGCTAATAACCTTATAATGAGGGCATTTTTGTCATAAATTGGTGATTTATAGAGGGCAAATGACCCTACAATGAGAAAACTTGTCGTCATTAGTTCATGCATTAGTGAGGGGTAAATGACCCTATAATGATGAAATTTTTAGTCAATAAATTGTGTTTTAGTGATGGGCAATTATCCTTATAATAACGGGAAGAGTCGTCATTAAAGGGTAGAAACTAATATTCAAATTTAGTTCTAATGAGAGGCAAATAGTATAATAATGAGGAAATTACCTGTCACTTGAACTATTTTTAATGAGAGTCTAACCTCGTCATTAAATCTTTGATATCTTTAATGACAAGGCGGGTTCTCATCATTGAATGTTTTAACTAGAAGGGCGACTATGAGGGGGGCATGAGGGGGATTTCCCGTCATTAAAAATCTTCAATGACGAGGAAAAAAGGGATATAATGACGAGAATTCCCATCATTAAAACCCTTTTTTCTTGTAGTGACCTTCACCAATTGCTAGAGAGATATTTACCAGAATATACTTGAGAGCATCCTTGAGAGTTTGAAAGAGAGAAAAGGTCGGTCTAGCAACCGAGTTTTTCTAGTAACAATCCAAGGCGGGATTCCGGTGGGATATATCAAGGTAGATGCCGAACACTTAGGAGGCTCTGCACACTACTATTCTTTCGTAGACGATAACGCTTCGATCTTTTAGAGTATCCAAGGTAGCATTCTCGTTTACTACTTTTATATTTGTTTCTTAAACGAAGTCGATCTTGGTAAAGGAAATAAATTTTTTAATTTCGCTGCGTTCCCGCGTTGATTTCCCAATAGTGGTAGCAGAGCGGTCTTCGATCTTAAGCAATGAGAATTAGTTAGTTTGCATAGGAATTATTATCGATGCATGATTTAGATTTCCTAAACAAAAACAAAAAAAAATTCAGCTTTAGGGGTGCTCGGCTGATTGGCGGCGGTACCCCCACCAAAATTAGCGCCAGCGGCCCCCTACGGGGTGGTCGGCATCGGCTGCTGCTTTTTTGTTGGAACTCCAAAATTTTTACTTTGTTGTTTTGTGATTCTTTACGGGACATTGAAATCTCTTTAGTTTAGTTGATTCAATGTGGCTAACCACTTTGAACCATTGGGATGACAAAGGGCATTACTCAATTTGTTGAGTGAAGGGGTTAGACCTATGGTCAAGAATTGTGGACCTAAGGTTAACCTAGGTCATTGTCAAATATTTTGTAAATGCCTAAGTTGATGCCTTTTAATTTAGGAACAAACCAAAGACATCCATTTTGGTTAGAAACCAAAAGGAAATAAAACTTAAGAGACCAATTTTATTTTGATTTTATTTTAGAATATTTCAAATTAATAAAAATTAAATTGAAATTGTTTCAGAATTAATCATTAATTTTATTTCGATTGAAAATCATTTAATTGATTAAATGTTAATTAGTTAATTGATTTGGTAAAATAAGACGCAAGTTGGTAATTTTAAATTTTATCTTTTTCATAAGATTTTATTGTATGAAGTAGATGTTGTAGCTATATTATGATTATGTGGACCCCGATTGATCATGGGCTCGAACAATAATATATGTGAAGAGTGCCATCACTTCAAGACCTATCCGTCCAGATGTCAGACCTGCTCCGGAAACCCTAAGAAGCGCCGGAATAATGATCGCCGTAATGCTTTGCCTCGTTTATAGTCTCTTTAACGCTTTGGTTTTCATTCATCTATAGCTTTATTTCTTATCTTGTGATCCGTTACTCTTTTGTTCTTTTCAAGTAAGTTGACTGATGCAGTTTAGGATAGAGTCTCCCGGCTCGCTAAGATCAGAGAGAGGAATGCGGACCTAGTCTTGCTGGCTAAAAACATAGAGGTGGAGCTGAAGACCGTGAGCTTGTCTGCACTGTCTACTGACGCCGCTTCACTCGGTTAACCTTTAAACATGGTGGTGGGGGGTTCGACGTCTATTGTGATACCCAAGCCAAAAAGGAAGAGGGGTGCCGCAAGGCTGAAGTCTTCCGCTGGATCTGCCGACGAAGAGGAGATCGACGTGGGAGATGTGGCCGCCCCCAAGAAAATTCTGAAAACCACGGATAAGGTCGGCATTGTGGCTGTGGCCGTACCTGAAGTAGCTGATGCCATCTTTCTAGGCCCAAACCTTGAGGCGGCTCCATTTCCATCTACTGTGGTCGAGCTGACTGATAGCTCGAACAAACCGACCGATCAGGGTAAGAAGGAGTCGACTGTTTCTTGTCGACTGAAGCCGCCACCAGTCCTGAGGGGCCCGGTCGGTGCCCGAGGCCGCCTGCTATATGGATGAATAAAGAGTTTGCTGAGAAACCTTTGGAGTTGAGGGATGCTGGGAAAGTGGCTACTTCCATTGCCGATGTGTTGCCCCTGAAGAATTTGATGTTTACTCTGCCTGATGAAACTGAACGAGTCGTAGGTCGAGGTATTATTTCTTACTGTGTGCAGGAGGATGTGGTGGCCTTGACTGCAACCGTAAGTTCGTCTAGCCGATCCAACTGCCTGGCCGGCGCCATCGGGTTAGTTGGAGTTTTTGCGAGTCGGGTATATAATTTATGTTTTGTTCATGATTTACTTTTTTGTTTGAATGATTACATTGCGTTGATGCTTTCCGTTCAGTTTGGAACCGAGCTCTTTCAGTCCGAGTATAAACATGATGCGGCCTAGACTGAACTTCTTCAAAAGATTTGCAACTTGAAGGAAGCGTTAAGAAAGGCTGAGGAGAGGGACGATGGATCTGTGAGGAGAGCCGTAAGGGCCTAGCAGCATTCTGCAAAGGACCGTGCCAAACTTGTTCAGCTTCGTCCTGAGAATGCGGCCAATGTCAAGAGAGCTCAGTGAGATCAGTGAGTCGTTGAGATCCGTTGAGGTTCAAAGGGACGAGGCCATCTCCAAATGTGCGGAGAGCCTAAAGAGGATTGATCTCCTGAAGGAAAGAGTTAAACGACGCTGATAAGGATCTGCAAAAGCACCTTGAGGAATTGAGGGTTGCCCGGGAGCAGTACTATTGATGCGATTTGCGATGTAAGATCTAGGATTGAGATATTTGATGGATAGATAAGTCCCCAACACAACCACAACATGTGTGGAAGCATCTTGAATACTAAGCTCCTTGACACAATCACAACCTGTGTGAGAGCACCTTGGAATCACCTCGACACTTAGAAAACCCGTTTCTAAGCACCTTGGTATATGGATACCCACAAGGGTTGCTTATGCCCTTGATAATCCGGATTTATAAACCTCTTTCCAGAGAATTTCAACACACACTTTTCCAAATGAGAAAATATAAATTATATTAATAAAAGTTGAATTTCTAATTTTCAAGTTACAAATGGATGGCTATTTATAGGTTACAAAAGATACTTGAAAATCTAAGTACATGAATAAAAATTTCGGCCCCTTTAAGTATTCTAGGTACATTGAATCTAGATTCAATGTATTTTGCAAGCTTTAATGCATTTTTTTGTGCATGAACTTGATTCTTCCAAAACTTGTCTTCTTGACTTCTTGCATGCAAAAGTGGCGCCCCTTTTCTTAATTTCCAGCAAATACTTGTGATTTATTTAGCTAATATGACATAATATAACATATAGTAACTACTTATAATATGAGCCATAATATTGAGATATTATTCCGGTAGTCCGCAAGCATAGATAACAGACATAATGATGTCACCTTCTTCATCCTTGGACTTGAACTCTTGTATTGTTAAATAGACTAATTTTTCCAAGGATTCGAGCTTCTTTTTACGTTGTAGTCGAGTTTCAGGACCAACCCGAAATGCTAGTGTATCTTGAGTAGAATTCGGTTCTATATTCATATCAGACCCTCCCGGTTGCGAATGATTCGTCCTCGAATCATAAGGACATCATAAAGTTGATCACTTTGCATAAAGTCTAGAGAACCCACATAAAATGCCATTGTTATTCCGGGATCAAAAATAATGCGAAGAGACAACATCAAATTATAGGCATGGTGATATGGCGATCTATGCTTGACTAATGAAAAATCAGAAATAGCTCTCGTCTTGATCTAAATGTTGTTGAAGACCTTGAAAGAAGCAATATAACCACCGTAAGTCGGATACTGTGAGGTCTCAGCATGCGCACAAAATGGATCAAAGAATGTATACTCCGGTTTGCCATGAACATGATCAGGATCAACACAAATCAAAGGCAATATAGGGGCTGCATTGGAGGTATCCAACAGCCCGGTGTCCTCTTCATGAGGCCGATCATCATGTACCTTTTCATCCACAATTTCAGGCGCACCCATTTCCACTTCCTCACCAACAAATATGGGACTAGTTTTTTTCTACCAGCTCCACCTCACTCTCATTTTCCTCTTTGTATGTTTCCACAAATGCCTCGTCACATAAATCTCCCAAAAAACATTCCATGGGTTTTGGAGGACAAAAGGTTTCACCATCCACTTCCTTCTCAACTATCTTCTCCACGGTTTTAATATTTTCTTACCATCCTCAAGAAGCTCTTCAAGTACACTTTCAGGTTGATGCTTCAAGTTAGGGCATTCTTTGGAGTAATGGCCTCTTCATGTACATACAAGTCAATAGATATCTCGAGTTCGAATTGGCTTATGGTTAGATGATGGCTTTGTGAAAATAAGTCCAAATAGGGAAGTTCTTTTGTCAAACATTTCCTTTGCCTTTTTTTGAAATTCAAAAGTCGGATATTTTCTCCATAATTTCTTCTTTACCCATTCACAATATTCTTCGGCTTCAGAATCCGTATAATTCCAAGGAATAAACATTGTTTATCCCTTTCGAATCTAATTCCAAATAAGATTTATTGATGCAGTGTTTGTTTTTTCTTAGAACAGACTGTTCTGTAATTTGATGCAATTTTCAACAAGATCTAATTTGAATTTCGATTTTGGGTAAAAGGAAAAAATATAGATCGAGACGTGCTTTAGGTGTGGTAAAAATTTCAGAATTTTCGGAGATGATTAAGATGTAAAAAGAACGGTGATAAAAATGTGTGTCAGATTAGAAAATACGATTTGATGCAGAATTATGGTTCTTGATGTTCTTGATCAAAATTGGGATTAGGAATGAAATTTTTTTTTTTTTTTTTTATGTCAAAGAAGAAAAAGAAAAGTAGGATATAATACCGTCAATCTGCCTTATCTCTGATACCAACTGATGCGATTTGTGAGGTAGGATCTAGGATTCAGATATTTGATGGATAGAAAAGTCCTCAACACAACCACAACCTGTGTGGAAGCATCTTGGAATACGAAGTTCCTTGACACAATCACAACCTGTGTGAGAGCACCTTGGAATCACCTCGACACTTAGAAACCCGTTTCTAAGCACCTTGGTATATGGATACCCACAAGGGTTGCTTAGGCCCTTGATAATCCGGATTTAGAAACCTCTTTCCAGAGAATTTCAAAACACACTTTTCCAAGTGAGAAAATATAAATTATATTGATAAAAGTTGAATTTCTAATTTTCTAGTTACAAATGGATGGCTATTTATAGGTTACAAAATATACTTGAAAATCTAAGTACATGAACTAAAATTTTGGCCCCTTTAAGCATTCTAGGTACATTGAATCTAGATTCAATGTATTTTGCAAGCTTTAATGTATTTTTTTGTGCCTGAACTCTATTCTTCCAAAACTTGTCTTCTTGACTTCTTGCATGAAAAAGTGGCGCCCCTTTCTTAATTTCCAGCAAATACTTGTGATTTATTTAGCTAATATGACATAATAAACATATAGTAACTACATATAATATGCGCCATAATTTTGAGATATTATTCCGGTAGTCCGCAAGCATAGATAACAGACTTAATGATGTCACCTTCTTCATCCTTGGACTTGAACTCTTGTATTGTTGAATAGACTAATTTTTCCAAGGATTCGAGCTTCTTTTTACGTTGTAGTCGAGTTTTAGGACCAACCCGAAATGCTAGTGTATCTTGAGTAGAATTCGGTTCTAGATTCATATCAACTATGGTTGAGGGTTCTTTCATGCGGCCCGGTGTTTTAGGTCAGCTTTCGGGGCTGGAAAGATCAGTTTGGATACCTTGCTCGACTGGCAAATCACACCTCAGCTTGATGCTCCTTTGCGAGTCCATCATCCCGATCTTCCTTACATCCAGTCGCAGATATCAAATTTTGCAGTAAAGTGTAGGAAAGATGAGCAGCCTGTTCGGAATCCTCCGATGATCAATGAGTTTAATTTGCATTCAATGATGGAGGCGGCGGAGAGAGAAGCTGCTGAGAGAAAGGAGGTAAATGATGAAACGGAAGGTGATGATGGAGAGCCCAAGGATGGAGCCGTCGATATAGGGGAGAGCCCAAGTGAAGCCGGCACCCCTCAATTCGGCGATGATTTTCTAAATCATATTAGGGATCATACTCTGACTCAGGCCTCTGATAAGTAAACTCGGCCTGTTTGATTGTGATTTCATAAACTTTTTTGGCTTTGGCCTTTTGTAATAATTTGGTCTGAATCTCGTAATAATCTGTCTGAATTTTGTAACAATTTGTAGTGACCTAATGACCTTCTTTGTACTGCTCCTCTGAATTGTTTTTAAGATATTTTGCTTTTCAAAAACTCCTTATTTTTGGATATTCATATGCGTGTGGCCCTCTTATTTTGGTTAGGTTGAGAGCCCTTCGTGTCGAGATCGCCAAAATGACACTTCCAATCGAATCCGCGTCTGTTGAATTAAAAAAATTTAGCATGTGGCCCCCTTCTTTCGAATGAGATCGCATCTGAGCTCGATCAAAATAATAGGGACTTCACTTTGAGGCTTATATCATTGTCAAGTCTTCAACTCCTCGAGGTCTTGTTGGGCTCAATATTAACTGTTGCTCGAAAAAATCGATATGCCCCATTTGTTTCGATATGGGTCAAGGTCCTACCGTGTTGATCTGAATTGAAACAAAACCTTGTCCAGGCCGCTGGCTTGGAAGTACTCATAGGGGTTTGTATACTCGCTTTAAAATTTCCGATGCAGCCCCCATACTTTGTGCATATCTGACTATACTCATGGGCGGCAAGTTCAGAGCAGTTTTTGAGACTCTCCAGCTGTAAAGTCTGGCGGTTTCCGATTTTTTCTGACACGTTCAGAGGCAGATGCCACAGCTGGTCAGTTACTATTCTCTGACCATTTCGGACATTTCGGAGATCGTCCTCATAAGGGTGCTGGTTCCAATAACTATTCCGCCATAAATGATTATTCAAATTTTGAAATTTGAACAGACCCTTAATCTTGGCCGTTCGATTTGTCTCGTTTGCTCCGTTGGATCATTTGTTTTGCGCTATAAAAGGAGGGAGCTTTGCTCTCTTCTCAAGCACATCTCTCAACTCTTGCTCTATCACAATTATGGCCAATTTTGGCGATTCTCTTTTCTTCCAAACAACATCTCTCTTGGCCATACCCAACTTCTTTTTGCATTTTAATTAACTTCCTCTGTAGGTAGAGAGGGTTTGAACATTTGAAAGATCAGCTTTTCCGAATGTGCCCATATCGTCAAGTTAGGGTGGTCTGGTTTTATTAAGTCACCTCGAGGGGTGTACAACGCCACCATGGTGTGGGAATTTTATTCCGTTTTGTCGATATTGGCCTTGACTGACGATGTTGTTACCGTCGTTCCACTCCAAAGGGTTAACATTGCCCTTACTCCAGCCATTATCAATGTGTTCTTTAACTTTCCTGTTTACCCTCCGTATGTACATTACGAAACAGCTTGGGGTCTTGGTAGTGAGGCGATGAGGCATATTTATAGAGCTATGGATCTCAAGCTTTTGATTCCAGGCGACTGAGATCTTTTGCCAGAAGGCTATGCTTTGGAGATCTCCCAGGTCCATCGAGAGTGGAAAAGATTGATCAACTCTCGTATGTTTCTTTGGTATGATTCTGAGGAGATCTGAGGGGCCGAATCGCTGCTACTTTATGCGATTATTAAGGCCGATAAGGATGTCAACGTTGATTGGGGTCTATTGATTTATCGGGTGATATTGCG
Organism: Gentiana macrophylla; assembly: GCA_026214975.1. Classification (NCBI taxonomy): domain Eukaryota; kingdom Viridiplantae; phylum Streptophyta; class Magnoliopsida; order Gentianales; family Gentianaceae; genus Gentiana; species Gentiana macrophylla. The sequence goes on from CM047805.1 coordinate 61,000,264, forward strand.
GTTCGCTGCCCAGACAGACCTTCATCGCCCTATCCCTTTTCCTTGGTCGATCTCCGGGCTCTGTACCAGCATTCTTGGGATGCCCGTGTCCCACGAAGACATGCTGGTACCGCCGCGTACAAACGTTGAGCTCGAAAATGCTAACAAAATAAGTGGCCCTTACATGTAGTATCACTTCAGGTTGTCGGCGTGCCAGGGTCGATTAAATTCGTTACCTTTTTTATCCTTCAAAATGTACGTCCCCTTCATGACTATTCTTGAAATTTGCCAAGGACCTTCGCAATTTTCAGCCAACTTTCCTTTGTCGGTTTTCTGGCCAGTCACCTGCCTTTTGCATAGGACGAAATCTCCCACTGCGAAAGAATGATCACGGTTTCCCTTATCGGGGTGTTTTTGCGGCTTGCTTATAGTTTACCAACTGAGCACGGGCTTTCAAGAACTTTGTCTCGGATTTTATCAACGGAAAAACAACAAGTAATAAATTATAAATCCGGTATACCCCAAGTGCAGGGATCGTAGTATAGCAACTAATACCGGGTCGATCTCACAGGGAATCGAGGTTGGTCTAGTTCTTAATTTTTCTAAATTGTCACGAGAAATAACTAAAAATGAAAACGAAGAAACAATAAACTGGACAGAGGGTTGTCAATCCAAAGCCAGGAAAGATAATTGCGAACGAAAATAACTCTAATCTATAAACTGAAAAGAAAATAAACTTCTAAGATAACAACGAAGAACAAGGCACAAAGATAATTTCAATTAATTTAATGAGGAACAAGCAATGATCCACCTATCTCGCAACTCTCAATTTCTACCCTAGATCGTTTAGTGAAGATTTAATAAAGATGTGGTTCACATATCAAAGGTATGAATTTATACTCTCGTAGATAATTCGCATATTAATCTTTCATCTCTCGATCTTAAAGATTAACGCTTTCATAACAAAGGTGTAAGATTTCTCAATCTAGCAACCTAGAAATTTAACCTAGCAACTCTCGTTATTTTTAGGTTAAAAATCTAATCTTTACTACGGTGATCTAAGTCTAACAACGATTCTCATCAAACGTTAAACATCAAATAGAAACAATCCATCGATATAATTGCATAACAATATAAAAGCATAATAAAGATACAAACTTTATTTAAAACTCACAAAACATCCAAGATTCGAAATCAAAACGCTGCACGGTCGGCTTCATAAGGCTTGTTCAAATTGCTTAGCCTCTATTCATCGTTGATATGCAAATAATATAAATAAAAAGTAGAAGAAATTGTATTCTTGGTAGGTAAAAACCGCAGCAGAGCCGCCCCCAAAGGGGCTGGGGCGGCCAGGGATGAAAAATATCGTGTCTAGGGTTGCAGAAAACTCGTGTATTTATAGATTTCTAGGTCGGTTTAGGCAATGGCCGTGGATGGACGCCCGTCCAGTGCCTTTGGATGCCAGTTCAGTATGTGTAAACTTTTCGAGTCGGGCCGAATGTGAGACCTCCTATCCCTATTCCCTTGGCTCATAGGTTCATTAATCCTAAGGCTTTTGAGGTGTATAATAAGCACTATGTTACAAGGACTATGTTGAACCGGCTAGACAGAATGTGAGACCTCCTATCCCTATTCCCTTGGCTCGTAGGTTCATTAATTCTAAGGCTTTTGAGGTGTATAATAAGCACTATGTTACAAGGACTATGTTGATCGAGAGAGCCGTCCTTGAGACCAAGGTTGATCCTTCTTTTGTGAAAATGCTTACGGATAGGAAGTAAAAGCCTGGCTTTAGGATTAATGAACCTACGAGCCAAGGGAATAGGGATAGGAGGTCTCACATTCTGTCTAGCCGGTTCCACTCTCTCCGTTGCTTCCTCGGTTCTAGTCCTAGGTTCATCTTCATCTCTCTCAACTTGAGCCTCCGACACCCTAGTCATTTTCCTCACCAATGGCTCATCATCAGTTTCCGACCCCGACTCAGACTTATCACTTAAAGGAAACCTAGGTTGACCTTGAGCAGCCCTAGGAGGATTTTGACGTGCACCAATACGGATGCCTTGGTTCGGATTTACTAAAGTGGGGTCTACAACTTTTTTCTTCTTAGTAGGTTCATCGGCAACCCCCTTACCATGCCGTTTCTGTACCGCTTTACGCACCATCGTAAACTCAGGCTTAACAAACACAATCCCAAACCACAATCCAATTCAAAACCACCCGTTTATCGTCCAAACGGGATTTCCCAAATCAATAGAAAACCAACAATAAAAACACATAGTTCAACCAACTTTGCGAATGAATCATTTAAAACCTCACTTGCTCAATAATTCAATTAAACACTCAATTTCTATGCAAATTATATAAATATGGAGGAAATTATTACGAAATATAACATCATAAATCACATAAAAATCACTCTAAACAACTCCCTCACACTTATCTTTTGCTCGTCCCGAGAAAAGCAAGACAAGATAAAGGCTCGGAAAAGATAGATACTTCAGCAAATATAACGCATATTCAGTAAATCAGAAGTTCACCCCTGTGTGTGTGCAAAGCCCTAGCAACCTCCGATAAAAAATATCGTGTCTAGGGTTGCAGAAAACGCGTGTATTTATAGATTTCTTGGTCGGTTTAGGCAATGGCGGTGGATGGACGCCAGTTCAGTCTGTGTAAACTTTTCAAGTCGGGCCGAATCTTCTCAAACGCCAGTCCTATCCACCTCGACGCCCGCCCGTCGAGAAAAATCCATAAATCCTGAATCCAGCTTGCTCTCAGTGGATGCCGCCACCTCTTTGGGCGCTTGATCCACTCTTCTCGACGCCACCCGAGTGGACCGACACCAAACGTCGGCGCCAAAGATGCTCCATATCCAAGTTTAAGTTAAATCTTCAATCCCAAGTTCATCTTGCAACTCCATCCTTCTATTTAATCTTCAACAACATCGCTTAAGCTCCTTCATTGCCATGCAAGCGTACCTACAAGATAATCAAAGCGTGCAAAATGTAGAACCATATATATTGATGGAAAAATCATCGATAAAAACACGTAATAAGCTCGATTTTGCATTTAAACCAATTTCATATGCATTCTCTCAATAAATCCTTTAAACACTTACTTTTCTATAAAAAGTAATAAAACACGAAGGAAATTGCTACGAAATAATATCATATATATCGTAAAAATCACCGTTAACAAACTTAGCCTTCGGCTCTTCCCAACTTTTGATGGAGTTGTGAGGAAGTCTGCGAAGCCATGCGGTAACTTGGTCTTGCATGCTTCTTACGAACGCCACACACCAAGCCGACCTGTTGGTGGTAGCCAAGAGCGTTCAGCTCAGGAAAGATGCTATCCATTCAAAGTGACAGGTGGTTCCTTTGTAATAAATGTACTGTGAGTACTGCACTCCCCTAGGTGGTAATGAGTCCAAAGTTTCATCAACCAAAGCATCTATCTCCTGATTCAGTTCGGGCTTGTTTCCTTGCTTTTCCTTTTTTAGTTCAGACAGCTCTCGTTTTATCCTATCGTGTATGTTGTCCTTGATAGTCTCCCTTTTATTGGCCAGGGCAGCCCTTTTCCTGATGACATATTCTGAGTCCGCTTAGTACACTGATTCGACATCTTGGTCGGCCCTTTTTTCGTTGATGATGTGCCTTGCATCACCAAGGTCCTTGCCTTCATGGCGCGGAATAAAATTTCATTCAGACGGGATAGGTCTCATTCTCTATGGTAAGTTTCTCTTCACAGTCTGTCCCAGACGTTCCAAGGCTTCACTTTTCTCTGGGACATGCTTGGTCCTATTCGCAGACGAGTACTCACTTCCTTCAATTTCAATCCTTGCCTGGCCATGGGGCGGCGTGGCTTTGGTTTTTGGGGGAGCCGTGATGTCTTTCTCCGATATACTAGGGAGTGTGTCGTCGATCACCATCAGAGGAAGCCTGCAGGCGGCTAGACAAAGGTTGGCCTCATACATCCTTTTGACATATTCGGTGTAAGCTATTGCCGCTTGGGCATTAGACTCAGAAACTTTCGGGTCAGGGTTTTCCTCCACCCTCGAAACTCTTTCCGTGATCACCATTTGCTTCTCCTGATATCTCGAAGTTTCCCCAATTGCTTTTCCCTGAGCATGACTGGCACCAAAATTTTCTGAAGTTGCGGTATGCTCCTCAGAGTGAGCTCTCCTTTGGTTGTTAACGGACCTGGCGTCGATAGTCAACCTTGTCTTGTCTTCCGGCTGTAAGGCATCCCTTTGTGTGGTGGGGTTATCAAACATACTCTCCAAGTTACCACAGTGGGGAGGATCTTGTGTGGTCCCCTTATCTGGAGTAGGTGGTACCAGCGGGTTCTCTTTGTTTCCTGCCATGTGTTAGACTCTGATTTGTTGTTGGCGCTAAAAGACAAAAGTACTCTGATTTCCTTTAACGGTTTCTGACAACCACCAACCTTGCATGACCTTAATATTCAGACGACACAGTAGGGATATTGTCAAAAGTGACCTCTACGACGGAGCTGAAGGCGGTCCGAATATGGACAATAAGGTTTTTGGTACAACGGCGATTTCTTAAACGGGAAGTTCCAAAATACCAATTTTAATCCAAAATTTCGACCACAACCTGGAAAATTCCCAATATCAAACACAGCAGACCCAAAATATGAAGGTTGTTCATATTTGTTGACAATAGCTAGCTGACTTGAGCAAAGTACTGAAAATGGCTCGAAAATGATGCTTTTGTAACCAAAGTTTTGTTCTTAACGTGAAAATATTGAGAGAGTCGACTTCTCAAGAGAAAACTCATCAAAATCACGTGTCCTTTTCTTCTTGCACGCACAGCTCAAAACCCAAACCAAGAGCGGTAAAAAGGGTTTCCGGCTGGGAATCTTATTGCGCCAACTCCGACGAGTTTTTACGCAAAGGTCACGAGGGTGGTGATTATTCAAACTCAAACTCATGATTTTGAGTAAGAAACGATGGAGGTTACCTTATACGAAGCTGACAAGATGCTGAAATGGAGGTCTGAGCGTATGGACTGATCGCGTGCAAAGCACTTGCTAGCAATAGGACTAGGTCTATCGTAGTAGAGTACTGGCGAGTCAATGTCGATCCCACAGAGACTCGTAAGAACGCAACTTATCGAGATTGAGTTGTCACTAATATGGTCTACGACCAACTATAATCTAAACAGTAGTAAATTTGGTAACAATAAACTAGCAAGACTATGCAAGCTCAAACGGATGTAACAAGAGTTTCTAATGTATTAGTTCAATTATGAATAATTAGTTATTCCACCCACACACGCAACAGTCATCCCCATTTGTAATTTTTAATTCATTGACAGCTGTGGGTGTAATTCCTACCCCTATCTACTCCGACCATGGTAGTAGACAATCTATACGCAAGCTACCCTCCTAAATTGGTCTGTAATAGCCCATACTCATAAAGAACTAGAATTGCCAGTATCGAGCATTAACCCATACCGCTAACCCGCCTAAGCAGCTATCAACACTGATTAGCACGTTCCTAGGGTCCATCAAGACAAGGTCCAAATTAACACCTTACTATCAGTACTTCATGCTAATTTACGAAGACATGCAAATAGTTGATTAGGCTACTAACATGTAAATTAAATCTGTCGATCAACGTAGCTGGCGCCGATTATCATGAACTTGTAATTTACTAGGTATTCAGATCTAGCGATATTGACCATCGCAGATCTGAAGAACGCAATCACTACTTAATGATTTCTTCACCAACGAATTAGATCTATAACACATGGGGTAAAATAAAATAACTACTACATAATTAAACTAAATAAACAATTAGCACATACTAGTCGAATAGAACAATGACAGATCTACATCTTGGAAAAGGCAGAAAATCATGCCCTTGAAGATGAGCGTAGATCTCCCTCGGATCTCTCCCTAGGCGGCGACTCCATCGTCTCTCTGACCAGAACTCATAAAATAAAATAAAGAACATAGAACTTTTATTGCATAACACTTGTCTTGAAAATTGTGTACATTAAATTCAGAGGCGATGCCTCTTATTTATAGCTACATAAACCGACTTAGAAACACCTATATCTACCCCTCGTCCAAGAAAACGCATTTCAGAAGATTCTGGACTCCCGGTAAGTCGGCGGCAGCTCTCGGTAAACCGGGGGTATTTTGTCCTTTTCATTCTGCCGACTTAGCTTGGATGGTTCTGGAATACCCTAGGCCCAATCCTTTCGTTCAGTCCACTCCAGATTCGTCCACAATGCTCGATTATGTACTCTCGGTAAGTCGGCGGCAGCTCTCAGTAAACTGGGGGTATTTTTGTCCTTTTCTTTCTGCCGACTTAGCTTGAAAGGTTCTGGAATACCCTAGGCCCAATCCTTTCGTTCAGCCCAATCCTTTCGTTCAGTCCACTCCATATTCGTCCATAATGCTCAGCCAAGTATTTCGTATCCCAAAAATAATCAAATATCGCACGAAATAATATTGAAATAGGGAAAATAAACGTTAAGTGCAAATTACTCTACTCGCAAACCCGACATATGATATTCAACTCAAGTGGGTCATATTAATAGGTTGAAACAACTATTTTTAGCTCATAATGGATAGAATGTTGATGCTGTAGGATAGACTATTTTAAGCGTCATCAACTACCCCCTCTAGCCCTTTCCTCGTCCCCGAGCAGGGTATCAAGGTGGAATGTACCTCCAAGAGAAATCTCCATCAACTACCACATATTCAATAAATATTTCTGGCTAATCACATATCAAGCAACAATCCATTAGCTCCCCATTAATCACTACCTAGCATGCATCAATGTGTCGTGTGATAAATCTTTCGTGATAGTGCATTCGTGAGGAGGATCAAGTTGTATTAACCCAACAATCTTAACTTACATGTGCATACACTCGCTCATCTTGCCTTCAGACTTGGTTACATAGCATGGTACCTTAATCGGTCTAGACAGACTCGGGGGCTTAGTATCACTCTTAAATCCTTGTTTGTTTCTTTTTATGCGAGGGTCGTGCCCTTTTTGCAACGAGTTCGCTTCCCTCACTGCCCTTATTGCATATTTTTTCATTTCTTTTTTTTTGGCAGATTTCCTCACTATCTTTTCTCTCTCACTCACAAGACCGTTTTGTCCCGGTTACCTCTTTTGGCATTCAAGTTGCTTCCCTTGTCTTACTACAATTTGTTAAAGTATATAGATAGACAAATAATGATTCTCGGTTAAAACAACTCGTTATCTAATCTCAAACACTTCACACTTAGATTATGTGCTCTAATAATTGAGTGCAATGATAGAATAACAATTAATAAGTTACTACTTCATGCAACATAACATATGATCATTCGTCCGAATGAAATTGAATATTCTATAGTTAACTTCAAATCGAACTTGGGCTCCTTTTCTACCGATTCCTTACTCGGGAACCTGCAATAGCAAGCAAAAAACAGTGTTAAATTTTCAAAATTATTCCCTTTAACGATTAACCAGCTAAGACTGCCTACCACCCACTTATTATAGAAATTGTCCCCAATGACTAATAATAAATAAAAGAAAAGGTACTTAGCTCTGGTTGTGGTCGGCTGAGTCAAAGTGAATCCTAGAGCGTAATCATTAGCTTATAGGTCATCCATCTTCCAAGCATATAACTACATTCCAAAATACTTTCAAAAATTGTGAGTAATATGCGAAGGGAAATAAGAAAATAAGGTGGCGGTAGTTGTGCATACCTTCGGAATGCGCAAAAACAGTTTAAGCCACTTTATTCTTTTATTGGCCTAATCAAGACGTGAAAAATTGTACGAGGGTATCACATGAGAATCGTGAAGGAAAAAACCACATATATCTCTAGCCAAATGACCACAGATATATGTGATGAAAAAAACCTTGCGATTGTCATGCTACTTTATTGACTCAAAATAACGAAAATAAACAAAAGCAATAAATAAGGGTTTACAAAAATAGTTCTGATTTTATAGTCGCCAGCTCACTTGTACTAATATAGCTCCTTCATTCGTACTTTGGATCCACCAACATGAATACTTCCAATATACTTGTGCTCTAGGTAATGTTCAGCCTGTGGCCGTTTACAATGAAAGTCTTCCCAGAATAATCATTCTTAGCCTCACATGCACCTGAATTGAAAAAAATTGTGATTACATGTGGTCCATACCATCTAAACTTCAACTTCCCAAGAAAAAGAAGAAGACGCAAATTATACACGAGCACCTTATCTCCAACTTGAAATGTTCGGTTGAGAATCCTTTTATCGTGCAGGCGCTTCTTCTTTCCTTGCAAATCTTTGCATTTTCATACGCTTGAAGTCTAAACTCCTCCAATTTATTCAACTCTAATAATCTTTTCTCACCGGCTAAACTCTCATCCATGTTTAGAAACTTCGTAGCCCACAGGGCTCAGTGCTCAAGTTCTACCGGTAAATGACATGCTTTTCCAAAAACTATCATATATGGTGACATCCCAATTGTGGTCCTATAAGCGGTCATGTACGCCCAAAGAGCATCATCTAATTTCAAAGACCAATCTTTCCTCGTGGGATTCACAGTCTTCTCTAAGATCTCTTAATCTCTCCGTTCGTTACCTCTACTTGTCCACTTGTCTGAGGGTGATATGCTGCTGCAATCTTATGTCTAACCCCATATCTGAACATTAATTTCTCAAACAACTTATTACAAAAATGACTCCCTCCGTCATTAATTATGGCTCTGGGCACTCTAAACCTCGTCAAAATGTTCTTCTTCAGAAATCTCAGGACAACGCTGGCATCATTTGTAGGTGAAGCTACTGTTTCCACCCATTTGGAAACATAATCAACTGCTACCAGGATGTAATTATTTGATTCTGAAGATGTGAAAGGCCCAACAAAATCAATTCCCCATACATCAAATACTTCCACATCTAAAATACTATACAGTGGCATCTCATTCCGTTTGGAAATGTTACCAGTCATTTGACAGGAATGACAGGCTCTTGTAAACTCATAAGCAGATTTATGAATTGTTTGCTAATAGAATCCACACTGCAGTACCTTTACTGCTATCTTGTCCGGCCCATAGTGACCTCCATCTTCTCTAGAATGACATTGGCTCAAAATACTTGGAATCTCATCATCATGGACGCATCTCCTAAGAATGGCATCAGGGCACAGCTTGTATAGGTAGGGATCATCCCAATGGTAATGCTTCAAATATGTAAAGAAGTTTTTGTTATCAGCATTTGTGAATTCCGGCGGTAGGTACCTTCCTGCTAGATAATTGACAATGTGTGCAAACCAAGGGTATACCTTGGCCACTCTTGATGTTTGTTGTCGGGTCTGAGATTCAACTGGGGCTACTACTGAGACGGAAAAAAGTTGATCATTAGGAAAGCTCTCCCTGATCTCAGTCGGTTGCTTTACTTCTAGCAAAGTTAATCTCGACAGGTGATCAGCCACCTGGTTCTCAGATCCTTTTTTCTCCTTTATCTCGACATTAAACACTTGTAAGAGTAGAATCCATCTCAACAATCTCATCTCAACAGTCTCATCTTGTAAGAGTAGAATCCATCTCGACATAAGGGATTGTCTTTATACTTCCCGTAGGAATGAATGGATTCCATATCTATGAGACACACACTCCTCACTCATTCCACAATAGTGCCAACGTGAAAGTGATTCAGATCGTGCCTCTTAGCGATCCTTAACGAACACATCAAACCCTATCTTGAAACAATTAGGAGTATGCAATCACTTCAGGATTAACGTTAATCCATATATGATCATCTTGTGATTTAATAAGATTTCTCAATCACGGAATTATATGAGAAATTCATATTAAGTCGGTCCAGTCCTATAGGACTACATCATATATAAATGCCCCACTTAGATAACCAATATCGATGGTCCGGATAAGACGGTCACACCATAAAGTGTTCTGGGCGCACTAATGGCGGTTGAATCAATAGACCCCACACTTTGATTAAGTTCACCACGGACTAATAGTTCAAGTGTATCACTATAAACTTAATCCTCATGTATGACACTCACTAAGTTATATGGCTACATATGATACAACTTGGGGTTTTCAGTAGTGTATTATTTACAAGCACGAAGCTAGTAATAAGATGAGGATAAATCTGTCAAATACTAATTATAAAAACAATTACAAAAATTATCTTTCGGGCGCTACTTCCAACACATACCTGGAATGATTTCTCCAGAATTGAAAATCAATGGATGCTGGATATGCAAAGAGAAATCAAAGAGTACCAACAGAAAAGAGAACAAGATAGAGACAGAAACTAGCTCAGCAGACTTATACTTTTTATCTTTATGCTGATTCTAGTTGTAATAGTTTTGAACAAAGTGTTAGGAAATCACTAGTTTAACGCAGCGGAATTTAAAATTTGATTTCCTTTTCTAGATTGTTCTTCGTTTAATGCAATAAACACGTTAAGTAGTTTGACGGTTATACCTTAGATGATCTACTAGATCGTCATTTTGACCGCCAACGGAGAGTAGTTCAATGCGCAAGCCGTCCACGCGTCCGGCCTCTATCGCTAATCCACACGAACCCCTTGCCGGAATCCTCATTGGATTGCTATCAGAAAAACTCCGGCTGCTAGACCGGACCTTTTCTTCCCTCACAAACTCACTATGGAAGGCTCTCTATTTTACACAAGAATTATGAACTCTTGCAATTGTGTTGTACAAAAGAGCTTGACACCCACTTCCTTTATATAGAGGAGGTGGCGCCCCATATGATGTGTGGAGGAGAAGAAAACCTTTTTTCCAATAAAATAAGGAAAATCAACTAGATTGATTTATCTCTTTAATTATAATTTATTTTGCCAATATCCTATATTGATTATAATTATCTTGTTACCATAAATATATTTTTCCAAAATCAATTAATATCTTATATTAATATTATGGCAATCTTATTAATTAAAGAGCACAATCAAAGTGTATCTTATACACTCAAAAGTGGCGCCCCATGAGTCACCTAATTGACTTCCGGAATATTCTTTAATTAATATAATTTGTATATAATTAATATCTTGTATTTAATTTATTCATAATAAATAAATACCACCATATTAATTTGCCACTATAACCTTTATAGTCTAGAGATAAACTTTCCTTATTTGGTTATCAACTATAACCGCATTTTAATCCGACTCGATGTTCATATATGTGTGACCCGATAGGCTTCCGAATATGTTGGCCGTAGACACAAAGTGCAATTTACTAAAATTCCCTTCATACCTAACGATCACGGGATAGCGTCTAGCAACACACCGTGACCCCCAATTATCGGAAGAGTCATAAGCAATGACTACTACCTTTCATGTGGAGCAGTTACCGTGTAACTTACAATCCTATCGCTGTAATAATATCCATACGATCGTATCTTGAGTGTCAATACATTGACGATCGTATCTTATAATCTGGATATCATGCTCTCTCGGAATAACACATTTACTCCCACTTTGCAAAGATTCTCGAGAGCTAGACATTCCTTATAAGAAGGCCATTTCGGATATTCGATCCCAATCATAGGATACGCGATTCCCGGACGACCAATCATGTATACTCCGCATGCTTCAATATCATACCCAATCACTACCGCATGATCGCCCCGTGGTTAGGAGAAATCTCAATAGTGTCAAAGAATGACAATCCACACCGTGATGCCATGAAAACTCCGGTCAAAAGGATAATTACACAACCTCCACATAGTGTGACACTTAATGTAAGTGGGTCAGTCTAACGTATGCATTCTCTAATACACGTCCACGTACAGTCCAAGTGTCTCTACACTTCGATAGACGAGATCTATCCCTACCTTCTAAAAGATAGAAGACATCCAATACGTGCTAGTCTGATTATACTATCAATGTCCCATTTGATAATACATAAGACTAGAGACATTTAAGTACCAACCTTGTTATAGTGATTAGAGATCTCATCAACCATAATCACTATCATGGTTTCTCTATCACAGATTGATACTAGGGACGTTACTATATATACACAACAAATAATATGAAGATAAACAATATATAATAACATAAGTGCTTTTATTAATCATAATAAAGTTATTACATGAACTAAATAGACTGTAAACGACCCGACCCGGTCGGATCCGGTCCAACCCGATTGGGTTTAGGACACCTTTCCATCACAAAGTTGAACCTTAATGATATATATATATATATATATATATATATATATATATATATATATATATATATATATATGTATATGAAATTTGTTCTATTTTTGTGTTTTTATCTTTTTGCTTTGCTGTAAGGAGGGTTTTGGCATCATCACTAAAAAGGGGGAAATTGTTGAACATATTTTAAGTTTTAATGATGAGTGCCAGACTAGCTGTTATAAAGCAAAGCCAAAAAGATGTCTAGATTTACTAGAGTTTGATCATTGTATAGGTTTGATCAAACAAACACTGTAAATAGGTCAACCGACTTTGATCAGCAGACCTATCTTGGTCAGTAGAGTGTCTAGGACAGTAGAGTCTAGGAACCTGCTGATGATTGAAGGCTGAGGGTTCAAACAAAGTAATGAAGGCTAAAGGATCAAACATAGTATTAAAAGTCAAGGATATGGGACCAGAATTTAGGGAAGTCTATGATGACCTAAACTGATCACATATACCTTGTGTAGAAGGTCTAAGTTCAATAAAAGTAAAGTGGTGATTGGAACATAGTTATGATGAAAATGGTGTACTCTAACTTCATAATAAAAAGTTAGATGAGAAGCAGTCAGCTGAGGTGTTTATAAGACACAGCAGTCCAAAAGACAGCTGGCAACATATGCACATCAGCAGACCTATATAACAGATGTCTGCAGAATGCCAATGTCGAATTAATCCAAGTTTTTCTGGAAGATTGAATGGATAATGAGGAATTACAAGCATTGGATTAAACAATCAATCAATGGCCAATATGAAAGGGACGTTGTAAGGTTTTCAGATCCATATCAAATGGAATTAAATCATTGGTTGAAAGACTGGACTATCAGAAGGACACTGAGAGTGTCAGGAAGGTACATAAGAGGGATTTTTGGAATATTCAGAAAATCCTATAACGGTTGTATTTGAAATTCAAATTCAAATCAAAGGATCTACACCTATAAATAGAGGACTCCTAATTCAGATTGAAAAATAACAAGTGAACAAGAAGATTGTTTTTTTGCGAGAATTTGACTAAGTGCAATCATCCCCTGCTGAGAATTACTAAGCAATAATTTCATTGATCAAGAATCTTCTTCAAGTGTTCTGCAATCAAGTTACAACTAGAATACACATTGAAGACTAGAAGTTGCTGATCTTATCATCCTGGTCATTAGCTTGCTGAAAGCTGAATCACTTTCTTGATTCAATCCCTTCTTTTGTTAGGAAATCAATCGAGTAGCGCAGCAAAATTTAAAATTTTATTTCCCGATCCAGGATCGTCTCCGTTTAAACAATAATCATTTAAGAGAGGGGACGGTACTATTACCTTGTTGATCTAAAAGATCGATGCTTTGACCGTCCGGTAGAAGTAGATGTGCGCGAGCCGTCCAAGCGCCCGGCCTCTACCAGTAATCCACACGAGCACCTCACCGGAATCCCACCAAGGATTGCTACTAGAAAAACATGACTGCTAGATCCACATTTTCTCTCTCTATAATCTCTCTCTAAGAAACTCTCTTATTTTTCACAAGAACAATTAGCACTTGGAATTATGGTGTACAAAAGAGCTAGCCAAGCCTCCAATAAATAAAAGCATTGGGGCGCCCCATCTATCTCCTAATCTGATTAGGATTAGCTTCTAGTAGATTGATGAGAGAGAAAATCTTTTCCAAATAAAATAAGCAAAATCCCATAGATTGATTTATCTCATTTAATTTAATATCTCATATTAAATATTTCCATGATATTGTCAATATCTAATATTGACTATCTTTATCTTATTACCATAAATCTATTTTCAAAAAATCAATTAATATATAATATTAATATTATGGTAATCTTATTAATTAAATTGCACAATTCAAATGTATCCTAATACACTAAAAATTGTGCCACCTTTAGCCATAAATTGGCTTCCGGAATATTCTTTAATTAATATAATGCTATGATTAATTAATTTGCAAAAATGCATGTATATATCATATATACATATTTTGATAAATATATGTATCAATATACATATTTAATTAATCAACATAATTAATATCGTGTATAAATTTATTTATAATAAATAAATACCACCATATTAATTTACCACTATAACATTTGCAGTATGAGATAAACTTTCCTTATTTGGTCGTCAACTATAACTGCATTTTAATCCGACTCGATGTTCATATGTGTGTGACCCGATAGGCTTCCGAATACGTTGGCCGAAGACAAAAGGCACAATTACGAAAATGCCCTTGATATCTAACGATCACAGATAGCATCTAGAAACACGTTCTGTGACCCCCAATCATCGGAAGAGTCAATACGCAATGACTACTACCTTTCATGTGCTCGGTCAGCGTGTAAATAGAATCCTATAGTTGTAATAATATCCATACGGTCGTACGTCGAGTGTCAAGCATTGACGACCGTATCTTATAATATGGACACCATGCTCTCTCGAAGTAACTCATTTACTTCCACTTTGCAAAGATTCATGAGTGTAAGACATTCATTATAAGAAGGCCCTTTAAGATATTCACCCCTATTCATAGGGTACGTGACTCCCAGACGACCTAACATGTATACTCCGCATGCTTCTATATCATACCCAATCACTACCGTATGATCGCCCCATGGCTAAGGGAAACCTCAATAGTGTCAAAGCATGACAATCCACACCGTGATTCCATGTAGACTTCGGTCCTAAGGATAATTACACAACCATCACATAGTGTGACACTTAACAGTGTAAGTGGGTCAGTCTAACGTACGCATTATCTAATACACGTCTACGTACAGTCCAAGTGTCTCCAAATTTCGATAGATGAGATCTATCCCTGTCCTTAAAGACAGAAGACATCTAATACGTGCTAGTCTGTACGTACTATCAATGCCCTGTTTAATAGTACATCAGTCTAGAGACATTTAAGTATCAATCTTATTAAATTGATTAGAGATCTCATCAACCATAATCGCCTATCATGGTTCCTCTATCACAGTTTAATACTAAGGACGTTATCATATAACAATTCATAATTGGTTCTTTGAAAGAACAAATATATGACAACAGAAAAGCCATTTATTATATATGTATAATCATATAGAAATAGTAGAAATGATCCGACCAGGTCGGATCCGGTCGAACCTGATTGGGTTTAGGACACTATTTCAACAATCTCCCACTTGGCCTAAAACCAATACTCATACACACAAGACCAAGTTCAAACACAAGAATCTTATGCAATACTCACAACCAGCCCTAGCCATGAACAGATCACTATCTGTGAGGACTCAGACTATCTTCATATCATGCTCCAAATGACCAAGTCAAAAAGAACCACCTCAACACACATGAATCTCTGATGAGACCCTGGTCCTTGCTTCAAGCAATGAATCCACCACTATATCAGCTATATAGTAGAGGTTAAAGAACCACATAAGGTTTAGGAATGAACCTTCTAGACCCATGTACTGCTTTCGTTGTGCCTTCAAGGCGCATACTCTGTTTGGCATAGTTGTAGTGTCCATAGTGATCTCCAACTAAGAACATTTCCAGCTCACTATATCACTTAATCAAAGTGACTGCAAACCCAGACTGTAGCTCTCACTCGCTTTCATAAGACTAAGGATACACATTTGTATATCTACATTTATCTGATTCCAAGTTTCGATAAACTAGGAAACCATCCTTAAATTGTTTAAGGATATTCTCGATATTCACCAGATTTACTTTCATTCTTGCTCATGACTCTTCGTGGACTATGAACATCTGGCATCATCTTTCACCTTATCTTTAGGACTAACGTCCTAACATACATAGATCTTGAGAACACTGGCTAGCAGTATCTCATGTCAACACTGGCTAGCAGTATCTCATGTCATGACCTATGCTAAACACTTTTAGCATCACATCTATATAGGTAAACTATAATCTAATAGCAGTTAAATCTATCACTATAGATTCTTATTTCTAAAAATAAGAACTGCTAATCCAAGTGCTTTTGTAAAGACCTTGAACTACCAAATATTGATTAACTGTGACATGGGGTAATGATTCCCGAGAGAGATATCTAATATCTTACTCAAAAATCGAAACACACTCCCACTACATTGAGCATATCCCTTTTTTTACTAAATTCAAACTCCTTTGATTATCAAACAAAGAGAATGTCTAGAGAAACTTGTTTGAGTCCATAAATGGATCTTGTGGGCTCAGATATCATGTTATCGTCTATGAACATCGAGCTGTTTGCCCAACGTCTTCAACCTATCATATAGCCATGATACGAAGTTATAACAAGCATAGTCTGAATAGAACTAGGCTCAACTGGCAGCATAAAGATAACTACAAGGTTTACACCATGTACCCATCAGCCGTCACTATAGCCTTATGGTAATCATATTACTATCCATGTCAGCCTTTCAGGGACATTCCCTCTAGGTAAGATAGACTAGGTTCACAACCTAGTTGTCACTGATGGAATCTAATTCAGATATTATGGCTCCTGGCCATATCTCTCAATCTTGCCTCTCAAACATTCCTTCATAAGTCGTGAGATATTTGTTAAGGGTGAATTTATACGATTTATAACGCTATATTCTATGGTATTTTCCCCCGTATTTGTATTAATTTGCATGAGAAACGAGTGTCTAACGGAAATATTGAGTAAATGAGGTTTTAAATAAGTTATTCGCAATATTGGTTGATTTTGGTACTTTAATTATGATTTTATGATTATTTGGACATTATTACATTTTGCGATGTTTTTATGTGTTATAGATACATGCTTGAGGCTCAAGAGATGATCAAAAGTTGATTAAGTTTGAGTTAATTGATGATAAAAGAGATAATGACGGAATGAGATAGAGGAAAAAGAGATAAAGATCAAGAAGTCAAAATTCGATCCACCTGAACGAGCGTCCAGGTCCAGTCCAGAGTGGACGGGCGTTTGATAGAGCAGACGGGCGTCCAGTGGTGCGATTTTGATACAGAGAGTTTGGACGCTGTATGAACGGGCGTCTGAAGCAGTCCAGCTCTATCTGGACGGGCGTTCGCTAGAGCGAACGAGCGTCCGTCGGCCGACTTAGTGAAACCGACTCAAAACTCTATATATAGCAAATTGCTTTTTCTCCACATATGATATACCATATATTCATTATTCGAAACCCTAAACCTAAGGGGGCTTTAGGCTGCGTTTTTCTTCCTTTCATTCCACTTTATGCACTTTAGATCTAGATTAAATTAGCTACTTTTTATGCAATCGCTTATTGCAATTTTGAGTTCTTGAGGATGTTCGTAAGCTAAGAGCTTCATCAAACGAGTATTGTGAAGCCATCCAACGATTTGATTTCGTTTCATCGATTGTCTTGTGAGTTTTTATTAAAGGTTGTTTCTTTATTCATGTTTATTATGTTTAATTGCTCTTATATCGGAAGATATGCATGTGTCGATTGTTTATTGTTGGTGGAAAACTTTATAAACCTTAGATCACCATGAATAGGAATAATATTTGAATCTATCTTAACGGAAGTTAATAGGTTTAATTGCTAGATTATAAACATAAAGTTTACACCTTTGGTTAGAAAACGCGTTAATCTTGCATTGGAAGATAATGGATTAATAGATGAACTTTCTAAGGAATTAGGGTTCATATTTAGATAAGGTAAATCACAACTTAGATAAAAACCACAATATAATCGAGATAGGGTATCAATGCTTGTTGGATACAATTCGCTTGTTTATAATTTAATTTAAATCTTAAAAACTTGAATTTGTTTAGTTAGCTTACTTTTATTTGCATCTTAGATTAGTTTAGTTAAAGGTTCGCAACCCGTATTCTTCCTAGCTTTGGACTATATCCTCTGTCTAGTTTTATTTTTAGTTTTGTTCTATTTTATTCGCTGTTTAGATTAGTTTCGTGACATAGTTTAGGTTAGACAAAAACTAGGAATCACAATTGTTTAGTTCCCCGTAAGATCGACCCGGCATTAACCACTATTACTACGATCCTTATACTTGAGGTTAACCGGATTATTACTTGTTTGTTTTGTGTTAATAAATTCCGTGACAAGTTTTTGGCGCCGTTGCCGGGGAACCGGACGGTTGCCTAGTTTTTGTTTTTCGTTTTTCTGTTTTCTGTGTTTTAAATCCCTGTTTTAGATAGGTTTTTAGTTATAATTTTAGGTTTTTAGGTTTAGTTTACTAAGGGTTAGGGTTCACGGTTTTGTTCCTTCTTTTGTGATTAGTTCTCCCCTCCATCTCTTCTCTCTGTTTCTGATTATGTTCTAGTTTTCCCGCTACCAAACGGGCGTCTGGGATCTTGGACGCCCGTCCGCTGGAAAACTTTAAATCCTGTATCGTTTTCACCACTTAGACGAGCGTCCATAAAATTGGGACGCCCGTTCAAGTTTCCTGAAGATCCGACGAGCGTTTGGGCACCTGGACGCCCGTCGATCTGAAGTTGAGGCGGGCGCCCGTCCCAAACCTTTGGGCGCCCGTCTTTCATTCATCTTTTCCTTAATAATCCTAATTCCTTTCCTTTCTTTTCTCTTCTTTTCTTAGGTTTTAATTTTTAGTCTAGGCTTTTAAATTTTCTTTAGTTTTTAGGTTCAACATCTTGAGTTGGGTTTCGGTTTATGCAAACTCGAAGTCAGAAAGGACCACTACTCTTTTCACCTGACCTCGAGCGGACCATAGTCCGACCCAACAGGCGAAGACTTCGTTTTGCCGATCCTTCTGGCGAAGGAAGTTCAACCGATCAAGAAATTGAACAAAACCTAATAAAGGAAATCGAAGATCTCGTAATAATGGCCGCCGAGGATAGACGAACGTTGGCAGACTATGCCATGCCTGGTGCAGTAACTGTCAACCCGGCTATCGTCTTACCAGCCATTACTGCACAAACTTTCGAACTCAAGCCGGGACTTATCCAGATCAGCATGCATCAATTTTTCATGGCTATCAATCAGAGAATCCGCATACCCACTTACATACATTTTTAGAGATATGCGGCACTACACGCATCCAAGGAGTAAGTGAGGATGCAATCAAGTTGAAACTTTTTCCATTTTCTCTTAAGGGAGAAGCGAAGGAGTGGTATACTTCTCTTCCCTCTGAATCAATTACCACTTGGGCTGAACTCGAAAAGGAATTCCTGAGTCAATACTTTCCACCTTCGAAAACAGCCCAGTGTTTGAACAAAATTTTCACTTTCTTCCAGAAAGAGAATGAATCTTTCTTCGATTGCTGGAAAAGATTCAAATCTCTGCTGAGGAAGTGCCCCCACCATGGCTTTCCACTGCAAAGGCAAGTCAACACATTCTTTAGTGGATTGACCGAGCTTACAAAAGGCATGGTCAATAGTTCATCTGGTGGGGCATTTCTGAAGAAAACACCTGAAGAGGGATGGGCATTGTTCGAGGACATTGCTAAATATAACTATGCTCCATCCTATCAAGCTATTCAAGCACCTCCTCCTCCTAAGGTAGAGGAGGTAAACATGCAAAGTCTTATCGCCATGTTGCAGAAGCAAATGGCAAGTTCTCAAATGACAGCTTCTCAAATTTCCCCTAATCCGAGTTATCAGGCTCCTTCACTTTCACAGAACTCCCAAGTTCTGTATTGTGAAAATTGCTGTCAGACTGGCCATATGGTTGGCCAATGTCAATTCAATCCCCCTGCACCTTATCAAGTGGATGCGGTTCATGATTATGGACAGTATGATCAAGTCACATGTCAAAACTGTGACAATATGGGGCACACTTCCAGATTCTGTCCTATGAATGGGCAGAATGCTGAAGTGAATGCATTCTACAACGAACACTCGAGATCTAATCAAGTTTACGTCAAGAAAATTTCCAAAACCACGGGTTTAATCAATCGCCTAATTTCAACCCTAATTCAATTTCAATCGAAATTTCAATAAAACCCGGTTTTGCTCGTAACCAAAGCTCGAATTCTTCCAATTCTACCCAAAGGTTCAACCAGACTGGCCTTCTAATTCCAATTCTAATTTTCAAAATCGGCCCGCCAAAGAATACTCTCAAAATTTTCCAAACTCCCAAGGCCCTTCCACTCAGAGACCTCAAGGTGAATGGAACTCATTCAGAGAGGAGCAAAACAAGAATATTCAGCCCCTTATGAGTACAAATAAGAACCTTGAGAGGAAAATAGGCAATTGGCCGAGCGCTTAGCTTCAAGACCCCTGGGCATCTCGCCCAATTTCTTCAAAAAGAATCCAAAGGGCGGTTATGTTGCTCAGCCGATATAAGCAACGACCAATGTCTTGACCTCGTGCCCAAACAATGCAATATGGTAGAGAGGAGGCCAATCGATGAATCTAAAAAGCGGTACTCAAGTTAGTGGTCCTTCCCACATGGAAACCACTAACCCCTCTCGCATTAAGGCGGGAGGGAAGCCGAGCACCTATACTCCTCTCTGTTGCAGAAAAGACTCGGTGGTGATCCTGAGAGGTAAAAAGTTGGAGTCCTCAAGTGGCTGATCCTTGAGGACTGAAAAAAGCAGCGAAAGTCGAGGCCGATCCCACGACTACAAAGAAATCTGAAAAGGCGTTCGATGGAAAGATCTGGAAGACAAAGTTGTAAGTGCATCCTCAAAGAAAGTCTTTTCTGGGAGTGACCTTAAGAAGCTTCCATTTCCACCGAGAAAGAGCAACATTCCCTTGAGTGAGGACAAAAAGTACGAAAAGGTGCTGAACCTTCTGAAAAATACTTAGGTAAATCTTCCATTATCCGAGGTCTTGGTCGAGATGCCTAAGTATACAAAATTCATCAAGGATGTTGTGTCTTCGAAAAAGAAGTTAGCAGGCATGGAAAGGCAAATTGGTGAGGATTGCTCCGTGATTAATTATGAAGACTTACCAATTAAAAGAGGTGACCCTGGCAAGTTCGTACTTACAGTATTAATGGGAGGTCTAGTCTTCCCTAACTCTTTATGTGATCTAGGTGCCTCTATAAGTCTTATGCCAATGTATGTATGCAAACAGCTCGGTTTACAAAGCCTTCTAGAACCCACTACTATGAGTTTACAATTCGCTGATAGATCCTCTAAGAAAGCTTCAGGGATCCTGAAAGACGCTTTGGTTGATTGATAGGTTTACCTTTCCATTCGATTGGTATGTTTTAGATATGGAGAAAGATGAAAACGTCCCCCGATTTTTTGAAGAACCTTTCTAATTTACAGCTAGAGCCCTCATCGATTGTGATGGTGGGCAAGTGACTATCCGAGTTGGTGATCAAGAGGTGAGTTACAATGTCTTAAAGTCCATTCAAGTACCCTCGGCCATCCAACCGGCTTTTCCATTGATTATATGACGATGATTTCACCGATTATATGGATAAGCAAGTCATAGCCATGTAGAAGGTTTAATATGAGCGATTGGTTGATAATCTAAATGCTCATGGTGTGGTCAATCTAGATCAATTAGCAAATGATTTTGAGGAAGAACCGCTGATGTGGGAGAAGTTGAGGCGGTGGGACCACTGAGTAAGCTCAGTGATGTTGAGTTGAAAGGTGGAGATCTTAAGTCAAGTTTGGAAGACCCCCCTGCTGATTTGGTTCTGAAGCCGTTTCCCAAACATCTAAAGTATGTGTTTTTAAGAGAAGGCGACAAGCTTCCGTTAATCATATCCGCCAAGCTGTTCTCGTATAGAAGAGATGAAATTGATCAACGTCTTGAAACGAAATGAAAAAGCTTTTGGTTGGCAAGTAGGAGATATCAGAGGGATATCTCCTGACATCTGTATGCATAAGATCAAGACTAATGAGGGTGCTAAATGTGTTAGACAGCCCCAGAGGAGGCTCAACCCTCATATGCAAGAAGTCGTTAAAAAGGAAATCATCAAGCTTCTGGACATGGGAATCATTTATGCCATCGCTGATAGTGAATGGGTTTCCCCAACTCAAGTAGTTCCCAAGAAAGGAGGAATTACGATTGAGAAGAATGAGAAGGGAGAGGAAATAGCATTGAGACTTGTTATCGGTTCTGAGTGCCAGATCGATTATCGAAAGCTCAATGAGGTAACCATGAAGGATCACTTTCCCTTCCATTCATTGACCGGATGCTTGAGCGTCTGGCGGGCACACGATTCTCTCGCTTTACGGATGGTTATTCGGGATATTTCCGTGATACCCATTGATCCAGGTGACCAAGAGAGACCACTTTCACCGCCCTTATGGTACATTCGCCTACTGAGTGAATGCCATTTGGTCTCTACAATGCTCAGCTACATTTCGTAGATGTATCTTTGGCCATCTTTGACGGGTCGGTATAGAAGTGTATGGAGATCTTTATGGACGATTTTTTCGCTTTTGGCGATCTTTTGATGATTGCCTTGACAATCTTGATCAAGTGTTGTCGAGATGTGTGAAAAGAACTTAGTACTCAATTGGGAAAAATGTCATTTCATGGTAGATGAGGGCATAGTTCTTGGCCACAAAATCTCCGCCAAAGGTATAGAAGTTGACAGGGCAAAAGTAGAAGCTATCGAGAAGATGAGCTATCCCAAGAATGTGCGTGAAGTGAGAGGTTTTCTTGGACATGTCAGTTTCTACAAAAGATTTATTCAAGATTTCTCCAAGATTGCCAAGCCCCTGTCTACTTTACTTAAGGAGGACGTTGAGTTCAATTTCAATGAAAACTGCAAGCAAGCGTTTGAGGAGCTCAAAAATCGTTTAATATCTGCTCCAATTCTTATATCGCCTGACTGGAACTTACCTTTTGAGCTTATGTGCGACGCATCAAACTATGTTGTTGGTGCGGTCTTAGGACAAAGGCTTAACGGGAAATTCCAGCCTATCTATTACGCTAGTCACACATTGAACCCCTCTCAAGTTAACTACACGACCACTGAAAATGAATTATTGGCCGTAGTCTTTGCTATGGACAAGTTTCGTAGTTACTTGTTAGGAGCTCAAGTAGTTGTGTGGACTGATCACGCTGCTTTGCGATATCTGATGACTAAGAAAGAGGCTAAACCGCGCTTACTACGTTGGATACTGACCCTACAAGAGTTTGACGTTCAAATCAAAGACAAAAAGGGCAGTGAAAACGTAGTGGTTGATCACGTTTCAAGAATGTTAGGTGAGGAAAAGGATGATCCAGATGATATAGATCTTTACTTTCCTCAAGAGAACATCATGCTTACCGATGGCTGCCCTCCTGATGTTCCATGGTATTCTTCCATTGTCAATTACCTTCATGCCCGTTATCTCGATCCAGAAATGTCTTATCAGGAGAAGAAAAAGTTCTTCTCTGATTTGAAATCTTCGTTTGGGATGAACCTTATCTTTTAAGATCTCAGAAAGATGGTTTGCTCGTAAGATGTGTTCCGAATCTGAAAGCAGAGCGATATTATTGAGCGAGAGTGCCACAAAGTGGGCCCACTTGGAGTCACTTTGGTCCGTGGAAAACCGTTGCTAAGATTTTCCAATCCGGTTTCTATTGGCCTACGATCTTTAAGGACACAGAAGCTTTCTGTAAAGCTTGTGATAGGTGCCAAAGAACCGGTACTCTGACAAGGCGTTTTGACATGCCTTTGAAACCCATCCTAGAATGCGAGGTCTTTGATGTATGGGGTATCGATTTTATGAGACCATTCCCATCAACCTGCAATAACAAATACATCTTAGTCTGCGTGGATTACGTGTCAAAATGGGTGGAGGCTCAAGCCACTCCTCACAATGATCATAAGACAGTCATGAAATTTCTAAAGAAAAACATCTTCGTGAGGTTTGGATGTCCACGTGCCTTGATCAGTGATGAAGGGACGCACTTCTGCAACCGACCCCTAGAGAAAGTCCTTGAAAAGTATGGTGTTCGTCACAAGACTGGCACACTATATCACCCGATGACTAGTGGTCAGGTTGAAAGGAGCAACCAAAGTATTAAAAAGATCCTGGAAAAAACGGTTAACAGTCATAGGAAAGACTGGAGTTTGAAGTTGGATGATGTTCTATGGGCATACAGAACCGCCTATAAGACTCCTATGGGTACATCTCTATATCAAATGGTAAGCCATGTCATCTGCCAGTCGAGTTAGAGCATAGAGCTTATTGGGCTATAAAGTTTCTGAACTTTGATTCCCAATCTTGTTGAAAACATCGACTGCAGCAGTTGCATGAGTTGGACGAATTCAGACTCCAGGCCTATGAAAGTGCCAGGATTAGTAAAGATAAGATGAAGGTACTCCACGATGCTAAGATTAAGAAGAGAAATTCCACGTCGGCGAACAAGTTCTTCTATACAATTCTAGGTTACATTTGTTTCTGGAAAGTCGAGGACACGTTGGTCCGGTCCTTCGAGATTCTCCAAATCATTCCTGGAGGCGTTCTAGAACTTCGTGGTTATAGCGGTAAACCATTTCGAGTGAATGGCCAAAGGTGCAAGCACTATATTGGTGAACCTAAAGAGAAACCTTTGATTGTCTGTTTCCTCGATATCCCCGGGTGTGGTGCTACAAAAGTCGATGAATTTGATGAATTTTCACCCGACCTGTTTTCAGAGGATGGCGGTAGTGGTCAATCTGAAGAAGTTCTAGCAGGTAGTTGGGATATGGAAGATTTTGAGAGGGAGCGTCAGCTGAAGCATCATCAGAAGGCTCAGAAAATGAAGAAGTCAACCATGAGGAAGTTTAAGCGTGTGTGGAAAGCTATTAAAGGTTTTACCCCATGTGTTAAGTGCTGTTTCTGCAGCCAAACTGCTAACCAAAATCTAGACGAGGTAGTGGCTGGCAGAAAGGTCAAATGGCCTGATCCAGGCTGAGCTTAAACGGTGTCGAGCTAACGACATTAAACAAAAGCGCCACTATGAGGCATCCTAGATATCGTTAGTTTTAGTCGTTTTTGTTTTGTGCTTTTGTAGTTTGGAATTTAAGTTTTAGTATTTAAGTTTAGCTTACTAAGTGTTGTTTTTGTTTATATCTGTCAGTTAGTTGTGCTTTCTAGATATGGATTTCAGAGTTCTACCAGAGGAGATACCTTTCCTTAGGAGGATCCCACTTATCACTGTAGATGACGGACCGGGAGGGACTATCATTTTGCACGTAGATTTTGACATTAGTACCCGCGTCAAGACTGTCACCTATGTTCTCATTGTTCCCCGCTGTTCGGGAGGTGGAGACTTCACTACTGAGGAGTTACATGAGGCTCTAGGATGTCCGTACACGATCCTGAATGATCCGATGCTGACAGATTTAGCGATAGTGCTGCAAGCTGAACATTTTCGAGGTGTTGACGTAGCTGGTGAGGACTGGGGTTTACAAGATGAGTATGACTTCCCTCCGGTGATTGACATGCTCCGCCGTCTTATTCGAGTGATAGATTGGTCGGCCATTTACGATGACTAGCGTTCTTAGGTTGTTTCGTCGAGCAAACGACGTAAAACAAAACGCTGCTTAGTGGGAGGCAACCTTTATTTTTCTATCTGTTTTCTATTTTGTTTTTACTTGTTTTCCAGTAATTTTATGTACTTCGTCGATTTCCAGTTGTATTTTTGAAGTTTTAATTAAGTTTAATAAGAAAGTGCAAATTTGGGTTTAAGATTGAATGAAATTTCATAATTTTTGCATTATTCTACCTTGGACGCCCGTCCGCCTTGACCAATTATTGGACGAGCATCCACTAAGCCTGGATGCCCGTCTGACAATCTCCCTCCAATCCTGTATTTGATTTGAGCGTCTGGACAAGCGTCTGATACAATGGACGCCCGTCCGGTTCATGTGTCTTTGCCTGGACGCCCGTCCGGTTACTTGGACGCCCGTCCAGCCTCTGCCTATATGTACCCCCTCAACCCATGAACCTTCACTTTTCAGAGTTTCAAACGCGAAAAACCGTTTCTTCTTCCCCCATTTGGCCTAAAATCTTCGATTCTAAACCATTTCAAGCGATTTGAAGTGCTATAGACCGCTTTTGATCCCTTATCTTTGATTTTCATAGCCAAATTCCCCAACGCACGATCTTTTTGGAGAATCAGGACCCTTTTCAGTCCAACTTTTTGAAGGAAAAGTTCGATTTTGGTAGCCAAATTTGTGTTGTTTGGACTGATTTTCACCTCGATCAGCATCTACTCACCCTACTTGGTAAGTTAGTAACAACTTTTCTGGATTTTATTCACGTTTTTGTGAGTTCGATCTTTGGGTCGGCTCGTTCACTTGAATATTACCTTAATTTGTTTTTTTTCTGGTTTTGTGGTTTCTTTCTGCTCTGTTATGGTGATATGGTGTTGTGATGGGTGATGAATGGGTTGTTTGGTGATGATTATGGTTGTGGTTTGTGGTTTGGTTGATTTGAAATCCCGATTTGGATGTTAAACGGGTAACTTGTTTTGTTTTGGGATCGTTGTGGCTTAGTCTAGGATTGAATAATGGTTCATAAGAAGAAAGTGGTGAAGAGACATGGTAAGGAAGTGGCTAGGGAGGCCGGAAAGAAATGCAAAGAGTTTGATCCTACCTTAGTTGATCCTAACCGGGGTGTTAGTATTCGAGAACAACCCCATAGAGCCACCCAAACTAGGGCTACCTTGAGGGATGAGCCGACCTCGGAGTCTGAGATGGATGACGATATTCCTTTGGTGAGGATGCCTAGAGCACAGAGGGGTGGTGGGTCATCTAGGGTTGAGGAGGCTATGGATGCTCCTTGGGACGAGGAACCGGTAGAAACTAGGGCTGCACCACCTAGGAAGAAAGCCAAAACCGTTGCCCCGATGCCGATGCCTCGTAGATTCATGAACCCTAAGGCCCACAACGCTTATACTAAACACTACTTCTCGAGGACTATGTTGATTGAGCGGGCTATGTTGGAGGCGAAGGTGGATCCGGTTTCGCTGTTGCTAAGAGACCGGAAATGGGATGCCTTGATGACGATCCCGACTACCCCGGTCAATGGTTCCCTAGTTCGAGAATTTTATGCTAATTGTTCGGAAACCGACTTGGAGACGGGGGCTTTTGAGGGATGAGATTATAAGGAGGAGATTGTACATAGACAGAGTTTGGGGCAGGATCCTTTGGAGGAGTTACGGTTGAGAGTTTGCCCGGAGGTGGCTTGGACATTGAGGCCGGGTGGAGACCGGAAAGAGTTAGTCACCACTACCTGGACGGAGGATTGGAAAGTCCAGTGCAGGTTTATTCAGAATCGGTTGTTGCCCAAGAACAACTTGACGCACTTTCATATTGGTGACCTAGGCATGCTATATGCGTTGACTTTTGGCCTAAACGTCAACGTGGGACAAGCGTTATACGATGAGGTGGCTATTAATCAAAAGATCTATACTCGTTGCCTGATTATCCCTCACTTGATTAACGATCCTATGTCCGGATGCCGTGTGCCTGAGTATGGAGCGGATCATAGACCGAAGAACCCGAGGCCTATCTGAGAGAGAGAAGGTAAGCCTTCGGGACACCTCCGAGTCGGGGCACCGCAGAGAGCCTGGTTCGTCATCGGCACCGCCGCGAGCATCCTCCTTCCCACTTTATCTCCTCATCCGGATGAGGTTGAGTATGGCCAATAGTGTTCGCAACTGGTTGGAGGATATTCAGACTTCTCAGAACAACATTTTGACGATTCGGCAGTGTATCAGTGAAGACCGGAAGCCGAGGGACGACAGAGTTTTTGATCCAAGCATCATTGATTTCCATTATTCTGATGAGATTGAGCAGGCCATTGCAGATGTTATTCGCGAGTCAGAGTCGTCTGATGAGGAGCAGCCTGATGCTCCTGGGGGTGATGTACCTCCGGCTGATGATTCTCCGGCTCCGGGGCAGTCATGATTTTATTTGTCTATTTTTCGATTTTGATTTGCCCTAGATACTGTGATTGTATATTTTATCTACTTTCTATCACGTGATTCGCTGTACTTTTCATATTGCTACTGTTTATTCTTTCCTATGGATCATGTAAGCCATAAGGCGTCAGTACTTTCTTTTATCCTTTCTTTCAACTGGTGAATGTGTTTAATGCTTTATCTTTTGGTATTACTCGTTTTTATTATCTCTTTTCATTCTGGTATAATTCCACGTTTTCCCCGAGATGTTTCCGTGTTTGTCGAGTCGTGCAGGTATAATTCTAGCGGTTTTGTCGAGCTACATTATAGGATTATGAGTTCTCAGTGTCACAATGTAGGCTCCGGCCTGACCGACGAGTCGTGTATCGGTTTAAATCAACTAAGTCTTTTACCTTTTCTTTTCTTCTGCACAACATGAGGACATGTTGATCATTAAGTGTGGGGGAGGGAATGATTTGATATGTATCTATACATTTGCTTAATTCGTTATGTTTCTATGCAAAATGAGCTAGAATTTTCAAAAAAATTTCGACATTTTTGTTTTTTGTTTTGTCCCGAGTAGGCAATTCAATTCAATGTTCGTTATTTTTATAGTCATTGATGCTATATATCATATGTTTGATAAGTTAGTTGTTTCACCCGATATATCGTTTTCACGAGCCACAGTGAATGATGAGCTAATTTATAAAGTTATACCCCTTTTTGGATGAGTGATTTCTGATTTTCTTATAAGTCATGTGCTTAGTGCTACGTACGTATCTTGAGATTTATGATAGTTTGTATTTAGATCCGAAGTATTTTATACTGTGAATATCTAAGGTTTGAATGTGATAAGTAACACGTAGCTTATTGTCAAATGAAAAAGTTGAATTTTAAGAAGTATTAATTGGGTGTGTCGGAAGCTAGTCGATGATTTGAGTGTGGTAGGGTATACCACGTATGTCCTATACCACTATGATGACTTAAAGCTCACGACAGTCAGAAGAAGCTGCCTTATGATTGGAGTAAGGTAGGGTATATCTCGAATATCCTATTCTGCTATGACAGGGCAATAGCTCATTCTGATGTGTGTTTAAAAGTGAGAAAGTTAAATCAACTTATAAAGAAGTGGTATGAGTTAGAAGTAAGACTAAGTTATCGTGGTATGTAGGGATTATCCTCTGAGTATTTCAGAAAGGCCCTAGATGTATTCTATCATCCTTTTCGGGATATGTCACGTTGGTAGGGTACACCTTATGAGTGTCATTTATCGCTAGTCTACGAGGGGGTATTAGCTAGTTTTGCTTTGAGTTTCTCAAGTTTGGATTTAGTGGAAGTTTTCTATGGCTTTGCACACACACAGTGGTGGACTTCTGATTTATTGGATCTATGCTATATTTGCTGAGATGTCTATATTTTTCCCGAGCCTTTATCTTGTTTTGCTTTGCTCGGGACGAGCAAAAGCTTAAGTGTGGGGGAGTTGTTAAGGGTGAATTTATACGATTTATAACGCTATATTCTATGGTATTTTCCCCCGTATTTGTATTAATTTGCATGAGAAATGAGTGTCTAACAGAAATATTGAGTAAATGAGGTTTTAAATAAGTTATTCACAATATTGGTTGATTTTGGTACTTTAATTATGATTTTATGATTATTTGGACATTATTACATTTTGCGATATTTTTATGTGTTATAGATACATGCTTGAGGCTCAAAAGATGATCAAAAGTTGATTAAGTTCGAGTTAATTGATGATAAAAGAGATAATGACGGAATGAGATAGAGGAAAAAGAGATAAAGATCAAGAAGTCAAAATTCGATCCACCTGAACGAGCGTCCAGGTCCAGTCCAGAGTGGACGGGCGTTTGATAGAGCAGACGGGCGTCCAGTGGTGCGATTTTGATACAGAGAGTTTGGACGCTGTACGAACGGGCGTCTGAAGCAGTCCAGCTCTATCTGGACGGGCGTTCGCTAGAGCGAACGAGCGTCCGTCGGCCGACTTAGTGAAACCGACTCAAAACTCTATATATAGAAGCTGTTTTCTCCACATATGATATACCATATATTCATTATTCGAAACCCTAAACCTAGGGGCGGCTTTAGGCTGCGTTTTTCTTCCTTTCATTCCAGCTTTATGCACTTTAGATCTAGATTAAATTAGCTACTTTTTATGCACTGTTTCGGCAATTTTGAGTTGCTGAGGATGTTCAGAAGCTAAGAGCTTCATCAAACGAGTATTGTGAAGCCATCCAACGACTGTTGATTTCGTTTCATCGATTGTACTATGAGTTTTTATTAAAGGTTGTTTCTTTATTCATGTTTATTATGTTTAATTGCTCTTATATCGGAAGATATGCATGTGTCGATTGTTTATTGTTGGTGGAAATCTTTATAAACCTTAGATCACCATGAATAGGAATAGTATTTGAATCTATCTTAACGGAAGTTAATAGGTTTAATTGCTAGATTATAAACATAAAGTTTACACCTTTGGTTAGAAAACGCGTTAATCTTGCATTGGAAGATAATGGATTAATAGATGAACTTTCTAAGGAATTAGGGTTCATATTTAGATAAGGTAAATCACAACTTAGATAAAAACCACAATATAATCGAGATAGGGAATCAATGCTTGTTGGATAGGTGGATCAATCCTCGTTTGTTCGTTATACATTTAATTTAAATCCTTAAAAACTTGAATTTGTTTAGTTAGCTTACTTTTATTTGCATCTTAGATTAGTTTAGTTAAAGGTTCGCAACCCGTATTCTTCCTAGCTTTGGACTATATCCTCTGTCTAGTTTTATTTTCAGTTTTGTTCTGTTTTATTCGCTGTTTAGATTAGTTTCGTGACATAGTTTAGGTTAGACAAAAACTAGGAATCACAATTGTTTAGTTCCCCGTAAGATCGACCCGGCATTAACCACTATTACTACGATCCTTATACTTGAGGTTAACAGGATTATTACTTGTTTGTTTTGTGTTAATAAATTCCGTGAAAATATTCATTCTTCAAGATGAACACATCAACAGCCTTTTTAGGCCACGGACTTATAGAACATTTGTGTACACTGAGCAGTGTCCTACACCTCATCACTATATGGCGTCTGCTCATGTTCCTATGGTTGAATCTCTCCTTGTGGCTCTCAAACTCTTTTGAGATCTCATTTTACTCCCACTATCTCTCTTTAGAAGACAACAAGTTTGGAGACAAACATTTTTTTCCACGGAAAGTAGATGATATCTAGCATACTTGCCAGGACATTCCACAAAGTTGCATATGTCGTACTAGGCTCCAAGCCTTTCTGACTTTGCCTATGACAACTTTAAATCATCGGTTGTGATAGATTCGACATTATCCCCTTCCATATCTAATATGGAATTTATTCAACCTTATCCTTTGGAACTCGGTTAAGTATGTGTCTTGGTTAAGGGCACTATCCCAAACACTTACGGGATATTTCACATGCCTTACTTCACACATATATCGTATAATGTGTTGTTTCCATTTTAGAAACACAATCTAATTGTGTATCCAAGAATGGTATCCTTAAAGAGGGAATCTTATTCCTTTTCAGACAACCTCTGAAACACCCTTCAGGTATTAATTAATTCAATCCAATTGAAGATTAATTCCTAAGTAGGTCATCAATTTCATATTCGCACTAGCTCGAACTTTTCGGGATTTCCGAATTGTCGTACTTCAATAAGTACATTCAACTATTTCTAAAATAGTCCAAGAGAGAGATAAACAATTGTTTATGGTACAAATTGTCATAAGCTAACAAACATCAATATGTTTAGGCTCATGTCAATCTTCTAGGTTTCATAACCTTTTCTCAAAAGGGTATTTTAGTCCTCTTTGGATAAGATACGTATAACCCACATGATTCATAATCATATGGTTCAGCATCATCAAAATGATGTTTAATTACACGCTTCCCTTCCATAAAGACTGTGCCTAGAACAACCACAAACATTAAGGATAATAGCCATACAAATATTTAGTTGAGATCTCATCACCTATATCAACTATATAGTGACATTAATCTAGTATGTTAGATTCGGTGACTGTTCAACCTTGTCGGAATAACATTTATTCTTTACAATTGAATTTGTCCATTAAATCATAACATATAGCTGAAGATATGTTGTTCATAAGAACCGGAACATAATAACATTTATTTAGTTCCCTTATCAGTTTACTAGATTCAGAATATGGTAAGTGTTACAACGTTTGCTTCACCTCCAAATATGTATTTAATCTTTCTAATTTAATCACACTCGTAGGATATCATATATCCGAGAGTTGACTTGAGTTTAGATAGAATTATTTCAACTTACTCGCTTAGGGTAAAGACTTCGATAAGCTCTCTTACTCAAGCACTTGCCCTAATTTTCCATTATAATCCTTTAAGCACTTGTAAATATTTCTTAATGTAGTCTTCATAAGACTTAAGAAAAATCATAGGAGCCGTGTCTTCTATTTTCTTTTATAAAGAAAATCCAACGTTTGTTAAATAGTCTATTTAACCTTTTGAATCATATTCAAAACATGAACTATTTAATTTACTTTCAAGCAATGATTAAAGAATTAATTCGATACTTAAATCTTACAATTTTGAAAACAACCTTTCCAAAATTTGACGTGGTCATCCTTATCCAATCCATCTAATGTTTGAATAATCATCATCGTATGATGGAGTGACCCATTGGATATCGTTATGTCCAATATGTGAGCTTCCGTTAATAATTAAAGTGTTAGAGTACTAATACGAATCAAGAACGGGACTTGTCCTAGGACCTTCTAAAAGAATCAATGGAGAGCTCGAAACAACGATCTTAGCTAATTCAATCTAAGAACGTTGGCAAGAACGCCACAATGCTTGCTCAAGGCGCTGATAAGTTCTCTAAGGGGTGGAACTCTACAACGAAGAGATCCTCACTCGCAAGTGATACAAGTCAATAGACTCAATAAAAATTTCACTCAAAATATATCTGTCTGTAAAAGAACAACCTAGATGCCTTATATAGGCTACAATATCCAAGTAACTAGTGTTGCTAAACAATGTGGGAGTAATTCCCATCAAAACCTATGCCTAACATAAGCTAGGTGGGCTTCCTTGGAACACTTAGGCCCACAATATAATTATTAAATAAAGACTAATGAAAATAGCATAGACACTAGTCCAATAATACTTAAAATGGCGCAATGGCCTTATTAATACCTAACAATAAATAAAAGTCTTCTGGATAATTTACTCAACCCCAATAGTGCCTTCGTCAGGCCCAATAGCATAAATGGTGCACTTAATGGGCTGATCTTCAGCCTTCTCGGCCTGTTCTTGATCCAACTGAGCTTCCAAGACCAAAGTATTTAAGGCCCTTCTGACCTTCTTTCTTTGGAGCCTTGTCATCGGCCCATCTCAAACTACCAGCGGGTCCACGGTCTTCATAGGAGCTAACGGGTCCGGAATATCATCATGGATCACATCCTTCCCTCCTAGATGGGAAGGATCTGTCCTCAAATCAAAGGGGTTGTTGAAGGGCATAAAATCAACAACATTGACGGTAGGTGACACGCCCCAATCGTCATGAATATCAATTTTGTAAGCATTGTTGTTGACCCACTCCAAAACATCAAATGGACCATCACCTTGCGGATGTAACTTTGACTTGCGTTGCTTTGGGAACCTATCCTTATGGAAATGCAGCCATACCCGATCTCCTAGATGGAAAATGACTTCTTTACGGCCCTTATTTGCTTTCTTCACGTACCTCTCTATCGGTTTCTCCACATGTTGCCTGGCCTTAGCGTGCAATTCTTTCACCAACTCGGCCTTTTGCTCACCATCCAAGCTAGATTGAGCACCTGTAGGCAAATGAACCAAAGAAAAAGGCATATCCGGCTTGAACCCGTACACCAACTCGAAAGGAGTATATCGAGTAGAAGAATGTTTACAACGGTTATAAGCAAACTCTACAAAAGGCAAGCAACCAATTTTTCAGATTCTTGTTAATAACACAACGCAACAATTGACCCAAAACTCGATTAACCACTTCAGTTTGACCATCAGTTTGGGGGTGATACGCCGTAGAGTACAAATTTTAGTTCCCAAATGCATCCACAACACACGCCAAAAGTGGCTAATAAACTTGACATCACGGTCACTCATAATAGTTCTAGGCACTCCATGTAAATGAACAATTTATTTAAAGAACAGATCAGCAATATGAGAAGCATTATTCGTTTTATGACAAGGTAGAAAGTGTGCCATTTTAGAAAAATGATCAACCACTATGAACACAGAATCATTACCATTCCTTGAACGAGGCAATCCCAACACAAAATCCATAGATAAATCAGTCCAATAGGATGTAGGGATAGGCAATGGTGTATACAAACCATGGGGGGCAGATTTGGACTTAGCAGATTTGCACACAAGACAAGCATCACACACACGAGAAACATCAGTTTTCATTTTAGGCCAATAAAAGTGTGATTTAAGCATGTCCAAAGTTTTTGTGACTCCAAAATGACCCATAAGACCCCCACCATGTGCTTCACAAACAAGCAATTCATGCATGGAACAACGAGGAATACACAAAACTGCCTCACGAAATAAGAATCCCTCATGCCTATAATATTTCCCGTGACCTGAGTGCTCAGTAGCCGCATAAGGTTCAGCAAAATCAACATCCATAGCACATAATTCCTTAATAAATTCAAATCCAAGGAGTCTAGATTGCATAGTAGTGATTAAAATATACCTACGAGATAACGCATCAGCTACAATGTTCTCCTTACCCTTTTTATTTTTAATAACATAAGGAAAAGATTCTATGAACTCTAACAAACGAACATGCCTCTTAATCAATTTACCTTGGCATTTTAAGTACTTTAGAGACACATGATCAGTGTGAATAACAAATTCCCTAGGTCTCAAGTAATGCTGCCAAGTTTGAAGCGATCTAATTAAGGCATAAAGTTCCTTATCATACGTAGCATAATTCAATTGGGCACCTTTTAATTTCTCACAAAAATATGCAATGGGTTTACCCTCCTGAATTAACACACCACCAATTCCCACACCCGAAGCATCATATTCAAGCTCACAAGTTTTATCAAAATTAGGTAAAGCAAGTATGGGTGCAGAAATTAAACGGGCCTTAAGAGTTTCAAATGACTCCCTTTGCTTTGGTCCCCAATGGAAAAGGGCATTCTTCTTCACCAACTCGTTGAGGGGTGCGGCTATGCTACTGAAATCACTCACAAATCGCCTATAAAAGCTCGCAAGGCCGTGGAAACTACGAACTTCCGCTGCATTTGTTGGTTCGGGCCATTCCGCCAACTTCTCTTTATCAGCCTCCACACCCAGTGCATTCACAACAAAACCAAGAAACGCGACTCTATCCATGTAAAAAGTACACTTTTGAGGTTAGCATACAATTTAGCATCTTTAAGTGTCTCCA
Organism: Gentiana macrophylla; assembly: GCA_026214975.1. Classification (NCBI taxonomy): domain Eukaryota; kingdom Viridiplantae; phylum Streptophyta; class Magnoliopsida; order Gentianales; family Gentianaceae; genus Gentiana; species Gentiana macrophylla. Next base: position 61,035,673 of record CM047805.1, read on the forward strand.
AAACAGCGCGTAAGTGACTAAGGTGTGACTCTAGATCATGGTTTTAAATCAAGATATCATCAAAGTAGACAACAAAAAATTTATTAATAAAGTCCCTAAGAACCTCATTCATCAAACGCATAAAAGTGCTAGGTGCATTGGTGAGACCAAAAGGCATAACAAGCCACTCATATAAACCAAATTTAGTTTTAAACGTGTTTTTCCATTCATCATCCTCTCGCATCCTCACTTGATGATAGCCACTTTTAAGATCAATTTTAGAAAAGAATTTAGCACCACACCATTCATCTATCATATCATCTACGCATGGAATAGGATAACGATGCCGTATAGTAATTTGGTTGATGGCCCTGCAATCCACGCACATCCTCCATCCGCCATCTTTCTTTGGGACCACAATCACTGGCACCGTGCATGGACTCATGGATTCTTGAACTTTCCCCTTTGCAATCAACTCTTCGACTTGCCTTTGAATCTCCTTAGTCTCCTCCGGATTGGCACAATAGGCTGGACGGTTTGGCAATGTGGAGCCTGGAATAAAGTAAATTTGATGCTCCACGCCGGGTAAAGGTGGCAACCCGCTTGGCTCCTCCTCGGGAAAAACCTTAGCAAATTCCTGCAATAAAGACACCACAACACTAGGAAGAGAATTTGTTACATCAAAAATAAGCATAAAACAGGGGGAGGGGTGGGGAGGGGTGGGGTCGACCTCTTTATAGAGAAATATGAGGGGTGTAAGGCCATCTTCAATGGCATTAATAACCTCACCAGCCTTAGCGTAGAAAGTGCCTAACACTCTTTCTCCCTTTTTCTTCACCATCTTTTTTTCTCCCTCGCTAATAATGGCGCCTCCCTTACCTTTCACTTTTCTACTTTAGTTCCTCCCTCTAATGGTACTATGTCACCCTCCCTTACCATCTTATTTTCAACTTTTATTTTACCCTCATCTTGAGTTCGCGCACCCTCTTTCTTTTTCTCTCCCGTCACAATTTTTGCTTTTTCAATTTTCAACTTAGCTTCCTCTTTTTTTGTATTTTCCTCACTAGATTTTAAGAGTTGAAGCTGATCGTTGTGAGCCTCCTCAGGTGATAGTGAAAGGTGTGTAATCTTCTTCCCTTTATGGATCAACGTGTATCTATTCAAATAGCCATCATACGTCACCCTCCGATCAAATTTCCATGGTCTTCCAAGTAAGATATGGCTAACATGCATCGGTACTACATCGCAAAGAACCACGTCATCAAGTTTACCAATGTTAAACACCACCAATGCCTGTTTGGTCACTCGAACCTCAACAACATCATTGAGCCACTGAAGCTTGTAGGGTTGTGGATGGGGAAAAGTGGGAATAGATAAGCGGCTGATCACATTCATACTAACCACATTGGTACAACTCCTAGGGTCCATAATCATCGAACACACCTTTCCACTAATCATGCAACGTGTGTGGAAAATGTTCTCTCTCTGCAAGTCATCCGCTACCTTCACCGTACTACTTAAAGCCATTTTAATTATCATAACAGCACCATCCATAGGTGGTTGTTCATAATCATCATCCTCCTCTTCGTCGTCTTCTCTCTCTTCTTCGGACTCGGTCCTATACATTCTTACACCCTCATATTCTCCTACAAAAAGCATCTGTCACTTGGTGGGGCATTGGAAAGCAATATGACCCACTCCATGACATTGGAGGCACTTAATATCATGTGATGGCATAGGCTTTGTCACCATGCCCTTGCCTTTATTAATCCTTTAACTTTAGAAACATCATTAGAGGTGAAAAGGTGTTGCCTAGGGGCTGTTGGGGTGGGTTTAGGGCCGTCTCCCCTAGGCTGAAAAGAATAAAAAGTAGAAGTATTACCTCCGACAGGCCTCGTGTAGGTTGATTTATGTCACTTTTGTTGCTTCTCAAGTGTCAATGCGGCATGTAACATCTCATCCATCATTGCACAACCTCGCAATTCTAATGGATTGGCAATCTCTAAACGCAAACCACCCAGAAAACGCTGCATTGTCACTTCCTTTTCCTCCTCAATTTGAGCTTTTCCTAGAAGTGTAACCAACTCTTGATAAAAATCATCCACGGACCTCTCCCCTTGGGTAAGCGTTTGTAACTTACGATATTGCTCACGAAAGTAAGTAAGTGGTACAAAATGCTTCTTCATCTCTCGTTTCAGTACAGTCCAAGTACGAACCAACGGTTCCCCATGCTTCTGCCTCAAAAGATTCAACTGTTTCCACCAAATCATTGCATACCCTATAAACTCAAGTTGTGCAAGATTGCACTTCTTCTCATCCAAACAATTGTTACAAGCAAAAATTTGGTCTAACTTCGCTTCCCACTCAAGATAAGCATCGCCATCACTTGTCCCACTAAATGATGGCAGTTTCAACTTCACACGTGTCATGTTATTATCAATTCCCTATTCCACACTACCCTCATCATCATCATCTTCCCTATCTTCAACTCGGTTATTATCAGCCCTAATGCCTTGAGCACCACGTTGTCCATCACCACCTTGTAGCTGTGTGGTCAACACTTGGAGTTGTGCTCCCAACGCTTCTAGAGTCTCAGTTACTTGCCTATTGGCCTATTGTTGAACAGTAATAAACAATCAAACATCCCTTGGTGCGGTCTCCCTCATCTCACATTCATCTCCCGACATGATTCACAAGGTAAAATCCTCACTACTCTCTTGTTTACACTCACCCTCTCTCTAAGTTGTAAAGTAACCCTTTTTTAAAACAAATCAGAAAATTGAGCAAAGTGTAACAATCAAAACCAACGATCTAAACTTGACAACTAAGAGGTAGGTTTGAGGATTGGATAAAAATGTATGGAAGTGTGTGGAAAAATGTGTGACGAGACAATAGATGCAAGAACTAAAAGCAAGAAAGGAGGAACAAGGAAAAAGTAAGGAAATTGGTTGACAGCAAAGTTTTATAGGTGTGAAAAATTTCACACCCAGGGTGTGAAATGCTCATCAAACAAGAAGTTTTTTTTTCTTGTGTGAAAAATTTCACACTAGGATGTGATACCATCGTATTTTCTGAGTCACTTTTCTTTTTTTTTTTTTTTTTTTTTTTGGGCTGAACTTCTTTTAAAATAAAATAAAACAAATTCAAGCACAAAGAAATTATGTCAACTTGTTTGCCTTTTGTCTTATACGGCAATTGCAAACAGGGAAAACCTTAGCAACAATTTGCAAGAAAGATCAATCAGTAATAGTCAAGAAAGATCAAGGATATGACCGATGGAATGTTTTTCTTTTTTTTGTTTTATTTGGTAATTATGGACGAAACAGGAAGATCGGAAGCAACCAAAATTTTTTATTTTTTTTAATCGTATGAACGCAGAAAGAATTACGCAATATCAAGGACGACAAGATCTAGGATTATATTTTTTTTGACGCAAGACAAGTACGCAAGAACAAGCAAGAAAGTGCTAATTTTTTTTTCAAAGATGAACACAGAAGCAGGAGAATCAAAGTGCAGGAATTTTTTTTTTTTTTTTTGAAACGAAAGAAACGAAATCAAAATAAGAACGAAAAGGGATATTTGATTACCTTTAGTCAACCGAAGGCTCTGATACCAAATTATACGAATCGAGAACAGGACTTGCCTTAGGACTTTCTAAAGGAATCAATGGAGAGCTCGAAACAACGATCTTAGATAATCCAATCTAAGAACGTTGGCAAGAACGCCACAACGCTTGCTTAATGCGCTGATAAGTTCTCTAAGGGGTGGAGCTCTGTAACGAAGAGATCTCCACTCACAAGTGATACAAGTCAATAGACTCAATAATAATTTCACTCAAAATATATCTTTCTGTAAAAGAACAACCAAGATGCCACATATAGGCTACAATATCCAAGTAACTAGTGGAGCTAAGCAATGTGGGAGTAATTCCCATCAAAACCTGTGCCTAAGCTAAGCTAGGTGGGCTTCCTTGGAACACTTAGGCCCACAATATAATTATTAACTAAAGACTAATGAAAATAGCATAGAAACTGGTCCAATAATACTTAAAATGGCGACATGGCCTTATTAATACCTAACAATAAATAAAAGTCTTCTTGATAATTTACTCAAGCCCAATAGTGCCTTCGTCAGGATCAATAGCATTAATGGTGCACTTAATATGCTGATCTTCAGTCTTCTCGGCCTGTTCTTGATCCAACTGAGCTTCTAAGACCAAAGTATTTAAGGCCTCTTTGACATTCTTCCTTTGGAGCCTTGTCATCGGCCCATCTCGAACTACCAGCGGGTCCACGGTCTTCATAGGAGCTAACAGGTCCGGAATATCATCGTGGATCACATTCAGTACTCCATCAAATATGTAGTCTCCTTATCTTCAAATACGAAAACGCGATTGGTCGTTTCATTGTTTATTTTAAAGGGATCAAAATTACTTAACCTTATTTGAGAACGCTTCTCAAAAGGTAACAATCATTATTTGGTTTTTACTAATCGAGAATAAAAAATATAAATAAAATTTGCTAAAACTACAACATAAAATAAAGATAGTTGTTGATTATACATGCAAAATCAAATATGGTCTTTGGGATTATGATTTTGCTCCACTAGTCAACTACTCCAAATTGATTTTCAAGAATTTTCCAAAATTTTTAGTGGCTGGAATCCTATCGAGTTGACTCGATCCCGACGTGGGCCGATCGACCGGGTCAATTTCGACGGGTAGGTACTACTTACCAATCGCGTCCAACGCGACTTCAAGTGGTTTGACTAGTCAACTTTTTGACAATTCACATCGTCTATGTGATAGTCAACCTCGTGTCTCTAAAATCAGACGGTCCTGACGTGGACCAATCACCGCAAGATTCTTAGTCGAGTCGTAACCCAAGTATTCATAAGATCTCATAACAATCATATCTCGGTAATGACAATATACCCAAGGTAGGTCAACTCCCGACGTGGGCCGATCAGTTGGATCCGAACAAGGGCTCTTCACCGTCACTATAATATTGGAAGACATGTTATAACTCGATTTTTTTCGTGGGAGTAATTTTGAATTAATTCACTTAATTGATTTTTATTTAACTGCGGTCTCATCTATTAAATGCATATTACTACAATATCATATAAAGTAAAATATACACAACATTCCACGCACAAAATTAACCGGTATGATCATGGACTTTTCTTAGGTGCGGTTTCGAATACAAAAACTGATGAAACCGCGGGCCACAACTAAGGGTAGCAGCAACCACCAATGGATTTTTGACATGCGACATCTCTATGGATCTTTATCGCCTTTCTTTTGGTCTTCATCTTTGTCTTCAATTTATTTTACGTAAAAAAATCTATCTAATAAATTTTACACCTACCGGACACGGGGGGAGCTAACGGTAATGGGATAATGCAAAAATAAAACTAGGTCATGTTCTTCATGACGGCCTAGGACAACAATAAAACCAATAGAAAATAAAGCATTCACATCTATCCTATTTGGTGAAATTACGATCAATCGCAAATCATATAATCATATTATATCTACTATCTAAACCATACAATCAACATCTTATGAAAAAGATAAAATTTAAATTTTAACTACTTGCGTCTTATAGCATCCAATCAATTAATTAATCAACGTTTAATTAATTAATAGCTTTAATCGAAATAATATTAACCATTAATAATAAATCGATTTTAATTTTAATTTTTGAATTTAAAACTATTTTAAATAAAATTAAAATCAAGTGGGTCTCTTTTGTTTCTTTACTTTTGATTCTTAATAAAAAAAAAAAGGATGTCTTTGGTTTGGTCCAAACCAAATTTAAAGGCATCCTGGGCCTTTTCCAATAGTCAAATATTTTTGGAGAATGCCTAGGTACGTAGGTCTTTTCCAAAATCAAATATTTTGAAGAGGCCTAGGCATATTCCAAAAATTTGGAATGGCCTAGATTTGGTTCATAACCAAAACATATTTCTTCCTAACAAATTGGGTGATGTCACATGGCTTCCCAAAGGCCAAACTATTTGAACCATCGGTCAGACATATGACATCAACTAAACAAAAGAGAAATTACAAACCATGGACCATATTGAAAAATAAAGATGTACAAAAAAAACAAGAAGGGGAGGGGGACGGTGGTGCCGACAGCCGCCAGCAGCCCGGAGGCCGCCGCTGCCGCCACCGCCGCCTCTCCACCTTTTTTTTTTTATGTGCACTAATTACGAATCAATATCATACATGATTTAATCTATTGGATCTAATTTACTACGCGAATAAAAGATGCTTATTGCTAAAGCTCGAAGACCACTCTGATACCATTGTTAGGAAATCAATCGAGTAGCGCAGCGGAATTTAAAAATTGATTTCCTGATCCAGATCGTCTCCGTTTAAACAATAAACATTTAAGAGAGGGGACGGTACTATTACCTTGGTTGATCTAAAATATCGACGCTTTGACCGTCCGAGAGAAGTAGATGTGCGCGAGCCGTCCAAGCGTCCGGCCTCTACAAGTAATCCATACGAGCACCTCACCAGAATCCCGCCAAGGATTGCTACAAGAAAAACTCTACTGCTAGGTCGGCCTTTCTCTCTCTATAATCTCTCTCTTAGAAGCTCTCTTATTTTTCACAAGAACAATTAGCTCTTGGAATTATGGTGTACAAAAGAGCTAGCCAAGCCTCCAATGTATAGAGCATTGGGGCGCCCCATCTATCTCCTAATTTGATTAGGATTAGCTTCTAGTAGATTGATGAGAGTGAAAACTTTTTCCTAATAAAATAAGAAAAATCCCTTAGATTGATTTATCTCATTTAATTTAATATCTCTTATTAAATATTTCCAAGATATTGTCAACTTCTGCAGCTATAGGTTTGCATTTTTATCCTATATGGGAAGCGGCATCCATTGATGAGTTGTTATACAATGGCGCTTATCTTTTTCTCGTATATTGTATAAAGGGATTTTACAAAAAGTAAAAGATTACTAATATCTATATTGACTATCTTTATCTTATTACCATAAATATATTTTTCAAAAATTAATTAATATCCAATATTAATTTTATGGTAATCTTATTAATTAAATTGCACAATTCAAATGTATCCAAAAACGCTAAAAATTGCGCCACCTTTAGCCATAAATTGGCTTCCGGAATATTCTTTAATTAATATAATGCTATGATTAATTAATTTGCAAAAATACATGTATATCGTATATACATATTTCGAAATATATATGTATCAATATACATATTTAATTAATCAATATAATTAATATCTTGTATTATATTTATTCATAATAAATAAATACCACCATATTAATTTGCCACTATAACCTTTATAGTATGAGATAAACTTTCCTTATTTGGTCATCAACTATAACCACATTTTAATCCGACTCGATGTTCATATGTGTGTGACCCGATAGGCTTCCGAATATGTTGGCCGTAGGCATAAGGCGCAATTACGAAAATTCCCTTCATATCTAACGATCACGGATATCGTCTAGCAACACGTCCGTGACCTCCAATCATCGGAAGAGTCAATACGCAATGACTACTACCTTTCATGTGCTCGGTTAGCGTGTAAATAGAATCTTATCACTGTAATAATATTCATACGGTCGTACGTCGAGTGTGATAAGTCCACCATATGTGGTTATTCTTGGATCGTTTTGGCATGTTTTAATGCCTATTTTGTGATATTCGTATGATAAATTGCCTTTTTAGACTAGATTACTGCTGTGGCTTTGATATTTTGCAGATATGATGAATCCGAGCATAAAAGGCAATGAAAATGAGCTAAAAATGAGTCAAAGTAATGAAGGCATGAAGAATCTAGGTGTGAAAGAATGGAATATGGTGTGAAAAAATGCGGAAACTATTCAGATTTTCTACAGGCCAATGAAATGTTCTGATTGGTGGAGAGAATTTCCTACGTTATTTTCATGAAGTTGGCGTGAAGAAGAGAAAAGATTGAGAAATAATGCGCCATTTATTCCTATTTTCAAGGAATTTTATTTTAGGAGATAAATTACACAATTTTAATTATGGAAATTTCCTAGATTTTGTAATTATCTTTTAATCTCTCTCCCAAGTCAAAAACATCCTAATTTTCCAACGCAAAATTCATACTTGAGGCGTGAAACATTATTCCCAATCCCATCTACTATTTTTTCTCCCAACTTTGAAGAACAAGATTTTTTGCTTAGGGCTCGAGAATGAAGAACAGATCGTGAATTTCTTGGTTTTATGATATTTGTGAGACAATTCTATTTCCTTTCTCTTAATTTTCTTCCTTTTATTTTATTTTTACGTTTCACAATTCCCAAATCCATGATTTTTGTGATCTCTTTAATTATGCATGAGTAGATTTAATTTTCTAAGATTAGGAGATCCCGGTAAATGAATATATGAGTTAAAGATTCGATCTTTCCTATTATTATGAATTGTTATGCTTTTGTATTCATTTTAGTGTACTATTTTGTATGAATTTATGGATTGATGGATCGAAAGATAAATTTCCATAGGTTTATATAAAGAATTTATTATCAATTAGGTGATGGACTGAAAGGTGAAGTTTAATTGATAGGTTAGAACAATGATTTCAATCAAGAAAATTCATGAGAGCGAAAGTTAATTGAAATTTCTTGTGGCAATATGAATAATGATGGTTAATGGGTCTAGATTATGTTAATGAGTGAGAAATAGGATTTAATATTAATTTAGGCACGATTAATAGTAGTTCGAAAGAATATTGTTAGTCACTTTTGATTATTCGTCAACATAAGTAAAAATTCATAATAAATGGAAATGTCTTGTAAAAATCATATTCACCCCTATTCATAGGGTACGCGACTCTCAGACGACCAAACATATATACTCCGCATGCTTCAGTATCATACTCAGTCACTACTGTATGATCGCCCCATGGCTAAGGGAAACCTCAATAGTGTCAAAGCATGATAATCCACACCGTGATGCCATATAGACTCCGGTCCTAAGGATAATTACACAACCGTCACATAGTGTGACACTTAACAGTGTAAGTGGTCAGTCTAATGTACGTATTCTCTAATACACCTCCACGCACAGTCCAAGTGTCTCCACACTTTGACAGAAGAGATATATCCCTACCCTCAAAGATAGAATACATCTAATACGTGATAGTCTGTACGTACTATCAATGCCCTATTTAATAGTACATCAGCCTAGAGACATTTAAGTATCAAACTTATTAAAGTGATTAGAGATCTCATCAACCATAATCTCCTATCATGGTTTCTCTATCACAGTTTAATACTAAGGACGTTATCATATAACAATTCATAATTGGTTCTTTGAAAGAACAAATATATGACAATAGAAAAGCCCTTTATTATATATGTATAATCATAAAGAAATAGTAGAAATGAGCCATCCGGTCGGATCCAGTCCAACCCGATTGGGTTTAGGACACTATTTTAACATCTTTTTCAAGAAGTTGCTGAAGACAGAGAAGCACTTTAAGAGTGTCAAGGACTGTTGTTTTGTGCTGGAGCTGGTGAAGAGGCAATCATACCCTTCAAGGACCAATGGAATACTTAAGAGCAGCCGATCTGTTTCTAGTATTCAGTTTTTGAAGCCATAGTCATTGGTCAAGGACAAACAGTTTAGGGATTTTTGTAACAGCTACCTCAAGAATCTCTAGTGAATTTCCTTCAACATCAAAGGAGAAGAGTGGACTGAAAGGATTACACCACCTAGAACCACTATAAAACTTGCCTTATTTACTTCACTGCATTTAATTTCTGCATTTTACTTTATCTGCATAATTATCACATCAACCTACTGAACTAGCTGCTGAATCACACACTCTTACACTAATGAGTATCTAATACTTAGTATCATATTTTAAATAACAAGTACAAGGCTTAATTTAAATTATTCCGCTGCAACAAATTCACTAGCTTCAATAGTCAGCAGACTGCTGAAAGGTTTGCAGACTATTGACCCTGCTGCTTTGTCAACTCCAAAAAGTTTTAAGTGTTAATTTTATTCAACCCCCTCCCTTCTAAACTTAACCAAAGCCTTTTCAAGGGACCAACAGGGCTTACTAGAGTCAAGTTAGGTCGATCAAAAAATAAAGTGGTGAAAATTACATGTTAATTTGTCCCACGTCGCTTAGGAGATTGTTAGTCTTTGATTTTGTAGCCTATATAAAGGCATCCTATGTACAATTTTATAAAATCAATTATGAAGAACATTATTATTATTTGAGTGAAAACTCTTCATTGATAAAGTCAATTTAGACTTAATTGTCAATCACTTGCGAGTGGGTATCTTCTTCATCGTAGATGATACAACCCTTCAAGAACAAATCAGCGTTTTTGAGCGAAACGTTGTAGTATTCTTGGCCTAGGTCTTAGACTGGATTTTCGAGGACTAGGTTTTAGCCCGTCATTGATCCTTTAGGAGGTTCCTGGGCACGTTCCGAACGTATTTCCGATCCGGAATCACTTCAGTTGGTAGCTCTGATACCAACTGATGTGATACTTTGCCCAGGAAAGTACTAAGGGATCAATGAAGAGTTAAAACCTAGTCCTTAAAAATCCAGTCTAATACCTAGGCCAAGAATACTACAACGTTTTGCTCAAAAACGCTGATTCGTTCTTGAAGGGTTGTATCCTCTACGATGAAGAAGATACTCACTCACAAGTGATTGACAATTAAGTCTAAATCGACTTAATCAAATAAGAGTTTTCACTCAAATAATAATAATTTTCTTCATAATTGATTTTATAAAATTGTACATAGGATGCCTTTATATAGGCTACAAAATCAAAGACTAACAATCTCCTAACCGATGTGGGATAAATTAACATGTAATTTTCGCCACTTTATTTTATGATGGACCTAACTTGACTGTAATAAGCCCAAATGACTTTTATCTACTGAAAACGAACACTTGACCCAATATAGTATCATAAAGACGCATTTTTTGATGGGCCTTGCTACAATTTAGGCCCAAAAGACACTTTCTTAACTAAACTCAATGCAAAACAAAATAAACAAGTCCAATAACTAATTAGTGACTCATCCATACCCATCTTTGCTCTGCTCTTCAGTATTCTTGGGTTGGATCACATCACCAACAGACTAAAGATAGACAGTTGACTTACAACAACGATGTCCAAAGTTTACAAGTATTAAGTATTAAAAGAAAGAACTACAAACTTGAATAAATAATACAACAGAGTGTACGTAGTACAACGTTTGTGTAACAAAGTAAAATGAAAACATCAACAAAGTACCACCATCGTCACATATCATCCTCAATGAGCTCACGGTCAACATGCTCATCTTCTCGCCCCACAATGCATAAAAAAAAACATGCAAAGAAGGTATGTACATAGGTACTTAGTAAAGAGGGAGAAGCTAATTAATAATTACGTTTACAACGAAAATGTTCATATAGTTATTTAAGTCGTCTTTATGTGACCGACACAACTTTAGGGTTTACTTAATGCTCATCAACATGTCGTAACTATTGGTTTCCAGCTTAGCTTATCTTTGCTACATCGGTATTCAAGGGCACTACGCATGGTGCAACTCACCATGAAGTATCTATGTGCAACCTCTTGGTGGATCATGCCAATAGCCACGGGCTAGCCCCGATAGTGTACACGTTCGGTGATTTCCCTCCGTACATAGGTCTTATAAACCTACGGAGTTATTCACTTTTACTGACCGCGCACACATTGCGATATAACCTTGTGTCTTACCAAGAATGACATGATATGTTTAGTCTTTTACTATACAAGTAGTATTTTATTAATTGTTAACTAGCAACCTAAAAGTTTTCAAGTAAAGCTCCCTTACCCCTTCCATTCTCTCTCTTAAGACAACTAGACAAAACATCCTAACACATACATAGATATTGATCGATGAACACTAATTCATCAAAGCACAAGCCAATCATGCTCTTCCGAAGGTCCTGAACTTTAACTCTTATAAAAAATCCATTCGGTTCTGGAACTAAATGCATCAGAAGCTAAATCATGGCTTGCTCTTGTGCATTTAATGTTATTAGACCAAGAAACAATATTCAAAACTGGACTCGGGGCTTAAAACTCAACATTCCACAAAACAGGGCTCAATGCGCGCGCTAAAAGCTTCTTGAACCATTCAGGATGCTTTCTGCACCATCAATGTGTGCGCCGTGCCACCCAATGTGTGCGCACAAACGTCTCTGAATTTGTTTCCCGTCTACTGAACCCGTAATGCGCGTGCCTTAACTCTAAAACAGCCCTAAACAGCAGTTTTCTGCACTTAAACGATTTTTAACCTATCCCAAACATGATCAACATCAATATACTCAACAAATTAGCATCAAAACAGGTTCTAAACATGCTATAGCATATCATATCACAAAAACAACACATAGACATGATTTCTGACCACAAATCAACACTAAAACTCAACTTTAATACTATAAAACTATAATTACTCATTTGGAAGATCGAGCCTCTTGCCTCTCTTAGCAAGCAAAACCAATCCAAACTCCAAGAAAATTGCAGCAAACTTGATCTTCCTAGCATCCCACTAAGTAAAAGGGATGTTATTTTCCCCTAAAACTAACTTCTCCCTTTATTTCCAATTAATTACCAAATTAAATCCTCTTTCATTCCTCATTAATTACAAATAATCAAAACTTTCCCAACTTAATATATATATATATATATATATATATAAAATATATATATATATATATATATATATATAATAATATAAAATATAAAAATATTAAAATATTAGAATTTTATTGTGTGAAGATTGATAATATTAAGTTAGACATGCAATGTCATATCATAGAGAACTTGAATAATGTGTTATCTATCAACACATTATATTGGATATCTTAAGAAAAAATATATTTAAAACGATTAACTCGTGAAAAAAAGATTAGTTTTGACTCCAAAAGAAAAACAACATATGTAAGAAACACGCTACCCCTACCCGTAGCCTCCCTCCTACGCATCTTACCAATGTACACCATCTCCTAGCCTCACCTTACACCTCTCTCTCGCCTCAGCTTGTCCCCCAACCCAACTTAAACAATAAACAAAGCCTTAAATTGTGCTTGAGAAATTCCAAATCCTCTCAAAACATTTTTCTATAAGAAATCATAAACACCTCCTTTCAAATTATCTCATGAACGCAACCATAAAAAAATGAAAAAAAATTTGTGCCCTACAAACCTTTAATCTAAATATACTATGTTTAAATTTATCAGGTTTTCAACATGTATTAAAGGAGATTGTCGAAACTTATTATTGACCACAGTTAAAAAGTATTTTTTTTCTCGTTCGGTAACACTTGAAAGGACACAATATAGTAAAACACTTGTATGTAGATCATATGTCATTTATAGGGACTCTCCTTCAGCCTCAACCTTCAAACACTTTTATTTACGACATTGTAGGAAATAAGTTACCACACTCTCTTTTTTCAACATGTTTTTTTACTTCTATTTTATTTATTTATTTATGAGATTTGGTTATTTATTCCTGGGATTTATTATGGAGACAATGGGTACTATTCTCTCTTTATTCAAGTTTTTTTTTTTTTTTACTTTTGGGTAGGTCTCATCTAATTTAGATTCATTTTAGTCAATCTACAATATATTTTTTCTTCTATTTTACCATTTTGGCAAGGTTGGTTTCTTTTTTTTCAACATCTTAATTCTTTTTTTTTTATATTTGACTATTATTCATGTAATTTATTATGGAGACTTTTTGAGTTACCTTTTCCAACATGAATTTATTTATGACATTTTAGGAAAGGAGTTGTATTTTATTTAATTTTTTTCCTCTCTGGGTTTGGAGCGGGTCTAATGGGTAATTACGGGTTTGCTTAACTTTCTTTCCTAAAATCGAATCAAAAAAAAATTAATAATAAAAAAATTAAACAGCGATGGCCTAGAATAAAACTTGTTATTATCGCTATATTGCGTATTTATTTATTTTTCTTAATTAAGTTTTGTGAACTATTCTTTACATACCTTTATTTTGCCTTTTATAAGCAATTAGTTATGGAATGGTTGCGTAAATGGTTGTTTCTTGAAGAGGAAGGGAGTTTGAAGAAATTCGGGACATATGTAGTTTCATTCTTGTAGTCATGAGGTAGATCTTTGAGCATCACACCACAAATACAAATGTATCTTTCAATAAAAATCGGGATGTAAGAAGAAAAAGGAATGGTAAAACCCAAAAAATGTTTCCTATGAAATTAAACCGATTGTAAAACGTGGGAGAGTATTCGAGTAGTTGGTAGGAATGGTTGCGTAAATGGTTTTTTCTTGAAAGGAAGGAGTTTGAAGAAATTCGGACATATGCGCTTTTGAGGTAGATCAGCAGGTTGGGGATGTGGGGGTGTTTCCTATGAAATTAAACCGACGTAAAACGTGGGAGAGTATTCTGAGTAGGGGTATTTTTGAAATTTTGAATGAGTCAGACTGAATTTCGAAATTTGAATGAATAGGTAACGCAGGCAAAATATTATGAGGATATTCTGCATTTATTCTTTTGGGATATTCTGCATTTATTTTTAGGATATTATGCATTTATTTTTTAGAGTGATCCCTGATTTTTTTTTAAAAGGAAAAATCAGCATGAGTGGTTTTTTTAAGAGTCGGGTTTGGAGCGGGTCAAAGCGGGTTTGGGGCAAAATTGATTTTATTTCCTCTCATAAATCTATATATACTAGCATTCAACATAAATATATGATGAATGTTGACATTCTCAAATATATATGTTAACAAATCATTAACATATAAGACAATAATTGGTACGATGTACATACACCTCAATATCAAATTACCTATCCACCACCCATCCCCTCCACCCCACTTCCAAACCCCCACCCCAAATCATCTTTTCACCAAAGTATCCTACTACTTCCAAGCCCTCACTTGCGAACATGTCCTGACATGACTATGGTACACCAGTGCAATCAACTTCCGAACGTTAATTACTTTATGACCCTATAAAAATAGATGTACATTTAAACATCAAGTTGATTTCACAAAACTCAACAACTAAGAAACCGTTACATTTTCTTATGCATTAATAATAACAAATTTGGACAAATGCATTTAAAAGCTAACTAAGATGCATTGGTCGAATGTAAACACCAAAAAAATAGGTATGGGTAACGTGAATACTACATGTATAAGAAAAGAGAAACTCATGTTTTAGGTTAATGGATGAAAAAAAACCACCCCCCCCCCCAAAAAACCTTGCATTCAGGTGAAAAAGATGGTAGATTGACTTATTTTCAACCATAACAAAAATTTTATTTCAAATTAATATTCTCCTTAATCAGCGCATAAATCACTTTTTATAATCCCTTAGCACTAATAACTCTTTCTTTTATTTCAAATTTTAAATTAAAACTCTCATTCATCATCGGTGTAGACAAAATCATATTTTAATAAATTTCAAAAATAAAAAATAAAACAACACATTTAATGAAAATCTATTTTTTTAAGGAAATCTCTTGAATCCACTCCAAACCTGAGAAAAAATAGATAAGTCAAGTCAAGTAAAAAAATCAACGCATTAAAAAAGAAATCAATCAACATTAACTCACTACATAATCTCTCAATCATAACAATTTCTTTTATTACAAATTCCAAAGTAAAATTCTCCTTAATCAACGCATAAATCACTCCCTACAATCCATCAACCATAAAATCTCTTTCATTTATTTCAAATTAAAAATCCCATTAAATAGTGCAGACAAAATCACACGTATAATTCATTCCAAAAATAAAAAATAAAATCACACATTTAATGCAAATTCATTATTTTTTTTAGGGAATCTCGTGAATCTTCATAAAATTGACTACCCAAAATCACACATTTAATTCCTTCCAAAAATAAAATTGATTAGACCCACACCCGGAAATTACCCAATTTAATGTAATTTAAGTATTTGAGTTTAAATGACATATTTGAGTTTAGGATTTTTAAAAATGTAATTTAATGATAGAATATTTTGCATTAATTGGTAAAATAAAATTTATCATTTTTAAATATTACAATTTAATGCAAAAAAATTCTTATTAAATCACATATTTGACTTTAGATATTTTTCAAAATGTCATTTAATTTTAGAATATTTTGCATTAATTGATAAAATTGAATGTATCATTTTTAAAATATTATAATTTAATGATTTTTTTCTCATTAAGTGCCATAAATTTAAGAATATTTGTCATTATATTGGGATGACTAATTTATAATTGAATTGGGTTATTTTTTGAAATGTACTTAAATTTAAGAATATTTGGTATTAACTGGGAGAGCTAATTTGTAAGAAATGCTTATTGCGGTTTATCAGTAACTTAAATTTTATCATGACTGTGTATTAAGCAAGGAAACACAATGATAATAATAGAGTAGAATTTCACATTCAAGTTCAAGAGATAACTCCATGTCAATAAGCATACTGTCCACCTTCCATTATAATACATTCAGGATTAACAGGAACAAAAAACTATTAGTTCATGGAGATTTCAAAATAAGAAAAAGTGAAAATACGAACTTTGTCACAGTGTTTCTTCTCAACATTAGGTTGCTTCGAAGGCTCGGTCTTTCCACCTTAGGAAAAATAAAACACCAATAGAGAAACGAAAAAGCACATTCGTTTTAAAATATCATATGTCTTAATGGATGCAGGGTTGATAATTTGAATGTTGATAGGTGAAAATGCATTATTGTTTTGCTTGAAAAGACAAAAATTAATACCCGTCAAAAGCAAAACAAAAAGGTAGAATAAGAGACCACATATAGTACACTGCAAATTAAGGGAGGTAATAAACATCAAAACAAATAAAACTTAAGCATAAATCGACCAAGTTGTCTGAAGGAGAATCCAAATTGTGTGCGGTTGGATTAATGCAGCGAATACACAAAACCTTGTCGGCGGCATGGAGCTGAGGCAGGAACCCAACAGTTTAATATTGTAGTGGGAAGAAAACTTGTGTCAAATGCATTTCTCCTCCCCTAAAAAAATGCATTTCTCTTGATTTCCGATGAATATATTCGTTTTGCCGTGAAAAGCAGTTTTGCGGTGGAAGAGTGGGGAGTGGGGAGTGGGGAGTGGGAAGTGGCGTAATGAAGGGTTAGTTTTTTTATTTTAAGGAGTATTTTGTATGAAAAGGTGAGAATCAATTTTGATATTGTGTAATTAATGGTGTGATAATTGTGAATCCATTTTGGTTTTGTCTAATTATAGAATATGTGGTGTAATATTTTTTTGAAACGGGTACGACCGGATTTGAAGCGGGTCAAAACGGGTTTGGGTCAAAATTGATTTTATTTCCTCTCCTAAATATATATATATATATATATATATATATATATATATATATATATATATATATATTTAGGAGAGGAAATAAAATCAATTTCAACCCAAACCCAAAAATTACCCGATTGACCCGCTTCATACCCGAAAGTACTTACATAGGTAAAAAAATGCATTAAATGTTCTAAAAAAAATGCATTAAATAGGAAAATAAAAAACCAATTATGCACTCCCTAGAATCTCTCCACAAATAATTTTGCATTAATTAAAAAATAAAAACCAATTAAACTCTCCCTAGAATCTTTCCACACTGCATTTTCAAATTTCAAACTTTCACAACCATTTCATTTCACAATTAACACATGAAACAAAACATACACTGATTCTCCTCCGTTTTTGCATCATGCAATTACTCAATCCTTTTCAAAAAAAACATACACGGATTCTCCTCAATTTATGCATCATGCAATTATGGAATGAATCCCGGAACAAGAAAGAAAGACAAGGTTTTTGCGTTTTTCGTTTTCAATTTCTTGTATTTTTTTAAGAACTTTGCTTGGATAATACACTGACCAAAAGTTTTGGTTGTTGGTCTCTATTTTTGTTTATGTTCGGTGATTATAATGGATTCATTTTTTTTTAAATTTTGGATTCCTAATAAACTACAGTATATCTTGGTACGTTTGTTTTTATTATTTTATTTATTGTTATTACATTTAATATTGTAATACATTCTTTTGTTTTGAATTTCATGATTTCACATTCGAAAAAAAATTCACAAACGAAAAATATCAAATTAAATTGGATAGCAAGATTTATGTTTTGGTGTTTACCAATCCTTCAATTTTTTTTTTTGAACAGCCAAGTTAATTTCATTATCAGCAAGATGCTAAAAATGGATTACAAAGTGTTTTAAAATATTAGCAGAAATACATTAGCTAATCAGCCAAAATACAACTGAAACAATCAAACATCAGACATCAGGATATTCCAAACTTGATCAGCTAAAAAGAACAGCAATATTCGCCGGTAGACACCTGCGCCATTCAAAATGCTAAAACAGCAACCATCATACCACATCTGCTTACCCAAACCTTTCAAAAGACAAGAAATAAACAGCAACACGGCCACCAATGATAAGCCCCTTTTCCCGAATCTCAAAAAAGCCGCCTTCATCCGATTAGTATTGATACCCTCCACTTAGAACTGCACAACACTTCCACACAAAAAAACCTTGTTACTAGATTGCAACCCTTAGTGGATTCGCCATCAACTCATCCCACTCCAATTTCTTGAGACGCTTAGAGTGTGAAAGCCAAGAAAATGATAGCCTTTGCACTTCCCTGAATATCAGCTCGGGATTTAACACTTGCAAACGAAAGATGATTTTGTTTCTAAACAGCCAAATTACCCAAGCCGTAACACCTACTAAAGCTTCACATAGACAAGTGACCGATTTCGACGTACCCATTCCAACATACCTTGCTTGCATAAAACAGATATCCCTAAATGAGAAAGCGTTTAGGCCCACGATATTACACCCAACTCTTAACATGCTCCCATACCAATAATGACACATCATAACCGAATAAAAGATGATTAGCAGATTCTTCGAATTTGTAGCATAACGGACACCAAGAGTCTTGAATTGCAATTCCACAAAAGATAAGATTTGGTTTTGTAGGAATTCTATTAAGACTTGCTTTCCACATGAAGAGATTGACTTTTGAAGGTAACAGACTGTTCCACTTGACAACTTGCTCATTAGCCGAGAAGGTATTTTTGAACACTTCACTTTCGAGCTTTTCCCGCAAAAGAGCTACCGAGAAGATGCCATTTGAGTTAAGGCTCCAACTAAATTTGTCCGCTAGACCTGCATTTCCATCAACACGGTTAATAAAATTCTCCAGCTAACCTACTTCCTCCTCCTCAAAACCCCTCAACCTCATCTTCCACGACCAACAGAAAGATCTCCTACTATCTACCCATCTCACCAAACTTTCTACAACACTACCTTTGGCCAAAGACAGCCTATAGAGCCTAGGAAAAACAGTTTTTAGTGCTCTAATTCCCACCCAAACATCCTCGTAGAATCTCACCCTACTACCATTACCCACCACCCACCGCTCCAACCCCACCAAATCGACACCCACCTTTTTAACCGAATTGACAGCATTAATTATCCCATTCCAAACCCTCCCTCCTTTCCGCCAATCACTATCCGCCCCCCGAGCACCCTCCATGCCATAGATAGACACAATCACCTTTCTCTATAAAGCATCGGTTTCTGTGAAAAATCTCCACCACCATTTGCATAACAAAGACAGATTCTGAACCCTAAGACTCCCCACCCCAAGGCCAACCAAAGATTTCGGAGCTTGCAATTTGCTCCACGCAACCCATGCAATTTTTCTTTTTTCCCCAACCCCTCCCCAAAAAAAAGAAGACCTCACACTTTCCAAGATATTCAGCACACATTCAGGAGGCTTGTAGACGGAGAAGAAGAAAAGCGGAAGAGCGCTTAGAACAGCTTTTAAAAGAACCAATCTACCACTCTCCGATAAGGTAGCCCATTTCCAAGCACCAAGTTTTGCTTTGCATTTCTCTATAATGTTTTCCCAAGATTTTCTGTTTTTCAAATTTTGACCCACCCACAATCCCAAGTATTTAAACAGTAAAGCACAATGACTTACAATTGAGAGAATCTGCCGCTATATTAATGTTCTCTTCTGGCACCTTTATCCCGGTCAACGAGCTTTTACCCATGCTTATTTTCAAACCCAATAATTTCTCGAAACAAGACAAAATCCTCTTTAAATTCCTCAGATTCTCCGAACTCCATTCCCCCATGAAAACCATGTCATCAGCATATTGTAAATGAGAAATCAAAATTTGATCATTCCCAATTCGAACACCATTAAACTTCTCTTTAACTATGGCTTCCTTCATAAGAATATTCAGCCCCTCTGCCGCTATAAGGAATAGATATGGAGATAAGGGATCGCCCTGCCTTAACCCCTTTTCCAAGTTGAACTCCTTAGTAGGTCTACCACGCACTAAAACCAAAGCTCTAGCCGAAGAAACACAACCATGAATCCACCTTCTCCATTTTGATCCAAAGCCCATGTTATCCAAAGTATTATCTAGATAAGCCCAATTTACACAATCAAACGCACGCTCAAAATCTACTTTAAACATAAAACTTGCCAAAATTTTCTTCTTAAGGTAATCCACTACTTCATTCAAGATTAGAACACTGTCCAAAATTTGCCGACCCTTAACAAACCTGGATTGACGTTCACCAATCACCTAAGAAATTACCTCCCTCAACCTTTCTGCTAACAATTTTACAACAATCTTATAGAAACAACCAAGAAGACTGATTGGTTGTAATCCTTTATTACCACTGAATTAACAGATTTGGGTAACAAAGCAATGAACGAAGAAGTACAGCCCTTTTGGAATTTTGCAGATTCTTCAAATTCAAAAACTGCTTCACAGAAATCTGCCTTTAGAACTCCCTAGAATATTTTAATAAAATTAAAATTAAAACCGTCTGGCCAAAGATTACTGTCCTGCGATATTTTACTGAAAATATTACTGGAAAAAGCAGGCCGACGACGTACCTTTTCTTTGTAAATATCCTTAAACGAATTTTGAACAGCATATTTGATTGTTGTAGGGTCCTCCAACCATTTATCATCTATCAACAAGCCCTGCATCACACTTTTCCTTACCCTTCCTTTAACGCATCTATGGAAAAATTTTGAATTAGCATCCCCATCCTTTAGCCACTTTATTCTTCATTTTTGCCGATAATTTTTTTTCTAACGTAGCATCTAACTGGAAAATCTTCTCTGAAGCATTTGCTCTAAGTTTCTCTTCTTCCTCATTTAGATTACTTTATTCTACTTTCACATCCAACTTACCCAACAATATTTCTTCCTGCTCAATTTGCGAAACTAGGTTCCCATAAACCTCTTTACCCCAAATTTTCAATACATCTTTCAGCCGTTTTAGCTTCAACTTCAATTTTACTCCTGGAGCAATGGAACTCACTTATTGCTGCCAGCAGTTCCTTACCACATCCTCTAAACCATCGTGATCCAACCAATGATCAAACACTCGAAAAGGAGAAGGACCAAAATCAACTTTTTTCCGGAAAGTAGTAGAGGACAATGATCCGACAATTTTCGGCCAAGAGCTACCAAGGAAACATCTTCCCAATTTGAAAGAAAGCATTCAGACACTAGAACCCTATCAAGCCTACTCATCTTGGAGCCTGCTTTATTGTACCACGAGTATTTCCTACGGCCCATTTTAAGATCCACTAGCTTTATTTTATCTATAAAATCATTGAAAGCCGCCGCATCATTAATATTAAAAATCGACCCTTTTCTCTCCGAGGATGTCCGTACCGAATTAAAGTCTCCGTGCAAACAGACCAATCCATTCAAACCCTGTAAAAAGCTTAGTAATTCATTCCACAACATTTCTTTTGCATCCACACTTTGAGGAACATACACATTAATGAAAGTACATATTTCATCAGAACTTTTCCACAGCCCTTTGACGCTAATGAAGCTAGACCCTTCAAATTTTTCCATAACCGTGAACACTTCTTTATCCCACACACATAACAACCCACCTGACAGGCCGGCTGCATCTTTGCAAAAAAAAAAATCGAAATCGGGATCTTTCCAAAAAGATTTTATCCAATTACGATTAATCAACAACATTTTGGTTTCTTGAATTGACTGAAAAAGAAGTGGATGAGAACAAAATAAATCCTTTATCCACCTCCTTTTACAGCTCGAACCCAAACCTCTAACATTTGCAGATAGCATCTTCATAAAACACTAAGATTCACATCCAAAATAGACCAAGAAAACTGATCAAGAAGAAGATCCTTTATGGTTTTATCTATAAAATCATTTGCAGACACCTTTTGATCTTAATTTTCCTGTAATATTTTTTTCCTTAAAATTTTAAAATATTTGTTCAACTTGAGAGATTTTTGTTGTTCATAGTTTCATACATTCTTTGTTTTGGATATGACTGCTGCAACTATCAACATATCAAAAAGAGCTTAAAGAAATGGAAGATCAAACCAAAGAATAGCGGAGTATATTGGATCATTGAGAAGGTAATAATGTGGAAAATAATTATTGTTCATTTCATATTGAACAAACGTGTCATTGCATATTTTCTGTAATTTTGCAGAAAAAACAGTGGATTTTCAAGAGGCGTCTCTAAATACATGGGTGTGGCAAGGTTAGTTTGTAACATATGTAAAATGATATTGAAATGATGCATTAGACATTAGAATATAAAATTTATGGTATTAAAACCATTTAATTAATTTTTTTGAAAATTTAGAAAGATTTTTTTTTTTTGGTGAAGAATGATTTACATTTAGTAGTGATATTTCCATGAATGCAATGGATTTTTCTCATTATTGCCATAACTACTTAGGGATCTTCAATTTCTAATCCCATTGCAATGGTGTGGTGGTCCTTTCTTTTGAGACTTTTTTTTTTTTTTTTAGGGAAATTCGATTAATACACTCTTTTTGAAAATATATTCGAAATCTACACCCCTTGAAAATAAAAAATCCTCGTCTATTCATCTCACCTTTTTGAAAATATATTCAAAATCCCTTTTGCTCCCAGTGGATCCTTACAAATTAGCCACCTCATTTATTGTCATCACACATCCATCACATTTAATTCACCTATTCATCTCACTTTATTTATTCACTGGCATTCTAATGTATTATATTGTCATCTATTTGCATTTTAATGTCCTTTTGTTTATTTGTAGTTTACTCATCCACTTGATTCGTCTCATCAACTTTTATCTGTGGTTGCTTTGTGTAGAATATTAGCTCCTTGCGAGGTAAGATTTTTTGACATTCTATTTTGATTTTATTTGTGCATGAATAAGAGTTTAGAAAAAAACAACCTTCTTCTAAAAAAAATAAAAGGAATAAAAAATTACATGTTTAAGTGGATATTTATTTTTTAATTTTTTTTTAAATAGTGAGACACATATATTCATATTTTTTTGGTTATTGTATCGAAATGTTTTATAGCTGCATATTTTTAGCTGAATGTTTTAGGCGGATAGAATAAAATGCACGACACACTTTATCAGATAATGATATGGATATTTTTGTTAATTTTTTAAATATAGATAGACGGATATTTTTAAATATAATTTTTCTCTTATTTTTTAAATAGCCGGATTTTTTTAATATTGATGGATCTTGGGAAATAGCTTTTTGAGGGAATTAGTGTTTTTTTTTTAAATTATTGCGTAATATAGTATAAAATACTAATTGATTGTTTCTCAAAAAAAAATACTAATTGCTTAAAATCAGAATCAATCATAATTATTGCGTAATTTAGAAAAATGAAAAATTTATTGCCTCCAAATAAACAATTAATGCGTAACATTGTAAATGATTACAATAATAAACAATTTTCATCAGAATATTTAAGGAGTAAAAAGGTTTTTTTTATAGTATAGAATTGTTGAATAAAAACAGAATCATTCATAATTAATATAAAATATGAAAAAAAAAATTCACACTAATTACTAAATTTGAGTTTTTAAATTTTTATTTTCCTAATAAATAATCTCTCTCTCCAATCACACTAATGCTATGTAATACTACACAATAGAATATTTACGGAAAAAGAAATTTTTTAGATTTCTCGGGGATAATGATATTTATAATAATATTGACAAATTTTGAACGATCATTTTCAGGTCTTGCTTAAATTTGATCGGCCCGAATGTTGTGCAATATTGAATTCATTATATATATATAAGACAAAAGATTCTATCTTATTTGACATACTTTAATGATTGAGATTCTATCTTCTTTGACATCCTTTAATGATTGAAATGTTGCAAGTTGTTTACTTTAATTTCATTTTATCGTATGATCATGCATTGGGTTGTTTACTTTTTTTCAGAAGAGTATTTATTTAAAATTTTATAAATTATGGATGATTCACTGTTTTATTTTACGTTGAGTTACCTCAGTGCGTGACACAGGTAAATTGCTAGTATCTATATATATATATATATATTTGAAAGCACAATTTAACCCGATTACCCGATTGACCCGCTCCATTTCCAGGAAAAAAAATAAGGCATCACCAAAGAAAAAAAAACAAAAAATAATGTGTATCCTGCATAATCTACAAAAATAACAACTATTCTACAAAACCTCTCAACAAATATTTTATATTGATTTTTTTTAAGAGTTTAAAAACTACTTTTCATCCTGATTTGCTCTTTTTCTTCTCAAAATTATATAAAACAAATTGATTTACCAGCTGTAAGAGTTTAGAA
Organism: Gentiana macrophylla; assembly: GCA_026214975.1. Lineage (NCBI taxonomy): Eukaryota > Viridiplantae > Streptophyta > Magnoliopsida > Gentianales > Gentianaceae > Gentiana > Gentiana macrophylla. The sequence goes on from CM047805.1 coordinate 61,060,365, forward strand.
AGAAAAATAGTTTGCTTCCTGTTTCTGTGCCCTTTCTTTGCAATATTAGAAAAAAAAATGATTTACCAGCAAAAGATTTTAAAAAGAATACATTCCTAATTTTGCGATCTTGATTATTGAAAAGAAAAATATTTTCCTTCCTGATTTTTTTCCCTTCTTTACGAAATTATATATAAAAAAAATTGATTTACCATCTGTAAGAGGTTTTAAAAAAAAACTTTCATGATTTTGCGACCTTGATAATTGATATTGCGGCCATTCTTTTCAAAATTATATCTTTAATTAGTTATCCTTATGTAATCTTCTTTTCTCTGCCATTGCTGCCTTTTATAGTTCGTAGATGCATATAATTGTTTGGCATAATATTTTTTTTATTCAATTCCAAAAATTGTTGGAAATCAACATTATGTTGTTTTTAATTTCAGTTCTGGATTTACCACCGTGGATTCAATATTTTATTGTTCTATTTTCGATTCTTGATATTCAACATTAATTTTTTTTTTCATTTTATCTATATTTGTGTAGGGTTTCCAAAGACGCGAAGATGATCGAGAGATGCCTATAGGGTTAAGGTTAGTTTTTTTAATTCTTCTTCTTCTCTTCACAACAGCAGGTTTTCTTTTCATTTTTTTGGCTCAAATCAATGAGTGGTTTTTTTTTTTATACCTAGGTTGTAGTTGATTCTAATCGACCATTCTTATTTCGAAACCCTTCATAAAGCTATCGAAGAACAATGTGGATGGATTTTTCGGGATTCATTGTCAAAATTCATTATGAAAAGATTGTTAATGAGGACCATTGCTAATTACGGAGGACCTAGACAGAGACCGTTGCTAATTAAGGAGGACCAGGACAAACAAATTCATATCTATGGAGATTGTGAGTCGATGTTTGATTTTATTATTTGGAATTGGCACTCATGTGTTACATGTTGTTTGTCATGGTTGGGTGGATGAGAAATTTATAGTGTAATGCAATTGCAAACAAGATGTCAAAAGAAGAAACGTTAATGTCAAAGGAAGATCCTTTAATTCAGCCCAAGTGAATCCGATGGTTGAAGAGGATGGCAATAGTCAATCATAACTTAGTTAAATAAACTACAGTTCAATGAAAGAATGTATTCGCCACACTTAAACTCAAGTCATGGTAACGTACCATGTGCTTTAGGTTTAATGTTCTGCTTTGGTTTATTACAATTTACAAGTGCTAATTTTGTTTATTTTTCTAAAATTTTGCAGATTTTAAGGACTGCTTTAGTTCATTACAAGTGCTAATCTGAATTTGCGACCTTGATTACTTACATTGCACCCACAATTTAACCCGATTACCCGAAAATTACACCCAATATATCTTCTTTATATTTCAAAATGCTTGCAGATTGCAAGTTCATCTTCGCCCGAATTGCTCCGGCCTCCTGAACAGAGAGTGAGAGAGTAAAAAGATATGATGTTTGCTTTTGTGTTTCAATTGTCAAATATGTAATATTGGATTTTTATATTGGAGGTGGAAAAGATTCATCGTCATGTTTAGGTAGCATATTCATGGTGTTTGCTCTTTATTTTCTGAATTTTTTTATTTTTATTTCTTGATTATGCATTCCTCTGGCTCTTTGAATAAATGAATATTTCGTTTTCAGATTGGGGAGGACATTTATCTATGCCGGATTTCTTGGTTTGAATGACGTCAAATTTGGAGTGGAAGTGAGAAAATGATGGCTAAGCCAAATCACAATTTTCATTAGACCTAATAACTTTCTACGCACACACTGATCTAATGGATACGGATTATTTTGTAAAATGTAAATCTCAGCTGAGTGATCATTTGCTGCCAATTGTGAAGTAATACAAGCCGGTTGATCGCTATATCCTATTTGAGATATTTTACGAGTTTCAATTTATGTTACGTTTTAATACTTTTATTTATCTGCAAGCCTAATTTGTGACAACGGGGAGGTTATTGGAAGCCGACGAGTACATAGAAGTGGATTGGTAAAGAACCTGGGATTAAGAAGGTGATGTTGTTCTACTCTATCGATTTTTTTGTCTCTTTTGTGTCGGCTGTTCTATTTTTTTCTTTCTTCACTCTTTCTTTCATTCAGTCCCAAGGAACATATATGCTTTGTGTGTATGCATTTTTATTATTTTATTTTATATGCTTTGTGTGTTTTGGGTATGAAGCTTGATATTTTCTTATAGATCATGTATGTTTCATTTAATTTTTTTTATTAGTTGTCAGTTAGTTTAGTTTTGTTATTTTTTTAATGCTTTGATGAAAGTGTTGCAGAAAATTTGTTATCTTCTTATATGAGCTATTTGAAACTATGAATCTTCTAATTGTCAACATGTTATCACATGTTTTACTGGATTTATCTTAGACATTTATATTATCATGAAGAAACTTCAAAACGATAAACACTATTGTTACATTTGTTTATTTCATTTTTAAAGGTGCCTTTTATGTTAATTTTTTTTGTGGGGTGCGATTATGTTTGAATGACTATTGATGATGGGTCAGTTGTATTGAGTGTTATTTTGATGATGTATTGTTATGTTGATAGATTTTTCAAGCCCCGACTACAAACACTACTACAAGATGATGCCATATTGCATTAGTTACTTGCCTACAGCTGCCACAGTTAACTCCTTAAAGGCACTGTGATCCGAGTCCGACGATACTAATATATAATATCAATGTAGACGTGCATGGGAATTTATGGCTCACATGATGGAACTCACTTTTATTTTGGACATCTTTATTGTCATCTCAACGATTCTACCGGTACACTTTATTACATGTACACCGTACTGAATTAACCTTTAACAGTTGGTTTTGAAGTTATAAACTGACTTTTCTACAGTGGATCATCAGATTTGACTGATTCAAGGTCGATTCGTTTGTCGAAAATAAATGCTCCATGTTTTAGATGTCTCCAAGGGACGGAACTCATTTTGCATATTACACGATGCAAAACTATTCAAACTCTGTTTTTATGTATGTATGTTTAAAAAAAAGATTTGTTTGATGAAAATGGATTAAGATGGAGCTCTCACTATTGATGTAGAATTTAAATATTGAATCGTGTTGGATGACCTGGTAGATGCGGTTAAGAAAATTACACTGCATCTTATTTCATTATTGTGACGCACGTTTTTTCTTTTATATTAATAATGTAAAAATGTATGACCAATGTTATATAACATCAACTGTACACTTAACTTAACCTTTCATTGGTATCTTATTTCCTCTTATTGATTACAATGGAATACACGTATTTATATTGAAGTTTTATTTATGATTCACTATTAACTAAATTCATAATAATTTTTATCGTTTCATGTGTTTTTTTAAAATTGTATATTTGTAATATAAATCCACACATTTATAATCTCTTTTACGCCGAAATCGATGTATATGCAGGTAAAAAAATGATAGTAAATAATATTTAGAGGAAGGGATTTAATTTTTATCGTTTCATCCAAAATTGTATATTTGTACCCAAACCCTTTCACGGAGGAAGTAAAAAAAATAAAAACAAAAACAGACATCCCAGAGAGTAGTAATTAAAAAAAAATTACATTTCTCCTTTTTTTCCCCCACGATCTGCTCACACAAATCAAACTCCCCACGCACGTTCTGCTCCCTACAACCACCCAAAATCTCACCAAACTTCCTACTCCTATGATGAAATCTCGCGAAAGGTCCCGATCTACAAACTCCCGTCAACTTCAGTTTCAAATTGATTTCAATTTCAACAAATCTATTTGGGATCTTATCATTCTTCTTTTCTAATCGCCAATTCCATTTGCCAATTCAAATAATCGGTATTTTTCTCTCTTTTATTCCCATCATCACGACACCTATATTTGTTGCTGGGATGGTGTTTTTTTTTTCAATCAAATATTTTATGCAATGTCAAATCAATATTTTTGTTTCCTATATACATACTATCAATTATTTTGATCCCTAATTTTTTTATTTTTCTTAATTTTCCTGGTGGTATGAATATATAGGGCTATGGGAAGAAAATGATTCGTATCATGAGCTTGCTGATGGGGCCATCAAGGAAAGGATGTGATAAAAAATATGTTTTAGGTGGGGTTTTTGTATTGATTCATATTGTGCAGGAAATTCTGATGAAAAATATCAGCCCATGTTGGTGATAATATCACCAATGTCATTTAGTGTAATTGGATTTAGTTTGAGGTTTGGTAAGCTTGGAACAATCGATATGAGTTAGGAGATGCGGAGTGCATGCTCACAATTGATATTTACAAGCTTATGAGAGTCGAGAACAAGTGTTGAACAAAACCGAGTCTTGCTTTGCTTAATTGGACGGGCGTCCATGTTATATGGACGGGCGTCGATGTTGGACGAAGCGTCCATTGATTCGGACGAGCGTCCAAAGCCTAAATTTGAGTCTTGAGCAATACATTACGATGGACGGGCGTCCATTGCTTCGACGGGCGTCCATTTCTTACGACGGGCGTCCAAAGTCTCAAATTGAGTCTTGAATGTAATACGCTCTGGTGGACAGGCGTCCATAGATTACGGACGGGCGTCCATTTTGTTTCAAACGGGCGTCCAAATGCAGATTTTTCGATTGTAAAAGCGATTTGGTCGGTTTTGTTGGTGTCCTTTCGGGTTTTTGGCTCTTGTAACCAATTCTAAAAGGTTGTGTATGTAGAGATACATAAATATAACTCTACATACATATAAAAGAACACTTGGAACCTTTTTTCATAGACAATAAGAAGGATTTGAAAAACCTTTTTCCAGTTTTCTTGGAATGTCCTTGAAACCTCAAGTTCTATACACACAAAATATCACCAAACTCCTGTAGCTTTCTTTCTGTCTATATTGTCTAGACTGAAAGTGAACGTAGTTTTATCCCGTGATCATATTCGTGTTTACCCGGAGACAATCATTTGGGGACGAATAGTTTTCGCAGGAAAGATTCTCAAATCGACTCTACGTGTATATCCGGTTATTTCATTGTTGCACATTCATTTCTGGTTCGGCATTGTTCGTTCCCCTTTGATTTTCCCCAACAATCTGCGAAAACTATTTTTGATTTTGTAGAACAATGTCGGTTTCAAAATGAAGAGTTGCATTTTCCAGAATTTTATCAAAGGTTGTGTCCTAGTATTTTGGGCATAACTCTTGATTCAGGAATCGGTTTGAAAATCCGGAGATACCGTTAGAATCGTGGCGAGACGAGGATCGCAGTGATATCAAGTTTGCAGTCTGGTTCGATGTTGACAGTTGTCAGAAATTCTGAGAAGTTGCTGCGGTTTTTGATTGATGCAAAGTCGATTATAATCTTTTGGTAAGTAAAAGTTCATTGGAATGACTTTGAAAAAATTGTTGTGATGTTGCTATGACTACGGATGAATGGTATGTATGTTTATTTACATTATTTCATGCAAGTTTGGGGTGTCCAAGAACAGTAACTACAATCAATATAAATTTTGATTGTAGTATCTAGGTTTTGTTCTTGGATGTTGTTTGATTATACATATATGTTGTTTGGCTTGATATTTCTAGACATGATTGAATCAATGATGAAACTTACTGCGTGTTTAATGTTTAATGTTCATTGATCTTGGTGATAAAATCATGTTAATGTTTAGAAATTTTAAGTGTTTGTGTATAACTAATGTTGGGATAAATCAAGTGTTATCTCTTGAAAAACTTGATGTCTATTGTAGTAAGATGTTTTCTAATGATACAAATAGATGGAAATCATGTTGAAGAGATAATGTTTTTAAATGTCTATCCTTGATAGAACATTTGTAATTAAGAGTTTGCAAATCTAAAGAAATTTGGATTTCTGAAAATCTTGTTTTACTAGGTTGAATGCCTAGTATGTAAGATCAAACAAAGGATAGAATAATGACTGTAAACTAAGTTTTGGTGAAACAACTAATAAAATGTTGTTTTGAGTTTTTGACTCTGGTTTGGAAAATTGTGAGTGTAAGGATCAACTTGGTTTGAAGTTTTGAACCGGTGGATTGTTGATCCGTGACATTCATGAAATGGAGTCAAGGTTGTCATTGTTAAGAGATTTAAGTATATCCTTTGGCTCTTGAAACTATATAGTTTAAACATTAGTTGTACATGGTTTGTATAATTTGAAATAACTTTACATGTATGTTTATTGGTATGCTTAAGTGATACTTATATGTAATGTATGTTTATAATTTGTTTTGAACTTATTCTTTTCGGAAACATGATTAGTATCATGGATTTTCACTTTGATTTTAAGTGAATGTTTTGGAGGAAAAATCATGTTATTGATTTGATAAAGAATGTATCGGTTTGGTGAAAGAATACAACTCATTAGAGTTTGTATTCTTTTGAACGGTTATAACTTTTAATTTAAAGGTAGAAACTTTTCAGTTTTAAAGGTTACAACTCTTGGTTTAAGAGTTGTGACTTGTTTTGAAAAGTTGTGATTCTTCGTTCGTAAGGATGTAACTTTTGTTTGAAAATTTGAGACTTTCCGATATAGAAAGTTGTAACTCTTGGTTGTAAGAGTTGTAGTTCTTCGTTTTAGAAGATTATGAATCTTTGGTTGGAAAAGTTGTAACTCTTTTATTTAATAGATACATCGTTTATTTGCGTTACTTTGTAGTAAATAACTATCATGTCCTCCAAAAGGTAAATGAAAAGAGTGTATGTTATAATGAGTTTTATATACTTTTTGTTTATACTTCTACGCCTCCAACAGTTGTTTGTTTGCTAAATTACTTGAACTTTGGTATAATGAAATCCAAACTTGAGGTTTGGAGGTGTGAGGAGGTCTTGTGACTTTCCGAGGTTAAGGTTAATTCCTTGAGTAAAAGAGGCATTGAAACTTTGTATATTGGAATTGCTATGCATTCCAATGTTCTTTAGTTCCATATAATGGAGCTGAATGATTCTAGTACAGTTTAATCTGTTGTTGAATCATGGTATGCCATCTTTGGACATTTATAATGTTATACAAAGTTTGAAGTATGAAACTTCTACCAGTATGAGTGAAGGAAAACAATAAAGTTGTTTTCTAAATATGCCGGGAAAGCTCAATGAGAGCAAATGGTGCGGTGAATATTTCAATGAAAGATGAAAGTTGATGTAAGTCAACATGTATAAATCCTGATTAATAATGTAAGGTTTTGTACGGTTTAAGGTATTGGTTATTTTGATACCTTGGCACCGGTTAAAGAAATCTCCTCGGATAAATTGTTGTTGTTTGTTTTAACAACTGTTAAACAATTTTGTAATCCATTAAATGGATGGTAAAACTTCGGTTTTAGAATGGAGATTGGAATGGGCATTGCATTTGAAACAACTGGAGGGTCTTGTTATGTTGAAGTTAACATTAGGATTGTATATTTTTGTTATTTTGGTTCAAGGTGCAAAATTAAACTTGATAGACATCTTAGCTTGAAGATTAGTTTAATTTAAAGTTGTTTATAATACCTTGTTCGTAACAATACAAATCTTACATATGTTTTACATATTATATGTCTTATATATGTTTGATGTCTAAGGAAATGACTTCGTCCTTTGATGTAAGTTGAATACATGTTTGTTGTTTTGCTTTGGTTTAGTATCTATTCATGATACTAAAAGTGAAACATGCTCAATCTATGAAGATTGGATTTGCCTTGGAATATAAGGTGATGTAGTAGTTTACATTGTTTGACATGTTGATTTTGGTGTTAACCAAATCATGTTGTTCATAATCGACGGTATTGTCATCAAGGTTTTAAACTACAATATGGGGAGGTTTAAACTCTATAGTAAAGTTATATGAGATTCCTTCGGTTTAGAAGAATCCTTGGTTAACTAGTAGTTTGTGCTTGGATGAAGTATCATTTATGAGCTTCTAAGTGCATAAATTTCTGGTTGGACTATGGAGTTGGATTTCTTTGTTGATGACTTAGAAGTTCGAATTCCCATGCAATTAATAACCAAGTTCATCCCAGTTATCCAATGTGTTTGGCTGGAAAATTGTCAAGTGTTACAATGGTGATCTAGACACCAATGTATTAATGAAAAGTTGGATTGTGAGTTTATAACTCAAAGGATGATGGTGGTTGTTCAAAGAGTACTCGTGATTTAGTCAAATCTTGTTTGATCAAATATAGATTGACTTGAAACTTGGTAAAAAGTTTGTTATCGGGATGTGTAGAACCCATTAAATCTTTGGTGTGGGATACCCAATTCCCTTATGGTACAACGCCATAGGCAGAATTCAATGTGGAAGGCCCATCCTCAAAGATTTGGCACATGAAAAAGTCCCGAAAGTATGTGCATTACCTGTTGTGTAGGTGATATCTTTTGGAAAAGTGTTTCAGGTACATGATTAGAAAGATTCACCTATATGAGTATGAAGTTTGGCCGCTTCAAGAAAGTTAGGGTTGACTTTTTATATACTCATGAAATGGATATGGACACAAGGCCTGGATAATTGGTGTCAAGCAGCTATAGAAGTTGTATCTTGGTTCATTTGTGTATTATCTTTGAAGTATTCAAATGTGTAAAGGGGTTCAATGCTTAGTCACACCCCAATACTCGAATATTTTGGAATGTGTAATATACTTAGATGGTAATTCAATCTGCGTGACATTATCATTGAAAGGCGAATGTTGTGTGTTGATAAGTTTTAACTAAATCAAAGATTACACTAAATGGGGAGGATTGTTGGTGATAATATCACCAATGTCATTTAGTGTAATTGGATTTAGTTTGAGGTTTTGTAAGCTTGGAACAATCGATATGAGTTAGGAGATGCGGAGTGCATGCTCACAATTGATATTTACAAGCTTATGAGAGTGTTAGAACAAGTGTTGAACAAAACCGAGTCTTCTTCGCTTAATTGGACGGGCGTCCATGTTATATGGACGGGCGTCGATGTTGGAGACGAGCGTCCATTGATTCAGGACGCAGCGTCCAAAGTCTAAATTTGAGTCTTCGGAGCAATACATTACGATGGGCGGGCGTCCATTGCTTCGGACGGGCGTCCATTTCTTCCGGGCGGGCGTCCAAAGTCTCAAATTGAGTCTTGAATGTAATACGCCTCTCTACAGTGGACGGGCGTCCATAGATTACGGACGGGCGTCCATTTTTTTCAAGCGGGCGTCCAATATGCAGATTTTTGGGTTGTAAAAGCAGATTTGGTCGGTTTTGTTGGTGTCCTTTCGGGTTTTGGCTCTTGTAACCAATTCTAAAGGTTGTGTATGTAGAGATACATAAATATAACTCTACATACATATAAAAGAACACTTGGAACCTTTTTTCATAGACAATAAGAAGGATTTGAAAAACCTTTTTCCAGTTTTTTTGGAATGTCCTTGAAACCTCAAGTTCTATACACACAAAATATCACCAAACTCCTGTAGCTTTCTTTCTGTCTATATTGTCTAGACTGAAAGTGAACGTAGTTTTATCCCGTGATCATATTCGTGTTTTGATAACGGAAAAATTCACCGTTATTTTTATAACTTTTCAACCCGTTTCTGATATCATTTCGAGTATTTTTATATCAGTTCGAGTCATTAATTCCTATGTTTTATCTAAATATGTTAGTAGTAGTTATTTTATAAAATATCGTGTTTTTATGTGTTTTTACTAGTTTTGTACGGTTTAGTAACCGGAGTGTAAATGTCGGTTCGTTTGGTATTTTGGTGGTTTATTGCAGAATTTTAGGTTAACCAAAATCCCGAGTAACGACACGTTTTGAGGCCTAAAAGAGGTGTTTTTAGGGATATAAGACTGTGCCAAAAGCTTAAAAGGTCAAGTGGATCAGTGGTTCGTAGTGTCACTAACGATTTATATCTTCGACGAACCAATGGCCCATTAAAACAGCATTTTCTGAAGAGGTGGCCTTAATGAAAGTTGTAGATCTTTGATAGAGCTTTCCAACGCATTTTGAATCATGTTAATTGGAGGTCTACAACTCAAGTTATGACCAAGTGGCTAATCGATTCGTAATAGTAAAAACCCCGAAAACGACACGACATACGAATGGCTCATCAAAACGGCGTTTTCTGAAAAAGAATCCTTCATGAAAGTTGTATATCTTCAAGAAATATTTCCAATGGATTTTGAATCAAGTCAATCGGACTTCTACAACTCAAATGGTGGTCAAGTGGCTAATTGATTTGTATTAAGGAAAATGTCGCAAACGACACGTAATGGGAATGGCCCATCAAAATGACGTTTTCTGAAGAAGAGTCCTTGATGAAAGTTGTAGAGTTTTCCGAGAGCTTTCTAATGACGTTTGAATCATGATTTTGGAGGTCTACAACTCGAGATATGAATTTTAGAAGTTTAATATATAATTATATATAAAATTCTCCGCTTGCATGTCTTTGCATGTTACTGTAATCATTAGTGATGATGAGCTCGGATCGATCCGGCACAATTTCGGATCGATCCGGTTCCTTTATATTTGCCTATATATACAGAGGATCAAGAGCAACCCATTTGCCCCTTTCTTCCTCTTCTCCTTCATTTTCTTCTATTTTATTTTTATGTTTTGGGGGCCTATATGTAGTAATTTATGTCGTTATAATGTCGATTATAATAACCCGACTAGTTATAGTTTTAATATAATTTCATTTCCGTTTTTATTGCTTTCTTTTACTTTTATACAATTAGTATAAATATATATATATATATTTTATACTATATATATATCTATATCTATATATATATATCTATATATATATATATCTATACGTATATCTATATAAATTGTAGTTATCTTTTTTTCGTTTTGTTTTCTTTCGTTTTGTATTTCCGTTGTTATGATTAGCTAAAGTAGTTGTATAGCGAATTATGTGAAAACGGGTAAAATTGACCCTCGGGAGGCGAGATGGGAGTTGTGTTGTGCTTAAATTAAACGCTTTTTTGATAAAATCATGTTTTAAAGTTGTTTCGATCATTTTAATAACTTTGAATAAAATTGACAACTTTGTTCACGGTTACATCGAGCTTATAAATGTATTTTATGGTGAGATGTGAGATATGGATATCACTAATCATAGTCCCGATTGTTAGATTGACAATCTAAGTGCGATGATCCGGACTATGCCTAAGTGAAATTCTTATTTTTACGAGATGTGCGAAACATGTTTTAAAATCACTAAACCATAGTCTTAATCGTTAGATTGGCAACCTAAGTGATACGTTAAAATTATGTTTTTGTGAGGTTTTTTCAACGGCTTTTTATTCCGGTCAACCATGTTAGGCAAGTTAGCTCTCACAAGGAGGTTAATAAACCTAGTGTGGGGTTAAGTGAGAGAGTGTTGAGATCTTAACGCAAGAATAAAGAGTTGACTCCGTGAATATCATATGAATCGAATCGAGATAAAACACACTCCTTATCAAGTTTTTCCTGTGGGGAGATAACTTTGTTGGATCATGGCTCGGCTATGCTTTTTAATCACCTAGTTAATCTCGTTAGTTAAAATTTATTTTTCGCATTAGTATAAAAACTCCACCTAAAACTTTGATCGCTTTAGACTAAGTTCGACGTTCATTTTGGTACTCACAACCACATTTCTCTTGGGACGACCTCGTACTCTCTGTAGCTATCCTAGCAATCGACACAGTACTCTGCCAGTTTAGAGTTAGTTTACCCACGGTTTTGCGAGTCTTTATAAATGTATTTTTGAGGGGTAAATTTTCGCTCATCAAAAATTGGCGCCGTTGCCGGGGACCAATATTTTAGTGGGTGTATTTTTCTCTCATCAAAAATTGGCGCCGTTGCCGGGGAAATGTGTGATATTGTTGTGATATCTTGTAAGTGAACCGAAGGCTTGGGCCTAGGTTTTTATTTTCTTTGTTTTATTTAGATGTCGATAAGAGCTATGGATGCTGAAGTGATATTGTCCTGAACTCGGTTTGAATACGACTTTGGTACTTAGCCTCTTCGGAGGGTGATATCTTGTAAGTCTGGCTAAAACTGGGGATTAGGGCCTTCGGCTACCATAACTTTTTGAGGGGTCTAAATATCGTGTGTTTAAAATAAAAAAAAACGAAAAAAAAAAAAAGTTTATTGTTTTCTTGTTATTTTCTGAGATCTTGCAGTTTGAGTTTAAATGGATGAATTTTTCAATCAACACTACTCATCTGATCAACAATACCCCTACCAACCTTATCAACAACAGTTCATGTCTGAGCCTCAGTATCAACAGCAGAATAACCAGGGTTCTCGGTCCTATAATTGCCCAAATGCATACCAGGACCAGAATTATGGTTATTCGAGTAATGAGCCACCATATTACGAGGGTTACCCGAACCCTAATGCTTATCAGGATTACAGTGTTCATACTCAACACGTTGATAGCTTCAACCATATTCAGCCACCTAATCAGTGTCTGGAATGGCAAGAGGACTACTACTCACCTCCGATGAATCAAAGTCAATACGATCAGTTTTCCCCCATGCCACAAGAAGAATTCACCGACAGTCAAATAGAGCAACTAGAACGATTGAACCAGATCTTGGAAGAGCGATTGTTGGACATGCAGGAGTTCAAGGTAAGTACTGACTCCGCTATAAGAAATCTTCAAGACAAGGTGGGGCAATTGATTGAATTAGTGAGGTATGTGAAAGAGGCAGAGACAAGTGCAATAGAGGTGGTTAGGGATGAAAATGTTATCACCGAAAAAAGTTCAGGTGAGAATAAGGTTGATAATTCGGTTTGCAAAGAAAAAGTGCAAGATTTGGAGATGACAGAGTTAGAGGCGAGAGATTGATTGGCCATCTTTAGTAAAGCCACTTTGGGAGAGTTGGTAATAGTAGATATGTTGGTCCCGGATTACTACATTCGTCCACTCTGTGAGGATGAATTTTTGCGGTCCAGCTTGTATACTCCCAATGGATGAGCTTTATGGTAGTTTTCAAAAGAAGATGGTTCGACGATCGATAAAAGAAGATTTTAATTTGGGAGGAGGTAGCGTCGAGAGCCAAGCGAGGTAATGCTTTCTAGACAATTTAATTTCTTTGGTTCTCGCATTGTTAATTTTTCTTAAGCTATTGATCTTCTTAAGTTCGATTTTGGTTGATAACTTGTAAATACTACTTTTGTCGAGCCAACGACGTTAAACAAAAGCGCTACCGGGAGGCGAATGATAATAAAGATAATTTGAATAAGCCTAGTCTTAATGAAATGTAGAATCAGTATGAAAGATGAACACAAAGCACAACCAAGTCTCGGGATGAATGTTTGAATGTCATTAAAAGGAACGATTAGGTGGTTATCCGAAAATCCCTATGGAGAAAAAAGAAAAAATTCGAATGCATCATTTCTTGGACTTAGGTTGTTAAACCCTTGAGGATCTGGTTATAAAAGACTCTATACTCTTTCACACATTTCATTTTATGATCTAGTCTGTTTCAAATTTCTTGTTGTTGTAGTTTAGTGGTGAGTATTCCCTTTAATAAAACTGCGTGTGTAATAAAAATGAATCTATGAATTGATGTCTTGACTATGATATATGCTCATGTGATACGTATATGCTTAGATGTTTTGTGCTTTACCAGTATGGTTATTTTTCCATCTAAAGCTATTATATTGCCTATCGAATTTTCTGACGTGACAGTGCCATTATCTTATTATTCCCATATCTCTATTGCATACTTTGGCACGAGGACCATGTCCCGTGTTTGCTTTGTTTTGGTTGTTTTTGTATAGGGATTCGGGATGTGCTTTCTCATGGTCATTCACGGGATTCGGTAGCACTTTTCTTGCCAGGTTTATAAGCTAAGTCTTCCTCTCTATCTCATTCACTATGCTTTAAAGGATAATGCAAGTTCGTAAGTGGGGTAGTGGTGGTGGTTGGTCTAGAAATGGCGAGAAGTGTTTAAACCCTTAGTTTTTGATCTTTTTCAAACATTATTTAGTTGATTAAAATAATTTGTATAAGGTATATATTTCATGGATTTAAAGATGTAATGATCAATTTGGATATGTATAACTAATTTGAACCATAAGTGCATTTTAACCCCAAATTTATTTGTATAACATGAATTCCTTGTTCACGTAAGCCTTTGATATTGAAACGGAAATTTTAAACTGTACCCATTCAGTATCCTAGTGGTTTATCCTAGAAATAGTAGTAACTTAGTACCTAATTTCTGAACGTGTACTGTGAATATCTGAAGGTTTGAATGTGATAGGAAGAATATCAAAATAAGATAAATTATATATATGTCGGTTGTAGCTACCAATGATTTGAGTGCGGTAGGGCGTTATCACGAAACGTCCTATATCACTATGAGGTTTAAAAGCTCCCGACTGCCTGATGATAGTAGTCCAGCTAGGGTATTATCACGAAACATCCTATTGCTGGGAATGAGGGCATATGCTACACATGTGAAATTAAGTGAAAAGTTAGATAGGTATTAATGTATTCGGTCTCACCTCATGACGCTTGAAAGATAGTCGATTTTGGCAATGAGTTCGGATATGTTAGTATTCTATGTAAAAAAAAAAAAAAAAAAAAAAAAAAAAAAAAAAAAAGTTATCTTCTGACTATCCCTAGTATAAACTAAATGATATGCATTAGGGATTATCCTAATAAGTACACGGGAGGACTTTGTGTGGAATTGTTACTACCTATACCTAGGAAAGTCATTAGGACTGTCTGAATGGATATTTGTGCGTTTGCTTGATTTATTCAAGAGAGGATAGTGGAAATTAAAAAGGCTTGTCACACACACACTCTGTTATACATTTATATCAAGGTTAACGTGTGGTTATGATTCGATTGGTTACATCATCTGGTTGGCCTTTATATTTTACATCTTCATGAATTTTTCCTCATTCATTTTATTTTATCGCTTGTTTTGTTCGAGGGACGACCAAAAGCTAAGTGGGGTTGTGATAACGGAAAAATTCACCGTTATTTTTATAACTTTTCAACCCGTTTCGATATCATTTTGAGTATTTTTATATCGATTCGAGTCATTAATTCCTATGTTTTATCTAAATATGTTAGTAGTAGTTATTTTATAAAATATCGTGTTTTTATGTGTTTTTACTAGTTTTTGTACCGGTTTAGTAACCGGAGTGTCGTGGTCGGATTTACGTTTGGTATTTTGGTGGTTTATTGCGAAATTTTAGGTTAACCAAAATCCCGAGTAACGACACGTTTTGAGGCCTAAAAGAGGTGTTTTTAGGGATATAAGACTCGTGCCAAAAGCTTAAAGGTCAAGTGGATCGGTGTGGTTCAGTAGTGTCACTAACGATTTATATCTTCGACGAACCAATGGCCCATTAAAACAGCATTTTCTGAAGAGGTGGCCTTAATGAAAGTTGTAGATCTTTGATAGAGCTTTCCAACGCATTTTGAATCATGTTAATTGGAGGTCTACAACTCAAGTTATGACCAAGTGACTAATCGATTCGTAATAGTAAAAACCCGAAAACGACAATACGACATACGAATGGCTCATCAAAGCGGCGTTTTCTGAAAAAGAATCCTTCATGAAAGTTGTATATCTTCAAGAAATCTTTCCAATGGATTTTGAATCAAGTCAATCGGACTTCTACAACTCAAATGGTGGTCAAGTGGCTAATTGATTTGTATTAAGGAAAATGTCGCAAACGACACGTAATGGGAATGGCCCATCAAAATGACGTTTTCTGAAGAAGAGTCCTTGATGAAAGTTGTAGAGTTTTCCGAGAGCTTTCTAATGACGTTTGAATCATGATTTTTGGAGGTCTACAACTCGAGATATGAATTTTAGAAGTTTAATATATAATTATATATAAAATTCTCCGCTGCATGTGCTGCATGTTACTGTAATCATTAGTGATGATGAGCTCGGATCGATCCGGCACAATTTCGGATCGATCCGGTTCCCTTATATTTGCCTATATATACAGAGGATCAGCAGCAGCCCCATTTGCCCCCTTTCTTCCTCTTCTCCTTCATTTTCTTCTATTTTATTTTTATGTTTTGGGGGCCTATATGTAGTAATTTATGTCGTTATAATGTCGATTGTAATAACCCGACTAGTTATAGTTTTAATATATAATTTCATTTCCGCTTTTATTGCTTTCTTTTACTTTTATACAATTAGTATAAATATATATATATATATCATTATACTATATATATATCTATATCTATATATATATCTATATATATATATATCTATACGTATATCTATATAGCTGTAGTTATCTTTTTCGTTTTGTTTTCTTTCGTTTTGTATTTCCGTTGTTATGATTAGCTAAAGTAGTTGTATAGCGAATTATGTGAAAACGGGTAAAATTGACCCTCGGGAGGCGAGATGGGAGTTGTGTTGTGCTTAAATTAAACGTTTTTTTTGATAAAATCATGTTTTAAAGTTGTTTCGATCATTTTAATAACTTTGAATAAAATTGACAACTTTGTTCACGGTTACATCGAGCTTATAAATGTATTTTGCGGTGAGATGTGAGATATGGATATCACTAATCATAGTCCCGATTGTTAGATTGACAATCTAAGTGATGAGATCTGGACTATGCCTAAGTGAAATTCTTATTTTTACGAGATGTGCGAAACATGTTTTAAAATCACTAAACCATAGTCTTAATCGTTAGATTGGCAACCTAAGTGATACGTTAAAATTATGTTTTTGTGAGGTTTTTTTTCAACGGCTTTTATTCCGGTCAACCATGTTAGGCGAGTTAGCTCTCTAAAGGAGGGTTAATAAACCTAGTGTGGGGTTAAGTGAGAGCTGTTCGGATCTTAACGCAAGAATAAAGAGTTGACTCCCGTGAATATCATATGAACCAGAATCGAGATAAAACACACTCCTTATCAAGTTTTTCCCGTGGGGAGATAACTTTGTTGGATCATGGCTCGGCTATGCTTTTTAATCACCTAGTTAATCTCGTTAGTTAAAATTTATTTTTCGCATTAGTATAAAAACTCCACCTAAAACTTTGATCGCTTTAGACTAAGTTCGACGTTCATTTTGGTACTCACAACCACATTTCTCTTGGGACGACCTCGTACTCCTGTAGCTATCCTAGCAATCGACCTGGTACTCTGCCAGTTAGAGAGTTAGTTTACCCACAGTTGCGAGTCTTTATAAATGTATTTTTGAGGGTAAATTTTAACTCATCAAAAATTGGCGCCGTTGCCGGGACCAATATTTTAGTGGGTGTATTTTTCTCTCATCATGTTTACCCGGAGACAATCATTTGGGGACGAATAGTTTTCGCAGGAAAGATTCTCAAATCGACTCTACGTGTATATCCGGTTATTTTCATTGTTGCACATTCATTTCTGGTTCGGCATTGTTCGTTCCCCTTTGATTTTCCCCAACAGCCCATGCATCTGATGTGGCGGCATTGAAGTATTGGGGACAAGACACCTTTTGATCTTAATTTTCCTGTAATATTTTTTTCCTTAAAATTGAAAAATATTTGTTCAACTTGAGAGATTTTTGTTGTTCATAGTTTCATACATTTTTTGTTTTGGATATGACTGCTGCAACTATCAACATATCAAAAAGAGCTTAAAGAAATGGAAGATCAAACCAAAGAATAGCCGAGTATATTGGATCATTGAGAAGGTAATAATGTGGAAAATAATTATTGTTCATTTCATATTGAACAAACGTGTCATTGCATATTTTCTGTAATTTTGTAGAAAAAACAGTGGATTTTCAAGAGGCGTCTCTAAATACATGGGTGTGGCAAGGTTAGTTTGTAACATATGTAAAATGATATTTAAATGATGCATTAGACATTAGAATATAAAATTTATGATATTAAAACCATTTAATTAATTTTTTTGAAAATTTAGAAAGATTTTTTTTTTTGGTGAAGAATGATTTACATTTAGTAGTGATATTTCCATGAATGCAATGGATTTTTCTCATTATTGCCATAACTACTTAGGGATCTTCAATTTCTAATCTCATTGCAATGGTGTGGTGGTCTTTTCTTTTGAGACTTATTTTTTTTTAGGGAAATTCGATTAATACACTCTTTTTGAAAATATATTCGAAATCTACACCCCTTGAAATTAAAAAATCCATGTCTATTCATCTCACCTTTTTGAAAATATATTTGAAATCCTTTTTGCTCCCAGTGGATCCTTACAAATTAGCCACCTCATTTATTGTCATCACACATCCATCACATTTCATTCACCTATTCATCCCACTTGATTTATTCACTGGCATTCTAATGTATTATATTGTCATCTATTTGCATTTTAATGTCCTTTTATTTATTTGTAGTTTACTCATCTACTTGATTCGTCTCATCAACTTTTATCTGTGGTTGCTTTGTGTAGAATATTAGCTCCCTGCGAGGTAAGATTTTTTGACATTCTATTTTGATTTTATTTGTGCATGAATAAGACTTTAGAAAAAAACAACCTTCTTCTAAAAAAATTAAAAGGAATAAAAAATTACATGTTTAAGTGGATATTTATTTTTTAATTTTTTTTAAATAGTGAGACACATATATTCATTTTTTTTTGGTTATTGTATCGGAATGTTTTATAGCTGCATATTTTTAGCTGAATGTTTTAGGTGGATAGAATAAAATGCACGACACACTTTGTCAGATAATGATATGGATATTTTTGTTAAATTTTTAAATATAGATAGACGGATTTTTTTAAATATAATTTTTCTCTTATTTTTTAAATAGCCGGATTTTTTTTAATATTGATGGATCTTGGGAAATAGCTTTTTGAGGGAATTAGTGTTATTTTTTTTAAAATTATTGCGTAATATAGTATAAAATACTAATTGACTGTTTCTCAAAAAAAAATACTAATTGCTTAAAATCAGAATCAATCATAATTATTGTGTAATTTAGAAAAATGAAAAATTTATTGCCTCCAAATAAACAATTAATGCGTAACATTGTAAATGATTACAATAATAAACAATTTTCATCAGAATATTTAAGGAGTAAAAATGTTTTTTTTTTTATAGTATAGAATAGTTGAATAAAAACAGAATCAATCATAATTAATATAAAATATGAAAAAAAAAATCACACTAATTACTAAATTTGAGTTTTTAAATTTTTATTTTCCTAATAAATAATCTCTCTCTCCAATCACACTAATGCTATGTAATACTACACAATAGAATATTTAAAGAAAAAGAAAGTTTTTAGATTTCTCGGGATAATGATATTTATAGTAATACTGACAAATTTTGAACGATCATTTTCAGGTCTTGCTTAAATTTGATCGGCCTGAATGATGTGCAATATTGAATTCATTATCTATATATAAGACAAAAGATTCTATCTTATTTGACATTCTTTAATGATTGAGATTCTATCTTCTTTGACATCCTTTAATGATTGAAATGTTGCAAGTTGTTTACTTTAATTTCATTTTATCGTATGATCATGCATTGTGTTGTTTACCTTTTTTTCAGAAGAGTATTTATTTAAAATTTTATAAATTATGGATGATTCACTGTTTTATTTTACGTTGAGCTTCACTCAATCATGATACAGTAAATTGCTAGTATCTATATATATATATATAAAAATATATATATATATATATATATATAGAGAGAAAGAGGAAGGAATTTAGCTCGTTTCCCTCCAATTACCCGACCCAAACCCAGAGGAAGTAAAAAAAAACAAAAAAACAGACATCCCAGAGAGAGTAGTAATTAAAAAAAAAATTACATTTCTCCTTTTTTTTCCCCACGATCTGCTCACACAAATCAAACTCCCCACGCACGTTCTGCTCCCTACAACCACCCAAAATCTCACCAAACTTCCTACTCGTATGATGAAATCTCGCCAAAGGTCCCGATCTACAAACTCCCGTCAACTTCAGTTTCAAATTGATTTCAATTTCAACAAATCTATTTGGGATCTTATCATTCTTCTTTTCTAATCGCCAATTCCATTTGCCAATTCAAATAATCGGTATTTTTCTCTCTTTTATTCCCATCATCACGACACCTATATTTGTTGCTGGGATGGTGTTTTTTTTTTCAATCAAATATTTTATGCAATGTCAAATCAATATTTTTGTTTCTTATATACATACTATCAATTATTTTGATCCCTAATTTTTATATTTTTCTTAATTTTCCTGGTGGTATGAATATATAGTGCTATGGGAAGAAAATGATTCGTATCATGAGCTTGCTGATGGGGCCATCAAGGAAAGGATGTGATAAAAAATATGTTTTAGGTGGGGTTTTTGTATTGATTCATATTGTGCAGGAAATTCTGATGAATGGTATCGTGGGGTTTTGTGTCATCTTAATAGGTCCAGCGTCTCCGATTGAGTGCATTTTCAGCAGTTTATGATTCAAGGTTTCATTATTTCTTCCTCTCAAGTAAGAAAATTTTAAATTCTTGATTTGCTTTTCATTTTCGTAAGTTTTAGTCCACATAGACGAAGGTTTTTCAGGAAAAAAAATTATCGTAAAAATGATGCATATCATTTGTGCCATAAGTTGAGCCGAACCACAATCATTTCCGGCAATTGCAATGGCTTCTTTATCTTTTCATGGGTCGGGGGTTTCTGCCTTGTTATCAAAAAGGAAGTTGGGTAAAGCGTCTTTCCCTGAGCCGGATGCGGATATGATTCTGTTGCTCTTGCCTTTACCGAAATCATTTCTATTTTTATTTACCATTTTAGGGACCAAATAATTTGTTATTGTTGTAATCATTTTCTTTCTCAAATATACAGTGAATCCTTCAACTGCATCAAAATAAAAGGAAGAGTAGGAACATGTATTTTTGAAGAATGAGGTATATTCCATAGTGCTATATTGTAAGATCAAATGATGCATACTATGTGCATTTCCTTTCCAACTCCAACTCCTGCAAGACGAGGAACATGGGCGTTGTTGAGGGGCGGGCTGCAGGCATATTTTGAATTTTTATGAATGAAAATGTATATTTTGGAATTTAGGGTCTGTGTCTCATTGTTTCACGTCATTTTACGCTTATTTCCAGGGGTTGTTAGTTTTATTAAATCTGCTGCAATAGGAATTAGCAAAAGCAGCGGAAGAGTATGCTGATCAGGGTGCTTTGTTTTTTACTATTTCAGGTTTGGATTATTATTTATGTTGCTATTATTTTTGCTAAGCTGGGGTTTTTTTGGTTGCTGTTACAATGCTATTTCTTTATAATCAATGGTTTCTAGCCTGTACATTTTCTATATTTATGTAATGTAACTCCAACTCATATCAATGTATATTGTTCGTTTATGCAAAGTGTGTTCAACTTTCTTCTGAAACAATGAGTTCTATACACAGCCCATATATTGAAAAAGCTGTTCAGAATGACTATTTATCTCTCTTTTTAGAAATGCAGATTGACAAGGCCTTTTGCTCATGGTGTTGGAGACCATGGGAGTCATAAGCGATGGTATGTTTTTTTAATCAATTTATGTAGTGCAGATTGGCAAGGCCTTTCGTACCGATCTATATATATGCGGTATACATGTTTCTTTCATTCCGTTAACTTCAGTGTATTTATGTTTATATTTATATAGATATGCAGAAAGCATGGAGTACAACAACTGAGCTGACACGTGACATGGGACGACGAGAATAGTATAAGCAATTCTCAGGGGCGGAGTTGGGTTATCGACACACAATTACACAAAAGGTAGCTAAATTACATAATCTAGATAGCATTTCCGGAGAAACTCCTATTACACGATGTTCTCATTAAAAATGTACCTTCAATGTTAATCATGTTTGCTCAAGTTATATTCAAGTCATGGTGTTTTTCATTGCATTCCTCAAAAAATGATGACGAATTCAATCAACCATGAAAACCTTTGAAAATAATTCTCTTAAAACCCGATGTTATATATGCATTTTAATGCGGTAAATTACCACATACATTTGCGTTTCCGGTCCAAAATTTTCCTTTCAACAGGCTTAAGTATAATTTGAAATGGCTCCCAAATTGTATCGCAACGCTCTCATTTATGGATGTACTTCATAGCAAAGTCTGAAAATAAAGGCGTCTTTTCTTAGTTTTTTTCATTCCAAATTTATAATTCTTTAAATTTCATGTGTCAGATCTAATGCGCACCTTTGACTTAGATGATTTCAACATTGCTCTTGAGGCCTGTTGTGTATATTATATGGAAATAGTCTAGAATTTAAAGGTAAACATTTCTGTTTTTTAGAAAGAATATGTATGTAAAATTTAATTCCTTATAGCATGTTGGCTATGTATATTCACTTTTAGTGTTTCATTGGTCTTGGCTTTGTTTTTCATATGGAGGGATACCAAATCGGAATGTCAGTGGACGCTTCATCTTCATTTGTGTTTGTTGGTTATTTATTTCATATATACATTGTTTTACAACCTATTCCAAGTACAGCATCTGGATATATGTTTTACATGTTTTACTTTTTATAAAGGGTATTGCTATGGCTATGTAAGCACGTGTATAACGGGGTATCAAATAGTGATTTTAACGTTCACAAACTATTTATTCTCAGCTTAATACACTTAGAAATGTTTTGGAGATGTTTTTTTCATTCTTATTGCAGGAGCAAGCAAGAGCAAGAAACTGTTGTTAAACGCGTTGTGGTTATCATCAAGTTGGCGTGAGTCCATTTGTTTGGTGATTCTTTAATAAATATTTTTTTCTTTTATGTAAATCTATTTTCATATGGATCTTTTTCCAGATTTGCATGTCATAGGCTTTTAAAGATGTTGAATTACGAAACAAGGGAGTGATACATAATCAAGGAGAAAGGACTTTTGCTGAATCAATGTTAGTATTCTAAACATTTGATGAATCAAGTTCATACCTGTTTGTTCATTTTTTCCAATCATATTTGTCATTATTGTAGTTCTAACTTTTTTATTGTTAATACTAGTGGGGTTAGGCCTCGCACCGCGAGGCCCTCGCAAGGCCCTGCATCATGTATAAACTTTTTATAATGTGTTAGCGGTGTGGGGAAAGGGATGTAGGTAACCTGTAAGCGTTAAGCTTACAATAGCAGCAAGCTTACAATAGTAGCAAGCTTAAATGTTGTGGAAAAACAACATGTACCGGAAACTTGGACAGTTTGTTTTAATGTGCAGTTTGGGACATAGTAGTGCAAGCATCGAATATGAGAAAGCATATGCAGAACATGGCTAAGACAATAAAATGACTAATAATACAGGGAGCAGTCAGATGTAAGCTGGGGTGACCAACATATTACAGATAAGCTGACCTCATAAGGTCATATATTACACACAGGAAGCATGAAGCAAAAGGAGTTATTTTATCTGATAACCACATAGGCGTAGCTATCAGATCGCCATCAACACCTTCAGGTGAAGATTGTGATGGATGCAAAAGAACATAACCGACAAAGCGAAACATGTTTTGTAGGTAGAATAGGTTACATTGGGAAGTTGTTCATGGGTTATTTAAGTAAGCAAAAAAGCTAAACTCGATTGTCCCGTCCCTTGGTTTTTTCTTCGGTGATTCAAAGAACCTTTTAATATTTGAATCGAAAGCGGGGGATGCAACGGGGACCAAATCTTCAGGAGTTATTGTTCCAAAGCTAATTGTCCTCTTAACATTGGAAGGCTGTGGATTGCTAGACTCCCCTGGTGCACATGTTTTGGCAGTCTCCTCAAGGATCTTTTTGGTTGTGGGCGTAAAGAACTGGCTTTCTGACTGATCTGCTTTGTTTGAGTGAGGCGATGGAGGCGGTATTTCAGCAAACACAGTAGCATCATCTGCTGAATCAAGGTTGATTGGCGGCTCTACTGTTGATGATGCATCAGGAGCAAATGCTTTCATTTCATCCAGCGTATATGTCTTGAGTATGACATATCTTCGGACCATCTAACCAGCGAGCATTTTATCATAATACTTGACAAAGCAAATGACGTATGTGTTATCTATTGCAATTGTAAGGTCGTGCAAAGGAGAATGGCCCTGCAAATGATGTTCAGAAATAATGGTAAGTAGACTCCTAGAGTAAAAAAAAAACAGCTAGCAAAGCTGGTGATGTACTAAACGGGTAAAAGGCTATAACGAAGACAATAGCTGATGAATTTAAACAGGCAACCTCATCTCCAAGTTTCTTGATTTCAAGTGCAGTGAATGGGCTAAGTTTTTCAAAGATCGTGGGTTTTATTGTGCTCTGATGTTTGTGTTTTCATCATTGAGGGTGACTGGTAGGTTAAACTCCGGCAGGTGAATCAAATATGAAGCGAGAACATGAGAAAGCACAATGTGAGCAACCTATATGGGCCATTTGTGATTAAATATATTTTGATAGTACTAACTTCCATTGGAGAAAGCACGAATCAAATGTGAGCATTGAACGCTCCAATCCAGTCAAAGATCAACGATCATTTGGCGCTTGCACAAAGTATTTCATAAAGAGGATTTTGTGTCACGCTTAATTTTACCTTGCCTTTTATCCAACATGTTTTCACCTACACATAAAGATAAACAGGGCAGTTAATTATCTTGAATCATCAAGTAAAGATACGACATTAGCATGTGAGCCTACATTTTTGAAAGCTTCCATTGCACCTTGCAAATCCAAAACCTCTTGTTCTTTTGGGTGGGGAAAGAACTTTCCATTGTTTTCATAGGCCCTGTTTTTCAGCCACTGGTCAACCCTTGTGCTATTTTCAGCATACCTGGTAAACACCCGGTAAAAGCGGCACTGTAAGCATATGACCTGGGAATTTAAAAAGCAGTTGTAACTATGGATAGGGTACCATTTTTTAAGGCCAAGATCCTCGGCAAGCGGTGGATTTTCAATCAAGTAAGTATTGTTCCGTGTCGCCAACGACAGACCTGCAATAGAGGAGCACGAACCTAGTACGAAGAAAGCTAACACATATAAAGTGTAAATAAAGATGTAGCCCAAAACTCACCATGAAAAGTCCTGACTTCAAGATTTGATGCAATTATGGTTACAGGTGTTTTGCTGAAGCTGTCAATGCTTGGATCATAATCTGCGAGCAGATTTTCCCAAAGGCGTAGAACCATGGGAATTTCTCTACATTATATAAGAAGGTGTGTTATGGGGCTATATATTTTAAAAAACCAATACCGTAAGGAGCAGGAAAAAGCATACTCTTCATTAACAACAACATAATCCTTTGCAGATTTTGTTGGTGTGATGTCAACCACTGGAAAGCAATGCACAACCAATGCTTTAATAGCTGAGGAAAACAAGCAATGATGTTTGTTAGGTAAGCAAAGGAAGCTGATGTTTAAAATTATTAAAAGCATGTTATAAATAGGCCATTTAAACTAATTGCTCCATTATATTCTAAGCATGTACAGATGGTGAAAGGTGTGGTAGAGTTGTATAGGTACCTATATTTGCATCTGTCTCTACAAACCTATGCAGGTCTTTAAACTTGGAGACTTCAAACCTGCATGGCAGAGCATAAGGTTCGGCATCAAGAATTGGTTCCACGGGTGTCTTGCCGTGAATAGTCCAAGAGCACCTATATTCTTCTAGCTGAAACTGCTTAGGTGGCAGGGTCACATTTGCATTAGAGAGCTTGTATCTCTTACACGGCTGCAGGGAACGCTCGAAGAAATCGATGTCTTTATCAAACATCACAGCCTTTATTTTTGTCCCATGGATATACATCAAGAATCGGGAGTAATGCCTACCATGTGCATAAGTTTAATTATACATAAAGTTTGCAGTTATAAGTAAACGGCAAACTCGCATATCCGTCGCCAAGTAGTTCTGTATCTCTTTGAAACGGGTGATAAGTTAAAGGCTTATAGAGCACTCGGATGTCTCTCAACAACTTGAACGATGCAAGTCCAAATTTCTTTGACCTGGTGCAATGTCCACAAAGATTTAAAATCAGCCTGGGCATTTTCCTCAAAACCAAAGAAGCGATCATTTAGCATGCAAAGTACATGAACCATGTTGATTATGTGTAAATTGGGAGACCGCATTTGTTAATCTGGGCGAACTATTTGGAAAGCATAAGCAAACCGTTTTCATCACAAAAGAAAATGATCAAAGACAAAGACGACGACTGGTTAGCGGCGACTACGAATCGATGAACAATCAAACATAAGGCAGTCTTGTCAGGCAAATGCAGCAGCAGAACATGCAGGTTTTTGTGTATACTACAGGCAGCGTGTAGCCGACAATTTGAGTACACACTGGAGTAAAGTATGAGCCGCTACAATTTTAATATTGAACAATAAGTCTGTAAGCTAATCTAGCCAAACAATTCCTTTGAGTACTGATAGAGAGCTCCAACGTTCGACAGTATAGATAAGGAAGTACATGATGGAAGCTTACCGTGGAAACTGGAAAGCATGAAACCCGGAGGGCAAATAAAGTGTAAAAGCAAGAAAAATGTAAGAAAAGGCTGTAAGCTTTGTACGTTAGTTCTCTGCATTACCTAAATAGGGGAAACACATGCGTACGGCAGAAGCGGCAAGTATTGTGAACTAAGTGTGGGTTAAAATATGTTTGTATACAACGTTTTTCGTCTGTTCATCATTTGTGAGATCATAGAACGGAGGCTTTATGACAACCTGAACACAAGTAGAAGTTCTAGCTCTGGATAGCGCAACGTAAAGCTGTCCATGGGCAAACACATGTTCTTTTAAATAAATGCCTACATAGTCTAATGTATGTCCTTGGGCTTTGTTGATAGTCATTGCAAAACTTAGCCGTACAGGGAATTGCGTACGCTTGTACGGGACAGGGTAATGGTCATCTTTTGGAGGCTGTAAAGGTATTCTGTTGATAAAGACATGTTTCCCCGAGAAATCACCAAAAACTATTTCGGCATGTATGACATTCCTCCACAGCACTCTGCAAACCAAACGCGTTCCGTTGCACAAACCTTCTGAAGGATCTAGATTTCTGAGAAGTATGATGGGAGCGTTGACCTTAAGTATCAGATGATGAGGTGGTAAGCCATTTGGCGTTATGCAGTTAATTATATCTATGTATTGTCCTTGGTCGTTAGGATTAATTGTTTCATCGAAGCTAAAATAATCGGTTGCTTCGCCTGGGAATCTCCGTATCATTATTTGGTTAATTTATGTCATCAACAAACGCATTCTTAGTTGTCAGTATTGCTCTGTTCATGGTTTGTGGTGCGTCGAGACGATGAATTGCTAATGGCTGGATAAACCTTGTTAATCAGGTCATTAATAGCCTCGCTGCCGTTAACTTTTTCGTAATTATTGATCTTGGAAGTTTTACATCCATACATGTTTTGTCTTGGAGCTTTCCATTGCCTATGTCTAGTAAAAGCTGTGTGTAATCTGGATCATTCAAAGCCCTCATGTTTTCTGTTAAATTTATTCTTTCTAGCTGTGACCAGATTTCGGAACTAATAAGTGTAGCAAGTACAATGTCATTCATGGTGCCTAGCTTCACAACTGGCAAGGTTTGCCTAAAATCGCCTCCAAGGACAATAACTTTACCGCCAAAAAGTTCAGTAGATTCCATTATATCCTGAAGCAAAGCATCCAACGCCTCGATTGCTGTTCTCTTAGCCATGGGTGCTTCATCCCAAATTATTAGCTTGGTTTCTTTTATTAGCATGGCTAAGGCGCTTTGTTTAGAAACTTTACATGTCGACCCTTCGCTTTCATCGATTGGAATTTTAAATCTTGAATGCGCCGTCCGGCCTCCAGGTAGAATAGATGCTGCAATTCCAGATGTAGCGATAGCTAACGCTAGTATCCTTTGGAACGTAGTTACGCCAATAATGTCCTGTACAAATATGTCTTCCCGGTTCCCCTAGGGCCATCTACAAAGAACGCACCTTTTGTTTCGCATAGATTCTATCGATAATTAAGGTATAAGCTTGTTTCTGCTTTTCATTTGTATACGATTGATTGTAGGTCAGCGATCGAAACGGGTATATTTTTCTCTGTTTCAATTTCTTTAGTCAGGTCATCCAGGCATTCATAGGATACATGTTCGGTTATGCCAAATGTTTTTAAATTTTTTCCCATTGACTGAAGGAACCCATTAATTTGTCGGAGCACGTTTGTCTGGATATCATATGCCGACAATTTGTTGTCCCTTTTGTAGTCTTCTGATAATTGGCTTTCAAACATGAGCCAGAGTTTTTTAGGATCGTTTGGGCATGAGTAAATGTTAAGGGTGATTTTATACGTTTTATAAGGACATATTTTATGATAATTTCCCTCATATTTGTATAATTTGCATAAGAAACGAGTGTTTAATAGAAATATTGAGCAAATGATATTTTAAATGAGTTAATCGCAAAATAGGTTAATTTATGTGTTTTAATTGTGATTTTATGTTTATTTGGATGATATTACATTTTGCGATGTTTTTATGTGTTGTAGATACATGATTGAGGCTCAAAAGATGATCAAAAGTTGATTAAGTTCGGGCTAATTGATGATAAAAGAGATAATGAGGGAATGGGATAGAGATAAAAGAGATAAAGATCAAGGAATCAAAATTCGATCATATTGAACGAACGCGTCCAAGTCCCGTCCGTGCCTGGACGGGCGTCACGAAGTGAACGAGCGTCCGTTTGAGAAAGTTGATTCGTAGAGTTTGGACGCTGGAGTGGACGCTAGCAGGACGGGCGTCTGATCATGACTCGGCCCGATTCGAAGTTTACACTGAAGGCTGGACGGGCGTTCAACCCAGCAAACGGGCGTCCAGTGGGCCGACATAGCAGCACCGCCTTAAAATTCTATATATAGCTGCGTGTTTTCTTCATATCAAGACACATTACTCAAACCCTAAACCTAGGGGCGGCTCAGCTGCGTTTTAATTTAGTTTTCATATAGTTTTTATGCTTTTAATCTCTAGATAAACACCTTCAAATTTATGTACTTTTCTCAAGCTTTTCAAGTTGATCAAGTGATGTTGAGAGGCTAAAGCCTTATCAAACGAGCATTGTGAAGCCATCCAACAGGTTTTGATTCCGTTTCTACGATTATATTGTGAGTTTTATCTTAAGTTGTTTCCTTTATCATTGTTTATATTGTTTAATTGCAATTGTATCGAAAGACTTGCATGTTATGATTGTTTTATGTTGATGAAAATCTCTATAAACCCTAGATCATCAAGATAAGGAATAGTTGTTTAATCTATCACAACGAGAGTTAATAGGTTAAATTGCTAGGTTAAAGTTTACACCTTTGATTAGTAAAATCGTTAATCTTAGATCGAAAGATATAGATTAATAGGTGAATTACCTAAGAAATTAGGGTTCATGTTTTAGACAAAGTGAAACCACAACTTGGTTAGAAAACGCAATATAATCGAGATCGGAATTGATACTTGTTAGGATGTGGATCAATCGCTCGTTTGTTCGTTAAAACATGAATTTAATCCCGTGAAACTTGAATTGCCTAGTTTAGTTATTTTTATTTCATAATTAGTTTAGTTTAAATTGGTTCGCAACCCGTATCCTTCCTGGCTTTAGATCGTATCTTCTGTCCAGTTTTACGTTTTAGTTTGTTTTCAGTTTCGTTTAGTTTTGTCCGCCGTTTAGTTTAGTATTCGTGACATAGGTTAGTTAGTTAAACAAAAACTAGGGTTAGCAATCGCCAGTTCCCCGTAAGATCGACCCGGTATCAACCTCTTTACTACGATCCTTGCACTTGAGGTATATCGGATTTAATTTATTACTTGTTTATTTTCTGTTGATAAAATCCGTGACAAGTTTTTGGCGCCGTTGCTGGGCAACCGGACGGTTGTCTAGTTTTTGTTTTCCTGTTTTTAATTTTATTTCCTGTTTTTAATTGTATTAGGTAGTTTTTAATTAGGTAATTAGGGTTTTAGTTAGGGTTTAAGGTCTTCTCTTTGTAGTTCTCTTGTAATTACATTTTCTTTCTTTCTGTTTTTCTGTCTTTCTGTCTTACCCCCCTTTCTTTTCTGCAAATTTTCTGCTTCTGTTCTAGTTTTCCCGCTACCAAACGGGCGTCTGGAATCATGGACGCCCGTCCGCTGGAAAATTTTCAATCCTGTTCTGTTTTCATTCACTTAGACGAGCGTCCATAAAATTTGGACGCCCGTTCAAGTTTTCCGGAGACCAGACGAGCGTTTGGGCATCCGAACGCCCGTCCGGTCTAAAAGTTGGGCAGACGCCCGTCCGAACCTTTGGACGCCCGTCTGTTTCATCTTTTCCCTTAATAATCATGTTTCTTTTTTTTCTTCCTTTCCTTTCTTTTCTTTTATTAGGCTTTTAATTTTTAGTTTAGGCTTTTAATTTCTTAGTCTTTAGGCTTCTTCCACTTGTTTTTTGTCCGGTTTATGCAAACTCGGAGTCAAAAGGACCGTTATTATACACCCTCGACCCGAGCGAACCGTTGTTCGCCAAACAGTGGATTTTCCGTTCTCGCGGTTCGCGCATGAGCCGAGCAAGATCTTGAGGATCAACTAGCCAAGGAAATCACCGATTTTGTAATAATGGTCGCTAATAATAGACGTCGTTGGCGGACTTCGCCATGCCAGGCGAAGTCAAAGTCAACCCGGCTATTGTTATCCCAAACTGCATAATCGCACAAACCTTCGAAAGTTAAAGCCGACTTATTCGGATGATGCAACATGCATCTATTTTCCACGGTTATCGATCGAGAATCCTCATACTCACTTACATACATTCTTAGAGATATGCGGTACTACACGCATCCAAGGAGTAAGTGAGGATGCTATCAAACCAAATCTGTTTCCATTTTCGCTGAAGGAGAAGCTAAAGAATGGTACACCTCTCTCCCCTCAGAATCTATTACCACCTGGTCTGAACTTGAAAAAGAATTCTTGAGTCAATACTTTTCACCTTCAAAAACAACGCAGTGTTTAAACGAGATATTCACTTTTTATCAAAAAGAGAATGAGTCGTTTTTCGAATGTTGGAAGAGATTCAAGTCTCTTCTTAGAAAGTGTCCCCACCATGGCTTGCCACTGGAAAGGCAAGTCAACACTTTCTTTAGTGGATTGACCGAGCTTACAAAAGGCATGGTCAATAGTTCATCTGGTGGGGCATTTCTGAAGAAAACGCCTGAAGAGGGATGGGCATTGTTCGAAGACATTGCTAAATATAACTATGCCCCATCTTATCAAGCTATTCAAGCACCCCCTCCTCCTAAGGTTGAGGAAGTAAACATGCAAAGTTTGATCGCCATGCTGCAGAAGCAGATGGCAACGTCTCAAATTTCCAATCAAATGAATCAAACTTCTTCTTTTCCACAGAACTCCCAAGTTCTGTATTGTGAGAACTGTTGTCAAACTGGCCACATGAATGGCCAGTGTCAATTTAATTCCCCTGCACCTTATCAAGTGAATGTTGTTCATGATTATGGACAGTATAATCAAGTCACATGTCAGAATTGTGACGAGATGGGGCACACATCTAAATTTTGTCCTATGAACGGACAGAATGCGGAAGTAAATGCATTCTACGGCCAGAACAATCAAAGGTTCAGTCAGTTTTCTGGCCAGAATAATCCTCAAAACCAAGGGTTCAATCAACCTTCAAGCTTCAATCCTAATTCGAATTTTAATTCGAATCAAAATTTCAATAGAAACCCTGGTTTTAATCAGAACCAAAACTTAAAATTTTCCAATCCTACTCAAAGATTCAATCAGAATTGGCCTTCCAATTCAAATTCTCAATTCCAAAGTTGGCCCAACAAATTTATTCTCCAAAATTCCAAAACTCTCAAGGCCCTCCCAATCTAACAATCTTGAAGCTAAATTGGAGGAGCAAAGTAGATCAATGAAAAATCTTGAGAGACAAATTGGGCAACCGGTGAGCAGCTTAGCTTAGACCCAGGGCGGTGCCGGGCCAATCGAAAAGAACCCAAAGGGTGGTCAAGTTGCTCAAGCCGACTTGAACAAAGGCCAATGTCTTGACCTCGTGCCATCAATTCCAAGCGGTAAAGAGAGGCCGGTGCAATGAATCGAAGCGGTACTCAAGTTAGTGGTCCTTCCCATCGTGAAACCACTAGCCCTCCTTCCATTGATAAGGCGGGAGGGAAGCTGAGCACCTACACTCCCCTCTGCTGCAAGAGAAAACTCAGGTGGCTGATTCCCTGAGAGGTGAAAGAGTTGGAAGTCCTCAGGTGGCTGATCCCCTGATGGATGAAGAAACAAGTGGAAGTCAGGAGGCTGATCCCCTGACTAATAAAAAGATTGAAAAAGCTGTTCGGTGGGAGGATCTGGAAGATAAAGCTGTCAGTGCATCCTCGAAGAAAGTCTTTTCTGAGAGTGGTCTGAAAAAGCTTCCATTTCCACCAAGAAAGAGCAACATCCCTTTAAGTGAAGATAAGAAGTATGAAAAGGTGCTAAATCTTTTGAAAAATACTCAGGTGAATCTTCCATTATCTGATGTCTTGGTTGAAATGCCTAAGTATACAAAATTTATCACGGATGTTGTTTCTTCAAAAAGGAAATTGTCAGACATGGAGAGGCTGATTGGTGAGGATTGTTCAATGATCAATTATGAAAACCTACCAACCAAGAGAGGTGACCCTGGAAAGTTCGTGCTTACAGTGTTAATGGGAGGCCTGGTCTTCCCTAACTCTTTATGTGACCTGGGTGCATCTATAAGCCTCATGCCATTGTCTGTGTGCAAGCAGCTGGGTTTAATTGATCTTCTAGAACCCACCACCATGAATTTGCAATTCGCTGATAAATCTTCTAAGAAAGCAGCGGGTATCTTAAAAGACGTACTAGTTCAAATCGACAGATTTACCTTTCCTGTCGACTGGTACGTCCTAGACATTGAAAAGGATGGAAATGTTCCCCTGATTCTTGGAAGACCTTTTCTGTCCACAGCTCGAGCCCTCATTGACTGCGATGGCGGGCGAGTGACAATCCGTGTTGGTGATCAAGAGGTAAGCTATAATGTTTCCCAATCCATTCAAGTACCCTCTGGTCCTCCAACCGGTTTCTCCATTGAGGATACGTCTGAGGATTTCGATGATTTGATGGAAAAGCAAGTCATGGCTGTGGCAACGGAGTATGAGCGACTGGTTGATAATTTGAATAATCATGGTGCGGTAAGTCTAAAGCAGTTAGAAGCTGATATTGAGGATGAGTTATTGAAAGGAGAAGCTTTGGCAGTGGGACCACTTGATGTTGAGTTGAAAAATGGAGATCTCAAATCAAGTTTAGAAGACCCCCCCTGCAGATTTGGTGTTGAAGCCGTTGCCTAAACATTTGAAGTATGTGTTTTTAAGAGAAGGTGACAAGCTTCCTTTGATTATATCTGCCAAGCTGTCTCGTTTAGAGGAGATGAAATTAATCAACGTCTTGAAGAAAAATGAAAAAGCCTTTGGATGGCAAGTAGGAGACATCAGAGGGATATCTCCGGACATCTGTATGCATAAGATCAAGACTAATGAGGGTGCGAAATGTGTTAGACAGCCTCAGAGGAGGCTCAACCCTCATATGCAGGAGGTGGTTAAGAAGGAGATCATCAAACTTCTGTCTTGGGAATCGTTTATACCATCGCTGATAGTGAATGAGTTTCCCCGACTCAAGTAGTTCCCAAGAAAGGTGGAATTACGATTGAGAAGAATGAGAAGGGAGAGGAAATAGCATTGAGACTTGTCACTTGGGTTACAAAGTCTAGCATCGATTATAGAAAGCTCAATGAGGTAACCATGAAAGATCACTTTCCCTTCCATATTGATATCGATGCTTGGCGTCTGGCGGGACACGCGTTCTATCACGCTTCTAGATGGATACTCGTGATACTTCCGAGATACCCATTGATCCAAATTGACCAAGAAAAACCACTTTCACTGCCTTTTATGGTACATTCGCTACAGACGAATGCCATTTGGTCTCTGCAATGCCCCAGCTACATTTCAACGATGTATGCTGGCAATCTTTGACGGGCTCGTAGAAAAGTGTATGGAGATCTTTATGGACGATTTTTCGGTTTTTGGTCAGTCTTTTGATGATTGCCTTGACAATCTTGATCAAGTGCTATCCAGATGTGTGGAAAAGAACTTAGTACTCAATTGGGAAAAATGCCATTTCATGGTTGATGAGGGAATAGTTCTTGGCCACAAAATCTCCGCCAAAGATATAGAAGTTGACAGGGCAAAAGTAGAAGCTATCGAGAAGATGAGCTATCCTAAGAATGTGCGTGAAGTGAGAGGCTTTCTTGGACATGTCGGCTTTTACAGAAGATTCATCCAAGACTTCTCCAAGATAGCCAAGCCCCTGTCTACTTTACTAAAGGAAGACGTTGAGTTCAATTTTGACGAGAGCTGCAAGCAAGCGTTTGAGGAGCTTAAGGACCGTTTAATCTCTGCTCCAATTCTTATATCGCTTGACTGGAACCTATCTTTTGAGCTTATGTGCGACGCATCAAACTATGCAGTTGGTGCTGTTCTAGGACAAAAAATCAAAGGGAAATTCCAGCCAATCTATTACGCCAGTCACACATTGAACCCCTCTCAAGTTAACTATACTACTACTGAAAAGGAACTATTGGCCATAGTTTTTGCTAAGGACAAGTTTCGTAGTTATTTGTTAGGAGCTCAAGTGATTGTGTGGACTGATCATGCTGCTTTGCGGTATCTAATGACTAAGAAAGAGGCCAAACCGCGTCTACTACGTTGGATACTGACCCTACAAGAGTTTGACGTTCAAATTAAAGACAAAAAGGGCAATGAAAACGTAGTGGCTGATCACGTTTCAAGAATACTTAGTGAGGAAAAGGATGATCCAGATGATATAGATCTTTACTTTCCTCTAGAGAATATCATGCTTATCGACGGTTGTCCTCCTGATGTTCCATGGTATTCTTCCATTGTAAATTACCTTCATTCCCGATATCTCGATCCAGAATTGTCTTATCAGGAGAAGAAAAAGTTCTTCTCTGATTTGAAATGTTTCGTTTGGGATGAACCTTATCTTTTTAAGATCTGTAAAGATGGTTTGCTTAGAAGATGTGTTCTAGAATCTGAGCAGCGCGATATTATTGAGCAGTGCCACAGTGGACCCACTGGAGGTCACTTTGGTCCTTGGAAAACCGTTGCTAAGATCTTTCAATCCGGTTTCTATTGGCCTACGATCTTTAAGGACACAGAAGCTTTCTGTAAAGCTTGTGATAGATGCCAAAGAACCGGTACTCTGACAAGGCGTTTTGACATGCCTTTGAAACCCATCCTAGAATGCGAAGTCTTTGATGTATGGGGTATCGATTTTATGGGACCATTCCCATCATCTTGCGGTAACAAATACATCTTAGTCTGCGTAGACTACGTGTCTAAATGGGTAGAGGCTCAAGCCACTCCTCACAACGATCATAAGACGGTCATGAAATTTCTAAAGAAAAATATCTTTGTGAGATTTGGATGTCCACGTTCCTTGATCAGTGATGAAGGGACGCATTTCTGCAACCGACCCCTAGAGAAAGTTCTTGAAAAGTATGGTGTTCGTCATAAGACTGGCACACCATATCATCCGATGACTAGTGGTCAGGTTGAAAAGAGCAACCAAAGTATCAAGAAAATCCTGGAAAAAACGGTCAACAGTCATAGAAAAGACTGGAGTTTGAAATTGGATGATGTACTTTGGGCATATAGAACCGCCTATAAGACTCCTATGGGTACATCTCCATATCAAATGGTTTATGGTAAGCCATGTCATCTGCCAGTCAAGTTAGAGCATAGAGCTTATTGGGCTACAAAGTTTCTAAACTTTGATTCCCAATCTTGTAGTAAGCATCGATCGCAATGCAGCTGATTGCATGAATTAGACGAATTGCACTCCAGGCTTACGAAAGTGCCGTGGGATTAGTAAAGATAAGATG
This sequence comes from Gentiana macrophylla, assembly GCA_026214975.1. Classification (NCBI taxonomy): domain Eukaryota; kingdom Viridiplantae; phylum Streptophyta; class Magnoliopsida; order Gentianales; family Gentianaceae; genus Gentiana; species Gentiana macrophylla. The sequence continues at coordinate 61,096,126 of CM047805.1, forward strand.
AAACTCCTCCATGACGCCAAGATTAAAAAGAGAGAATTTCAAGTCGGAGAACAAGTTCTTCTATACAATTCCAGGCTACATCTGTTTCCTAGAAAGTTGAGGACACGTTGGTCCGGTCCCTTCGAAATTCTCCAAATTATTCCTGGAGGCGTTCTAGAACTACGAGGTTATGGTGACCAACCGTTTCGAGTGAATGGTCAAAGGTGTAAGCATTACATTGGTGAACCCAAGGAAAATCCTTTGATTGTTCGTTTCCTCGATGTCCTCGGGTGTGGTACTAAAGAAGTAGAAGAATTTGACGAGTTTTCATCCGACCTGTTTTCAGAGGATGACGGTAGTGGTCGATCCGAAGAAGTTCTAGCCGGTAGTTGGGATATGGAAGAGTATGAGAGGGAGCGTCAGCTGAAGCGTCATCAGAAGACTCAGAAGAAGAAGAAGTCAACCATGGGAAAGTTTAGACGTATTTGGAAAGCTATCACAGATTTAACCCCATGCGTTAAGTGCTGTTTCTGCAGCCGAACTACTGACCCAAGTCAAGACGAGGTAGTAGCTGGCAGAAAAGTCAAATGGTCTGATCCAGGCTGAGCTTTAAACAGTGTCGAGCTAACGACATTAACCAAAAGCGCCACTAGGGGGCAACCTAGATATCGTTCCTTTAATTATTCTTATTTTATGCTTTTGTAGTTTTAGTATTTAAGTTTAGTTTACTAAGTTCTTAGCCTTATTAAGTTTTTTGTTTTATCTGTCAGTTAGTTGTGCTTTCTAGATATGGATTTCGGAGTTCTACCAGAGGAGTTACCTTTCCTTAGGAAGATTCCACTAATCACTGTAGATGACGGACCGGGAGGGACTATCGTTTTGCACGTAGACTTTGACATTAGTACCCCGCATCAAGACTGTCACCTATGTTCTTGTTGTTCCCCGCTGTTCGGAGGTGGAGACTTACCATCTTGAGGAGTTGCGAGCGACTCTGGGGCGTCCATACACAATCTGAATGATCCGATCTTTGACAGATTTAGCGCTAGTGATGCAAGTTTGAACATTTTCGAGGTGTTGATGTAGCGGTGAGGATTGGGGTTTGCGAGGATGAGTATGACTTCCTCCGGCGATTGACATGCTCCGCCGTCTTATCCGAGTTGTGGATTGGTCGAAATTTACGATGACTAAGCGTTGTTAGGTTGTTTCGTCGAGCAAACGACGTAAAACAAAAGCGCTTGGTGGGGAGGCAACCCACTGCTTTTATTTGTTTTTATTTATTTTATGCACTTCGTTGATTTCCATTTTTATTTTTGAAGTTTTATTTAAGTTTAATAAGAGAATGCAAGTTTGAATTTACACTGTATGAAATTTCATAATTTTTGCATTTTTTTCTGTCTTGGACGTCCGTCCTGAAGTCTGGACGCCCGTCCGCCTTGACCAATTATTGGACGAGCGTCCACTAATCCTGGACGCCCGTCTGATATATTCCCTCCGATCCTGTATGTGTTTTGAACGCTTGGACGAGCGTCTAATACATTGGACGCCCGTCCAGTTCATCTGTTCATCACTGAACGCCCGTCCGGTTATGTGGACGCCCGTCCAGTCCCTGTCTATATATACTCCCTCAGCCCATGAACCTTCACATTTTCAGAATTTCAAATCGCAAAAACCGACTTTTTGCCTCCTCTCGACCTAAATCCTTCGATATTACACCAAATTGGGCGCTTTAAGTTGCTATAGGCCGCATTTGATCCCCTCTTATCACTTTTCAAAGCCAAATTCCCCAACACACCATCTTTTTGGAGAATCAGAGCCTCCTTCAGTCCGATTTTTTTTGAGAAAAATTCGATTTTGGGAGCCAAATTGGTGTTGTTTGGACTGGTTTTCATCTCGATCAACATCTACTCACCTTACTTGGTAAGTTAGTAACAACTTTTCTAGATTTTATTTACGTTTTTTTTGTGAGTTCGATCTTTGGGTCGGCTCGTTCACTTGAATATTACCTTAATTCATTTTTTTTTTCTGGTTTTGTGGTTTCTTTCTACTCTGTACTGTGATGTGGTGTTGTGATGGATGATGCATGGGTGGTTAGTGATAATGGATGGTCGTGGTTTGTGGTTTGGTTGTTTTGAAAATCCGCTTTGGATGTTACACGGGTACCTTGTTTTGTTCTGGGGTCGTGTGGTTTAGTCTAGGATTGAATTATGGTGCATAAGAAGGCGGTAGTGAAGCGACATGGTAAGGATGTGGCCCGGGAGGCCGGGAAGAAGCGTAAAGAGATTGATCCCACCTTAGTTGATTCGAACCGAGGTGTTAGTATTCGGGAGCAACCCCATAGAGCATCCCAAACTAGGGCAACTTTGAGAGATGAGCCAACCTCGGAGTCTGAGACGGATGAAGATGTACCATTGGCAAGGATGCATAGGGTTTCCCGAGGTGGAGGATCGTCTAGGGCTGAGGAAACTGTGGATGCTACCCGGGAAGAGGACCCGGTTGAACCTAGGGCTGCACAACCTAGAAAGAAAGCGAAAACCGTAGCTCCTATGCCATTGCCTCGTAGATTCGTGAACCACTGTGAGCCCACGACGCTTATACCAAACATTATTTCTCAAGGACCATGTTGATTGAGAGGGCTACATTGGAGGAAAAGGTCGATCCGGGATTCGTCAAGTTGCTAAAGGATCGGAAATGGGATGCCTTGATGACTATCCCGACTACCCCGGTAAATGACTCCCTAGTTCGGGAATTTTACGCTAATTGCTCGGAGACCGACTTAAGGACGAAGGTAGTTGTGGTTCGAGGGGTGGAAGTTCCGTTTTCACCGGAGATGATTAATCAAAAGTATAACTTGGCGGCTTTTGAGGGACGGGACTATAAAGAAGAGATTGTTCATAGGCAGAGTGATTGGCTGGATCCTTTGGAGGAGTTGAGGTTGAGAGTTTGCCCGGATGTGGCTTGGACATTGAGACCGGGAGGAGACCGGAAAGAGTTAGTCACCACTACCTGGACGGAGGACTGGAAGGTCCAGTGTAGGTTAATTCAAAGTCGGTTGTTGCCTAAGAACAACTTGACGCATTTTCATATTGGTGACCTAGGCATGCTTTATGCGTTGACATTTGGCCTAAATGTGGATGTGGGACAAGCAATATATGATGAGATATCTATCAACCAGAAGGTTTATACGCAGAGCTTGATCATCCCTCACCTGATTCACAGTTTGTGTGTTGATGCCGGTGTGCCGGAGTATAGAGCGGATCATAAACCGAAGAACCCGAGGCCTATACAGAGGGAAAAGGGTAAGTCTTTGGGACGTTCTGAGACGGAGGTACCCCGTGAGCCTGGTTCTTCATCAGCACCACCTCGAGCATCCTCATTTCCACCTTTGACTCCTTCGGTCCGGATGAGGCTACGTATGGGCAACAAGCAGTGCGAATCGGTTTGGAGGATATCCGGACTTCCTAGAACAATATTTTGACAGTTTTGAATTGTATGAGTGAGGGCCGGCCTATCCGAGACGACAGAATCTTCGCTCCGAGCGTTATTGATTACACTTATTCAGGTGAGATTGAGCAGGCCATTACGGATGTTCTTCAGGAGTCTGAGTCATCTTTAGAGGAGGAGCAGTCTGACTCAGCAGAGAGGACAACGGCACCACCATCTGGACCCTCTTCTGATCCTCCGGCTGGTGATTCTGCGGCACCGGGCCAGACTTGATCTTATTTTTCTGATCTTAGCTTTCGTTTTTTCTTTGATTCAATGGTTGTGTATTATTGACACTTTTCCTTACTTGATTCGTTGTAATTGATACTGTTAATTTTTCCGATGGATCATGTAAGCCATAAGGCATTCGCACTTTCATTTCTACTTTGTTTAACCTTGTGGATGTGTTTAATGTTTCATCTTTTGATATTATTCGGTTTTGCTGTATCTTTTCATTCTGGTATAATTCCCCGTTTTCCCCGAGATGTTTCCGTGTTTGTCAAGTCGTGCAGGTATATTTTTAGCGGTTTTGTCGAGCTACATTGTATGGTTACGCATTCTAAGTGTCACGATGTAGGCTCCGGCCTGACCGACGATTCGAGTGTTTGTTAAAATCAGCTAAGTTCTTTCTCTATTTACTTTCTGCACAACATGAGGACATGTTGATCTTTAAGTGTGAGGGAGGGGATGATTTAATAGTTATCTGCACATTTGCTTAACTCGTTGTGTTTCTATGCAAAATGAGCTAGAATTTTCGAAATTTTCCAACATTTTTGTTTTTGTTTTGTCCCGAGTAGGCAATTCAATTCTAAGTTCGTTATTTTTATAGTCATCCAAGCTATATATCATATGTTTGATAAGTTAGTTGTTTCACTTGATATATATATATATTTCACGAGCCATAGTGAATGATGAGCTAATTTATAAAGTTATACCCCTTTTGATTAGTGGTTTCTGATTTTCTTATAAGTAATGTGCTTAGTGCTACGTATGTATCTTGAGATTTATGATAGTTTGTATTTAGATCCGGAGTATGTTATACTGTGAATATCTAAGGTTTGAATGTGATAAGTAACATGTAACTTATTGTCAAATGAAAAGGTTGAGTTTATAATGAATAAGTTGGGTGTGTCGGAAGCTAGTCGATGATTTGAGTGCGATAGGGTATACCACGTATGTCCTATACCACTATGATGACTAAAAGCTCACGACAGTCAAAAAAAGCTGCCTTATGATTGGAGTAAGGTAGGGTATATCTCGAATATCCTATTCTGCTATGACAGGGCAAGAGCTCATTCTGATGTGCGTTTAAAAGTGAAATAGTAAATCAACTAAAGAATTGTTATGAAATGGATATAAGACTAAGTTATCGTCTATCTTATCCCCAGTAGAAACTGATAGATATGCTGTAGAGATTATACTCTGAGTATTTCAGAAAGGCCCTAGATATATTCGATCATTCTTCTCGGGATATATCACGTTTGTAGGGTACATCTTATGAGTGTCATTTATTGCTAGTCTACGAGGGGGTATTAGCTAGTGTTGCTTTGAGTTTCTCGAGTTGGGATTTAGTGGAAGTTTATTATGGCTCTGCACACACCGGGGTGAACCTCTAAGTTATTGAATGTATGTTATATTTGCTTGAATGTCTGTTTTTTTTCCGAGCCTTTATTTCGTTTTGTTTTGCTCGGGACGAGCAAAAGCTAAGTGTGGGGGAGTTGTTAAGGGTGATTTTATACGTTTTATAAGGACATATTTTATGATAATTTCCCTCATATTTGTATAATTTTCATAATAAACGAGTGTTTAATGGAAATATTGAGCAAATGATATTTTAAATGAGTTAATCGCAAAATAGGTTAATTTATGTGTTTTAATTGTGATTTTATGTTTATTTGGATGATATTACATTTTGCGATGTTTTTATGTGTTGTAGATACATGATTGAGGCTCAAAAGATGATCAAAAGTTGATTAAGTTCGGGCTAATTGATGATAAAAGAGATAATGAGGGAATGGGATAGAGATAAAAGAGATAAAGATCAAGGAATCAAAATTCGATCATATTGAACGAACGTCCAAGTCCCGTCCGTCTGGACGGCGCGTCTGTAAGTGAACGAGCGTCCATTTGAGGAAAGTTGATTCAGAGAGTTTGACGCCAGGAGTGGACGCTAGCAGGACGGGTGTTTGATCATGACTCGGCCCGATTCGAAGTTTACACTGAAGGCTGGACGGGCGTTCAACCCAGCAAACGGGCGTCTAGTCGGCCGACATAGCAGCACCGCCTTAAAATTCTATATATAGCTGCGTGTTTTCTTCATATCAAGACACATTACTCAAACCCTAAACCTAAGGCGCGCTCAAATTGCGTTTTACTTTAGTTTTCATCCGTTTTTATGCTTTTAATTTCTAGATAAACACCTTCAAATTTATGTACTTTTCTCAAGCTTTTCGAGTTGATCAAGTGATGTTGAGAGGCTAAAGCCTTATCAAACAAGCATTGTGAAGCCATCCAACACGTTTTGATTCCGTTTCTGCGATTATATTGTGAGTTTTATCTTAAGTTGTTTCCTTTATCATTGTTTATATTGTTTAATTGCAATTGTATCGAAAGACTTGCATGTTATGATTGTTTTATGTTGATGAAAATCTCTATAAACCCTAGATCATCATGATAAGGAATAGTTGTTTAATCTATCACAACGAGAGTTAATAGGTTAAATTGCTAGGTTAAAGTTTACACCTTTGATTAGTAAAATCGTTAATCTTAGATCGAAAGATATAGATTAATAGGTGAATTACCTAAGAAATTAGGGTTCATATTTTAGACAAGGTGAAACCACAACTTGGTTAGAAAACGTAATATAATCAAGATCGGAATTGATACTTGTTAGGATAGGTGGATCAATCGCTCGTTTGTTCGTTAAAACTTGAATTTAATCCCGTGAAACTTGAATTGCCTAGTTTAGTTATTTTTATTTCATAATTAGTTTAGTTTAAATTGGTTCGCAACCCGTATCCTTCCTGGCTTTAGATCGTATCTTCTGTCCAGTTTTACGTTTTAGTTTGTTTTCAGTTTCGTTTAGTTTTGTCCGCTGTTTAGTTTAGTATTCGTGACATAGGTTAGTTAGTTAAACAAAAACTAGGGTTAGCAATCGCCGGTTCCCCGTAAGATCGACCCGGTATCAACCTCTTTACTACGATCCTTGCACTTGAGGTATATCGGATTAATTTATTACTTTTTTATTTTCTGTTGATAAAATCCGTGACAGTAAACCAGAATGTTTGCAAACAACCTTCTAAGTTCATACGGCATGTGAAAGAGCGAGGCTTCTTCCATGCAAAGCTGCTGGCCATTATCATCTTGTAAAAGCCCATGGTTCAACGCTGATTCCCTAAAAGTGGCAGCCTTAACTCCATTGTAAATCTTAAGATCATCGTACGACACCGGACACCTCACATGAGCCAAAAGAATTCTCATGTAGTATCGTTCTCCCTCCGAAGGGTGAGCGTTTACTCTTCGCCCTCTGAGTCGCCTCGTTGCCTAAGCTTCCAACGTCTGCCGCTTGCAAGCCAGACAAAGTGGTCTGGGAATTCGGCGTATGTACAGTTTAACCTCTTAGCATCCGAAGAAAATCTGTTCATGTAGAAGAATTCGGTAAGCATTGTTTTCCGTTGGGCAGGATTGTTCAAAACATTAGCCAAGCTTTGTTTGTTCTTAAAGGTAAGAGGCTGGTAGTTTTCTAAATGGAGGGGAAGTCTAACAACAGCCGGTTTCATGTCACCCATAGGAAACCTAAAGATTCGCCACAAGGCTTCAGGAGCATATATCCACTTTCCAGAAACAAACTGCTGAATTTCATCAATAGTTCCTGACGCACAGTCTCCACCAACCCTGTATAGAATCTTGTCGTTGCCCTTGCAAACGTACTTGTAAATATACTTTACTGCTTTCACGGTGGAGCATATTTCAAGGTTGATGTGACAGTCTAGCTTAGAAACCAAGTAAGGAGGATAAGGAACAACCCACCGATTATCTAGATAAACACCCCTAACCTTTACTTTCTTCCCATCGTTTCGTCGCCTATATTTGGGGTATGCATCATTGCAGTCGGTTGTTTGTTCATAGAAATCTTTAGGGAAGGCACTCCTGCAAACATCATTGCCTTGCATACACACATTGGTTGGGTTAATATCTCCACATGGGCCATGCATCATATGGTGAACCACCAAGAAATATAAGTAAGGGTGTGTAGCTCTGTCTGGTAATTCAGCTGACACAAGCCTATCATACTCTTCAGGCCTAAAGAGCTTAGCATGGGGCTTCAAAATAATAAGGAAGTGTGCATGGGGCAGCCCCCTTTTTTGATATTCTATGACATAAGTATATGCCGCAACTTCACCGAAAACATGCTTCTTTAGAATTTCATCCTTTAATTCTTCCAGTTTCGCATGAAAGACGCGAACAATTAGATCAGGTATGTTTTGTGCTTCTTCTGAAGGCATTAAGTGTTCCTTAATTTCTATCCAGTTAGGGTTACACGTCATCGTCAGAAACAAGTCTGGTTTCCCATATTTCTGTACCAAAGACATGGCATCTATATACTTCCGTCTCATGTTCCTCGGCCGTTTGTAAATCCTGTTTGGAAGAATTATCGTTGACTATTTTGCTTGCATCTGTTTCCCGATGCAACCGCATCAAGAACCCTTTGCAAGTAATCCCGCCTTATTTCTTTTTGTTGTGACCGGTAGAAATCCAGTCGTTGTGTTTCCAGCTTGACGTACATGTCGACAACAAACTGCTGTAATAACCTTCCAAAGTTTAGTAAGCATGACCCATCACGTTCTCTAATCTGAAACCTGTAAGCGTAATATTCCCTGACCGACACATACTGCTCAGGCTCAACACATGCTGTTAAGGCTGCAACAACAGGACAAAAATTTAGGTAAGTAGTTTTCTGGGTTCTCTATTAGCAAAAAGGCAGTGTACATCTATGAAGGTACCTTCTTCTTCGTTTAGCAACAGCTCATCTACCGTTTGCACTATTGAAGGATTGAGCTGGGCCTCACTAAGCTTCCTTTTCTTCCTTTTTTTCAATAGTTTAAGTCCATTCTTTTCTATTTCTTGATGCCAACCTATTTCTCCATAGGGGAACATCAGTGGATATTGCAAGGGGTCATAACATCCATAGTAGTAATTAATACTTCTTGAATTTCCCCCACAAGTGTATACTCTAATGTTTCCTTTGAAAGAAGCTTCATTCTCATCGCCTTCATTTAATATCAAGGCTAACTTTGTTCAACAGTTGGCTTGTTATATACTTTTGATTAAGGCGGGATCGCCACACAAGAAGATAAACCTATCTGGTATGCTTGGTATATCTCTGAGAGCTCTGAAAAACCGAGCATATGGGTTGTCTTCAATTATTTCAAGCAAGCTTTCAAGGATGGGTTCAGAAAGCCTAGAACATGTTTGTAACCTAGCTGCCACTTCATAATCCGTGTCATAGAAGTACAATTGTAAGTTTCTTAACGAACCATTGGGAGGGACCAAATCATTTAAGAAATGGTACACCTGGCCTTGTACCCTAAATGTGTAGATACCTCTGTTTCTTTGAGACAGTTCTTTGTCATATCTAACACCCAGGGATGTAAACGCCAAGTGGTTGTTGTAAGTTCGTATAGAACACCTGAACATTTTTGCATCAGGTGTATCAGCTGTCAATAAATTTTTCATCAGAGGGGGTATGGTAGTAAAAGCTAGTGTAACATCTCCATCAGAACAACACATGTTTGCCGTCTCGTGTTTAAATTTCTTAGCTCCACAATGACTGCAGTCTTTTTGTTGTTTGAGTTTAACTACTGAGGTAGCAATGTTCTGTAGCAAGGTTCGACTTTCCTTGACCTTCTGGCGGGGAACATTGCGTTGTTCAACTTTTCTAGTGTTAGCCGTTTTTTGTTTCCACTGTAAAACGGCTGCCTGCCTGTAATCTCTCTTTTCTATAGTTTGTGTTGTAAGGCAGTGTGTTTGAAAAGGATCATATGTTTCTAAAGTTATGAGGCTGTCCACACGAGAAGCTAAGTATGCTAGCTTTCGCCTTTTGTTTTTGGTTGGGGTGGTATAACAGCTGGTGTCAGTTTGGGCTGGAAGATCGACAGCAGACCCAATAAGGGTTGTGTTTTGTAAAGTAGTTTTGCTGGTTTGACCCGCAATTAACCGAGGTTTAGTATTTTTACGGGCCAAGAACCCAGGCCTGGGTTTGGCAGTTCCTTTGGTACGCATGACACCCTACGGAGAAACCGTGACAGTAAATTGGCCCCACACGCTGCAAGTAAAACGGTGCAGCTGAAGCATTTTTTGTTAACCCTAAACACAAATAAATCCAGGGGTATATGCTATCCTCGTAAACCTATGAAGCTCTAAAAGATAAACAGAAAAGCATGTACCGGAAGACTATAAACATTATTGCAAAGCATTGTGTAAGGGAAAAGCCTAAAGCGTATACAGGTAAACCACACACCTGATCAGATGAAGCAGCTTTTTCGTGCAAGTAGAGCTTCCTAGAAGCCTGCACAAGAAGGCACATTATGAGACTGTTAATCTGCAAGCAACAAAGTGAAAGGCCTAAACCCAGGCATCCCAGAAAACAGACAAGCAAGAGACATATCTAAGCAGTTATAGCACTGGCAACACAAGTACAGGACATGAAGTCTTTCCTTTTATAAATTCAACTACTGAACCAAAAGAGCGATCCAGTAAAGGTGTACCCCTGGCAAAGCAAGATATCCATCAGTGAAAGACTTATTTTTATCATCCATCATGTGGACCATGGGAATGCAGGAGCTTCATTTCTGTCAAAGTTCAACCGCCGAAGCAGGAACATCAACTAATAAAGCTGGACCCTTGTGACCAACAGTTCCATAGACATGTAGAACCAGTTTATAAATTAAACCACACATTCCACTGGAGCAGCAATTGTTTCCTGTAACTATGTTTTGTTGAAACCATGCATACGAAGGCACATTGAAGAAGTGTGAATGGCCAGGCAGGCGGTAAAAATCCAAAAGGTAGGCACCCCCACACAAAACAGAGACCACATATTTCTGAGACATTAATCCGAAAGAATACCGGAAGCTTCATGAAGGCTATCTCGAAATTAAAAAGCTTACTAAAGTGCGAAAGATAGAATGCACGGCGTGCACGAAGGTAGCCCGCGACTGGCTCGTATGTTCCCGCAACACCGCAGCGGGACAATCAAGAGAAAGCAAATGTTATTGAAGACAAAGTGTGAGAACGTAAACTAAGAGCACCACTTGATATAAAGCGCAAAAGCGGGAAAAGAAACCACCAGGAGGAACAAAACATCTGAGAAGCCATCGTAAAGCAAGGCGCAAGTAACATCAAACAAACTAAACAACACAAAGGCCGGCAAAGTAACTGAAAGCAGAAGCTTGAATTTAAGTAGAAGGAACACTACTTTACATATATGTAAGCCACAGTAAAAGCGAAACATCCCACAAGTCTTTTGGTCAATGTAAACCACAAAAAAAGGCTTTTATGAATACTGAGGAAAACATAATAGGAAAAGACATTTTCCGGGAGCATGAAGCAGGCGAATATTCTACGACTTTTAGATTTGCTTGTGCGCAGTAGCACAAAGCGACCGAAGCTATAAACCGACACTAATAACAACACAAAGGTGGCAAAATAACCGAGTGCGGAGGTTGAAGCTAAATAAGAAAGCACGACTCCATATAGGCGTAAAGCGAAGACAAAACCGAATGCGAGAAAGATGTGTGTTACGTAAAGCAGAAACACTCTTTTACGAATAGCCTAAAAGGCAAAGCAATGAAACGGGTTTTCGGAACATCAAGCGAAGCGAGAACAACGAAAGTTTTACATTTGTTGTGAGAAGGCATCGCAAAACAACCTGAAGCATGGAAAAACATTTATAACAAACACAAAGGCTGCAAAATAACTGAACCGAGAAGGCTAAAAGCACATGCAGAATGGAACAAACCAATTTATAGCTAAACAATGGGCCATAGTAAAAAGCGAGCAATAAATGAAGCATGCAGATGGAAGTTAAATTAGCAAAACAAATTTGCAGACCTTGTAATGGCAATATCACCGCAAACGAAGAAAGTAATACAGATTAAAGCAAACAGTGAGGCTTTATGAGAAGTATGAAGGCCAAATGATGTTAATTTTAGTAGAGGTTTATAGGTAATTACCAAAAGTAGAAGCTATTACCTTGGTTTAGCAGCCATAGGGTCGGCGAGAAGTAATGAATCCCAGGGTCCAACGCAGATCCATCCATTATGCAGCCGAACTGTAACTGTAGCTTTGATGGAGGTCACAACAATCAGATCGAAGGAGTACGGCCGGTTAAACGAAGAAAGATCCGGTGATATACATTCAGGGTGAAAGAAGGAAACGGGGTGTAGAAGGTGAAGAAGGGCTTGAAGACCGGGAAAGTGAAGAGACACAACAAAAATTTAGCCTAACACGTAAATAATTCTTTGTTTGTTCTTTTATTTTAATTTCGTTCTGCAACAACAGCACACAGTATCTATGTTGAATAATAATAGAGTAGTAACAACAGTAAAGCAGCATAATAAGTGTAGTATATAGGAAAAAAAATATGTATATATCAGTCTTGGGCCTAAAACTGCAAACAGCGGCAACCCAATTTTTTTGCCAAGAAAGAGCTGCAATGCAATGGGCTACAGCCTTAAAAAAAACAAAAAATTAGTCTATAAATTAAGATAAGATTAGGATAGACAAGAAGTTATAACCAATAAAAAAAAAAATCAAGTGTCAACACATGGTTGAAACACTCTCTTGTTTAAAAGTAGAAAGATTGATGATTTATTTAGCTGTACTTCTTGACGAAGGAAAGTGACACAATATTAATATTTTATTACTCCATTCATTCTTATTTATCTATCGCAATCGCCAAATTCAAATTCTTTTTAATATGTCGTAGTTATATTTTCAATACATATTTTAATAAAATTTTCGCTTTTCAATATTTCTTTTCAACTTGGTAGGCTCGTTGAACAAATTAATTTTTCATATTCAATACACCGCTACACTTTTTAACTTTTTTTTCGAACCTTGTAATGAAAGTTAACACAATAATTTAATCGGGAAAAAAAATTTGGAGGAAAAAAAAAAAAAAAAAAACCAAAAGGCTGGTGAGCAGTAAATTGAATGGTCGATGAACAGTAAACGGCGGATGGGTCGCTTTTCAACTTGGTAGGCTCGTTGAACAAATTAATTTTTCATATTCATACACATTCTACACTTTTCAACTTTTTTTTTTCAACTTTGTAATGAAAGTTAACACAATAAATTAATCGGGAAAAAAATCTGGAGGAAAAAAAAAAAAAAACCAAAAGGCTGGTGAGCAGTAAATTGAATGATCGATGAACAGTAAATGGCGGATGGGTCATTGGTAGATGAACAGTGAAAGAAGGGCTAAACAGGGGGAAAGAAAAGGATTGGTAGGTGGGCGAGTGAACGATAAAATGATGAGCCAATTAAAAAAAACAAGTGTCAACCCATGGTTGAAACACTCTCTTCTTCTAAGATAGATTGATATTTCTGTTTTGTCCTGCATCTAAGTAAAGCAACTAACCTTTTGTTGTGCTGCCCATCATGACAATTTTGCAATGAAATATTTATTTTCAAGGAGAAGGAATATTGACTATCCTAATTTTCCCTTAAGAACAAGTTCTGTTTTGTTTGGTTTTTGCGTTTTTTTTTTTTTTTTTTTTTTTTTTTTTTCAACTGTGATTTGCTACATGTTCTCATATAGTAAAAAAAAAATTCAACTATATGCCTTAGTTTTATTTTAATGTGAGATTTGGCTCATGTCTACCGATAAGAATTTTACGATGTAATTTTATTTCATTGTGATTTGCTACATATTCGATGAAGCGCACAACATAAAAGATGATGAAGGATGATGTTTATATTGTATTTGGTTTTCGGTTAAAGATTTTAGTCTGATTAGTCAATTTGAAAATTTATTTTCTGGGCCTATAGGCGCTAATCTTCATGATTAAAGAAAGAAAGACTCAGATCATTGCTCCGGGAAAGCCTCTTCACTTTCGTACAAGAAGTTGATGAGGTATGTGCCATTCTGTCTCTCACAGCTTACTTGCTATTGGTTTTAGTACTTACCAAATACCAAATACCATTTACCATGAACCATCTGAATAGATTGTCTATGTGTAACAACCATTTATATATGATTTAGTGCCAAATAGCTTACAAGGTATCCAATGGTGCGGTTGACATTTTAGCTTAGTACTATATCTAGAATAGACTGTTCCCAAGGGCCAAGGGTCAAACTTATGATATCTATTCACTTGACAACTTCAAGTCTACCTCAACAGACATAATTATATTGAGAAAAATGGGAATCTTGCTAACCTCTTATTCACTTGAGTGCATATTATGGGCCTTGCTAATTGGAATTTCTTTTCAACGTGCCCGTGGACATGTGTGATTCATAGGGTTGAATTTGAATTGTACTTTCTCTGGTCTCTCAGCTTAATTATTCTGTTCTTTTAAGAAATATATTTTCTGTTATTGTTTGGTACAACGATCATGAGTTCAGAATTTGGCCCATATTTGGTCTAAGAACGATTTTGCATACGTAACTATGGTATTTGTGGTAGATATTTGCTCACTCCATGGTGCTTGGAGTAATGATCGGAATGGTTAATGCAGATGCTACATTCCATTCTTAGTGTAAGTAGGATGTGATCTCAATTGGAAGATAAAAAGAAAACGTTAAGCCTTCAAAGCATAGAAAATATATCAGGTCATTCACCGACTCAATAATTCGACCTTAACTTTATCTTTTACTCATTACGTTTGCAATGTTTTACTGCTCAAAATTTTACAAAAAATTCTCGGAATCATGGGAATTTTCTTTATGTGGAGATGGCATCATCAAAATAGTATAGTTTTAAATTTTTGGTGCCAAACATCTACCCTTTTGGCTATCCATTTATTTTGGATTGGGTGTATCTTTAACTAAAACTTTGTTTATTTGGTGTTTCAAAATAGTATATGCATTTTGAATTAATGAGATCTTTTTTATTTCGTTTATGTCGTTGTTGTATCTTTTATTATAACAATCACACGAGTTGCGTACCAAAAAAGTTTATGCTTTAGAAACTACTAATGGGTTCTTTGCTTCTGCTCTGTAAACTTTTTTTTTTTTGATCAACTTGCTGTTTAAACTTCTAATGATTGGTTTTTACTTTGCGTGACTTATGTAATTAACTAAATCCATGAGGTCATTTTCATAGGAGGTGCTTGCTAGAAAATATTATACTTTGTGAACTAATGGGTTCCTTTTTACTTGATTGTATTTTTTAGGAATTGCGTTGATTTTATATTGTGGGATCATAGGAGATGCTGGTAAAGTGTTTCTGCTTTGTGAATTAATTGTGTTCTATTTTAGCTTGGATTGATTAGATGATTGAAGGAATAAGTTTGTTGCTGTCATGGAAAACCGTGTCTATTACGGCGATAGATGATCGCAGATATTGAAATCATAGTACCATGGATGATTCTAGGTTTTTTTTTTTTTAAGGAATCTAGGATGTTTATGTGAGATCAATTTGGATTCTTTAATTTTTTTTGTTGCCATTATATGCATTTCTGTATTTAAAATATGCAAATAATTTAACAAATGCACATTTGCAATAGCACGTTATAATACTAATAAATTAATAATTAAGTTTGTTGAAATGTTGTTAGCTTTCATTTTTAGCATTATCAAATGGATCAAACATCTGATGCACATTTTTATTTGTCAAGATAGCATTACTTAGTGATGTTTTGTTGTGTGTATGATTCTTGGTAATATTTTCCAGAAATATAGAATGTCCGGTAAGATTTTGTTGGACTTATTTCTATGTTTTAGTGATGAGTGTCAGACTAACTGTTATAGTGCAAAGGCAAAAAGATGTCTAGATCAAATGTATAGACTTATTAGAGTTTGATCTTTGTATAGGTTTGATCAAACAAGCACTGTAAAGGTCAGCTGACTTAGTTGAGCAGACTAGTCTAGGTCAGTAGGGTAGTTAGGTCGATGAGACTTATCGGGGAACCTCTTGAAGACGAAAGGTGAGGGCTCAAACTTCAGATTAATGAAGGCTAAGGGATCAAACTTAGTAATTAGAGTCAAGGATATGGAATCGAGAATTTAGGCAAGTCTGTGATGACTAAACCGATTACATATACCTTAATAATGTAAGGTCTAAGTTCCTTAAGTTGGATGGTGATTGGAACTTAGTTATTTGCAAAAGGTGTAATCTAACTTCACAAATAAAAGTTAGATAAAAGAAGTCTCACAGCATTGTGTTTTAAACACAACCAAATTTCGATTCAACAGATCGATAGGTATTTCATGATGATGAACTCATTGATATATATGCCTTGATTAATTCAAGTTTACATTGGAAGATTACATGGATAAGGACAGCCAACTACCTTTGATTCATCAAACAAATCAATGGCTGAGATTAAAAAAACGTTGGGATGATTCAGGACTTTATCCAATGGTTTTAAGTCAAAGGGTGGACGAGGCGCATTCATCAAAAGGATTCTCGACCGTGTCGATCCTATGAATAGTGACGAAAGCAAGTCAAATGGGACAAAACCAGGAACGGTCATATTTGAATTTCAAATACAAATCACATGCATTCCTACCTATAAATAGAGGACTGTCAACTCAGAAACTGATGATGAATTTTAAGAGAAAAATATAAGAGATAATTCTGAGCTGCAAAAACACCCTGTTGAACCTACTGAGCTTAAAGCTACTGATCCAGAGAAAATCTTCATGTGTATTCTGTATTCAAGCTACATCAAGTTTACACACTTGAAGACTGCAATTTTCTGATTATATCATCCTAATCAAATTCTTGAATCAATCATTTACTTGATTCAATCTTTATTTTATAAAGAACTCACAAGACAGATGAAGCATCTGTTGGGTGTGAAAGATCGTTGTTCGTGGTGGAGCCGGTGAAGAGGCAATCCTACCTTCAAGGACCAGTGGAAGACTTTGGAGCAAAGAATCCTACTGCTCCAAGTGTTCGGTTTGTGAATCCATAGTTATTGGTGAAGGACAAGCAACTTAGGAATCTTTGTAACAACTACATCAAAGATCTCTGGTGAATTACCTCCAACATCACAGGAGAAGAGTGGTGACATGATTACACCACCCGGAACCACTATAAAACTTGCCTACTTACTTTCTGCACTTACATTCTGCATTTACTTTACTATACACATCATCCTACTGAATCTAGCAACTGAAATCACACACATATACTCCTGAGTATCTAATACTTAGTATCATATTTAACAAGTAATAAGGCTTAATTTTTGATATAATTCTGCTGCACAAATTCAGTAAACTCAACTGTCCGGTGAACTCATCGTGCATCGGCCAGAAAGCACCGAGGTATCAGCAGACTACTGAGATATCAGCTAGGGATGGCAATCTCGCCCAACCCGACCCTGCCCTACCCGTTACCCTATCCGTTCGGGTATGATTTTCAACTACCCATTCGGGTAATGGGTCGGGTATGGGTAAAATTTCTATACCCGTTCGGGTATCGGGTCGGGTATCAGGTATAGCATAAAACCCTACCCTACCCGTCCCCGACCCATTCCCCGACCCGTACCCTACCCTACCCGTTGCTTTTTCTTTGAGGTTAGTAGAAATTAGAAAAGAACTAAACCTAACGTTACTGTTAGTAGAAAAAAACTGATAAAAAGACTAAAAAACATTAGTTCCTAATAGGACATTCATTTGCAAAATGTCTTAACTTGTATTTAAAATCAAATTCATTTTGTACTTAAAAAAATTATTTATGCATGTTCATGTACCCGTACCCTACCCGTTACCCGTTGGGGGTGGGTATGGGGGGATTTTATTTATACCCGTTCGGGTATGGGTCGGGTATGGGTAAAAAAATTTAGGAGTGGGTACGGGTCGGGTGGAGCTAAACCCGTCCCCTACCCGACCCATTGCCATCCCTAATATCAGCAGGCTGCTGAAGTTGCTGAGTTTGTTAACTCCAAAAGTTTTAAGTGTTAAGTTTATTCACCCCCCTCTCTAAACTTAACCAAAGCCTTTTCAAGGGACCAACAGATTTTGTGCATTGCATTGGGTTTTGGCTAGATTGGGAAGACACTCAATAATATCAACCACTGTTTTCATTTGTTTTGAGTACCACTGCTATCAAAACTATTATGAGGGTTTAAGTACCAGTGGTATGATTGGGTGATTTTAGGTGACCCTCCACACATAGAGATGTGTGATGTGGCACAATGAATACCGTCTCTTTTCAAAGTGTATTTAAATTTTGAGATTCTGATTATTTTAGGAATCAAATCACTCTATATGGGGTGAGTAGGCAAAAAATCACCGGTATGGCGGTATCAACTACTTGCGCTGAATTAATGAAATGAAATAAGAATGTCAAGTCACACAGAAGTATATAGACAATGTAAGTATTCAAAAATATTGAACACGTTCTACTTCTACATGTATTTGTACTTTTTTTTGTAACTTCTAAATTTTCCGTGCATTGCACGGGTTAATGACTAGCATATATATATATATATATATAATACATATATAAATAATACTTTAATCCATAATGATGATGAAAAAAAATATTTAAAACTTTACAAAATGACACGTCTGCCCTTTCCCAGAGTTCGGAATATTAAAATTTCAAAGAAACAAAGATCCTCTCTAGTGTGAGGGTCAAGTGCTATTGTTTTACAACATAACACATATTTTATTTTTCAACTGGTTTTCCGAAAATTCGTTCTGTAAATTATTCACAGACAAAAAAAGTATATGGTGGTCATTGTCAACATAACTCAACGGACACTTATAAAACTCAAAATGTAATCCACATAAATCGAGATTCAGTTTGGTTATGAGCCAATATATATTTCCTATGCACCAAGCATACAAACCAAATTTGAAAAAATAGAGCATACTAGTCTGTATTACAACTTTTCAATCTCACATGGTTTGTGTAGTAGCAATGAAACCAAAAGGTTGGCCGGGTTGAACCGGGTTCAACTTTCAAACCACCCAATTTATTTTCTTCGACCTCGGTTTCACCCGGCTCATCAGTAGGATCTTGTTTAAATTTATTGTACATGCGATTCTTGAAAAACTCTTTCCCAAAACTGCGGCTTGTAGCTGGTGAAGATTGGGAATTCTTTTGTAAAGCAATCAATAACAGAGCATGACTTGCTTCCCAAATTGAATTTTACATGCAAAAATTGATAATGGATAAAGAGAAATTACAAAAAGTTTAGGCGGCTCCATGGATTGATATCCGTGAATCAAAGAAGAGGTTCACTGCAAGGAATGTGCAAAATGATATGTCATGATCAACAATGTTTCTACGATTGTAAATACAGCGTACAGATTCTGTATCCATTGTACACAACCTTGATTGTTTTCCTTCGGTTCCAGAATCCTCAAAAGCAAGCACACAATGAAAATAATAAAGAATAAATAAAGAAATAAACCGACTGCACATAACATTGCACACAAACCATGATGCATACTTAGCCTAGCTAATAGAAAAAAAATGATTCCCTATCTTGAAGAAATCCTTAATTCATCAGGATTTCAAAACAAGAAATGAAGCGGGAAAACTGTAAATGACAGAAAATGAAGAAGATGAACTTGAATTCATTAATTGTTTCAATTGAATGTTACAGCTGCGTTGTACCTTACATTTATAGTCTAACTACAACTTAACTAACTAAGTAGGCAGTTACAACTTGCTCAATTCTGTTATAACTACCTTCAACCATAAATGGTTGAAGGTGTTCGACCTTATTCCTGAACCAGAAACTATCCCTTATTCATTTCACCCCCCCTCAAGACGGACTAGGGGAGCTGTAGATATTGGAAACTGAGAACTGCTGTAGAATAGAATAGAACAGAGGGGCATCTAGAGGTTTAGTGAGAATATCAGCTAGCTGGTTGTGAGTGTTAACGGTAGAAGCTTCACTAGACCGGATTGCACCTTTTCCCTAACAACATGACAGTCGATTTCTATATGTTTTGTCCACTCATCAAGATTGTGTGCTATGTGTATAGCACTTTGACTGTCACAATACATAGAGATTGGCTACTGAAAAGGTATTTGCAAGTCTTGGAGAATGTAGGTTATCCACTGTATTTCACACACCCCTAATGCCATTGCCATGTATTCTGCCTCTGCTGAACTCCTGCTGACTGTAGGTTGCTTTTTAGACTTCCAAGAAACCAAAGCTGGTCCTAAGAACATACAGTAGCCTGTGATTGACTTTCTTGTTTCATGACAACCTCCTCAGTCGAAATCAGGAAAGCGGTGAGTGTAAGATCATTGGTGGAGGGGAAGAAAATCCCTTGAGCAGGAGCCAATTTAATGTATCTTAGTAATATGTTAGCTGCTTGTAGATGATTAATAGTAAGAGCAGCTAGGAACTGACTTAACTGAGGTACAACAAAAGTTAAATCTGGTCTGGATGTGGTCAAATATAGGAGTTTGCCAATTAAGCTCTTGTACATTGTGTTGTCTGGAAGTAACTCTGAATCTCCATTTGTGAGATGAACTTTGCTTTGCATAGGTGTTTTGGAATGTTTACAACCAGAAAATCCATATTCCTCTAGAAGATTGAGGGCATATTTTCCTTTGACAGATGGAAATGCCTGATTTTGATCTAGCTACTTCAAAACCTAGGAAGTATTTCAACTCACCAAGATCCTTAATCTGAAAAAGCTTGGGCAGATAGTCATTTAGCTCATTAATCAGGCTCATAGTTGTGCTAGCCAGGATTATGTCATCTACATAAACTAGAATGGCTATGAAACCAGTGTCTGTTTTCTTTGTAAATAGGCTGTAATCATGTTTAGACTGAATATACCCTATCTGTTGTAATGTTGTGGTAAGTTTGTGATTCCATTGCCTACTAGCTTGCTTCAATCCATATAATGACTTGCCTAACTTGCACACTTTGCCATTCTGAGCTTGAAATCCTTGAGGTAGAGTCATGTAAACTTCTTCATCTAGGTCACCATGTAAAAAGGCATTATATACATCTAGTTGATGTAAATGAAGTCCTTTTTCTGCAGCTATAGATAACAAAATTCTGATAGTATTCATCTTGGCAACTGGAGAGAATGTTTCTTCATAGTCTATTCCATGAGTTTGAGTGTAACCTTTAGCTACTAGCCGTGCCTTGTATCTTTCTATGGATCCATCTGCTTTGTGTTTAATCTTGTACACCCACTTGCAGCCTATAGGCTTCTTCCCTGATGGTAGGTCTACTACTTGCCAAGTATTAGTTTGAATTAAAGGCATCAATCTCTTTCTGCATGGCTTCTTCCCATTCTGGGGATTTGACAGCTTGGTTGTATGTAGCAGGTTCTTTGATTGCATCTACATTCATGACAAATGGCCTGTGTTTATGAGATATATTAGTATAGTCAACAGCAGAATCCAGAGGGTATGGTGTCACATGAGACACTTGATTACAAATATATTCTTTAAGAAAAGATGGTGTTCTTTTTTCTCTTGTAGATCTCCTATTATCATTGATGATGGGAACATCTGCAACACCAGATTGCAGATTACCATCAGTGTGCACATCATCAGTGGGTATGGATGTGTGACGTCTGTGAGTCTTGGAATGTTTCATTGGATTGTAAACCAGAAACATTATTAGAATCCAGAATGTTAGTACTAGGAAAAGAGCAATCAGTCATATATGGAATTGGAAAAGAATGATTCTTAGTTGATTGTTGTTTTTTCGTAGTAATGGATGGAAATATATCCTCATGAAAGACAACATTTCTTGAAACAAATATGTCCCTAGTATGGACATCTAACAATGTATAGCCTTTTTGATTTGGAGCATGGCCTAGATTGATGCATGTTCTTGCCCTAGCATCAAATTTTGTCCTACCATGAGGCAATGTAGTAGAAAAAACCAGACATCCAAAAACTTTTAGCTCAGAATAATTAGGCATTTTGCTGTGTAACAAAAAATAAGAAGATTGATTATTCAAAGCAGGAGTAGGTAGCATATTGATGAGATGAACAACATGAAGAACACAATATCCCCATATATTCATAGGTAATTGAGCTTGAAATTTTAAAGCCCTAGCAACATTGAGTATTTGTTGATGCTTTCTTTCTACAATGCCATTCTGTTGAGGTGTATCAACACAGCTGGTTTGATGTACAATTCCTTTTTATGTGTAAAACTCATCATGATTAAATTCATAACCATTATCATACCTTATTATTTTTATAGAATGACCAAACTGATTCAATGCATAAAAGTAGAAGGCAGTAATAACAGATCTCACTTCACTTTTAGTTTGCAATAGAAATATCCAAGTATATCTAGTACAATCATCCACTACTGTTAAAAAATAGGACTGATTATGAACAGTAGGATGTCTATAAGGACCCCAGATATCCATGTGTACAAGATCAAAAGGAGCAGCAATAGTAGATGTGCTTAATGGGAAAGAGAGCTTCTTCTGTTTTGCTAGTGGACAGACAAAACAGGTAGAATCTTTACACACAGTAATATCTGGACAAACAGTATGCAATAGGTCTAGTCTATTATGAATTAGAGCAAACTAAACAATATTTACGACAACATTCAAGGCCCATATTAAGGCTCACATCATATACACTTGACAAAGATATTGAAATTCCTATCTATTAGAAGAGTATGGCAACTATCGCTGGTACCAGACAAGATAATTAAGTACATGTGATAATAAGGTGTGACTCCATTTTTAGCTTTATTGTAGAAGTCCTTACTAATGGAGCTGAAAAAGTACAGCTTACCTTCTACATGTAAAAGATCAGAAGATAATGGATGCCCTGCTTGTGCCAAAGCAATGAACTGCAAAAAATAAATCACAAAGAGGTATGCAAATTCATTTAAAAAACAAAAAACAAAAAGTTAACCCTAAGAAAGAATTAGAACCTGTAGTGCAACATATCCGGTAGCATATAGCATGTATTTACAAATCCCAAAAGTATAGTAGCCCATTAACATATCATAAACATATCACTTCACCATATATATTACAAGTTAGCACACCAAGACTTGTACACGTTTGAGGGTATTAACAACTGTTTAATTGGCTTGATTAATTACACAAATGGCTTCTTTTTACGAAGGAACTTCACTAATATATATTACTTAAAACATGATTTGAACGATTATGAATGTATTATTACCTTTGAATGTGTCAAGTAGAAATCCACAATGTGTAGACTCTCCTACAGCTATCATACATATGCCAAAAAGCAGCCATGCAACAACAAAGGTAAGTTCATTTCAGGTCTCGGGTAACCTGGTGCAAGGAATAATCATGCATATGCAGGGTTCAGATAAGAATCAAGTCATAGCAGCAAGGCATCGAAAATATTCAGGGCTTAATTGCATCGAAAAAGGAAAAAAAAAAAAAAAAAAACTAATTCTCAAAGCATATTCAGGGCTTAAGTGCAAAACTAGCTCCATCAAACATTTGCAACCCAATTTGTTATCCAATAGCAACCAAAACAACATTTCTATTAAATGGATTCCATATGCTTTTGATTTTGCATATGAAAACTCCATAAACATACATAAACCATATGTTTTTTCTTATTAAAACTCCAAAAACAGAAGAGAACAATTGGTACAGGATATACAGACACAGATTTTGGAAAATACAGGATAATAGGAAATAAACATTCTACCTGTCTTTAAGGATCATTGCAACAATTGATGCCCCATGAATGGGTGGATTTGAATACATAGGGCTGATGACCAGCTTCAATCGGCTCTCAACCTTACTTGCCACATCAAATGCCTTGCAGACCTGTTGATGTTGAATGTGATTTGAGAAACGTAGATGACACAGCACGTATATGAACAAAATAAGGCACATAAACTTTAGAAGAAATTTCTTAAGTGCTGGAACAGCACAATATGCAATCATCCCAATAACCATTACATTATGCTTTCAATGACCTAACCTGATCGATAAAAGGTTTAGAATTACTTTTTGTTTTGGTTTTTGAGAAAAATAGTTTGGAATTACTAAGAATGAAAATAAACTCAGGTACAAAATTCAATACATATCAAACTACTATCAATGACAGCTTGCACATACGATAATGACCTAATTGTAAACCATGGAATTGAAACAAGAAATATATAAGATTTTCATTGTTTATCAGGAAAAGATGGCATAAGATATTAATAAAAAGGAAAAAGGGCCTACAATTTTCCAGTTTCTAGTTCAGTTGACAAAGATCCAAACATATCCCATGCCAGAGAAACCCACACAACGAATATAATAATTCTTCCTGAATCCAAGAGAGAAGGAATTTGATATTGAAGCAATCCAAAAGGTGAAAGCTATTGGAAAGTTGTTGTTTATACGGCAAAGATTGTACCTTTAGCTGGCGAATCTGACTAGGTAGAGAATTCACATTGCTTTCTGTTATTTCATTTATTACCGGATGATTTTCCAGAAGTTTAACCTGTTCTCCAAAGCTGGGGATGCAAAACAGAGGCACAACAAGTCATACTAAGCTTCAGGATAAATTCAAGACAGGGACGTATACACGTTGACAAACTTAATCATATAAGCATAATCCGGTAACTAAACAAGACTGCCAGAACTTTAACTGAACAAAGACTTGGACTAAGACATGAACTCGGACTGAAGCAAAACAGGAAGTAAAATCGATTCAAATGAAGCAATGGAGTACCTCATGTGAGCTTAGATGGAACAAAAATGACAAAAAAAATGATTCTGTATGTTGTGTAACATGCACAAGATGTACCAGAACAAATAGATCAATAAAACAAAGTAGGACTACCACATCAAGGTGATGTAAGCATAAGTACGTATGAATAGATCAAAGGTCAAGATTTAGCATTACCACATATATTTTAACCCCACTTTTATCGGTCAACTTCATATGAAAAACCAACCTGGAACTTAGAATCACTTGAATGCATGCATGAATTTCGTATAGGCGGTAATCGTCTTTTTCTTGACACAACCGAGCCTCGTCTTCAGCATTTATAAAGTCAATTTCGTCCATGCCTGTCAAGAAGTCCATATTATAGAAGATCATGGACCTACAGTGACTATATCCTCATTTTCACAGCAATATATCCACATTTCAGTCATAAAAGATATATCATCACATACACCAAACCTTAACAAGTTCATCAGGGGATTATCACAACCCAAAAAAATGAAACAAGTTCTGTCAAAGCCACCATCTAAATGACATAGCATGATGGACCGACTTAGTTTCCTGGATTAGAAAATTTACACAATCAATTGCATTTACAGTTATTACTACATGTCCGAGCTGCACAAGAGACATCAAAACTAAGGTCCTAAGGAAAAGCATTAAAGTTATATCAGAATATTTTCAAAGCAATTGTCCAGGCAAACAAATTTCTAACTCAGATGCACAGATTGTCAGCCTACTAAACCAGGACTGAACCGGAGTTAAACCATAAACGTATTGAAAACATGCTGACAAGAGATTAGAAAGGCAGCTATCATGCTAATTTATTCATCAATAGACGAAATACATGGATTAATTTCACAATGTTTCCAATATTGAATTCACTAGCAATTAGGCATATTTCCTTATCTATATATATTTTTTTAAAATAGAAAATTTCCTTCGTATTACCTAGAAATCACAGCTTTGTTGGAAATTTTGCCGTACGATTTGATTTTTATAGCAGGTGAAATTGATTCCTCTGAAATTTGATTCACTCTTCTGTCATGGCGGAATTCAAAAGACATCATCCCAGTGGATTGGTTATGAACCCTAGCCGGCCTCATCAAGTACCTAAGCGAAAGATGCAGCCTCGTCGGAGGTCGTAGCAAAGTCCTCATGCGATTACTTATTTCTTCTCCATCCAAAGTTTCATCTCAGCGCCTCTACATTCAACAATCTCCTCATCATCTTCGCCTCTGAACACGAAATCTTATTCATCCTCATTTCCTCTTCGCACACCTTAACACCATGAATGTATGAATCTACCGAATGTCTGTAGCGATTAGTGAGAAGAAATTGATTCATGAGATGAAATCGATCGGGATTTCAATGAGAATTGAGCGGAATTTTGAGCGAGAGAAGAATTGGGGCAAGAAGATAGAGCGACAGGAGGACTAGGGCGAGAAGATGAGGACCAGAGCGAAATTTTGAAGTTCTGTGCTTAGTTAAAAAGTGTAATCTGATTAAAAAAAAGTGTAATCGAGCTGAGTTGAGTCTTTCTATTGCTCGACTCGATTAGAGCTTGATCGAACTATAAAAAATCAGTTTTAAACATAACTCGTTAAGTAATCAATATTTTTTTATTCGACTCATAAGCTCGATAATATTTCTAGAGTTCATCTAACTTTTATAAAATACGATAAGATCAAGATTAATTCGTCAAATACTCGACTCATCTAATAATTCATGATTCAGATAAATAATTATTGATAGTTTTATACCAATAAAAAACAATAAATTATCCACTCAAAAAAAAACCAATAAATTATATATTATTCATGTAATTAATATGGAAAATTAGGGATAAGGACATAATCTGAAATATTTTTAAGTAACAGGACAACTACATATTTTTTATAGGGAGAAGAACAATCTGCGTAATTTTATAAGCGAGAAGAATGAAGCAGTGAATCCTTAAAAATCGGTGAATCTCCTAAATGAATCCCAAATCAAATGAATTTTGATGATGAATTTAACAAATAATCCTTAAAAATTAGTGAATTTAAATGATGAATTTTGAAAATTAGTGAATTTCGATGTTGAATTTAAGCGATGAATTTAAACAGTGAATTTGAATACAAGTGAATTTAAACTGATGAATAAATAGTTTTGTCGCTTTATCAAAAGTTTAAAAATCATCCCCTTCTACTCAATTGATGAAATATTTTTGTCATTCTCCCTCATTCCCCCTAATTAATATGTATTAAAATGTCAAGCTTTGTATTATTTTATATTAATTTTAATTTATTTGTCACTCAAGCCTCATCCCAAAAAAAATATCATGTCAGACCAAATATTTTATGAAATCCACTAAACCACTTGTGACAACAACTTCTTTTAGTCAGTAATTAATACAAGTTTGTGACAAATAAATATTTTGTCACTAGATGCAATCCTTTTGTGACAAATCTTCTCCTTCTCACCAATGATTTGTCATAAATAAATTTTTTTTTTAGTGTGATGTATAACATCCATCACGTTTATTCTTAGGATCTCTTGGTTGATGAAGGTTCGTCGAAGTCAAAGTCATGGATTATGGATTGAACGATGCGCCTTTGGATCGGAAGCGAATAAGCCATCTGATCAATCAGATATTGATTTGCTAGCAGGTAGATTTTCTATATTCAACATGTATCGATTGGTGACATTATTTGGTGATATATGTTGTGGAGCTGATACACATTTTTTTCCTTCTTTTTTGTGTGTAAATAGCCAAATTTTAGCCGATTTGGTGATATTGGATTTTCTAGCAGGTGAATTTTCTAAATTTTACAAATTTCAATATTGATTGCTAGCATTTTTTTTGTGATATATTTTGTGGAGGTGATACACAACCTTTTTTTTTTGAAAAAAAAAAAACAAATTTTAATCCATTTTCCTTTTGTCAGTAGTTGAATTGATGCTTAACATCCATCATGTTTCTTCTTAGGACCTCAGGGGTGATGGATGTTAGTCGAAGTCAGATCCGGGATTATGAATTGAACTATGTCCACTTTGGATCGGAAGCAAATAAGCCATGTGATAAATCAGTTGGATTTTATATAAATATCAGCATGTTTTTTGTCATATAAGTTGTGTGTGTTTTTTGTTTTTTATGGCCGATTTGATTGAAAGTAAATGACATGCATTGTAGGTAGAATATCACACCAATAAATGATTGATATCAAGGATTTATCTACGTAGTTTTATGATATATTTCGTTATAATATTATTTTCGTATAGTGTATATAAATGTGGTGTTGTGATATGAAGTTGTGCTAAAATGAATTAATCAATGATACATATCTATATCTATATATAGAGAGGATTTGTGAATCGTAGGAAATCAAGAGGAATTTTTAGCATTGTTTATAGATTGTTCTGTAAGATTCTGGAGTTTTTTTTTTTTTTTTTTTTTGCATTGAAGTTAAATATTTTATTTTGTTAACTGGTTAGTTATTTTGGATTTTTTAGCCGGTACAGTTTACCGGGGTTCGGTTAGTGCCTCAAGATGGGAGGAGACGCCACATTGTCTGTTATGACACAACGAGAACGATGATGATAGATATCTAAAGGAAACTAAAAAAATCATGTGCATTGTCTTCGGATAAATTTCTAGGAGCGAGTGATTGTTTTGTTTTTTTTATTTAAGGGGTTGTTTTGTGTTTTTTAATAGTGATAGTTTCAAAAAACAATTATCATAATATTATTGTGGTGGAGACCTATTAATTCTCATGAGTTCAAAACCCCTGCGATGCACGGTGTACAGGGGTGGATCTACCTTATACATATGGGGTCCACAAACCCCGTTAAAAATAAAAATACTTTACATTTTACCTATAGAAAAATATTTCAGACCCCGTGAAAAAAATTATTTACTGTGTTAAATATTTACGGACCCCGCCAAAAAAAGTTCTGGGTCCGCCACTGACGGTGTAGTGTAAAATTTAAAAAATGATTATAAACAGTGCAAACATAGTACAACTGTATGAATGTCACAATTTTCTCTAGAATTCACGAGTCATCAAATTACTGATAGCGAGAGAGAGCAACAACTTTTAGTTTTATCGTTGTATTTACATCGAAATGTGGCGATTTAAATTGGTTGTGTTATAATTTTATTACATTTTCATGTTTCAATTTTCCGTGAAGTCAAAACAACCCGTGCATTATACACGGGTTTCCGACTTGTAATAAAGAAAGTTCATGTTTCAATGAAATTTTTTTCGTTTCTGAAAAAAAAAAAAAAAAAAAAAAAAAAAAAAAAAAACCTCCTTTTGATGAAAAAGTAATCAATATTTTTTTCCAAAAGGAAATTAATCGACTTTGAGTAGAATGAAAAATTTATTAATGTAAATTATATGAAACAATAAAATAACAAAGAAAGAAATGTAATCTCTCTTTTTTTTTTTTTTTTTTTTTGAAAAACAATTGTAATGAATCTCTTTCTCGTATTTCTTTTCCTTCTCTGATTGAACAACATATTTTTTTAAATTTTTTTTTTTTTTGAAGGAAAAAACTTCTTTATTAGACTTTATCCATCATATAAGCTGAGATTACATGCATAGGAGGAGATAATCCCCAAGTTTTGTTTCCTACCAAACTTAGACCTTCCTTAGCTAAAAGGTGAGCTGGGATATTACCCGACCTTTTTTACAAAAGAGAATTCAAAATATGAAAAACACAAAAGCATATTGCGACAGTCTTCGATGATGCTTCCCACATGTGATAAATCTAGAGCATCTGAGTTGAACTTTTGAATGGTAGTAAGAGAATCTCCCTCGAAAATAACATAAAAAAATCCCCCAAGTAATAGCTAGGAAAATCGCATGATAAATCGCTAGTGCTTCTCCCGTGTTCACGTCATAACCCCCTTCCAACTTCCTTGAAAAAGCATTGAGAATATCTCCACGTGAATCTCTAAGGATCCCTCCAACTGCAGCCGTTGTACCATTGAAAGAAGCATCAACATTAAATTTAACAAGTTGCGAAGAGGGGGGTTGCCATGTTATACGTGCAGGTTGAGGTTCCTGTTGAGCAGAAGGTGTCATTATAGCCAATAGGTAGTCACTTGCTTCGCTATGAGCACGAAGGATAAGGGACGAAACAGAAACATCCTTTTTGTCAAAGGCCCATGAACATCTTGCTTTCCATATGATCCATAAAAGAGTAATGATGAATGTTATCTCATTTTCATCTTCTTTTTGAGTAAGACATCAATGAAATCAGCGAAAGAGGATACTTTTAGCTGCTGCCAAAACTTACCATTTGGGACCTTCGCCCACACTGCCTTTGGTATCTCGCATTCAAAAAGACAGTGACAGGCCGTTTCTGGGAGCTCATTGCAAATTTTGCAGAGCCCGTTTCCTAACCCGCGACTCTTAAGTCCCACTTCTGTTGGGAGAGCATTATGTATAACCTTCCATACAAAGTGGGTGATCCGAGGTTTTAATTTCAAGCACCAAGTCCTGGTCCAAAATTTATTTTGCACTGAAGAGGATGGCATGTCTCTATTCTCTTCACTAGTCTGAAGATGACGGTATAAGTGGTGTCCGGACCGAACCGTGTATATACCATTCTTTGTGTAGTGCCAAATGAGCTTATCCTCCTTGTTTTGAGGCGATAGGGGAGTGGCGAGTATTAAATTAGCTTCATACACATTAAAACATTCTTTCTGTAACACCCCGGTTGCCAATCCCGTTGGCCGCCGGTATTGGTCACCGTAGTGCCACTCATCACGACACACAGTCGTGGCGGTAACATGCAACATTCCACAACAGAAAGAAAATAAACATCCACCATTCATTATTTTAAAAGAAAGTATTAAAGTGAGTACAAATATCCTCGAAGAAAATGAAATTATGCGAACGTCAAAATCTTTAAAATTTAAAATTCCAAATAATGTAGAAAACATGTATCTGCGACTACGTGGCTCTCAAACCCGCGACATCCCCGCAACAAGCAAACATCCATAAAGTACACCGCTAAGAATCTGCTCCCATAAATGGATCATAGCAGGGCCCACCAAAGTAGAAACCGTCAACTATAAAGTTGAGTAAGAATAAATCCAATTATATGCAAAATAAGATCGTGCACTTGTTCGACGTATTCAAACACCACTAACATTCAAAACCCAAGCTACAAGGAATGTAAAACTTTCAAACCACATGTCAAAACCAACCCACTCAAGTTAACCGAGGACTAAACTAACCCATGAAAGGTGCAACCAATTTATGAAAATTACCAACAATCCATAAGGATACAACCAAACTATAAAAGACACAACCAACCCATACCGGACACAATACATCACAACTATCCATACCTAAAGGTCCCGAATGTGCACATCCTCAAAAGGGTAGACCACAAGAGGAGGATCCTAAAGGTCAACCAATGGTACCATTATTAAAATGGCCCATCACGTATTGGGCGCAAGAAACCTTCCGGGTTCCCGGCTGCGGGTGCTACCCTATCCGGCCCGACCACACCACTGTCTGCAACTCCCCACATACGTCAAAGTCATTGAAGTCGTAAGGAAACCTTCCCGGGTTTACGGCTTTGGGAGCTACCCTATCCGGCCCAACCACTACGGGTCTACGAACTCCAACGCCCAAAACCAAGTCTCATAATGATATCAAAATACTTGACTCATCAAAACGTAACTTACACAAAGATGTTCACAAGACTTGGACAACGACCCACAAATGGAAGAAACGCAAACAAGCTAGACACCACTTTGACAACTTGGGCGCGCGTTGAATCTCTACGGGCGCCCGTCCAGACTCTGGGCGCCCGTCGCCTGTAGGCGACGCTCGTCCATACAGAAGCTGTTACATCCTGAATCAATTTTAGCACTTGGACGCCCGTCCATTGTACATAGACGCCCGTCCAATAAAAGACTTTTACAACCTGAATCAATTTTGCACCTCGGCGCTCGTCGGGTATACCAAACGCCCGTCTGAGGTGTGCCCCAAAGCGAGCGCCCGTCCACATGGATCGGACGTTCGTCCACCCTGGACTTCAACAAGAACCCTAACGATCTCAGCGTGATTTTCCCTTTGATTTTTTTTTTTACGTAATCGGCAACTTAACGAAGAGAATAAGCACATAGACCTCATATATCGGCACCATATCATCTATAACCTTTAAACCAAAGCCAAACATACTACTATAGGCGTTTTGACACTCCAAAGCATGACCAACAAACGTAAACGCGTTTTAACAAAGTTGACAACACTTCGTTTCTGTTTCTAAGCATAAGCATCATCATCCACACACTCTAAAACACAGTAAACAGTTCCCAAATTGCACTTAAAACACGAACAACGACGCCAAACAACCCAAACCGCATACACAACCCAACATGTCCCTAAAAGTCTCATCTTTCAAACCAACGAAGACGTAACTTAGAAATATCCTTACCGATTAAGCTGCGTTTCTTGAAAGCCCTCTGCTATCGAGCTAAAATCGCTCCTCTACGAAGCCCGAATCTATAAAAAAAACCGTGATCACTAAACAATTCTAGTGATCCCCAAAGATAGAACCCTAGATCGAAACAGCCCCTTCCCAACGCATAAAAGGATCGGCCATGGCCTTTGGCGACCGATCGTCATGCTCGAGATGTAGGAAAAGAAGTAACGATGCTTACCGATGATGGCGACGACGAATTCCTAAACACCAAGGAGAGATTTTTCCCTCCTTCTTCCTTACAAGGGGCCGACGGCAAGGGGAGGGTTTGGGGCTGAAAATTTTGTGTTTTGGGGAAAATAAGGGAGGAAAAAGGGGTGAAAATCCTTTTAATTTATTAATACATAAATCCTTTTAATTAAACTCCTTTTTTTAATTATTAATAAATCCCTCCAAAAAAATTAATGAATCCCATAATTTCCCAAATAATTAGATCTCTTATAATTAATTAGGAAGTCAAAATTTCGGGATATTACATCCTCCCCTTAAAAACAAAACTTCGTCCTCGAAGTTCGTGTTAAATACCGGGCGTTGTTCCACCCCTCCTTAAAACACCCTTCGTCCCCGAAGATAAGCAAAAGGATTTTACGTACAAGGCTTGAAAATGAGTTAACTAGAAAATTACCCGTCACTACGTGGTTGCTCGGATCGGCCTCCTCTCGCCCCGATCACGAATAATTTCCCGGTCCCGATTTACTCCGGCTCCTGGATCGTCTTTGGCCGACCCCGATGGTCGGTTCCTGTTTCCACCAGTGACCGTAGGTGTACCCCTTTGTCGGCTCTGTGCAGGGGTACTACTCTGCTGCTGGTTACCCCCACTCATGTTTCCCGTGTTATCCTTTGGAGCTCCACCCATGTTGCTTCCGTAAATCGATGCCGACCCGTCGGTGTTGGAGTCGCAAAACACTCAAACCGTCTATGTCCAAACTTCCCGCAGATTGTGACATCGAACTTGTGCACTGAACAATCGGTACCGGATGATTTCCACGGCACCGCTTGCAATGATAACTTCGTGGCCGATCGAGCCCCCGGAGTTATCTCTCGTTGGTGACCGCCCGCGCCTCGGTAATGTGGGGATTTGCCGAAAAAGAGGGTCGTACTGGAGGGTTTCCAGAATTGCTCCGCTTTTGCTGCCCCTGATTGTCCTCAGAGACACTCTTCCTCTTGTTAGTAGCATGTGCCGCCTTAACCTCTCCCCGAATCCTCTCGATGTTGCATGCTACTTCACACATCTCTTTTAGGTTCGTGAAGCCCCTGCTTGCCCCCATACGATCCCGGATCGCTAAATCTAAGTGTTGCTCAAACTTCACCATCTTGGCCTCTTCAGTCGGCACTAGCTCAGATGCATAAACTGCCAAGTCGACAAACTTCTCGTAATATTCTTGAACAGTCATATCCCCCTGTCGGAGATTATCGAACTCAACCCGCAACTCTTTTCTCTTAGATTCGGGAAAGAATTCACGCCTCAGCTCCTGCTTAAACTCGGTCCAGTTCAGTGGTACCACCACCGATTCCTTGCTCATTTTCGATCCGAGCCAACCGATCTTTGTTAGCACCCCACCACAAATCAGCCCACAACCAAGTAGAAAGCGGCTTGGTCG
This sequence comes from Gentiana macrophylla, assembly GCA_026214975.1. Taxonomy (NCBI): domain Eukaryota; kingdom Viridiplantae; phylum Streptophyta; class Magnoliopsida; order Gentianales; family Gentianaceae; genus Gentiana; species Gentiana macrophylla. The sequence goes on from CM047805.1 coordinate 61,129,520, forward strand.
ACCTTCGATTCCTCCGGGCGGCCTAGAGTGGCGAAGATCTTCTCAAACTCTCTAATCCACCGCTCGAGTCCCTTAGGATCTCCTTACCATCGTACTGACTAGGCCTCTGCTGACTCACGGCCTTAGTCATGCCGGTGGTTGACCCCTGAGAACGATCCTCTGTCGACTTGTTGACCGCTGAATCAGTCTTGATTCATCTTAACCAACTGATCAATCACCGGTCCTCTCATTTCCATTCCTGGGAGGCATAGCTAAAACTACAAAGTAAACAATCATGTATTCAATTATCACCTATATCATGCCACGAATATTTCACATATACTAACACTCATTGTCCAAAATGAATTGCAACATGCACCACATTTCCACATACATCGAATTCACCGTGCCTTCCCTACATAGACCTCAATGCCTACCCCACACATCCTCACTGTGCTTATTTTAGTGAATTTATTCTTAAGGTTCATTTTAGGTGGTGGTCACGAGTCGAACGTCTCTCGATACCACTTTGTAACACCCGGTTGCCAATCCCGTCGGCCGCGGTATTGGTCACCGTAGTGCCACTCATCACGACACACACTCGTGGCGGTAACATGCAACATTCCACAACAGAAAGAAAATAAACATCCACCATTCATTATTTTAAAAGAAAGTATTAAAGTGAGTACAAATATCCTCAAGAAAATGAAATTATGCGAACGTCAAAATCTTTAAAATTTAAAATTCCAAATAATGTAGAAAACATGTGGATCGCGACTACGTGGCTCTCAAACCCCGCGACATCCCCGCAACAAGCAAACATCCATAGAAGTACACCGCTAAGAATCTGCTCCCCCATAAATGGATCATAGCAGGCCCACCAAAGTAGAAACCGTCAACTATAAAGTTGAGTAAGAATAAATCCAGATATGCAAAATAAGATCGTGCACTTGTTCGACGTATTCGAAACACCACTAACATTCAAAAACCCAAGCTACAAGGAATGTAAAACTTTCAAACCACATGTCAAAACCAACCCACTCAAGTTAACCGAGGACTAAACTAACCCATGAAAGGTGCAACCAATTTATGAAAATTACCAACAATCCATAAGGATACAACCAAACTACAAAAGACACAACCAACCCATACCGGACACAATACATCACAACTATCCATACCTAAAGGTCCCGAATGTGCACATCCCTCAAAAGGGTAGACCCCTAAAGAGGAGGATCCTAAAGGTCAACCAATGGTACCATTATTAAAGTGGCCCATCACGTACTGGGGCGCAAGGAAACCTTCCCGGGTTCCCGGCTTCGGGTGCTACCCTATCCGGCCCGACCACACCACTGTCTGCAACTCCCCAAATACGTCAAAGTCATTGAAGTCGTAAGGAAACCTTCCCGGGTTTACGGCTTTGGGAGCTACCCTATCCGGCCCAACCACTACGGGTCTACGAACTCCAACGCCCAAAACCAAGTCTCATAATGATATCAAAATACTTGACTCATCAAAACGTAACTTACACAGCATGTTCACAAGACTTGGACAACAGCCCACAATGGAAGAAACGCAAACAAGCTGAACACCACTTTGACGGCTTGGGCGCGTTGATCCTACGGACGCCCGTCCAGGCCGGGCGCCGTCCGAGTAGGCGAGCAGCTCGTCCATACTGGCTCGTTACATCTGAATCAATTTTAGCACTTGGGCGCCCGTCCATTGTACATAAACGCCCGTCCCAATAAAAGACTTTACAACCTGAATCAATTTTTGCACCTCGACGCTCGTCCGTGTATGCCAAACGCCTGTCTGAGGGTGTGCCCCTGCCGCGAGGCGCCCGTCCACATGGATCGGACGTTCGTCCACCCTGGATTTCAACAAGAACCCTAACGATCTCGGCGTGATTTTCCTTTGATTTTTTTTTACGAAATCGGCAAATTTAACGTAGAGAATAAGCACATAGACCTCATGTATATCGACACCATATCATCTATAACCTTTAAACCAAAGCCAAACATACTACTATAGACGTTTTGACACTCCAAAGCATGACCAACAAACGTAAACATTTTAACAAAGTTGACAACACTTCGTTTCTGTTTCTAAGCATAAGCATCATCATCCACACACTCTAAAACACAATGAAATCCCAAATTGCACTTAAAACACGTAACAACGACGCCAAACAACCCAAACCGCATACACAACCCAACATGTCCCTAAAAGTCTCATCTTTCAAACCAACGAAGACGTAACTTAGAAATAACCTTACCGATTAAGTGCGTTTCTTGAAAGCCCTCTCGCTATCGAGCTAAAATCGCTCCTCTACGAAGCCGAATCTATAAAAAAAACGTGATCACTAAACAATTCTAGTGATCCCCAAAGATAGAACCCTAGATCGAAACTTGCCCTTCCCAACGCATAAAAGGATCGGCCATGGCCTTTGGCGGCCGATCGTCATGCTCGAGATTTAGGAAAAGAAGTAACGATGCTTACCGATGATGGCGACGACGAATTCCTAAACACCAAGGAGAGATTTTTCCCTCCTTCTTCCTTACATGGGGCCGACGGCAAGGGGAGGGTTTGGGGCTGAAAATTTTGTGTTTTGGGGAAAATAAGGGAGGAAAAAGGGGTGAAAATCCTTTTAATTTATTAATACATAAATCCTTTTTAATTAAACTCCTTTTTTTTAATTATTAATAAATCCCTCCAAAAAAAATTAATGAATCCCATAATTTCCCAAATAATTAGATCTCTTATAATTAATTAGGAAGTCAAAATTTCGGGATATTACACTTTCACCACGTCTTTCTTCCATAATCGAGTGGATGAATATATGAGATTGCTAACCTTCCAGTCAGCAGCTTCATCGGTCAAGTGGTGGGCTTGAAAGGAAGGAGAGCAAGGCAACCAAGGGTCTCCCACTACGTTTATGGCATCTCCTTTTCCGACCCTCCAACGCAACCCATGAATTAAAAGTTCTCTACCACTTATAATGCTTCTCCAGATTGTTGAGGGAAATGTAGTAAGCGAAGCAGACATAAAAGGTTTTGATGGAAAATATTTTGCTTTAAGTACTTTGGAGGATGTAGCTTCAGGGTCCTGTAGGATTCTCCATTCTTGTTTTGCTAAAAGCACTTTGTTGAAACTCTCTAAATCACGAAAGCCCATACCCCCTTCATCTTTTCTCTTACAACAAACCGACCAGGATTTCCAATGAATTTTTTTAGCTCCATCCGATTCACCCTAGAAAAATCCTCTTATCATCTTCTCAATCTCACCAATCAGAGTTTTAGGAAGTTGGAAGCATTTCATTATGTACTGGGGAAGAGCTTGGACAACTGCTTTAATTAGAATCTCCTTTCCCGCTAAAGATAGGAATTTCTCTTTCGAACCCGACAATTTCTTCGCAACTCTATCTTTTATATATCCAAAAATTTCTTTTTTAGATCTTCCCACGATAAATGTGAGTCCCAAATATTTCCCATCCTCTTTACCAAAAGGCATACCAAGCAAACTGGAAAATTCCAATATATCTTCTGCAGTAATGTCCTTGCTAAAAAATAAGGATGATTTCTGAAGGTTTACCTTTTGGCCCGATAGCTTTTCATACTCTTCAATAATTCGAGTGATTTCATGGCATGAGTGGTGGGTAGCCTCAACAAACAACATGCTATCGTCTGCAAAAAGGAGGTGATTTAGCTCGAAAGTCCCTCTATTGAAGCTTAAGCCATTTAATAAGTGTTGATGATGTGCCTGTCTTAACATAGCAGAGAATCCCTCTGCACACAAAATGAATAGTAGGGGTGAAAGAGGATCACCTTGTCGAATTCCCCGAGTTGGCTTAATTACACTAGAAGGGTGACCATTTATGAGAACTTGATAAGACACAGACTTAATACACTTCATTATGACCTCAATGATAAAATCTGGGAATTTCATGGCTCACATGACTTGCTCCAAATAATTCCATTCCACCCGGTCAAAAGCCTTCATCATATCCAACTTCAGAGCCATATGTGAATTACATCCTGGTAACCCTTTTTTCATTGAGTGAAAAGCTTCAAAGGCTGCTATAATATTATCAGTAATGAGTCTTCCTTGAATAAAAGCAGACTAGGAGCGGGATATTATAGTGTCCATCACTTTCTTAATGCGATTAACCACCGTACGCGAGAGAAGTTTGTAAATAGAATTACTGAAGCTTATTGGGCGATGTTCAGCCATGGTTAATGCATTCTTCTTCTTTGGAACAAGCACAATATATGTTCTGTTGAGAGAGTTAAAGTCTTTACCATTGTTAAGGCACGATAGAATTACCTCGCTAACTTGCTGACCAATTGATTTCCAGTATTTTTGCAAAAATGCCATATGCATTCCATCTGGCCTTGGTGACTTCTTGCCCGGCAACTGAGCTAATGCTTTTTTAATCTCAAATGCTGTGAAAGGCACAGATAGATTAGCTATTGCATCCTCCTCAAGTTGATGAAAATCAAGGGATTCCATTGAAGGAATTTGGTTGCCATTTGTGCGATAGATATCAACAAAATAATCGGCCGCTAAATTCTTGAGCTTTTTTAAATCCGAAGTCACATTTCCATTGTTGTCCATAAGCTCAGTTATAGTGTTTCTCGATGGCGTCTCGAATTCGCTCTATGGTGGAAAAATGCAGTATTTCGGTCCATGGAGGCAAGCCAATGTGATTTACCTCTGGTTCTCCAAAATTCTTCTTCCATACTCAAAGTTTTCTCCAATTCGACCCGAACTTCTTTTTCCTTTTGTGCATCATAAATTGAACTATTGATTATTTGATCCAACTCTTTCACGCAATTTCTATTTTTTTTGGACAGGACCCAAATTTGTGACTTGCCCAAAGATCTTGATCCAACTCTTTACGCAATTTCTCTATTTTTTTGGACAGGGACCCAAATTTGTGACTTGCCCAGCATCTCAACTCTTCTCTGGTGTGCACAATTGTGTTGGTAAGATCATCACTGTTGGACCTAAAGCTTGATTCCTAGCTTGACAGAAAAATTTCATCTCACTCCTCGTCACTTAGCCAAAATGGATAAAATCTAGGGAGATTTTTCCATTTTTGCTTCTCATTTGAAAAACCTTCATCTGTGATCAGAATGGGGAGGTGATCCGAATGGCTTGCTGTAAGGTGTACGAGTTGTGCATTCATAAAAAGCAGCTTCCATTCTATGTTGGAGATTCCCCTATCAAGCCTCTCCCGGATTGATGCTCCATCTGCCTTGCTCCTCCACGTGAAGGGGACACCATGGTAGCCTAAGTCGTAGAGATCACAATCCCTTAAAACCGATCGAAACTCGTTCATCTCGCGAAAATGGTGCATCCCTTCCCTCTCTTTTCGTGTAAGAGCATAATCTCATTAAAATCGCCTCCAACGAGCCATGGGAGTCATGTGTATCTTTAAGGCGCCGTAGAAGGTCCCATGAATGCCATCGTTGTGATGTTTCCGGATTTCATAGAATCCTGTCGCCTCTGGGGTTGAAAATGCTTGATCCACCCTTACATCAATGTGTCCAGGAGAAATTATGAAGGCTAATCGTTACATCCGAATCCCATAAGATCGCCAGGCCCCGCTCCTACCTTTCGATGGAGCAATGAAAAACAGGATGGGTACTCTCAAGTGAGATCTGAATCCACTCCATTTTCGGCTTATCTGATTTCGTTTACGAGAGGAAAATAATATGGGTCGGTCTTTGGGTGACTAATGCTTTTAGGGCTTTTTTTGCTGAAGCTTTTCCAAGGCCTCGGCAATTCCACATGAGAATTTTCATGGCTGGCAAAGGAGCGATTGCAGAGGGAAGGATTTGGCCGGAAAGGGTGGTGGTCCTCCTCGTAGACGTCGAAGAAAGGTGGAGGGGAGGGGGCGGCTAGCTGCCGGGAAAAACCCTACGAGGGGGAGAAAACCGTAGAGCGGGGAGGTGAATTGTTAAAATAAATGAAATTAAAAGCGCAACAACATATTTTATGTACCGGTCGCATTAATTTTTTTTAATTAATTTTGACACGTATGCTTTTGCTTTTGTTATTATCAAAATCTAATTAACATAATCCATGCATATTTTATGTAGCGGTCGCATTATTATTTTAATTATTTTTTGTCACGTATCTGTTTCTGATGATACGGGGATTCATTCCTCCACGTGGAATTATCTGATTGGTCCAGCTGACATGTGGAAAAGTTTGTGTTAGTTATCCACATCGGATCGATACGAGACGTACCAGTGAAGGCCGCGGCTCAGGGGAGATTCTACAAGTGTCCGAACTCGAACACTGACGTCGGTGTCCATCGAGCCGATACCGCATACTTTAGCCTAGGCTCCTGGGCCCACATCCAACAGGTTACTTGGGTAAGGAGGCAAGGCCCATTAAAGGGTATTTATGTCAATAAACCTAACCGCCCTAAACTTAGGGCGGAAGGAGGCGCGTGTGCCTATAAATACATCTTTCCAGAACTACGTAAGGCTTGATTCCCCGGACATTACACAAGATACGTAGGCAATCCAAGATACATTCTTGGACTCAAATGCATAAAACACCCAAAAACACTACCTTTCCAACAAGAAATAGCCATTCGATCCCTTTACAAACTCACCCTTAGATTACACGTGGCCCTGATTTATCGGTGGTGCATCATTTAGCATCATCAGTTTCCTTTTGTTATTATCAAAATGGACATAATGGCAAACAAGACATTGGACCAGGGCTCAGTGTTGTGGGTTTTAACCCGTGAAGTTTGGATTCGAGTCTTGTGAGCCTAAAAAGTGTGTATGTATTGGAATTAAGACACAAGTTCAAGTTCATCCAAGTGAAGTGTGTACACTGTACACAATGTAAAAGTTAGTTAGGAGTCTGTTAGAGGTTGTTAGGCAGTTACCAACGATTATCAACTAGGAGCTTCTATATAAGGCTCGTTAGAAGTAGGATTAACTTAAGCTTTCGCTTAGTAAAAATTCGAATGTAATGTTCATCATTATCTTGTTCTTTCACCCAATTCTTCAATCAATAAGGTTATTTTCTGCATTTCTTTTCAATCTTCATAAAATCTTCATGGTATCAGAGGATTTTCACGCTTATTCGCTGTGATCTTGCGTTCGTCTTCCAAGTTTTGCAGAATTCTGGTTCTGTTGTTTGATGTTCTTGGTGCGATTTTGCTTTGTTTGCTTGTTCCTGCTTCAACTAGTCTTTTCCATGGATTCTGCAGCTCAAAACCATGGCATTTTTCCAGGTAATCCTCTGTATTTACATCCTAATGAAAATACAACTTTAGTAATATTGGTACAACCTTTGTTGAATAACAAGAATTACCATCCATGGAGTCATTCCATGAAGATGGCCTTGATAACCAAGAATAAGCTTGGTTTCATAGATGGGACGATTAATGCTCCTGCTGTAGATTCCCCATAATTTCAAGTTTGGTTACAGTGTAATACATTTGTGAAGACATGGATTCTGAATTCGGTAATGCCTTCGATTGCACAAAGTGTAATTTACAAAGAAAACTAGGCAGATTTTTGGTGGATTTGTCTATATATCTCTCTCAAATTCCATGAACCTTCACATTTTCGAATTTCAAATCGCAAAAACCGACTTTTGCCTCCTCTCGACCTAAATCCTTCGATATTACACCAAATTGGGCGCTTTAAGTTGCTATAGGCGCATTTGATCCCTCTTATCACTTTTCAAAGCCAAATTCCCCAACACACCATCTTTTTGGAGAATCAGAGCCTCCTTCAGTCCGATTTTTTTGAGAAAAATTCGATTTTGGGAGCCAAATTGGTGTTGTTTGGACTGGTTTTCATCTCGATCAACATCTACTCACCTTACTTGGTAAGTTAGTAACAACTTTTCTAGATTTTATTTACGTTTTTTTTGTGAGTTCGATCTTTGGGTCGGCTCGTTCACTTGAATATTACCTTAATTCATTTTTTTTTTCTGGTTTTGTGGTTTCTTTCTACTCTGTACTGTGATGTGGTGTTGTGATGGATGATGCATGGGTGGTTAGTGATAATGGATGGTCGTGGTTTGTGGTTTGGTTGTTTTGAAAATCCGCTTTGGATGTTACACGGGTACCTTGTTTTGTTCTGGGGTCGTGTGGTTTAGTCTAGGATTGAATTATGGTGCATAAGAAGGCGGTAGTGAAGCGACATGGTAAGGATGTGGCCCGGGAGGCCGGGAAGAAGCGTAAAGAGATTGATCCCACCTTAGTTGATTCGAACCGAGGTGTTAGTATTCGGGAGCAACCCCATAGAGCATCCCAAACTAGGGCAACTTTGAGAGATGAGCCAACCTCGGAGTCTGAGACGGATGAAGATGTACCATTGGCAAGGATGCATAGGGTTTCCCGAGGTGGAGGATCGTCTAGGGCTGAGGAAACTGTGGATGCTACCCGGGAAGAGGACCCGGTTGAACCTAGGGCTGCACAACCTAGAAAGAAAGCGAAAACCGTAGCTCCTATGCCATTGCCTCGTAGATTCGTGAACCCTAGAGCCCACGACGCTTATACCAAACATTATTTCTCAAGGACCATGTTGATTGAGAGGGCTACATTGGAGGCAAAGGTCGATCCGGGATTCGTCAAGTTGCTAAAGGATCGGAAATGGGATGCCTTGATGACTATCCCGACTACCCCGGTAAATGACTCCTAGTTCGGGAATTTTACGCTAATTGCTCGGAGACCGACTTAGGGGCGAAGGTAGTTGTGGTTCGAGGGTGGAAGTTCCGTTTTCACGGAGATGATTAATCAAAAGTATAACTTGGCGGCTTTTGAGGGACGGGACTATAAAGAAGAGATTGTTCATAAGCGAGTGATTGGCCGGATCCTTTGGAGGAGTTGAGGTTGAGAGTTTGCCCGGATGTGGCTTGGACATTGAGACCGGGAGGAGACCGGAAAGAGTTAGTCACCACTACCTGGACGGAGGACTGGAAGGTCCAGTGTAGGTTAATTCAAAGTCGGTTGTTTCCTAAGAACAACTTGACGCATTTTCATATTGGTGACCTAGGCATGCTTTATGCGTTGACATTTGGCCTAAATGTGGATGTGGGACAAGCAATATATGATGAGATATCTATCAACCAGAAGGTTTATACGCAGAGCTTGATCATCCCTCACCTGATTCACAGTTTGTGTGTTGATGCCGGTGTGCCGGAGTATAGAGCGGATCATAAACCGAAGAACCCGAGGCCTATACAGAGGGAAAAGGGTAAGTCTTTGGGACGTTCTGAGACGGAGGTACCCCGTGAGCCTGGTTCTTCATCAGCACCACCTCGAGCATCCTCATTTCCACCTTTGACTCCTTCGGTCCGGATGAGGCTACGTATGGGCAACAGTGTGCGGAACTGGTTGGAGGATATCCGGACTTCCCAGAACAATATTTTGACAGTTTTGAATTGTATGAGTGAGGGCCGGCCTATCCGAGACGACAGAATCTTCGCTCCGAGCGTTATTGATTACACTTATTCAGGTGAGATTGAGCAGGCCATTACGGATGTTCTTCAGGAGTCTGAGTCATCTTTAGAGGAGGAGCAGTCTGACTCAGCAGAGAGGACAACGGCACCACCATCTGGACCCTCTTCTGATCCTCCGGCTGGTGATTCTGCGGCACCGGGCGGACTTGATCTTATTTTACGATCTTAGCTTTTCGTTTTTCTTTGATTCAATGGTTGTGTATTATTGACACTTTTCCTTACTTGATTCGTTGTAATTGATAATCATAATTTTTCCGATGGATCATGTAAGCCATAAGGCATTCGCACTTTCATTTCTACTTTGTTTAACCTTGTGGATGTGTTTAATGTTTCATCTTTTGATATTATTCGGTTTCTTTGTATCTTTTCATTACGGTATAATTCCCCGTTTTCCCCGAGATGTTTCCGTGTTTGTCAAGTCGTGCAGGTATATTTTTAGCGGTTTTGTCGAGCTACATTGTATGGTTACGCATTCTAAGTGTCACGATGTAGGCTCCGGCCTGACCGACGATTCGAGTGTTTGTTAAAATCAGCTAAGTTCTTTCTCTATTTACTTTCTGCACAACATGAGGACATGTTGATCTTTAAGTGTGAAGGAGGGGATGATTTAATAGTTATCTGCACATTTGCTTAACTCGTTGTGTTTCTATGCAAAATGAGCTAGAATTTTCGAAATTTTCCAACATTTTTGTTTTTGTTTTGTCCCGAGTAGGCAATTCAATTCTAAGTTCGTTATTTTTATAGTCATCCAAGCTATATATCATATGTTTGATAAGTTAGTTGTTTCACTTGATATATATATATATTTCACGAGCCATAGTGAATGATGAGCTAATTTATAAAGTTATACCCCTTTTGATTAGTGGTTTCTGATTTTCTTATAAGTAATGTGCTTAGTGCTACGTATGTATCTTGAGATTTATGATAGTTTGTATTTAGATCCGGAGTATGTTATACTGTGAATATCTAAGGTTTGAATGTGATAAGTAACATGTAACTTATTGTCAAATGAAAAGGTTGAGTTTATAATGAATAAGTTGGGTGTGTCGGAAGCTAGTCGATGATTTGAGTGCGATAGGGTATACCACGTATGTCCTATACCACTATGATGACTAAAAGCTCACGACAGTCAGAAAAAGCTGCCTTATGATTGGAGTAAGGTAGGGTATATCTCGAATATCCTATTCTGCTATGACAGGGCAAGAGCTCATTCTGATGTGCGTTTAAAAGTGAAATAGTAAATCAACTAAAGAATTGTTATGAAATGGATATAAGACTAAGTTATCGTCTATCTTATCCCCAGTAGAAACTGATAGATATGCTGTAGAGATTATACTCTGAGTATTTCAGAAAGGCCCTAGATATATTCGATCATTCTTCTCGGGATATATCACGTTTGTAGGGTACATCTTATGAGTGTCATTTATTGCTAGTCTACGAGGGGGTATTAGCTAGTGTTGCTTTGAGTTTCTCGAGTTGGGATTTAGTGGAAGTTTATTATGGCTCTGCACACACCGGGGTGAACCTCTAAGTTATTGAATGTATGTTATATTTGCTTGAATGTCTGTTTTTTTTCCGAGCCTTTATTTCGTTTTGTTTTGCTCGGGACGAGCAAAAGCTAAGTGTGGGGGAGTTGTTAAGGGTGATTTTATACGTTTTATAAGGACATATTTTATGATAATTTCCCTCATATTTGTATAATTTTCATAATAAAAGCGAGTGTTTAATGGAAATATTGAGCAAATGATATTTTAAATGAGTTAATCGCAATATAGGTTAAGTTATGTGTTTTAATTGTGATTTTATGTTTATTTGGATGATATTACATTTTGCGATGTTTTTATGTGTTGTAGATACATGATTGAGGCTCAAAAGATGATCAAAAGTTGATTAAGTTCGGGCTAATTGATGATAAAAGAGATAATGAGGGAATGGGATAGAGATAAAAGAGATAAAGATCAAGGAATCAAAATTCGATCATATTGAACGAACGTCCAAGTCCCGTCCGTGCTGGCGGGCGTCTGTGAAAGTGAACGAGCGTCCGTTTGAGGAAAGTTGATTCAGAGAGTTTGGACGCTGGAGTGGACGCTAGCAGGACGGGTGTCTGATCATGACTCGGCCCGATTCGAAGTTTACACTGAAGGCTGGACGGGCGTTCAACCCAGCAAACGGGCGTCTAGTCGGCCGACATAGCAGCACCGCCTTAAAATTCTATATATAGCTGCGTGTTTTCTTCATATCAAGACACATTACTCAAACCCTAAACCTAGGGGCGGCTCAGCTGCGTTTTACTTTAGTTTTCATCCAGTTTTTATGCTTTTAATTTCTAGATAAACACCTTCAAATTTATGTACTTTTCTCAAGCTTTTCGAGTTGATCAAGTGATGTTGAGAGGCTAAAGCCTTATCAAACAAGCATTGTGAAGCCATCCAACACGTTTTGATTCCGTTTCTGCGATTATATTGTGAGTTTTATCTTAAGTTGTTTCCTTTATCATTGTTTATATTGTTTAATTGCAATTGTATCGAAAGACTTGCATGTTATGATTGTTTTATGTTGATGAAAATCTCTATAAACCCTAGATCATCATGATAAGGAATAGTTGTTTAATCTATCACAACGAGAGTTAATAGGTTAAATTGCTAGGTTAAAGTTTACACCTTTGATTAGTAAAATCGTTAATCTTAGATCGAAAGATATAGATTAATAGGTGAATTACCTAAGAAATTAGGGTTCATATTTTAGACAAGGTGAAACCACAACTTGGTTAGAAAGCGTAATATAATCAAGATCGGAATTGATACTTGTTAGGATAGGTGGATCAATCGCTTCGTTTGTTCGTTAAAACTTGAATTTAATCCCGTGAAACTTGAATTGCCTAGTTTAGTTATTTTTATTTCATAATTAGTTTAGTTTAAATTGGTTCGCAACCCGTATCCTTCCTGGCTTTAGATCGTATCTTACGTCCCGGTTTTTACGTTTTAGTTTGTTTTCGCCGTTTAGTTTTGTCCATTTGTTTAGTTTAGTATTCGTGACATAGGTTAGTTAGTTAAACAAAAACTAGGGTTAGCAATCGCCGGTTCCCGTAAGATCGACCGGTATCAACCTCTTTACTACGATCCTTGCACTTGAGGTATATCGGATTAATTTATTACTTTTTTATTTTCTGTTGATAAAATCCGTGACAGTAAACCAGAATGTTTGCAAACAACCTTCTAAGTTCATACGGCATATGAAAGAGCGAGGCTTCTTCCATGCAAAGCTGCTGGCCATTATCATCTTGTAAAGCCCATGGTTCAACGCCGATTCCCTAAAAGTGGCGTATTTAACTCCATTGTAAATCTTAAGATCATCGTACGACACCGGACACCTCACATGAGCCAAAAGAATTCTCATGTAGTATCGTTCTCCCTCCGAAGGGTGAGCGTTTACTCTTCGGCCTACAGAGTCGCCTCGTTGCCTAAGCTTCCAACGTCTGTCGCTTGCAAGCCAGACAAAGTGGTCTGGGAATTCGGCGTATGTACAGTTTAACCTCTTAGCATCCGAAGAAAATCTGTTCATGTAGAAGAATTCGGTAAGCATTGTTTTCCGTTGGGCAGGATTGTTCAAAACATTAGCCAAGCTTTGTTTGTTCTTAAAGGTAAGAGGCTGGTAGTTTTCTAAATGGAGGGGAAGTCTAACAACAGCCGGTTTCATGTCACCCATAGGAAACCTAAAGATTCGCCACAAGGCTTCAGGAGCATATATCCACTTTCCAGAAACAAACTGCTGAATTTCATCAATAGTTCCCGGCGCTTACGATCTCCACCAACCTCAGATAGAATCTTGTCGTTGCCGCTTGCAAGCGTGCTTGTAAATATACTTTCTTGCTTTCACGGTGGAGCATATTTCAAGGTTGATGTGATGATCAGCTTAGAAACCAAGTAAGGAGGATAAGGAACAACCCACCGATTATCTAGATAAACACCCCTAACCTTTACTTTCTTCCCATCGTTTCGTCGCCTATATTTGGGGTATGCATCATTGCAGTCGGTTGTTTGTTCATAGAAATCTTTAGGGAAGGCACTCCTGCAAACATCATTTCCTTGCATACACACATTGGTTGGGTTAATATCTCCACATGGGCCATGCATCATATGGTGAACCACCAAGAAATATAAGTAAGGGTGTGTAGCTCATCAGTAATTCAAATTGACACAAGCCTATCATACTCTTCAGGCCTAAAGAGCTTAGCATGGGGCTTCAAAATAATAAGGAAGTGTGCATGGGGCAGCCCCCTTTTTTGATATTCTATGACATAAGTATATGCCGCAACTTCACCGAAAACATGCTTCTTTAGAATTTCATCCTTTAATTCTTCCAGTTTCGCATGAAAGACGCGAACAATTAGATCAGGTATGTTTTGTGCTTCTTCTGAAGGCATTAAGTGTTCCTTAATTTCTATCCAGTTAGGGTTACACGTCATCGTCAGAAACAAGTCTGGTTTCCCATATTTCTGTACCAAAGACATGGCATCTATATACTTCCGTCTCATGTTCCTCGGGCTGTTTGTAAATCCTGCTGGAAGAATTATGCGTTGACCTATTTTGCTTGCATCTGTTTTCCACGATGCAATGCATCAAAGACCCCTTGCAAGTAATCCTGCCTTATTTCTTTTTGTTGTGACCGGTAGAAATCCAGTCGTTGTGTTTCCAGCTTGACGTACATGTCGACAACAAACTGCTGTAATAACCTTCCAAAGTTTAGTAAGCATGACCCATCACGTTCTCTAATCAAACACAGTAGCGTAATATTCCTGACCGACACATCTTTGCTCGGGCTCAACACATCTTTATTAAAGGGCACAACAACAGGACAAAAATTTAGGTAAGTAGTTTTCTGGGTTCTCTATTAGCAAAAAGGCAGTGTACATCTATGAAGGTACCTTCTTCTTCGTTTAGCAACAGCTCATCTACCGTTTGCACTATTGAAGGATTGAGCTGGGCCTCACTAAGCTTCCTTTTCTTCCTTTTTTTCAATAGTTTAAGTCCATTCTTTTCTATTTCTTGATGCCAACCTATTTCTCCATAGGGGAACATCAGTGGATATTGCAAGGGGTCATAACATCCATAGTAGTAATTAATACTTCTTGAATTTCCCCCCACAGTGTATACTCTAATGTTTCCTTTGAAAGAAGCTTCATTCTCATCGCCTTCATTTAATATCAGGCTAACCTGTTCAACAGTTGGCTTGTTATATACTTTTTGATTAAGGGCAGGATCGCCACACAAGAAGATAAACCTATCTGGTATGCTTGGTATATCTCTGAGAGCTCTGAAAAACCGAGCATATGGGTTGTCTTCAATTATTTCAAGCAAGCTTTCAAGGATGGGTTCAGAAAGCCTAGAACATGTTTGTAACCTAGCTGCCACTTCATAATCCGTGTCATAGAAGTACAATTGTAAGTTTCTTAACGAACCATTGGGAGGGACCAAATCATTTAAGAAATGGTACACCTGGCCTTGTACCACAAATGTGTAGATACCTCTGTTTCTTTGAGACAGCTTCTTTGTCATATCTAACACCCAGGGGATGTAAACGCCAAGTGGTTGTTGTAAGTTAAGTATAGAACACTGAACATTTTGCATCAGTGTATCGGTATCAATAAATTTTTCATCGGAGGGTATGGTAGTAAAAGCTAGTGTAACATCTCCATCGTAACAACACATGTTTGCCGTCTCGTGTTTAAATTTCTTAGCTCCACAATGATCTGCGATCTTTTGTTGTTTGAGTTTAACTCTTGAGGTAGCAATGTTCTGTAGCAAGGTTCGACTTTCCTTGACCTTCTGGCGGGAACATTGCGTTGTTCAACTTTTCTAGTGTTAGCCGTTTTTTGTTTCCACCGTAAAACGGCTTCCTGCCTGTAATCTCTCTTTTCTATAGTTTGTGTTGTAAGGCAGTGTGTTTGAAAAGGATCATATGTTTCTAAAGTTATGAGGTCATCCACACGAGAAGCTAAGTATGCTAGCTTTACTTTTGTTTTTGGTTGGGGTGGTATAACAATTTGGTGTCGATTTGAAGTTGGAAGATCGGCAATGAGACCCAATAAGGGTTGTGTTTTGTAAAGTAGTTTCTTTGGTTTGACCATGCAATTAACCGAGGTTTAGTATTTTTACGGGCCAAGAACCCAGGCCTGGGTTTGGCGATTCCTTTAATACGCATGACACCTACGGAGAAACCGTGATAAAATTGGCCCCACACGCCCAAGTAAAGCGGTGCACCAAGCATTTTGTTAACCCTAAACACAAATAAATCCAGGGGTATATGCTATCCTCGTAAACCTATGAAGCTCTAAAAGATAAACAGAAAAGCATGTACCGGAAGACTATAAACATTATTGCAAAGCATTGTGTAAGGGAAAAGCCTAAAGCGTATACAGGTAAACCACACACCTGATCAGATGAAGCAGCTTTTTCGTGCAAGTAGAGCTTCCTAGAAGCCTGCACAAGAAGGCACATTATGAGACTGTTAATCTGCAAGCAACAAAGTGAAAGGCCTAAACCCAGGCATCCCAGAAAACAGACAAGCAAGAGACATATCTAAGCAGTTATAGCACTGGCAACACAAGTACAGGACATGAAGTCTTTCCTTTTATAAATTCAACTACTGAACCAAAAGAGCGATCCAGTAAAGGTGTACCCCTGGCAGCAAGATATCCATCAGTGAAAGACTTATTTTTATCATCCATCATGTGGACCATGGGAATGCAGGAGCTTCATTTCTGTCAAAGTTCAACCGCCGAAGCAGGAACATCAACTAATAAAGCTGGACCCTTGTGACCAACAGTTCCATAGACATGTAGAACCAGTTTATAAATTAAACCACACATTCCACTGGAGCAGCAATTGTTTCCTGTAACTATGTTTTGTTGAAACCATGCATACGAAGGCACATTGAAGAAGTGTGAATGGCCAGGCAGGCGGTAAAAATCCAAAAGGTAGGCACCCCCCACACAAAACAGAGACCACATATTTTACAGACATTAATCCGAAAAAGAATACCAGGAAGCTTCATAGAAGGCTATCTGAAATTAAAAAGCTTACTAAAGGTACTGAAGATAGAATGCACGCACAGTACTGAAGGTAGCCAGGCGACTGGCTCGTATGTTCCCGCAACAACTGCAGGACAATCAAGAAAGCAAATGTTATTGAAGACAAAGTGTGAGGAACGTAAACTAAGAGCACCACTTGATATAGGCGCAAAAGCGGGGAAAGAAAACCACCAGGAGCAGAAACATCTGAGAAGCCATCGTAAAGCAAGGCGCAAGTAACATCAAACAAACTAAACAACACAAAGGCCGGCAAAGTAACTGAAAGCAGAAGCTTGAATTTAAGTAGAAGGAACACTACTTTACATATATGTAAGCCACAGTAAAAGCGAAACATCCCACAAGTCTTTTGGTCAATGTAAACCACAAAAAAAGGCTTTTATGAATACAGGGGAAAACATAATAGGAAAAGACATTTTCCGGGAGCATGAAGCGAGCGAACATTCACGACTTTTAGATTTGTCTGTGCGCAGTAGCACAAAGCGACCGAAGCTATAAAGCGACACTAATAACAACACAAAGGTGGCAAAATAATCGAGTGCGAGGAGGTTGAAGCTAAATAAAAAGCACGACTCCATATAGGCGTAAAGCGACACAAAACCGCTATGCGAGAAGATGTGTGTTACGTAAAGCAGGAAACACTCTTTTACGAATAGCCTAAAAGGCAAAACAGTAAACCGGGTTTTCTGGAACATCAAGCAGGCAGAACACTGAAAGTTTTTACATTTGTTGTGAGAAGGCATCGCAAAACAACCCAGAAGCATGGAAAAACATTTATAACAGCACAAAGGCTGGCAAAATAACTGAACCGAGAAGGCTAAAAGCACATGCAGAATGGAACAAACCAATTTATAGCTAAACAATGGGCCATAGTAAAAAGCGAGCAATAAATGAAGCATGCAGATGGAAGTTAAATTAGCAAAACAAATTTGCAGACCTTGTAATGGCAATATCACCGCAAACGAAGAAAGTAATACAGATTAAAGCAAACAGTGAGGCTTTATGAGAAGTATGAAGGCCAAATGATGTTAATTTTAGTAGAGGTTTATAGGTAATTACCAAAAGTAGAAGCTATTACCTTGGTTTAGCAGCCATAGGGTCGGCGAGAAGTAATGAATCCCAGGGTCCAACGCAGATCCATCCATTATGCAGCCGAACTGTAACTGTAGCTTTGATGGAGGTCACAACAATCAGATCGAATGAGTACGGCCGGTTAAACGAAGAAAGATCCGGTGATATACATTCAGGGTGAAAGAAGGAAACGGGGTGTAGAAGGTGAAGAAGGGCTTGAAGACCGGGAAAGTGAAGAGACACAACAAAAATTTAGCCTAACACGTAAATAATTCTTTGTTTGTTCTTTTATTTTAATTTCGTTCTGCAACAACAGCACACAGTATCTATGTTGAATAATAATAGAGTAGTAACAACAGTAAAGCAGCATAATAAGTGTAGTATATAGGAAAAAAAATATGTATATATCAGTCTTGGGCCTAAAACTGCAAACAGCAGCAACCCAATTTTTGCCAAGAAAGAGCTGCAATGCAATGGGCTACAGCCTTAAAAAAACAAAAATTAGTCTATAAATTAAGATAAGATTAGGATAGACAAGAAGTTATAACCAATAAAAAAAAATCAAGTGTCAACACATGGTTGAAACACTCTCTTGTTTAAAAGTAGAAAGATTGATGATTTATTTAGCTGTACTTCTTGGCGAAGGAAAGTAATATGATATTAATATTTTATTCTCTCCATTCATTCTTATTTATCTATCATGATATCGCCAAATTCAAATTCTTTTTTAATATATAAGTAGTTATATTTTCAATCACATATTTTAATAAAATTTTCGCTTTTCAATATTTCTTTTCAACTTGGTAGGCTCGTTGAACAAATTAATTTTTCATATTCAATACACCGCTACACTTTTTAACTTTTTTTTCGAACCTTGTAATGAAAGTTAACACAATAATTTAATCGGGAAAAAAAATTTGGAGGAAAAAAAAAAAAAAAAAAAAGGCTGGTGAGCAGTAAATTGAATGGTCGATGAACAGTAAACGGCGGATGGGTCGCTTTTCAACTTGGTAGGCTCGTTGAACAAATTAATTTTTCATATTCAATACATCGCTACACTTTTCAACTTTTTTTTCGAACTTTGTAATGAAAGTTAACACAATAAATTAATCGGGAAAAAAATCTGGAGGAAAAAAAAAAAAAAAAACCAAAAGGCTGGTGAGCAGTAAATTGAATGATCGATGAACAGTAAATGGCGGATGGGTCGCTGGGCCGATGAACAGTGAAAGGGCTAAACAGGGGGGAAAGAAAAAGGATTGGGGGTGGTGGTGAGTGAACGATAAAATGATGGCCAATTAAAAAAAACAAGTGTCAACCCATGGTTGAAACACTCTCTTCTTCTAAGATAGATTGATATTTCTGTTTTGTCCTGCATCTAAGTAAAGCAACTAACCTTTTGTTGTGCTGCCCATCATGACAATTTTGCAATGAAATATTTATTTTCAAGGAGAAGGAATATTGACTATCCTAATTTTCCCTTAAGAACAAGTTCTGTTTTGTTTGGTTTTGCGTTTTTTTTTTTTTTTTTTTTTTTTTTTTTTCAACTGTGATTTGCTACATGTTCTCATATAGTAAAAAAAAAAACTATATATGCCTTAGTTTTATTTTAATGTGAGATTTGGCTCATGTCTACCGATAAGAATTTTACGATGTAATTTTATTTCATTGTGATTTGCTACATATTCGATGAAGCGCACAACATAAAAGATGATGAAGGATGATGTTTATATTGTATTTGGTTTTAGTTTAAAGATTTTAGTCTGATTAGTCAATTTGAAAATTTATTTTCTGGGCCTATAGGCGCTAATCTTCATGATTAAAGAAAGAAAGACTCAGATCATTGCTCCGGGAAAGCCTCTTCACTTTCGTACAAGAAGTTGATGAGGTATGTGCCATTCTGTCTCTCACAGCTTACTTGCTATTGGTTTTAGTACTTACCAAATACCAATTACCTTGAACCATCTGAATAGATTGTCTATGTGTAACAACCATTTATATATGATTTAGTGCCAAATAGCTTACAAGGTATCCAATGGTGCGGTTGACATTTTAGCTTAGTAATATATCTAGAATAGACTGTTCCCAAGGGCCAAGGGTCAAACTTATGATATCTATTCACTTGACAAGTTCAAGTCTACCTCAACAGACAGAATTATATTGAGAAAAATGGGAATCTTGCTAACCTCTTATTCACTTGAGTGCATATTATGGGCCTTGCTAATTGGAATTTATTTTCAACGTGCCCGTGGACATGTGTGATTCATAGGGTTGAATTTGAATTGTACTTTCTCTGGTCTCTCAGCTTAATTATTCTGTTCTTTTAGGAAATATATTTTCTGTTATTGTTTGGTACAACGATCATGAGTTCAGAATTTGGCCCATATTTGGTCTAAGAACGATTTTGCATACGTAACTATGGTATTTGTGGTAGATATTTGCTCACTCCATGGTGCTTGGAGTAATGATCGGAATGGTTAATGCAGATGCTACATTCCATTCTTAGTGTAAGTAGGATGTGATCTCAATTGGAAGATAAAAGAAAACGTTAAGCCTTCAAAGCATACAAAATATATCAGCTCATTCATTTCAATAATTCGGACCTTAACTTTATTTTTACTCATTACGTTTGCAATGTTTCTTCAAAATTTTACAAAAATTCTCGAATCATGGGAATTTTCTTTATGTGGATGGCATCACCAAAATAGTATAGTTTTAAATTTTTGGTGCCAAACATCTACCCTTTTGGCTATCCATTTATTTTGGATTGGGTGTATCTTTAACTAAAGCTTTGTTTAATCGGTGTTTCAAAATAGTATATGCATTTTGAATTAATGAGATCTTTTTTATTTCGTTTATGTCGTTGTTGTGTCTTTTATTATAACAATCACATGAGTTGCGTACCAAAAAAGTTTATGCTTTAGAAACTACTAATGGGTTCTTTGCTTCTGCTCTGTAAACTTTTTTTTTTTTTATCAACTTGCTGTTTAAACTTCTAATGATTGGTTTTTACTTTGCGTGACTTATGTAATTAACTAAATCCATGAGGTCATTTTCATAGGAGGTGCTTGCTAGAAAATATTATACTTTGTGAACTAATGGGTTCCTTTTTACTTGATCGTATTTTTTAGGAATTGCGTTGATTTTATATTGTGGGATCGTAGGAGATGCTGGTAAAGTGTTTCTGCTTTGTGAATTAATTGTGTTCTATTTTAGCTTGGATTGATTAGATGATTGAAGGAATAAGTTTGTTGATGTCATGGAAAACCGTGTTTATTACGGCGATAGATGATCGCAGATATTGAAATCATAGTACCATGGATGATTCTAGGTGTTTATTTATTTATTTTTTTTCCAGGAATCTAGGATGCTTATGTGAGATCAATTTGGATTCTTTAATTTTTTGTTGCCATTATATGCATTTCTGTATTTAAAATATGCAAATAATTTAACAAATGCACATTTGCAATAGCACGTTATAATACTAATAATTAAGTTTGTTGAAATGTTGTTAGCTTTCATTTTTAGCATTATCAAATAGATCAAACATCTTATGCACATTTTTATTTGTCAAGATAGCATTACTTAGTGATGTTTTGTTGTGTGTATGATTCTTGGTAATATTTTCCAGAAATATAGAATGTCCGGTAAGATTTTGTTGGACTTATTTCTATGTTTTAGTGATGAGTGTCGACTAATTTGTTATAGTCTGAAAGCGAAAAAGATGTCTCTAGATCAAATGTATAGACTTATTAGAGTTTGATCTTTGTATAGGTTTGATCAAACAATCATTTGTAAAGGTCACCGACTTAGTTCATGAGACTAGTCTAGTCGATGGGGTAGTTAGGTCAAGAGACTTATCGGGAACCTCTTTTGAAGGCAGGAAAGAGAGGGCTCAAACTCGATTAATGAAGGCTAAGGGATCAAACTTAGTAATTAGAGTCAAGGATATGGAATCGAAATTTAGGCAAGTGCATGATGACCTAAACGATTACATATACCTGTAATAGAAAATCTAAGTTCCTTAAGTTGGATGGTGATTGGAACTTAGTTATTTGCAAAAGGTGTAATCTAACTTCACAAATAAAAGTTAGATAAAAGAAGTCTCTTTGCATTGTGTTTTAAACACAAGAAATTTCGATTCAATGATGATAGGTATTTCAATGATGATGAACCTCTTTGATATATATATCGTCGATTAATTCAAGATTACATTGGAAGATTACATGGATAAGGATGACCAACTACCTCGATTCATCAAACAAATCAATGGTGAGATTAAAAAAAAAGCGTTGGGATGATTCAGACTTTATCCAATGGTTTTAAGTCAAAGGGTGAATGATTGCATTCATCAAAAGGATTACATTGTGTCGATCCTATGAAGTTCTTTGTGTCAAAAGGATTATTTGTGTCAAAAGGATTAGATGAGATATCGCAAGTGATTTCTTCTTTGAAATTCTTGAGTTTGTTAACTCCAAAAGTTTTAAGTGTTAAGTTTATTCACTCTATATGGGGTGAGTAGGCAAAAAATCACCGGTATGGCGGTATCAACTACTTGCGCTGAATTAATGAAATGAAATAAGACTGTCAAGTCACACTGAAGTATATAGACAATGTAAGTATTCAAAAATATTGAACACGTTCTACTTCTACATGTATTTGTACTTTTTTTTGTAACTTCTAAATTTTTCAAATGCATTCTTGCGGAGTTAATATTAACATATATATATATATATATAATACATATATAAATAATACTTTAATCCATAATGATGATAAAAAATAATATTTCGAATTTTACAAAATGACACGTTTGCCCTTTCCCAGAGGATCTTGTTTAAATTTATTGTACATGCGATTCTTGAAAAACTCTTTCCCAAAACTGCGGCTTGTAGCTGGTGAAGATTGGGAATTCTTTTGTAAAGCAATCAATAACAACAGAGCATGACTTGCTTCCCAAATTGAATTTTACATGCAAAAATTGATAATGGATAAAGAGAAATTACAAAAAGTTTAGGCGGCTC